>JAOTQQ010000003.1:26089191-26100663 GCA_026546715.1 Gallinago undulata | reverse complement strand
GAGTGAGAAGGTCTCCCCTCAGCCTCCTTTTCTCCAGGCTGAACATCCCCAGCTCCCTCAGCCTCTCCTCACAAGACCCACAGATCCCTCACCAGCTCCGTTGCCCTTCTCTGAACCCCCTCCTACCCCTCAATGTCTTTCCTGTCAGGGCCCCAAAACTGGACCTATCTCTCGAGGTGGGGCCTCACCAGTGCCCAGTACAGGGGGACAATCACCACATCAAGTGGTCTATGATGCCTTCAGGTCAGGCAGCTTCTCCTGGGGATGCTGATCTCTGTGTCTGGAAGAGCCATGGAGGTTAATTCTTTCCCGAGTCCTCTCCGTATGGAAAGGGTCTGCCTGCGCCGAGCAGGCGGGAGCCTGGAAGCACGGCCAGCGGATCCCGGCACGCTGCATTCCTCCAGCTACTCCCCGTGGGTGCCGTGTGAGATGATGGATATTTCAGCATCTTTGTTCTTTGTTTTCCTTCTAACACTGGAGGAGTTTAAATCATGGGAAGAGAGGACTTGACACTTCTCCAGTTACACAAACAAGCGGAGCTGCGCTGGCTAAAGCCGAACGGCATGTTTTCGGGAGAGGTGAGGGGAGACCTCAAATGCCGGTCTTTGGGAAAGGTTTTTCTCGAAGTCACGGCTGTGACATGGGCGTTAGGCTTGTAGGTATTGCAAAAACTGGGGCGTTACTGGGGAGCCTGGGATGTCTTCCAGTAACAGCCCAACAAGGAGCTTATTGCCATACAGTGTTTGGGCCTAGATCCTGGATAAAATATACTGTGTGTTGTCAGATGCTGAACTAAAAGAAAATAGAAGATGTTGGCTTACCTTTTAACTTCTGCTGGTTCTTTCTCTTAAAACAATAATTCTCAGGGAAATATTAATTTGTTCCAGCTTCTATGGAGCAACCCCCCGTCCCCCAAACTTCAATGAGGAAAAATACAGCTGCGTAGGCGCAGCTTCACCCCAGCAGGAGATATCGAGTTGCACATTAATTTCAGATTCTCAGCAGTAGCATGTGGATTTGGAGAAATCCAAGCTGTGGTGTCAAAGGTGCTCTCTCCATATACCTCAGAACAACTACGCTTGTGGCTGCCGTCGAATTGTTGTGGTCTGAGGGTTGGATCTCAGGCCTTTTGTTCTTGGCTTGCCCACGGACTCGATGTATGGCTTTGGTCAGGATGCTCTACCTGTCCCTTTGTTTCATGACCCCCCCCAAAAATGGTATTTCTGCCGTTACGGTGCTTGTGAACCAGAGCTGCTCTTCTCAGACAATTAGTTTGCTCACATTCTTTGATAGGCCATGAAATACAGGAGCCAGCAGTGTGGCCAAGAAGGCCAAGAGCATCCTGGCCTGTATCAGGAACAGTGTGGCTAGTAGGACTGGGAACTGCCTGACTCTGAAGGCATCATGATGTGGTGATTGTTCCCTCTACTGGGCACTGGTGAGGCCCCACCTCGAGGGATGGGTCCAGTTTTGGGCCCGTCATGACAGGAAAGACATTGAGGGGCTGGAGGGGGTCCAGAGAAGGGCAACGGAGCTGATGAGGGGTCTGAAGCACAAGTCTTGTGAGGAGAGGCTGAGGGAGCTGGGGGTGTTCAGCCTGGAGAAAAGGAGGCTGAGGGGAGACCTCACTATCCCTGGAGGTATTTAAAAGCCGGGCAGACATGGTGCCGAGGGACATGGGTTAGTGGTGGTTTTGTCAGTGTTGGGTTGACGGTTGGACTCAAATGATCTGAAAGGTCCCTTCCAACCCAGATACTTCTTGCCTGATGTTCCATATTTTTTTCAACATGGTTGAGATTGTTGTCTGATGATTGTGGAGCTCCTAACGGGGTTTTGAGGATGAAGCTCTGACCTGCTGAGCTGCAGCACTTTGCTGGCTCTGTCCTGAGCTTATCCCAAATCCAATGAAATATTTGCTGGTTTGATGGGAAGAGAGTCACCATAACAAGGAGCAGCTCAAATGTGTGCTTGGGGCTACCACAGCAGTTGGAGTCACTGTACCTGGAGACAGCTTTGTGGAAAAAAAATTCTCTTAATTTGCAGGTTCTTGATCCAGAAGAATGAATTTGAGATAAAATAGGCCCAGGCAATTCACGAGCAGAGAGAGGTTCTGCCCTGTCGTCTCGGTGTGTTCTGGCCAGATGTGGATGGGTAGGAGATAGGGTTTGGGGTTTGCTTTCTGTTCATGTTTTGGCAGTAAAATATCAGGGAGGGAAAAAAAGCTATTGAAGATGAAGAAGAATATTGGTTCAAGAAAAACTGGGGGTAAATTGACCATAAATAGTACAGACAAGAGAATTGCTTTTTTTTTTTTTCTTTTCTTTTTTTTCCTAAAACTGAGAGATAGGAAATTCCAGAGTAGCTTCCAGGAGAAAAAATGGGCAAAAAAATATCTGTTTTTAAGGTGGAGTTCAGTTTACTAAAGAATTTGTGACTTGATAGGAAGGGAACTGGCCTGGACCTGCGTGTTTTTCTAAGGAGAACATGTGCTGCTATTTCAGAGTAATAAAACCAACTAAACCACATTTAAAACTTATTTTTTTAAATGTATACGGCAATAAGAATGAAAAACCACCTGTATTTTGAGCCCGTTGAGGGGCAAACCCAAGTGTCAATTGTTTTAATTCTTTCATTCTAGCAAAAAATCTTATTTATATTTTAAAATATTTTTATAATTTGAAATATTTATTTTAAAATATTTTATTTATATTTGTTAAAAAGGCCACTGGATTGTGTAACATGTAAAGGTATATCCAGGGGAAAAAACCCCTGCAGTCCAGGCAGCCTTGATGAAATCTGTACAGTCTCGTTATGAGCACGGGGGGCAGTGAAGGAGATCACCGTTAATAATTTTTAACCTCCCTGAGCACACGTTCTGCTGCTAATTTTTTCCTGCTGCTGAATTCGTGTTCAATGTTGAAAGTATTAACGATTCCCCGCATCTAAAATTGTGTTTGGTTTGCCTTGTCCCGCAGATTAACAAATCTGATTACTGCATTTAAATTTAATACCCCCAAAAATTCCCTAAATGAATGATTCACTGTGAGGCCGTGAGCAGATGTAATTATCTCTGAAAACTAATGAATCATGTCGTTAGGATAGTTTTCCTTGCAGCTGTCTCCAATTAATACGTCCGTCAATTCGGAGAGTAACGACACGGCGTAATCCCCGTGTATGGGGACCGCCGCGACGCCGGGCTCCCTCTGGCTCTTCAACACCCATGCTGAGAAATGAGCAGTTCTCCCTTGCTTTTTTAATCGTATTTTTGGGAAATGCAAAGCCATGAAGATGTGGTTTGAAAATACTTAGGTGACAGGATGATATTTGACTTGCATCCCTTTCCTGTTTCCCTAAACAGGGAAACCTTTGCAGAAATGGGTTTTGGTGTCCAGTTCTGGGCTCCCCAGTTTAAGAAGGACAGGGAACTGCTGGAGAGGGGACAGCAGAGGGCTACGAAGACAATGAGGGGACTAGATCGTCTCTCTGATGAAGAAAGGCTGAAGGACTTGGGTCTTTTTAGTCTGGAGAAGAGAAGGCTGAGGGGGGATCAGATCAATGCTTATAAATAGTTAAAGTGCAGGTGTCAGGAGGATGGGGCCAGGCTTTTTTCAGTGGTGCCCAGGGACAGGACAAGAGGGAACGGGCACAATCTTGAATATAAGAAGTTCCACCTAAACATGAGGAGGAACTTCTTTCCTGTGACGGTGGCAGAGCCCTGGCAGAGGCTGCCCAGGGAGGTGGTGGAGTCTCCTTCTCTGGAGACATTCCAACTCCACCTGGACAAGTTCCTGTGGGACCTGCTCTGGGTGGACGTGCTCTGGCAGGGGGTTGGACTGGATGATCTCCAGAGGCACCTTCCAACCTCATAGCATTCTGTGATATAAAGGTTTTTGGTGCTAATTCTGTCTGTCAATATTCGTAGCTGGGATGGAGGTGTTCATGTGGGAAGCTTTTGCTGAGCAGCTTTTCTCCCCTGGAAATCAAGCCCTAGTGCTCGGGGTGGTACTTCGGTACCTACAAGAGCAGGTAAAGGAGTTTTTCCGCTCTCCAGTCAAGCGGTGGAAGATGTTGAGTCTTTAACGAATAGCTCAAATATTCTATAAACGGGTGAATGAAAAGACTTAAGTGTTAAAGGAGAATTCCCAAAAACTTGTAGAGAAGGGACTTTCTCTTGCTCAGGTTTTACTGATTTAGTTCCCAAGTGGCCCTGCATCACCTGGCCCTCCTTGCTCTAGAATTATTTTCATGTTAATTACTTTATTTGGCAATAATTTAAGCTTTCCCAGGATGGGGTAAGGTAACAAAAGGGCACTATGGCAAACGTGGAGGATGGAGATGCAGGAGGAAGCTGGTCCCTGTTGGTTTTCTGTGATGCTGGTGTCCGGGCTGTCTACAGGAGCCCTGGGGAAGTGTTGCTGTCGGTGCTGGGAATGTCTTTGAATTTAGCAGTGTGGTTAATGGGGAACTGGGAGCTGCTGAAAATTACGTGAAAATAAACTCTGTGGATAGTTTCCCACGTTGCAGAATAATGAATTTAAAGCGAAGGTGCCTGGAAGGAGGGATGCGGTTCGGATTCCCAGGCTGGGGGTTAATGTGGACAGAGACCATGGGTGCAAAACATCTTTTCCTGGGATGTGGTCCCCCGAGCGGAGTTGAGTGATACCTGCGGGATGTGAGAAGCTGGATGAAGGTGTGGTGGCTGAAGACCTGCACCGGGGGAGAGGAGACGTGGGTGCCTGGCTCTCCTGACCTGCGGGAAGGGAACAGCAGCCGTCACACATGAGCTTTTCCTGGCTGCCGGTATCCCAGCCGGGATAGCTGTTGTTGCAGGGAGTCTGAAGTGTTTGAAGTGGTTTCCCCTGCTACAGAAGAACTCGCTGGTGCCTCCTACAAATTGATCTCCTGCTGGGAATCGAGTCGTTCCACCTCAGGCTCACAATAACATTGGCTTTCTCCCGCAGTCGTTTGACTGCTAGGGACATACTGATATGATCTCCTGCAAGGAGAGGTTGGTTTAAAACGAGGATTAAGAGGGGAAACTGGAGCAGATTGCAGGGTATTAACAACTTGTTCGCATTCCTGGGGCGGTAGGAAGGGAAAAAAAAAAAAAAGAGAAGTCAGGCTGCTGTGATTTGAGCAGAATGTTTGCTTTGTGAGGCCGGAGCCCGCTGGGTGCTGTCGGAGGGACACCGAGCACAGCAAAGTGCTGGGCTGCGGGGATGGCACATAAGGGATGAGACATCTCTCAGGCTGTTGATTTCAGAACATCTGTAATTGCAATCAGCAGCAATAAAACACAAAGTCACCCCACCCCGGATGAAAGGGGGGGGGGAAGTTAGAGGGAATCTTTGTGCTAGAGCTGGGAGGTGAGCATGTGCAGCGCGTCCTCTGCCTCAGCTCCGGGATCGCTGTAAAAACACCTCAGTTAATTTTCAGTCTGTCTCCATGATCAAAGCCAGACAACACGGGATTTTCCTGTGGACTTCGTGAGACTTCCTATAAAAGGGCTGCGTAACGTTTGTTTGTGAAAGTGCAAACCGACGGAGTTACAAGGAGCAGGAGTTAACAATTTTTGCTTTTCCCACTGAGAGTGCGATCAAAGATACACGGACGATGTGACCCCAAAAATAGCTTCAAGCACCGTGTACAGAAAGTAAGAGGGTTTGTTGTACCACCTGTACCGCACTGTGTTCTCTTAGCTATTTTAATAGCTAATTAATCTTGATTTGCTTGGATTTAAGAGGGGGGTTTTCTCTTTTGGCACATATGCGCAACCTATTATATCATAAATCCCACACATTTCAGCAAATGTCATCCTGATTGTTCCCTACAGCACAGCACACGACTAGTAAAACATTCAAGGTCAGGAACTTGGATTCTTTAACCACTGTATCCGAGGAAGCCAATTTATTGTTCTGTCGCAGCAGAAAACGGTAATTTCTTTTGGACCTATATCACATTGGCAGCCGAACCAGAGAGGTCAGAATCGCCTTAAGGTTTTGTGGGTGCATTAATCTGCCTTAATAAATGAACTGTGGCCCCCCCCTCATGCCAGCACAGGGCATTTTGGGGTATTTAGTGGGGGGGGGGGTGTTTATGGTCCTCTAGAAGTGTGAATTATTTTGGTGCAGTCAGTCTTTGACCTGTGTCTTTTATCGATTTTAGGATACAAGTATTCCTTGTACTTTTTTTACTTCTGTCTCTTCAAGGGTTTAAAAGGATTTTGCCTGGGGCTGGAGGAAGTGACCTTCAGATCAAATGATCCTGACTTGGCAAATCAGGGGGGTTGGGTGGCTTTCTTGTGGCTATTTGTGCTGCGAAAGCTGAATAAAAATTTGCAACTTAAAGTCTTCAAAATGTGAGTTAGGTCTGTGTTGACTCCAAAGAGCCGTTGGAGTGTCCACAGCGTGGGCTGTCTCTTGTTTTTCATTGCTGCTTAATGTATAGCTGTTCCAGGGTGTCTGCCCTTTTTCCCAGGTTGTTTTGATGGACCCGGGGATGAGATGTCACAACAATAATATGAATTAAAACATCTTGCATAAGACAATGACTTTCCTGCTCTTTTTCTGAAGGAGGAAAAAAGCTTTAAAAAAATACAAGAAGAGGGAGACTCCTCTCTTAATTTGCCAACTCTCTAATGCTTTTATTACCTGTTTCCTCTTGCTTTATTCTTAATATTTGGATTTTTTCAAGCCTGTCTCTCCTGCTGGGGTTGTGTTGTGTATGTGTGGTCCTTTTCCATGCCGCTGCCCATTGGGATGGAGGGGCTGGGACCACTCTGGGAGCTTCTGGGCAGCCCCATGGAAAAGTTGGCTTTTTTTGTGAGACACCTTTAGCCCATGGCAGCTAAATGTTCCCTGTGCTGGTCATAGCCTTCCTAGTGAAAATACAGCTTATTTAAAATGTTTTGCTAAGATTATTAGGTGGCAAAACAAACTGTTGTAGGCATTCCAATTCTGAAATCTCTCCTAATTTATGAGCTCAAAGCATTTTTTTATTTCCTTTTTCAGAACACTTTGGAGCGTTGTTTTTTCTTCTTCATAGTCTGTATCAGTTTTTTCAGATATTGCTGAGAGATGGGCTTGGCTTTATAGTGCAGGATTGCTATTTTGAGCCCCCCCTGAGAAGGGCTGTGTCCCGGGTAGTTCAGAGCTGTGCTCTGCAGTTACCACCGTGTTGCGGAAGCTCTTTTACAGCCCATCCCTTTATCAAATGCCGTCGGCCTGTGGTTGTTGACAGCTTGACACTGCCAGGGCAGTGATTTGCTCAAACTTCCTAAACCCCTCCTGTGGGCAGAGGAGACAGAAGGTGGGCATGGGCAGCACCTCCAAGAGAGAATGGGGCATCTGAGAATAGGCTCAGCTGATAAAGAGGGGCCAAATGTGGTCTTTGTGGAACGGTTTGGGTTGGAAAGGACCTTAAAGACCATCCATTGCCACCCCCTGCCCTGGGCAGGGACACCTCCCACCACACCAGGGTGCTCCAAGCCCCCTCCAACCTGGCCTTGAACCCCTCCAGGGATGGGGCAGCCACAGCTTCTCTGGGCAACCTGGGCCAGGCTCTCACCACCCTCACACCAAAGAAGTTATTCCCCACATCTCATCTCAATCTCCCCTCTTTCAGTGTCAAACCCTTCCCCCTTGTGCTATGGCTCCCCTCCCTGATCCAGAGTCACCCCCATGTCTCCTGGAGCCCATTTAGAGACTGGAAGAGGCTCTAAGGTCTCCCTGGAGCCTTCTCTTCTCCAGGCTGAAGCCCCCAACTCTCTCAGCCTGTCCTCACAGCAGAGGCCTCCTCTGCCCCACTCCAACAGATCCATGTCCTTCCTGTACCTGTCCTCCAGAGCAGGACCCACTACTCCAGGTGGGATCTCACCAGAGCAGACTAGAGGGGTAGAATCACTTCCCTCATAGAACTAATGAACCAGAGCAGGCTTTTCTTTGTTCAGACTTTCAAGGACTCTGGTGACATTCATAGCCAGGGAAGAACCTGATGATACGATCTCTGGTGAACTTAGTACTGCTGAAAATACAAGATTAATGGGACTTAAATGGCAAAGGCATCGGCAGAGCACTGGTTCTCTGCGGGGCCCTGGCAGGAGGTCTGCAACTGCTCTGGGAAACATATTACATCATGGTTTTTATTAAAAGTGTGATAAGCATGCACAGTGTTCGGCAGAGATGTTGAAAGCTGACGTGGGTGCATCAGTTCTAAAAGTACGTGACCCAGAATTGCATCAGTGTCCTTGGCCCCTATAAGACCAGGAGTCAGAAGGTAATCCAGGCAAGAAACCCATTTCATCTGGTGTGGATCTATGCTGGGGTCACAGAGTAAAGTGCCATCAACTCCTTTCCTGGTCGGGAGAAGTGCTAAATTCTGTTTAGTGTCCTCAAATTCATGGGGCCTGACTCCCACTGGCGATGGGAGATCTGAGCCGAAGGGGCAGGTGAATCAAAGGAGAAAATGTACCGTGTATATCAAAATATTTCATTTTTCAAAAATAAAAAAAAGAAAGGCTTGTGAAGGAAGGCAAAAAGACTTATCAGTTTGGAATGATGGGCTTAGTTTCACTCAGAAGAGCCCCAGGATTGAGGTGCAGAGGTGGCAGGGACTGTCCCCACAGCAGCTGGGCTGAGGTTTGGTGCCTCTGGAGGCAGGTGTTTCCTTGTTTTTCCCAGTTCCCCATCCCAGGTGGGGAGGGACCACTGGGTGATAGAATTATTGTCTAAATGACAATAAATGTTTACGGGTTTTTCAAACCGTAACAATGTGGTAGGTGGTTACCATCGAGAAGATATGGAGTGAGCTCTAGATCCCGTCCAACCCCCTGGCAGAGCAGGTTCACCCAGAGCAGGTCCCACAGGAACGTGTCCAGGCCGGTTTGAGTGTCTCGAGAAGGAGACTCCACCACCTCTCTGGGCAGCTTCTGCCAGGGCTCTGCCACCCTCACAGCAAAGAAGTTCCTCCTCATGTTTAGGTGGAACTTCCTCTGTTAGAGTTTGTGCCCATTGCCCCTTGTCCTGTCCCTGGGCACCACTGAAAACAGACCGGTTCCGTCCTCCTGACCCACCCTTTAAGTATTTATAGGTGTTCAACAGATCCTCCCTCAGCCTTCCTTCTCCAGACTAAAAAGACCTAAGTCCCTCAGTCTGTCCTCAGCAGAGAGATGCTTCAGGCCCCTCATTGTCTTTGTATCCCTCTGCTGTCCCCTCTCCATCCTTTCCCTGTCCTTCTGGAACTGGGGAGCCCAGAACTGGACCCAGTGCTCCAGTCGGGGCTTCCCCAGGGCAGAGCAGAGGGGCAGGATGACCTCCCTCCACCTGCTGGTCACAGTTTTCCTGATGCACCCCAGGATGCCACTGGCCTTCTTGGCCACAAGGGCACATTGCTGACTTATGGTCATCTTGTTGTCCACCGGGACTCCCAAGTCTTTTTCCTGGGATCTGCTCAAGTAGGTGCCTGCCCTGCCCCTTCCTCTGGGTAATGGAGCTTGTCCCAGAGCCGGTGACCACAAAATGAATTGGCTCCTGCTGGCCTTATATAGCCATTATTGCCAGGGACTCGGGTCTTTTTTTCTCCTAGTCCTGGTTTGGAGAAGCCATCATGGGCTTGGTTCTCATCCTGTGCTCCATGTGACCCTCCTCGATGTCCCACTGGGACCCCAGCCTGCCCAGTTTGCTGCTGAGACAGCCTGGCCCTTTGGGGACGCCGCTGGAACGGGGACGGGAGCAGAAGAACCGCCTGCCTTCTGATGGAAAACTGCTGCTGAGATCCACGGTGAGGACATGGAGATCTTTCCTCTCCCTGTTTCCCATCAGGAAGTGAGGCAGCTAAAGACTAAATACCACCTCAGATGAAACTCAATCTGTTTTTAAAGAACTCCCTCCCACTGAAATTGAGAGCTTTTTCTTTTTTATTTTTTAACAGTACTACCCTGCAAAGTCTCTCCTGGGGTGTGTCTCATCCTCGCTTAACTACCTTGAGGGGGTTTTTTGTATTTTATTCCGAGTTTCTGAAAGCTGCGTGGTTTTCCCTGTTATGCATTTTTAATTCCAAAAATGCCCCAGTGAGCATTTCCTTTTCCCAATCTCCAGAGTTATTCCACGGGGAGAAATTTAAAAAATAACATGTAAGCTTTAAATAATTTACTATGAGAGTAATTGGGTTTATGCAGCAGTTCATAAACCTTTAGCTGGTAAAAATCAAAGTACCTTAATCTGAAAAGCAGATGGGGGGGTTGTCAGGGTGAAGGCTCGTAGAGTTTTCAAAGACAAATTGTTTAATTCCGTCACTGGCTGGGAAAATAAATAGTTCTGCTGCTCGATTGAAAACAGAAACATCTTAGAAATGAGACTTTTGTAGCTTTCAAGCATTGTTCGTCCCCCAACAAAGAAATCAAAAGCAACTTTGGTGGAAAGATGGGACGGAGTTCTGGTTTATGAGAAATGAGAGAGCTTCTAAGCCACGTTTTTTTACTCTTCTTGCTGAATTTTCAAGTGCTTTTCCTCCTCTCCTCTCGGGGGCTGCAGAAGGTGCCTGTGTGGTGTGAATCAGCGGTGGCTCCGGGTCCCTTCTTTCTGCCCAGGGAGGTGGCAGGACCCGCCACCATCCCCGCCTGAATTCCAGTGCCGTGAGTGGGAGACGCTGCTCTTAAAATCCCCCCTTTTTCAATGAAGCCGAAGCCGCGTTTGCCACGGGTTGAGGGCTGGGAGCCATGCCCTGCCTGGCTAATGAAGGCTGGGTTTGTACCCCCCTATATTAATGCCCCCCATCCCCCCCCCCCCCGTATTAGTGCCACTCACAGCCCAATGGGTCCGATCTGGCCGGCACATCCCCTCACCAGGGATGGGCTTGCTTTTATCTGGGCTAATGGCCTGATGAGATCACCTCTAATTTGTGTATCAAACTGGTTTGTATCACATCCTTCAAAAAAAGAAAAAGCAGAGTGGGGGGAGAGAACCTCACACACAAAACAACAAAAACCTCTTTATCTTTCGGTGTTTTTTTTTTTTCTTGCTGGACTTCAAAAGCTTGCATTACAAACAGCGCGCTCTGCCCTGTGAAAGCGATGGTTTTTCTCTGGGAGCCATTACCTCAGCCAATAAACATCAGAAAAGGAGCTCTCCTTTTGGCATTTTGAGTGTCACTTAGTGCAGGATCCCAACGGGGCGGTTGGAGCAGCGCTGTCAGGCCTGGATGCCTGGGAGGTGGCTCCTGTCCTCAGCTACCTCCAGCGTGGATTCGGGGCTCTCGTCCTCTCTCTGCGCCCACCGGTGCCTCCATCCTTCTGCTTTGGCCAAGGGGATGAAGGAAACCTGAAAGAAGAAGGATGCTGGGAGCGTATAGGGTATTTGGTGAATTGGTGAACACCTGCAGCTTGAAATCTATAAGAATTGGCTGAGAGAGTTGGGGGGTTCAGCCTGGAGAAGAGAAGGCTCCGGGGAGACCTTAGAGCCTCTTCCAGTCCCTCAA
>JAOTQQ010000003.1:26049184-26069237 GCA_026546715.1 Gallinago undulata | reverse complement strand
TCCTGACACCCACCCTTGAAGTATTTATAGGCATTGATCAGATCCCCCCTCAGTCTTCTCTTCTCCAGACTAAAAAGACCCAAGTCCTTCAGCCTTTCCTCATCAGAGAGATGTTCTAGTTCCCTCATCATTTTCATCCCTCTTTGCTGTACCCTCTCAAGCAGTTCCCTCTCCTTCTTGAACTTGGGGGCCCAGAACTGGAGCCAGAGGAACTGGATCCCAGAGGATCCTTTGGGCTGCAGGCAGCACTGCTGTCCCTGCATCTCCGAAACTGAACCAAGGTGGGACTTTGTCCATCTTCTCCATGATTGCTTGGTTGCACCAAAAGCTCTCTAAAGCATTTATGAAGATGGGGACTCTGGCTGTGTTTTAATGACTATGTAATGGCTGAGTGTTGAGGTGCCCTGTTCCAGGGACTGAAATTTCAGATTTCCTATCACATATGCATTAATTCTCTTGCTTTGGCTGGTGTTTTGTGGCTGCCGTCACCTTATTCTTGGTGACTACCAAGACTGGTCCTGTGTTTCAGGCTGTATTTCTTTCCCCCTCCCCTTACAGTGGAGTGCACTGAATCTGATGTCCAAGTCTCCTGTGTAGCATTTCCTGGGATTTGGACCTTTCGGTACACAGGGAGCACTGGTCTGTCATACTGGAAGATGGGAGGATGTGGCTGGTTTCCATTCTGAGCCTCCAGTAGGCATGTGCTTGTTGAGTGGGGATGCTGTGGGAGGCAGAGATTGATGCTCGTGTTTCTCTTTTCTCTTCCCCCCAGAGATCATCGACGACCTCACGAACCTGGTGGAAAACACAGATGACAGACTTCGCAACCAGACGCGGCACGTGAAGATGGTGGACAAGAAATCAACATCCTGCGGTAAGAGACCAAGCACGAATCCTGTGCCGTTATTAAATGGTGAGAAAGTAGCTTAGAGCTCAGAGGCTGTGTGCAACGCGCTCTCCCCCGAGACCAGATTCTTTTAAAAGTTAAAAAAAATACCTCTCCAAACTTCCTCAGCTGCTGTTGCAGGTTGGACTCACTGTGCGTGTTGATACAGTTAATTTCCTTGAGCCGTTTGACTCCAGCGTTGCACAATATTCTGATTGGAAATTGCAGAACTGTCTGAAATTAGAGCAGTGTGTGTTAATTAGCTTTAAAAAAACTTGCGAGCTACCAGCTCTCACAAACCGGTCCCAGCGGGGAGCGATGCCGCGGGGACATTTCTGGTGGTGTCCTGCAGGAATGTGTTCTCAGCCAGCTGGTGGTCTGCCAGATGTGAAGCCTTTGTGGTAACTTTTCTGGCTACGTGCAAGGGGGTAAAGCTCAGTTTGTCTCCCTTCCCATGCAGCCAAGAAAAGGTTCTACATCTCAGGCACCAAAGTTTTCTCTCCATAGGGTGAAGAGCTGGGGGTTTGAGAGCAATGTGGGGCCAGGTTGGACGGGGCTTTGAGCCACCTGGGGTGGTGGGAGGCGTCCCTGCCCAGGGCAGGGGGGTTGGAACTCAATGATCTTTAAGGTCCCTTCCAACCCAAACCATTCTATGGCGCTGTGGGAAGATGCTGTGGGTGATAGCAGAAAATATGTTGGGAGGATGAGTGGCTGGGGATCAGGTCCATGGGGAGGTGGTGGCAGTGAGACGCTTCTGGAAGTAGAATGTCCAGTTCTGACGTCCGTGGTGCTTTTTTTCCATAGTGGGAAAGTCAAAATCCTAACAAGAAAAATTTATGCTCCGTAAGAATTTGACTTATAGGCAGAAGTTAAAGAAATCTTGGCTTTTGTAGTTTCATAAAGAGAAAGCCGGGTGCTGACTGATGGCTTTTATCGGAGTCAGGTTGATGGTTGGACTAGATGATTTTAAATGTCCCTTCCAACCTGGGCAATTCTATGACTTGGTCACATATCTGTTTCTGGCTGGTGGGAACTCTTACTCTGTAGAGCAATGATCTAGCAGCAAAAGATCTCAGATGGCAATGAGACATTTTTCAAGCACTGAGGATGTATTTCAAGGATTTCTGTAGTTCTCCGTTAGCAGTAACTTTTTGAAAGCTTGGTTGATACAGGCTGATGAAAATCTGTGGCTTCTTCTGGAGGGTAAAGTTGACTTTTCAGAGGGGTTTGTCTTCGATTTCTCTCGTACCAACTACAGGTAAAATTAAAGATGTGACTGCAGAGTTGGGGAACGACTTTTTAATGTTAGGTCCTTAGTGTTGATGCAAGATGGATTTAAGCTAAAAATAATTGCACTTGAATGATGCCCTGTGCCCCTGTGTGCCTTTGGAGTCTCCCCTTAGGTTCTGAGGTTCCATTTTCTGCAGGAGCACAGGGAAGTGCCATGGGGCAGGGAATCCCACTTCCCACAGGACACATTCCCCCTCCCTAGGTGTTTCTCCCCC
This sequence comes from Gallinago undulata, assembly GCA_026546715.1. Classification (NCBI taxonomy): domain Eukaryota; kingdom Metazoa; phylum Chordata; class Aves; order Charadriiformes; family Scolopacidae; genus Gallinago; species Gallinago undulata. The sequence continues at coordinate 26,066,846 of JAOTQQ010000003.1, read as the reverse complement.
CCTTTTTTAGGTTCCTCATGCACCCCTGGATGGTGTTGCTGGATAACGAGCCTGTCTCTTTAACGCTTCAGCCCATACTGGCTGCGCTGGGGAATGAGAGAGGAGGAGGAGGAGGAGGATGGGAGAGGCAAAAGCTGGGAGGATCCTGGGCTGGATTCCTTGGGGGTGACCTCTCTCACCCTTTCCACATTGAAAAACATGTTTCTGCTGCCTCTCGGTGCCCGGTCCCTCTGCTCCAATAGGGTTTCCTGTGTTTGCATAACAATTTGGGCATATGTAAACACGGTATTGCCTCAGATAACTGGTTTGCTCTGCCTGAGCAGGGGTTTTAGAACAATAATGCTGGGAGACACAGGCTGTAATGGCATTCTTCCCATCCCTTTTCCACCCTTACCCCTGGCGCTGGAAGTTAACTCCTGTATTAAGATCAGGAAAACCCTCTGCATACATACAGCTATTCCTTGGATAAAGCCAAGCAGTGGGAAAACTGGCACCTGCCAGGTAATTTTTTTTCCCAGGGCTTTCCCCCCTCCCCTTCAACATTTCATTTAAATTGATTAGTCTTTGGTAACTCCTTGGTTTTGGTGCTGTTACTTCGGATTTAGACGGAGGTGAAGTGCTCATTCTCCCCCCTTGCTCACCCCTCCGTTCCCTGGGATGCAGACCTTTGCTTGGATCCAGCCTCCATGTTCCAGTGTGTGCCTGTTCCCATGCTTTTTGCCTGATTTTTGAAATCCTGATGTCTTTTTATTTCCCCAACGAGTGCCTGCACTGGAGCCACTGGCGGTGGATGCAAGCGGAGCAGCCTGGCCTGAATAGTGGAATAATCACCCTTTTACGAGCAGGAATGTAGCGCAGAACTGGGTGGGTCTTTGTTAGCAGCCAGTATAATAATAAAATCAAAGTATTGCCGATGAAATCCAACTTTAATCAATATTTCAACGTCTCGCTCTCATGCAAGTGTCGTTTCAAGCTTTGGAGGTGATTTAACGCCGCGGCTGTCGGTGCCACCGGCTGGGCACAGAGGCGCTGGGGACAGCGGCCCCTCGAGCTCCGTCCTGGCAGAAACCTTCAGGTTGTTTCGGGTGGGTTGTTTCATTTGCAGTTTATTTTCAGTGCCGTTTCTCTGGCTGACTCAGGAGCTGTTGACAATCCCACCCCTCGCTCCTGCCCAGTCGGGGCTGCCCTGCTCGGAGCCTGTGGCCGTTGATGGCCCCGGGCAGCCCCGCACCGCTGGCAGCGGGAACTCCCAGGAGTGCAGCAGAAGAAAAATCCTGGGATATACTGGAGTCTGCTGCATTTCTGAAATTATTGTTGAAAATCATAACTCGTCTGTGGGGAAACAGTTGCACGCTGCTTGGCATTGGTTTGTTGCTTTTCAGAGTGTGCTGGTCATAGGATTATAGGTTTGGGTTGGAAGGGACCTTAAGGACCACCCAGTGCCACCCCCTGCCCTGGGCAGGGACACCTCCCACCACACCAGGGTGCTCCAAGCCCCCTCCAACCTGGTCTTGAACCCCTCCAGGGATGGGGCAGCCACAGCTTCTCTGGGCAACCTGGGCCAGGCTCTCACCACCCTCACACCAAAGAAGTTCTTCCCCACATCTCATCTCAGTCTCCCCTCTTTCAGTGTCAAACCCTTCCCCCTCGTCCTAGGGCTCCCCTCCCTGATCAAGAGTCCCTCCCATCTCTCCTGGGGCCCCTTGAGGGACTGGAAGAGGCTCTAAGGTCTCCCCTGAGCCTTCTCTTCTCCAGGCTGAACCCCCCCATCTCTCTCAGCCTGTCCTCACAGCAGAGGGGCTCCAGTCCTTTAAGCATCTTCATGGCTTCCTCTGGCCCCACTCCAAGAGGTCCACGTCCTTCCAGCCATTTAGGAAGGAAGATTATTTTTTTTTAATTTCAGAACTTCACATTGAGCTTTGACCAAATTGTGCACACAAATCATTACTCACATACAGGGCTGCCTTAAACCAAATTTGCTGCAGGGACGCCTGTGTGCACAATCCTGACTATTCAGTTTTGTCGCTGCCTCTCTTGGGTTTGTTTGTCCCCACTCCCTCCCAGTTCTCTCCCAGTTTCCATACCTTTAGGGTGGAGGTTTTTTTTGTGCAGAGTGACACCATTACTTGAGAACTTCTTTATTAGAAATTTTAACTCTCAGAATATCCTCTTAAGAACTGCATTTAGAAATGAGCATAGAAATGAAAGTATAATTAAGGTTGAGAAGCTGAGGGGGTGAGGGAACCATGACACATGAATTTGCCCCAAACAAACCCTTGAGCTGCAACAACCTGATGAAGGGGTAAATGCCAAAACACCTTATTGATGGAATACTCAGGATTCCTGCAGTATTTTTGGTTTTCCTGGGTAGGGATGGTCTGACGGTGATCCCACCCATTCCAATTCCAATCGGCAAAAATTCCCACATTTTCTAAAACTTTTCAAAATGCCTAATTTTGAAAAAAAAGACATTATTTAAAGGCAAACGACTGCCCTGAAATGAGTGGTACTGTCAGACTCCCAGCACTCCGGTTGTTTGGGTTCACAGTGTGGCTCCCATGGGGTTTTTAATTCTCTCTTGCCCTAAGAGGGCTCCAGTGTCAGCTTGTCCCTTGATGTCGCTGGCACCTGTCCTGAGACCATCCTGGTCCCCAGCCTTTGGCAGCTCGGGCAATTTCAAATAAGTGGGTACAACAGGTCTTGGGGGGATCCCAAACCACGGCGGCTCTGTTGGGTTTATTTCTCTCCACCATCAGGCTCAAGCATTTTAGGATTAGGCTGGAGTCTGCAAAGAGCCTGTGGTTCTTTCTCCCGGCCCATGGGTCGCAGTTGTCCTTGTCACAGAGGAGAAAGTCTATCGTTGACCTGGATGGTGCTTCTTGGTAACTTTACCTCCATCCTTGAGCTTTGTAGATTATTTTTTGTTGTTTCTTTTTCACCTAAAACCGTAAGTAGGCAGCTGCCTGCAGAGGGGATGGTTAAACCAGGCTGTGTTTGTGGTAAGACCGTCGTGAAGTGTTTGCGCCTGAAAGAGATAGGGGGATTTTAGTAACCCAGGACACAGCTGGCAGCCTAATTATCCTAATTATCCCATGCAATGTATGTGGAGGTGGTGGGAGCCAAGCTGTGTGGTGGATGGAGTCAGAAATGTTCCTCAGGTCCTGTTCAAGCAGACCAGGGGATCTGGGGGATCAGTGTGGTCCTGCTCCTCATCCTGCCAAAATCACTCTTTTTGGTGGCCCTTCCGTAGCCCGGGAGAAAGGCTGGTTTCCTGGGGAAGCAACACAAAATATTATGACTTTTTCTTAGTAAAAACAAGCAAAAAAGATCAAACTTTTCTTCCTGACAGACTCATCCATCCTTTTCCAAGCAGCGTCAGGGGAGCAGACTGTGTCTTTACAGTTATCTCTGTGTGCATCCCTCTAACCGTCCAGATAGAGGAGGAAAATGAGAAGCACCCACCCAGTAATTCCCTGCTGGATCGGTGTCCGTGTCCTGTAAAATAATACACGATTGCAAAGTGGCAGCCAAGCCTCAGCCATATTTTTTTTTCCCCGTCTTTCATTTTCTCCTGTTCCACAAGATGGCATTGCAATCTAATCCCCTCCCTCCAGCCCCAGGTGGATGCTCTCCTCTCCGCTTTGCCTTCCGACGGAGGGGTTTGGAGATGCCAAACCCAGGGTGTAGACTATCATGAAGTTAGTCGGTACCAGGTAGGGGTCTTTTTTTATCTTAACAAATCGCCAAAATACCCGAATTTAAGACAGAGCTTTGCCAAACCTATTAATTGGAGTTTTTGGAAGATTTCATTTGTTTTAAAACAGAGAGGCTTGGATAATATAACTTTTCCTCTAGAAAATAATGATTCATGCAGGCAGGGGCCTTTTTCTGCCAGATCCCACAATCGCTTTCTTCTAAGTTACGGTTATTTTTGCCATGGATTTAATTTGTTTTATAAATCCTGGATGGCAGTCGCTCAGGTTTGTTCCTCTGACGTACGCTGGGTGTTTAGATGAGCAAGTCTCTGTCCTTGTTTTTTTTTTCTCGGCGGAGCGGAGAAGCTGTAGTTGCCATGAAATCAGCCTTTCCTGCAATCCGACTCTCAGGACAGTGACACCCATGTTCCTCCCTGGGAGGAGGAACCTGCTCCTACAGCGTGAGTTTTCTTGGCCTGGCAACTTAGATATTTTCCTGATTATTATTTTTTTTTTAATTATTATTACAATTTTTTCCCTCCTTTAGTTTCTTCCATTGTAAGTGATTGCATGTTGAGAAGTTTGTTCTGAGAGCTGTTAGTCCAGCTTTGGAAAGAAATTTTAGCGGGAGAATGATGGATCTGGTGGTTAAATTGGGCTGTTGCTGCTGTTTTCACTGGTCATCGGTGTCTTAAATGCACCCCTGGACTCAAGCATCCCAGGGAGGTGGCCAAGGGGTTGAACAGAAAGTGCAGTTTCATCTGGGCTTTCCAGTCTCCCCATTCCCTTCTCCACAACCTGCTGGGGAATACCAGGAGTCCAGCAGATCTTGCTGCAGGATTTAGCTTTCCACCAGTCTTGCTGCCTCATGTGCCACCCTCCTTTGGGCTGTAGTTCTCCTCTGAGCTCCCCAAAGTGGTTTTTATTCCCACAGAGCTCGTTTTCCATCCCTGGGTGAGCTGCAGCCGGGAGAAGCAGAGACCTGCTGGTGCTGAGCCTGCATTCGGGAGGAAGCAATGGTTTTGCAGCCACCTGTGACCCTCCTCTTCCTCCCACCTTGCCCCACTGACTTCTGAACCCGCAGCCTAATTGAAGCTGAAATTAGCTGGGGAGAGAGGTTGCCAAGATAAGAAGTTACTACAAGCTTTCTTGGCTTCTATCCTCATTAGAGAGGCCCAATTAAGGGCCCCGTTGAGGAGGGGGGAAGGCAGGGTGAGCTCAAATCTCATTAGACACCAGAGAAGCCTCAAAGCAGATTAGTTGAGGGATGTAGCGGGAAATGTGGTTCCATTAATTATATTAATAGAACAACTTTTAAATGAACGGGTTCAGTAATTTTGGCGTGTTGCTAATGCCAGACTCCTGGTTCGTTTGTTGTCTTCCCACCTTGTTTCCCCAGAACAGGAGAGACTTTTCCTGGGTATCCTTAGCGCCGAGCCCCCCAGGAGCAGGTGAGGAGCTCCCGGGATGTCCAACAGTGTGAAGAAACATCCCAAAGGATGCTTTCTGATTCAGCAAGTGCACTCAAACAGTCAGGCATGGTTCTGGGACAATGACTTTGCTGGTGGCGTGTCCCCAGCAGCCTGGTCTTGGCTCTCCCTGTGACTTCGTACCCTGCCCCACAGCACCGCCAAGCCACCCCCTCCCACGTGCTGGATTCACAGCTTGAGTATTTGGCTTAAAATTTTTTATGCTGAGATGTTGAAAAGGATTCAACTGATGACAGAGGATGGACATAAGCAGTCATGAACAGTATTTTATTTTTTTTTATTTTAAAAAAGCTGGTTTGGGGTTGCTTTCTGAATTTCTTCCCAGGTGTGGAGCACGGTGGTTACTCGTGGTGTCTGCCCTGTGTGTGTTTAGCAGGAAAGGACGGGAAGAGCCTTCTGGGTCATAGGATCCCTTCAAGATAAATTTGAACAAGCTTGTTTTTTCCCCCCCATTACTCCTATTGGAAGGCTGCAATGGTCATAAACTTATTGCCAGCCTGGGCTTGTCAGGGACACTTCATTTTGCCCACGTGCAACCCTTGTTCTGGTGGTTTGAATAGTTCTTTCCCCCTTTTTATTGTTTGTCCCAAGTGTGTGGCTTCCTCCATTCATCCTCACAGTTACCCGTTTTTTTCCTACGTGCTGTCCCAGCTTTCCTCTCTGCCGATACTACTTTCCAACTTTGTGTCATCAGCAAATTTCATTAGCACACTTACTTTTGGTGCCAAGGTAATTAATAAAAATATTTAATAAGATCAGCCTTCTGGCCGTTCCTTGAGGAGCTCCGCTGGTGACCTCCATCCATTCGGATCCTTCTTTCAACGCTGCTTTGCCTTTCACTGATTTCCTGGCCTTACAATTCTGCTAATCCCCGTCTTTCTCATTTAATAATTTCCCACGTGGCACTGTATCATGTGCTTTGCTGAAATCTGCGTGGATGGGATCTATCCCGCTGCCTTTGTCTAGAAAATTCATTATCTTATCGGCCTAACCTGATTAGCTCCCTTGGATCTGATTGCCCTTCCCATTGTTTTCTACCCTGTTTACCATTTAGTTTCGTGTTCTAATTAGTCTTTCTTCAGCCAGCTCTAGAGCCTCCGTCCTGCTGAGGGTAACAGGACAACCTTGTGGTTGCTCATGTCACATTTTCCCTTCTACAGTGTGGTTGTGTGGATGCTGCGGTTCCTCTCTGCTGCTGGACATCAGCCACAGCTCAGTCCACCTACTTTTGGGATACATATTCCAGCTAATGTATAGTTTGAAGGGAAAGAGCTGGATCTCTGTGTGCATCAGTCCTGGCTTCATTAACCACCTCGCTTTGCTTAGCGACAGTTTACTCTGAGACCCTCCAGAACCACCACAGCCTTCTCCATCCTCCCACCAAGCCATGGCTTGGCACGTTCAACCAGCCGTTAACCAGTTGGCATGACCCAGCTTGTCTGGGACTTCTGCGTGTGGATCATCTCTTACCATGTGCCTTTTTCCAGCTGCAGTGACCCCCAGGGTATCTCCCTGGGTAATTTTTGGAGATAGAGACACAAGTGAAATGGTTGGCTTACCGATGGAATAGAGGGATGGTAGCAAGGATGCATCCAGAGCAAGGGATGAAGGGCAGGCACAAAGTCATCGGCGTAAAATGGCAGGGGGGAAGTGACTTTACTGCGATATATTGGCTTGACATATTGGGGGTTGTGTTCCAAGTGGCAGTGTCGATGAGCGGGCATCAAAGCTGCAAAATAATCGGCTGTTTAAGAGCAGAGCCCTAAATTTAAGGCCACCTCAAATAATGGTAGAGGGGGAACGGATAGTGGCATTTCTGGGCCTCGCTTGCGAGATGTAAATTGGGCATGGGTTCAAGTTTGGAGCTGGGAAATGGCAAGTCGGAGCCAGGGGAGAGGGAGAAGGGGGGGGCATGGATAGGAGTGCGAAAGGCAGTAGAACATCTTCTTAATTACATTTGCATATGCAGCTGTTCAAACAGACTGAACTTCATCAATGCTTGTTAATACCTATCAGGAGATTTAGAGCAGCTGTTGTCAACCCGTGAAGTGGGATTCTACAAATCTGGGGGGTAAAATAGTCCCCTGGGCACCCTGCTCACCCAAGCTGTCCGTCACTCCAAAAGGGCAAGCAATTAGCTGTATTTGAATATTGAAAAAAAAAAAATGGAATTGTGTGAAATATCCAAGGGTGACTGCTTACAGCTCGGTTTCCAAGGATACATGTTGCAGAATTAAATCATTAATTTATATTTCTGAAAATGGTGCTGAAATGTGTTAATTTGTACATTACCAAAGAGGCTGAAACTCGTCTCCTTCTGCCTTTTCTTTCCTAACATGCTCAATGACAAAATAATTGCTCTGCCCGATCTGGAGTTGAAATACAACGGTGTTCTGGCGTGGGGAACTCATGCCCCGTTAAGACTAAATTATGGGGGGGGGGGGGAATTATTTCAGTTAACTGTTTGTATTAATTCTTAAAGGGTTCAAAATTCTGCCTTAATCCTTAGCTCCCAAATACCTAAACCATTTCTAGCCTCTCTTGGTCTTGTTCCCCTAAATCCCTCCCAGAGAAGGATGCTGTGCAGAGCCCAGCGCTGCTGCAGACACATTCCCGGGGCAGAGAGAGGGTCCGGCATCTGGAATTCTGCTTCGCAAGCCCCGGGCACTCGAGGGACACAACAATACGCGGAGGATGTGGTCAATGGAGAAATGAGTTTGCTATGGACCAAGTGGTTACGTTGTCTCTTCGGGGCTTTCTGGGATGCATAGAGGATGTTGATCCCACCAGAAATTAGGGATATAAATCAACAGGGGCTGTGATCTCCAATCTTTCTTGTTTTGCAAAAATACAGTAGGATTCCTGCAATTGTGCTAAGGCTGGTGGGGGAAAACTGGCCCTGGGCAAACGGGAAGAGCAGTAAGAAAGCCCTGCCCTTGAGGGGGGAGTCAGATCTGATGGGGGACGGCCAAAGTCTCTGCTACTATTTAAAAAAAAAGTAATTTAGTTAAGGTGGAAATCAAATATGTTCGTGCAGCGTTTGTTGTGAAGCGTTGAAAGGCAGGAGTTGTGCTTCCAGCAGGAGGTGTTAATTAAACCATGTGGCACATCTGGGATCGGGGGGGTTCGCGTTGAGAAAGCAGATGGGAGCCGTGTGCTGGGTGATGGGACGTGGGACCCGGCCAGCGTGTGCCCATGAGACCCGGACAGTGTGTGCACAGCGGGTTGGCTGCTGCTGGAACCAGCTCAGCTCATCCTCTGGGGGATGTGGGGCTTGGGTGGGAAAAGCCCCAGGCAGTTTTTTGGGCAGAAATCCCAGGTGTGGGCTGGTGTGTGGGTGCTGTTCCAGCTGCGGTGGGTGGCAGGCACTGTCCTGCTGCCTGTCCCCAGCAGCACCCTGCACTCATGTCTCCGTGGTGAGCAGCAGATGGAGTTTTCCACAGGAATGACTTGCTGTGGGATGCCCGGCCCCAGCACAGGGGAGGGTGGTGGTTTAAATGGGACCACCTCATTGGATGCCTGGCAGAAGGTGAGGTGCAGACAGAAGGAGCAGCCGTAGCCACCAGACCTCGTGCTGGAACTCCAGGGGAGAAGCTTCTTAACTGCCTTCAGCTCGCAGAAGGTTGTACAGCTACGGACAAGGCAGTTTCATGTCTGGGAATGATGAGTTGGGTTGGACTCATTGCCAAAGGGCATGTCCAAGAGCACGTGCTGCTTCTAGAAGGAGCTCCACCACCCTCCTTGTGGTAGAATGTGCAATTTGCTTCTCCAAACTCCCAAGCATGTGAAGTAGGGTTTTAAGTCGTGAGCTTAATAAACCAGCCTCTGTTTTAACACTGAATTTCAATGTAGTTTTTGCAGATTATAGGCCATGACTTCAGCATTGCTCTGATGCCGACTTGAAGGAGTGAATGTTGCCTTCAAGGTATCTCCAAGGGTGGGCCACCTATCTACTAGCCCCAGGCTGCAAGTGGGTTTTGCTGTTGGATGTCACACAGAGGTGACACACACAGGGCTGACGTTGATGCTGTTGTACCGGTGTTGGATCTAGAGTTTCAAGTGACTTCTAAAGCCCTGCGGTGAAAGCCGAGATGCGTCACCAGAGCATCACGTGTGTCTGCAAACCAAGTTGGACATTGGTGGCCCGAACACTTTCCTGTGCACAGCAGCAAAGTGGGAGTTCCTGTTTTGATATAAAACCTCTCTGCTTCAGAAATTGTTTTTCCCTTTGGGGTGGATGGCAGGAAGGGGTTAGTTTCTGCTGCTGGAGGATCAGCTTGCACGAGTGCCTTTGCCTTGGAATTCCAGGGAGTGCTGGGATTTGCGGACGAGTTGCAGGTGTGAGGTTGTGCCTTGCGTGGCTTTTGATGCATTATGGTTGACTTGTACCACATCCCCACTTGGACTGCAACACACAGCAGCTACTGTGTAATACTTATTTTCTGTATGTATAAAAAATGCACCAGAACATTGCCTTTTTGGCAAGGAAATGGGTGCCACCAGCTCTGTTTCAGTGGAAACTTCATTTTCCAAGCCATGCTTTCTAAAACCGTCTGGTTATTACATGGATCTGTGAGATGCGTTGGGAGATGTTGTAAAACTTGCCTCTAATTTGCGGCAGTAGCCTTTTGCAGGAGGTGCTGTGGGCTGGCAAATTGCCCTTCATTTTCATCCCTGGGTCGTTATCTGCCTGTTAATTTAATTACGTTTATCGCAGTAGTTGGAGATGAGCTGAGAAGGGAGCGAGGTGTCCCCAGCGCTCTCCTTCCCAGCACTCCTTCGAAGACTCCTCTATAAACATTTTCCCCTTGATGCTTTCTTTTGTCAGAAGCCTGAAAGAACACACTTATTTTAAACTTCTTTCTACTTCCATAGATGGACAGTTTTATACGATACAGCCAGTGCCTGCTGTGATTTTTATGGCCTATAGTTTTCTGAGCAAATGGTTTTGCTCACAAGTTGGCGAGGCTAAAATGACCTTCTCTTGTTCATTAACTGTCTGTTGAAAAAATATGCGTGTGGTGGTAGTTATAGAGCCTTGATTGGGGTTATTTTAGGTGGTGTGGGGAGGTCTGTTCCTTTCCTTCCCTCCTCATTATTGAGCAGAAGCGACTGCTTAGGGCCTGGTTTATTTACCTAATAAACTGCCTCTTGTATCGTCTAGGAAATGCTCACATTTTTCAGCCAAGAAATCCTAGTAACAGGCAAACAGAGGTCTAGCAGTCAGGTCTGGGGAAACAACAAAATGAAGGTCAGCTAATATTGCTGTTATTCTCTTTCCCGGTGGCCATGACAGCAGGGGTGGTTTATTTGAAGATCCCAGACTCAGAGTCATTGCTCGCATTGTTGGTCCCCTGAGCATTACAGGCTGTGCCAACACTTGGGGATATTGATGTATTCTACAGATCAGTGAATGAAGAATTCCTCCGCACTCCTTTCTTTTTTTTTTTAAAAAAAAAAAAAAAAAGAAAGAAAAAAAAATCCTCTTCTCTTCCCTTCCCCCCTTTTTGTTTGCTGTGGCTTTGTCTGGAGGACGTTGCTGGGCATTTCTAATGAGAAGAAGAAGAATTGGGGCGACTGGGGCCGGGGCAGTGGGGCTGGTTCCCTGCTCCCAGCCCCTGCTAACCAGGTGGGTTGGCAGCTCTCGCACCAGCAGGATTTGGACAGGCAAATATCTAAGGAGAGGAGAAGAAAAAAAGGCACGTTTTGGACACGTAAAGCTCATTGATTTGCTTCCTCCAAGGAGAAAATCCTGCCCCGGTGGTTCTTTAGTATTCAAACCAGTGCCGGGGCCGCAGCCATTGCCCAGCCCACCCCCAGCAGCTGCTCTGAGGCACGAAATTAAAGCAATTCCTGCTCCCAGTGACTTACTGCTGGGGAATAATTGGGTTCTGTTTGGGAGGAGCATAGAGCAACCCGGCCCCGACGATGGAAAAAGTATGGGTTTGATGGGACAGATTCGCAGAGACTTTTGGAGGTTCAGTGGGAATAAAATCTGGTTTCATGAAGGGACAATGATCTAAGAATAATGATCAGGGAAAGGGCGTCTGAGCAAAGTTTTTTTTATATATTCCCGTTCCGTAGCAGGAATTGTACTTAGATTTTTTTTTTTTTAATATATTCTTTGATCCCTCATGGAAATGTTAATGAGACGAAAACTCCTAAAGAGCTCTCCAGACGCTGCCCTGCCTGGGAGAAGGGGCGGACTGAAACGCGGACCCTCGGGAGGGCTCCTGACACACAAGCGGTGCCTTTGTTTCCTCCTCTCCCACCCAGCGCCTCCTCTGGAACCGGAGGGGAGACGAGAGGAGGCTGAAGAGGCCGGGAGGAAGGCCCGGCGTCCCCCCATTTACAAGAGAGAACTCGCCGGCCGGCTCTTCAGGCCGCGGTTTGACGGGCCGGGCCCGGCCTGCGTTTGAAGTCCTGGGCTGAGGGTTCTCCGAGGATGTAAGTGGGATGCTTTTAGGCCGTCTTTCACTCCGACTTAATTAATTAAGAAACTGCCAGGCTTTGTCTGGAGGGGGCCCGTTGCCGTGTGAGGCCCCGGCCTCCCCCGTGAAGGGGCCGGCGGGGGGACAGGCCTGCGCCGCCTTTGTGCCATGGTGCCAAACTGCAGCGAGAAGCCGGCGTGAGGCCGGCGGTGCCGGGGGCTGTCCCTCTCCGACAGACCCAGAGCCCACCAGCCTGCCCCGGACAGGAAAGAAAAATAACCCCCGGGGGGTAGGAAGGATTCTGTAGGTGTCCCGCAGCATCCTTTGTCAGCCCTGACTGAGAGGCAGAGGTTACACCAGAAAAAGGGCAAACACTATTAAGTAGCCGATGCCTGTGTCTGTATTTACACCGGGAGGAATATTATCTTTGAAATTTCATGGGTTGGCCGGGTGATTAGTTGTTGGCGTCATGGCTTGATGACCGTGATGCTAATGGCCTTGAAAATCACCTAAAAGAATCAAAATTGCCCAAAGTAACAGCCTTGTTTTCAAGTTTCTGGTATAGGGAATGTGCCTGCCATTGCCATCAGCACCCTGTTTACCCAGAGCAGTTGCAAATCAATGCCACGGTCCTTTGTATTATTTATTGTCTTCAAATATCTGGGTGGTGGTGATCAGTGCTGGTTTGATCTCTCTTTAGATGGCAACTGGAGAGGAGACTTTAATGCTGGTGCAGACCGGAGCGGGCTGGAGTCAAGTCAGTGTCTCTCCACCAACTCAGTGGCTCCTCAAAAATGAGGAACCAAAATACCCCCACCTGAGGCACAAAATGCAGGACTACTAGAATTAAAATTTTTATAGTGTTTGCACTTTTGCGAGGCTTACCAAGTGTCTGGTGAGGTGTTTATTCCACTCCAGTTGGAGGTGTGTCCCCCAACCCAAGGTTAATTGGGTCTGCAGGCTCTACAGCCATCAGCCCCCGAAGGCCTTTGGGCCCAGCCTGGTGGCCAGGTACTCTTGGTGTGGTGGCTGAAGGTGGTGTGGATCTGGAGAAGCCTCACGTCTCTTGGATCCAAAACTGAAATACTTTGTCTTCATCATGTTGCTCTGCTGCTTTTTTGGAAGAGTGGACATTAACCCAAGGAGAAGCCTTAGTACCAGTTTGGGATGGGAGAAGCAGAAGATGGTCAGGCTCTCCAGAGGTAGATCCTGGACAGTAGTTTGTGATGGATGTTGAGACTAAGGAGCTTCTCACACACGTAGGCTCGGGGCTTGGCAGAGGGAGTTGGAGATGACAGCTTGGGAGCTGTGACCTGGAGGTGGTGGATGAGACAGAGTTAGAATGGGGACAGCATTCACCTCTATAAGCGATCTCTGTAAACTTGTTTTAATTCCTCAGCTGAGCAGTTCCAGCGTTGTGGCTGTAATTCAGATGTGATGCACATTGCGTGAAGTGGTTCCCCAACTGTAGGTAGTAACTAACAGCTTTTTCTTGCCCCCTTCTCTGTGCTCCAGCATCGTTTATAGTGATTTAGTTGGTACCTTATACTGATATTTGTACCTTTGCCACTTCTCTTTGTCACTTGCTTCTGGTTGCCCATGAGAAAAGACAAGTATTTCGTATGATACAAAGCCATAACATGAGCTTTAGGTTTTTAACATGATATGCATTTTTGTGTAACTCTCCCAAATCTTCCAAGTTCAAGGAATCTGGAACATATAAACTCTCCAAAACCAAAGAGATTCCCAGGTTTATTGCTTCTCCCTGCGCTTGGTGATTTTATTGAGCACTGTAAGATTTCCAGCTCCTGCATGGTTGGGTGTTTTTTTACTACTGCAGTGTTTATAGCGTCTTGGGGATCCCAGCAGAGAAAGTTTTGTATTGAGCTCTGCAACATCAGCGAGGTGACAGTACTGCTAAAAAGTTTCGGAAAAGCACCTTCTTGGAGCCAAAGTGACTCATTCCTGCTAGAGTAGCAGCAAATGTTTTTCTGGCATTTAAATAAAATGCAACAATATTAATTTCCCACCTTGATGTTGAATTAAAAACTCAAAAAAGAGGGGGAAAAAAAGCCCCATGTTTAGGCCTTCTACAAAAACACTAGTGGTGCCAAATGATTCATGCTGAATATTTTACAACATGCTTTCAGGGGGAAAACAGCATTATAAACAATAACATTTCCAGTTTCCAGAGATGAGGGGATTTGATTTCTTCTCCTGAATTTTGTATTCTGTGCCTTCTGATTCAGAAACACTATTTGGAGCAAGTGTTTTGACAAGATACTCAAATAGCTTGGGAGCTGGGTAGATGTTTGTTTAAAGCCAATCTCAGGGTTTTGTTAGAGCTTGTGGTTCGAATGGAAGACTCAGTGGATTTTCAGTCTTCATGTTACACCTCAGCCCTTTGCTTTTAATTAATTAAGTTTTGGTGTTTTTTTTAATTTCTACACATCTTTTCCAGTGTTGCTGCTTCTGCTTTACTGTTTACTTTGGTAATACCAACATTATTAATATTTCCATTGGATGCATGACTACTTTGCCCTGTCTTCTATTCTCCTTCCTACACCCTGAAGTGTTTTATATGTTTGTTTACTGTCACTTTTGGTATTTCAAAGATGCTCCTTGCTTTGGTAGCTGAATGCAATTATGTAGATGAATGTGGAGTAGGTGCCATTTTCTTGTGTACTTAACATTCATATCATATTTGTGTGTGTGTATTAGCGGTTAATGGTCTAAATCTATTCCTGAAAAGGAATATCTTGATTTGAGATCGGTCAACCTTGCCACCGATGAAAAGCTGTTCCTGTACTGGGAACCTCCGCTGAGACTTCTCTGCCACTGGATTTGCTCCAGCCCAGACTGTATCCACTGAGCTGCTGGAATGTGAAGCTATTCCAAAGACTGTGATGTGCTCCATGCAAGGGGAGAATCATGCTTTAGGCCTTCAGATTCTGCTGAATTAAAGAGTTGCTGAATTTGGAGGCTCGTGGGAGACGGCTTTGCTGTGTCGTGTGCTCTGCGAGCCCTTTTGAGATAAGGAAAGTTGAATTCTGGTAATTGAATGCGTGATTTTTCACTTGGGATGTCCAGGTGGCTTGGTTCTGTTGGAAAGGTGCATGTTTTATTTCGACTGCTGGAGGAACCAAACGCCTTCCAAGGAAGGAAGAGTCTCGAGTAGAACTGCTTTTCCTTTGCTGCAGGGTAAATGAGAAAGTCAATGAGTGCTAATGGTCACCTTTTGTGCTGCGAATTCTGGCGATAAGTAGCACTGGAAGTCATCAAAGAGCTTGGAATTGTGTATTTAGATGTTAAATAACTTGATGCACTGAGCTGGTTGTAGGCAGACTGATGTTCAAGTGCCCAAAAGCAAGGTGTGGTGTGTCCGTGTCCGTAGGTGGGCATTCAGGTATTTTTATGGATTATGATTGAACAAGTTTTACAATGTACCAGCTCCAGTCGTCTGCTTCCTTGCTTAATTTGGCAAGGTTTGTAGGAGAGCCGAGCGTGTGGTAAGGGGTAGTTTTGTCTCCATTCTGCTCAGTGGCTGGTTTTAGTGGTGGTCCAGCTCACCTGAGACACCAGCTTGGTTCCATAAATCCGAAATAGCGGCAGTGACTCCCGTCACCTTTTAAAGGCTTCATTCAGCATTAGTCAAGGAAGAAATGGGACAGCAGGAAGGGAGGACACGTGTTATTTCTAGGCAGAGTTCCCATCTTTGTGTCCTTGTGTGGCTGGTTCTGCCTTCCCTGTAGGCTTTGTGCTCTTCTGCCAAGGTTCTTGGAAGGCAAGCGCTAAAAAAGACCTCATGGCCATAAGGGATGAAGGGAGGAACTGGGAGTAACAGTGGAGCAATTGCTGGGAGGAATTGTTCTCCTTTGCTGCCAGGCCGGTGCTGGCTCCATCTGCAGTGGTTGACAGATCTTAGTAGCTCCTTCACATATATATTGTCCTTTGTGGAACAACAACATGCTCTTGTCCCCATCTGAGTGCCTGTGGCTTGGCTGTGTCCAGGTCCTCTGTGCCTGACTGGAGTATTGTCACTGTCAGCCGGTTCCTGGACCGTCTCTGACTTTGAGGTCCTAGAGGAATTGGGGTTAAGCCATCAGATTTTGGGGATGTGGTCCAGGATTTGTCATGCTTTGGTCAGATGAGCTGTGAATTGCTGCCCAGCACCCTGTGAGGTAGCCTGTCTGTCCTGCCCAGGCTACTCTGCAGATGTGGCTCTTTGGGTGTTTCTTCTTGGTTCACTGACACAGAGGAAGGCACGTTCTCTTGATGTTTATCCACAGATGTGTGGGCATGGATGATGCTCTGGAGATTGGGGCTTCCCTATTTAGTAGAGCCTGCTAGTGGGCTCCTTTCATGCCTTTTGCAGCGATAGAATACGTCTTAGTCACTTAATCTTATGTCTTGGTAAATCCAACATTTTTCTAGGTGGTTCCCAGGTGACCCTAACACCATTGTAAGATCCTTACACTTTCCTTCTTCCTACCTATCATTGAATAACAGAATAGTTTGGGTTGGAAAGGACCTTAAAGATCATTTAGTTCCACCCCCTGCCCTGGGCAGGGACACCTCCCACCAAACCAGGTTGCTCCAAGCACCCTCCAACCTGGCCTTGAACCCCTCAGGGATGGGGCAGCCACAGCTTCTCTGGGCAACCTCTTCCATTTTGAAGCCATTACCCCTCCTTCTACTGCTACTTGCCCTTGTAAAAAGTCCCTCTCCAGCTTTCTTGTAGGCGCTCTTCTGAGCCTACTGATACTGATGTCTTCTGACACCTGATACTGAAAGGGGCTCTAGGGTCCCCCTGGAGCCTTTTCTTCTCCAGGCTGAACCCCCCCAACTCTCTCAGCCTGTCCTCACAGCAGAGGGGCTGCAGCTATCAGAGCATCTCCGTGGCCTCCTCTGGCCCCGCTCCAACAGGTCTGTGTCCTTATGCTGAAGACTTCAGATCTGGATGCAGTACCAGAGCAGAGTAGAGGAGGAGAATCACCTCCCTCAACCTGTCTTGAGAGCTCTCCTGCCTCTCCCGGTTTTCTGAGAAGATTAGACCTTCTCATTAGGTTCATCATCTGGTTTTCTGCACTTTATGGTGGCCTCCTTTGAGGCACCAGGGCATGAAGCAGTTTCTTGTGGTGGAGTTTCCTTTGATCACACTAGACTGTACTTCAGTAGTCCTCAACTGCCTAACTTCTTGCATAAGAGACTTTCTCTGAGAGATATTTTTAAAGACATTTCTTTGGTAAAAATACCTCAGGTAGGAGGGAGAACTCTCAGCACTCTCTCACCTTCTCGAGCGTGATGGGGTTACACCCTTTACTTTATATAGATCAAGAAAATAGGGAATTTGTACTTCTTTAGATAATGGAGGGTTGCTGAATAACGCTGTATAGACTCTTGTTAAACTGGGAGTCTTTTCAATAGAAAATGTTATAAAGCCGTGTCTGAAGCCTCCGTGGAACAGCCTCTGCCAGAACCTGCAGTACCAGCAGTGCTCCTCACACAGCGTTAGTGGGGGAAAGATAATGATTGCTGCCCATTACCCAGGACTCCGGGCAATTAATTTCCCAATTTCCCATCCGTGTGCTCCGGCAGATCATGGGGAAGCAGATAGATGGGCATCGCCCATCCACCACCAGGACAAGCCAACCTTCACTGGGGATCTTGTGACCTGAACTTGCTCCTGCATCTTCCCCATCCCTGGTACAGCCACTGCCTCTCTCACCACAAACCTTTATTATTTTTTTCCTCTTTTGGACTGTTAAAACCTCTCTGTTCACTTGGATTTATGAAACACCCTTGAGAGCTACCTGCTGCTCTCTGTCCTGCCCTCATCCACCCACAGCATTAAGTCCTTTAACGTTCCCATTGATGGTGATGTTGGTGGCATCATCGCTTCAAAAATGCTGATGCTTCTCTGGAAGAACAAAGAGTCATCTTAGTGGTGAACTGCTGACTCGCTAAACGCTGCTGCAACTTTTTCCCTTATAAAATTTTAAACATAATCTTTCCTTTTTTTTTTTTTGGGGGGGGGGGGGGGGGG
>JAOTQQ010000003.1:26029634-26049084 GCA_026546715.1 Gallinago undulata | reverse complement strand
CCTCTCCATTCTTTTCCTCTCCTCTCAGCTCCCCGTATTCCTAAATTTCCTCCCAGCCTTTTCCCCGTCTGTCTTCACCCAGCCAAATTTATCTCTGATTTTGGACGGGTTCCTGCGGACATGTGCTGTGCTAATAATTAGCGCTGCTCATTTCCCCCTCACCCCCCCCCCCAGCCCCCCCCCACGAGCCGGGATATTTTCCACATTGGCTGATTTTCAGCGGGGTTTTATTTTATTTTAAACCTTCTGCGCTTCTTTCCCCTTTTTCTCCCGCTAATCTTCATTCCCTCTAATTTACAACAGAAACCTTTCTCCTCCTCCTTTTCATTTCCTACTTTATAATTTCCTTTTTTTTTTTTGGGGGGGGGGGGGGGGAAGCTTAATTAAAGTTAATTGGGAAAAGAATATTTAATGCTGCCAGAGAAGGTTCCTGATTGCAGCTGATCCCGAAGCTGGTAATGAATGTGCGCTATCAGGGGCTGGGGATTTGGCGTATGAATTTCCCAGGGTCTAATCGTCTCATAAGGCTGCTGAGTGTGACTCCTTCCCCAGTAATCTACTTAACTCAGTCATTTCCCCCTCCTTGGGCCTTGCCAGGAGAATGAATCTCACAGGTTGTTTGCATGACAAGTAGCTCGGGATTGTCTGAGTTTTTGAAGAAGATGCTGGGAGTTAATTGTAGCAGCTTGAGTTAATGGTTTCCCATGTTCAGTCGCAGGCTGGGTGAGGAGCTGAGCTGGAGAATGGTTTTTTACGGGCTATTCTAGGCTGCACCATGTGTTTTGATAGCTCTAAATCTTAAAAAAAAAAAAAATGTTTTGCCTTCAAAAGGATGTTTTTCTCCACCAAAACTAATCTCGGGGGAAAATTGTGTTTGGTAGTTCTAGGATTATTGGATTTGCAGATCGAAACTGCTGTGCTAATGGCAGCTACTGACTGATGACCAAAGCAGCTAACTGGGAGATTTCTTGGCAGCTGATCATACTAAAAATCTCCACTCAAAGACTTTAAAACCACAGTGGACAATGTTAAAAAAGAAAAAAAAAAAAAAAAAAAGAAATATTGCTAGTGAGGAAAAACTAGTCACTGCATCCACATCTTCGCTTTAAAAGAAACTAAGGATGCTCAGAAGGGTTGACTTTTAAATTTTATCAGGATCCCTTCACACCAAACCTTCATTTTGCTAAAAATCAAAGGATAAGCATCCCTTCATCTCTGTTTTTAATTTTCCTCCTCCTAAAGCCAAATAAAATTCCTGCTTCGAGGTAGGCTCTGTGGAACGTGGTCAGCTTGTGCAAGCTTTCACCCAGAACAGAGGAGAGAGAAAGCGAGGCCGCGCTGGGAGCAAAGGGATGGGAAGCTCTGGATAAACTGTACGGATTTTATTTAAATTACTGTCGTGTTCTGTGGCTTGGTTGAAATCAAATACTGCCAAGTATCTTACTGCAGTCCCCATGGTTTGTACCTAATATGCATTACATTAACCATTTGCAGATGACTTTATTTCTGTTATAATGCTATGTGTGCAGTCAGAAACTTTTGGAGTGTTTGAGGCAGGATTTGATGAAACTTTAACACAAAAAAAAACCACAAAAAAAACCCAAAACAATTCTCTTTACGTTATTTTAGAGATGTTCATGCATGACTCTACCTGGTGACACTACACGTGTTGTGGTGCTGGTTTTCCCCTTGTTTGCTGAGAGGTGAGGTCATCTCAGAGAGCTTCATGTGAATGCAGAGCAGCAACCACTTTTACATCAGCATCTGTCTCCTTAAGCCACACTCTGGTCTCCATCTCAGGGTTGCCACAAAGCTCAGTGTAGGTCACAGAATCCTAAAATATCTCAAGTTGGAAGGGACCCATAAGGATCATTGAGTCCAACTCCCAGGACTACCCAAAACTAAACCATATGATGAAGAGCGTTGTCCAGACACTCTTAGATGTTGAGGTTCAGCCCTCTCTTCTTAACACTGAGCTTGCTTGGTTTTTCTGATTCCGATTTCCAGCGCTTTTTGGTGCCTTTGTTTCTGTGCTGGACAATTCTTAGACCCACCCGTTGAACTCAGACCCTGGTTAGAGTAGCCTCATATCTGGCCGCTGTCCTTGGGCTCCTTAGAAGTGTCCCTGGTCCACAGGTGGAAAGTGCCTTTTGAGTTCTCCAGCTGAAGGTGGTCTGATCCTCTACACAGATACCTCAGGTCTTTGGGGCTTTGCCTCCAGTTCCCTGTGGGAATGACGGAATCCATGTGGAGCTCAGCTGACCACAGATGGACACAGCTGAGGCTGCAGGGTCAGCCACTGCCCATCTGTTTGCAGGATCAGGGCCTGGGGAGCAAGGGGCCTCTCCCTGATGTCCTGTGTCTTGAGAAATGAAGTTTTTGTTAGCGTAGCATCAAGGTGATTTGTGTTTTTCATGGAGAGAGATAAACATGAAAAATAATTTATCTAGTCTTTGTGTAAGCAGGATGAAAATAAGAATGAAATACATGTCGCAATGACAAAAGCGCATTGAAAGGCCTATTTGTTTTCTGACTCAGAAATTTGTAGTTGGCTTAAGAGGATAATTCTGACAGAATTGTACCACGGGGGTGGAGTTAATGTTTTGCAGACAGGAGAGTCCTCAAGATGGAATCTAGGGGATAAAAATGGGGATCTTCCTGATCATCTTTACAGAGCTGGAGACCACGTGTCCTGGATCTTTCATACCTAATGTTTTCTTCTGCACTGCAGAGACCACTTTTTGTTGCTTTTTGGCCCAACTTTAGATCTAAGACAAGACGATGGGGGCTGTCCCCACCTGGGGCCAGCAGAGCTTTCCTGTGGGCCTGGCAGATCCTGACACCGAGATAGCCAAGACACATGGGAGCAGGGCAGTTCTATGGGCAGCTTGAGCAAACCACCATGTCAATGTGCCCAACCTTGAAGCTGGGACCTTCTGAAGCCCGGCCGTGGATCTGGATTTCAGCACCGATACTGAATTGCTGAAGGACACCCAGATACTCTCTCTCTCTTTATAGCCCACCTACTCTTGGACATGTTTCTCCATCCCGTGTCTGGTATTGTGTAGGGGTGAATGTCGCCGGAGCCGGGAACACGGGAGGCTTTGCAAAACAGCGCCTTTATTCTGTCAACCCAGTGACTGCGACTTTCTTAATTGTGGATTCTTTTAGTTAATTAGAAATGTTTGGAAACGCCTCGCACCTCAGCAGGGTTCAGTTCTGCGGGGTGCCAAGTGCTTTGTTCTTCATCCAGCAAAGCACTTAAGCGTGTCTTTAAGAACACTTTACAGGCTGAAATAAGCTCATTGATTTCAGGGCACTGAAGGATTGAGCCAATACCAAATTTCTTCCAATGATCCTGACTCAAAAGAGTAACATCCAGGAAAGTGTTTCTTGAATGTTAATGCTACCTTAAATAGCAGTATCTCAGGCTTCACAACTTCAGCTGGTCAGAGAAATGGAACAAAGACTGAACCAGCACATTTGGGAGGGGGTTTCTTCTGGGGAATAGAGGAAATTTCATGGTTAAAGGTGATTTTTTCCCCCCCCCTCTCCTCTCTTATTTTCCTTTCAGTTTTGTAGTAGCAGAGGTTAACTTTAACTATAGTCATCTTCAGTGAGCTTTTAATAAATTAAGAGGAAACTGAAGCAGTTTGGAAAAGTATAGAATAAGCAAATACTCCAGAGAGACGTTTAGTGGCAACATGATTAATAAGGGACACTCCTGGTAATACTATCAAAACAGAGCTATTGCAAAAGCATATGGAGCATCCCTCTTTCAGGGCAGGAGCGGGATTCAGACAAATGATCCAGGGCGATTTATGTCCCCCTTTGCCGTGTGGGCTTTCTTCTCTCCCTAGAAGTGTGAGGGGGAATAATCTCTGTAGATTTAACCATGAGATTGGATTTAAGGGGGAAAAAAAATTATTTAGTAAATCAGGCAACTTGCTCCCAAGTATCTTTGTCCTTGGTTTTTGTTTGGTAACAGGCTACATTCCTTATGGAGACCTTTTTTTTTTCCTTAATTGTATGTATTTATTTTTTCCTCTGTGTCAACCCCCGCACGTATCTAGTAATAACCTTAAGGAGCTGAAAAAGGGAAATGTTCTCCAACAGGAGAGTATGATGCAAAATGTATGAAGATGGGATTCCAAAACATCCCGCACTCTGCAGGCTCTCCCGGCGCTCCTCTGGCTTTGCTGCCTTTGCCCCTCCGGAGCAGAGGTGTCCCCTGACAGTGGGTCTTGGAGAGGTTGCTCATGGCTGGGACACGTCCTGGGCACAGCTCATGTCATCCAGGGTGGTTTTTCCCCCTGCACTTGCTTCGAGAGCAATTATTTCCTTTGAAGACATTAGTGTGCAGCTGCTGTGGCAGCTTGGAGTTGTCATGCGGGGAGTCAAGAGCTTATAAACTTCTCGAGTTTTAGAAAGGTACAGAGATGAAATGATATTGTGGTTTTTCTTCCTCCTTTCCCTCTTTTCTTTTCTTTTTTTTTTTTTTTTAATACAAAATGAGTGAGGACCTCTTGTAAAGCCCTTGCAAAAATTGTAGAGGTTTGGCTCTGCTCAAGTCAGAAGTTAACAAATAAAAGAAAATAGCCATCCTGACACATGAGACAATGCAGTCGTCCAAAACCAGAATAGTTGTGTGTAGTACACCAGCGTATAGGAGTCAGAGATCTGTGTGTGTGGGCTTTAAGAGATGCCTAGCCTTCTTTTTTTTGGAGAAGAAACGTCTGTTAACATCTAAATGATTTCAAGAATTCAGCAAGGATTGAATTCCCTGCTTCATCAGCATGAAACTTTTTGTGTCGCTACTGAACTGTGTTATTTTATCAGCCTCCTGCTCTTCAGCCTCCATTTACCGAAAACTTTTAAAAGTGATTATATGAGTCAAACCCAATTTCTTATCACAGCCCTGTATTTATTGGCTCCGCTGTTTGTGAGGGATTGTTTCACCCGCTCTGTTTCCCTTGGCATTTTCAGAGGTTCTTATATTTGTTAGCAGCTGTAAATGGTATTAATAAGAAGGATTTGGTTGCTGGTCTGTGCAGTTTTGTACGCTGATTAGCTTGGGTTGCCAACGGTTGAGCAAGTTTCTAAAAGAAGGATTGCTTTTTGAGTTGTGAAAACACTATTCTCAACAGCAACAAAAAAAGCCCCAGTTATATCTGTGTCGAGAAATTTATGTGCAGGCTGATACTTCTGCAGAAACTGGGGTCTAAATTGGTGTATTGACTTTATAATCAGTGAAGCCCCACCTACGAGTCTCTTAAACGTTAAAAGAGCCAATCTGAAGGAAGTCAAGTTTTTTCTTTCCTTTTTATCAGCATTGTAGTTGGGATGATAAGCACTTACTCACTTCAACATTACCTCTTTGGCTTGTCCGTGCTGTGCTGTTCCTCCTGAAGTGTTTTTAGTGGGTGAGGGAATAACTTTCTCAGAGTTTGTGAAAATGAACAGATCTTTTGGTGTGGTCATATCCCTGCACAGTGGTGCAGCCTTAAAGGTTTTCAAGGTTCAGGTTGAGTCTTGAGTCAACTCAGGTTGACTCCAGAGCAACGTGGTCTAAGTCTGGTCTTAAGACTCATAGAATGTCTCAAGTTGGAAGATCCATAAGGATCATCAAGTCCAGCTCCCTTCCCTGACCCTGCTCAGGGCAGCAAGTTGTGGTAGAACCTGCCAGGTTGCTCAAAGCCCCGTCCAACCTGGCCTTGAACCCCTCCAGGAAGGGGGCAGACACAGCTTCTCTGGGCAACCTGGGCCACAGCGGTCTTACCACTCTCATAGCAAAGAATTTCTTCCTGAGATCTCATCTCAATCTTCCCTCTTTCAGTGTCAAACCCTTCCCTCTCATCCTGTGGCTCCCCTCCCTGATCAAGACTCCCCCCCATCTCTCTTGTAGGCATGAGCAAGAACTACTTACACACAAAGTTAGGCTCTCTTCCCTCTGGGACTTCAAAAGTAGAAAAATAAGCATCTCTCACCTCAATTAGGCTTGTGCTCTAGTGAAAGCTACAACTTGTGTTTCTTCCAATACACGGGACACCAGCCCATGGCTGCTGAGCTGCGTGTAGTTTTTGGAGCGACTTGAGGGTGGTTGCTGTGACAGCGTTACAATGTGCCCAGCAGGTTTGTTCAGTGAGGTGGGATTTCCCAGCAGAATCCCTTGCTGTGGAAAGAAGTAATGGTGCTGGGGCTGACACCACTGGGTTGGCTCGGGAGCCATTGCTCACCTTGTCCAGCCAAACCTCCAAACAGGCAGGTTGGTTCTCGGGAAACCCTTCTCCTCGTCCACCGCTGCTTGGAGCCTGCGATGGGGCTCTGAATTATGTCCCTCATGGCTCTTGACTACGTGAAGACTTTGATGTTTAATGCCGAGGAGGGCTGGTTGCATCCAGCCTTCTAAGACCTTAGTTGGTCTTAGTTCTTGAGTGTGATTGCACAACCCACAGCCACTTTTAGTGGCGAAGCTTATCGACTCGGCCAAGAACACTGATGATAAAATCATGGCTTAGGCGGTGCCCTCCTCATGGTGTACCTGAAATTGTCTTTATTCTCCAAGGTCTGTGGCAGACGGAGAGAGACACAATGAGCGAAGCAGTGGGGAAAACAGTTCAGATGTTAAGTCCGTACAAACTGGAGAAACAAAAGGAGTATTAGACGTGTGTAACCAGTTCAGACATAGCATGCAGTTAATCTTCATCTGTGGCTTTTAAAATCAGCAACAGCCAGAGTATCCCAGCTTTGAAACCAGTGTTTGTTCAGACATAATGGGTGCGTAGGCAATTTTTGCTGAATTTCACTCCACCAAATGTCGTCTTCCAGGTAGGTTTATGTCAAGGGGATTGACTGGAGCAACGCTGCACGGTGTGGCTCTAACCATCACAGTGGTCCTGGTTTACAAGGTCATCCCAGTAGTTTCATGTTTGAACTCGCCAACCATTTAATTCCTGACCGTTTTGTACCCATTTTTAATTTTTAAAAAGAAGAAAAACCATCCATGCTGCTTTTGAACTGGAGTTTCTCATACTTAAGTCTGTGTAAAGATGATTTATGGTGCTAGTAGGGGCTCCACTGGAAATGCAAGATCTATTATGAAGTGGATTGAACAGCCCATGCTGAAATGTTTATTGCCGTCTTCAAAATAGAATACATCAGGGTTGATGGTGCCTGTCCAGGAAAGAGAGAGAGTGGAGTGGAGTGGGGCTAGTGGGGTATTTTTAGTATTCCAATAAAAGACAAGGCTTTTAAAGGAAATCACTTATTGCCATTTTGCAATCAAGAATGCAGGAGTGTTCCAGGGACTGCAAGAAATATGCTTCAAGAATGTCGGAGCCATAAGGAACTAATCATTAAATATTCTCTCATTTCCACCCCCGTTTCTTGCTCTGAGGAAGCCATTTAGAAGCTTTGCAATTTGTATGTAAATCTCAACCCTCCTGACCACGCGGTCAAGTATCCAAGTGACTTAGGAGCCAGCATCCCATTTTCAAAAGTTCTTACAATTCCTGTGCAAGGAGGGCATTTTTTTAAATAGAAGACACATGAACCAGACTTCAAGAACACTTAATCTGACCTTAAATGACTTGCTATGAACACTATATATTTATTTTTTCTGCTATAACTTTTTCTCCTTGATTGATGTCTTGCTGGTAAAGTTCTTCCTGCAAGTTCAGATAGACCAGGAAAAGTGTAGTTTTGTTACTGCAGCTTATTTCAACCGTTTGACTGAGCTGTGATTATTTTTTATTTCCTTTTTTTTTTCATGTGTAACTCTAGTTGTTGATGCTTTAAACATTTTCGGAAGCGTTCTGGTATATCCTTCTAACCGGGGAGTGAGTAATCCCAGCATTTGTTCCAGCGAAAAACAAAGGGAGAGGCAAAAGATAATACTTTCTCAAGTGATTTAAGAGCCTAATGGGACAATTTACTGATGCATCTAAGCAGAGCTAGTGGTTACCTGCTCCCTCTCCCCACGTTCCCATCTATTTTCCTTGTGCTGGTACCGGTGTCCTGGTGAGGCAGTTCAGGGAGCTATAATGGTGGAAAACTGACCCTACCAAAAACAAAGACCGGGGTGTCAGGCTGGTGGCAGATGGACGCGGGCAGATGTCCCCTTCTGCGCCAGGCCAGCAGAGCCGGCCTTTCATTTTATTATTTTTTTTTCCCCCATTTGTTTTTACTGGAGAAAGTGGTGGAAGAACAACAGTCCCCTGCTGGGATCATCTGTCATGTCTTCTGCCTTTTCCCCGCTTGTTGCAGGTAGTGGCTCCGGGGTAGAGCTGCTCCCTGCCAGACCCTGGCTTTCAGGAAAACCATTTTGAGTTTGCCAACTGGGCTGCAGCTCCTCCATCCCTGGCTGGAGTCGGGGCTGGTGGGTGATGCAGAGCTGGAGAAGGTGTGTGTAGGGGTGTGAGGGGGAACACCAGCTGTCAGGGCACTGCAGGAGGCAGCAAACACTGCATCACTGGGATTTAAGTTGTTTTAGCCCCAGGTTGGTGTCTCTTCTTGTGTCTGGCTGGTCCAGCTCCAGCATTGCTAATGCAATGAGAAGTCTCTTTAGTGACCTGTGGTGCTGAAGGACCACCTGATGGTAGGCAACTTTCCACTCGATGGTAGGTAGCCTTCCACCTGATGGTAGATAACCTTCCACGTGATGGTAGGCAATCTTTGGATTTTCTTAGGTCACTGTTTTCTTGCAAGGAAGGCTTCACCTGGCTCTTAGAGTCATCGAATTGCCTAGGTTGGAAGGGACCTTTTTTCACACCCTTTAGCTCCCAGCTGTTCTCCCCACTATGGTTCATGAAGCTGTGGTCCATGCTGATGGCTTCTGTTCCTCATTGCTCATGGCCCTCAGTGAGGTGGGGAGGGTGACCTCTGGTCACCTAGAGATGGGGATGTCCCAGTGAGACCTGTGCTTCCCTACCCTTTCCTCCTCATGTTTGCTGGGTTTATGCCAGAGGAAAAGGGGTCAAGTGACACCTGTGGCTTGGTTGGGCTCACTTGGGTGAACCTCATCTGAAAGACAGAGATTTGTAGAAGTTCTGTGATCCTGTTTGGGCTTGTTTTGTTTACTTTCTTCTGGGAAACCTTTTTGTGCACATTGAGGTTTTTGAAACTTTCACAAGTGCCGTTCCAAGTTGTAACACAGTTGTTCAGAAATGCAGCACAGTGCTTGACTGATCTTGTTTCTTGGCATCGCTTTTCTAAGGGAAAGGATGCTAGAGAGCTGGGAGAAGGGAAAATTGGAAAGTGTGTGTGCTTATTTAATTAAAAAAAAAAAGAAAAAAGGGAAGAAAAATAAGCCACATGTGAAAAAATCCACTAACCATGTCTGCCGATGACCTTTCGGGTTGGAAATAGTTTGATAATAGTAGTGTGGGGACAAGCAAGGAAAGTCTGTGAAGTCACTCTAGCAAGAACAAAAGGGAAAAAACACGAGAATATTTCCAGTTTCTGGCAGATATGAGTAGGGGTTTGACTCGATGTAAAATAGATGGGAAACCACCAAAAGTGACTCTCAAGGCGACGTGAGGTCTTGAATTGTCGGCTCTGGCTGGGCATGGGGGCAAGGTCCTGCATGAACTTATCCCAAAAGACGGCTTGTGCTCTAGGGAGGTTTTCTTCTAGCCCACCTTTAGCATTGTTAATAAAGTTAGAAATAGCTGCAGAGTTGTTATTGCTCATTAAATACATCTGATCTTTTCTTTGTGAATATAGAGGGTCCAGTTAATGTTGGGCTTTTGGGATGGGATTACTTCTTGGGTACTTGGGTAAGCTGTTGTCTCTTACTGCTCTTTATGCAATGATGAGGCCAGCAAATGATATTATTATTAAGTATTTTTGCAAGAAGATATTATTCAAGTATGTGTATAAATTGCTCTTAAAGCTCTTTGGTTCAGTGATCTCAGAGGCACATCAAACCATTTCTCCTCGGCTGTCCTCTCTGAACTACCTTCTGCTATTTAAAGGAGAGACAAATTTAGCTCAAAGTGTTCCCTTTCCCTCAGACTTCTCTGCAACTTAAAGCTTGTGACAGTTCAGTTCTTGCTGTGCTCTCAACTTCTCTGCAGATCCAAATGTCTTGCCTGTCTCCGAGCTTCACTTCTGGTAGCTTGGAAAGCAAAATGTATTTATATTTCCTAGTTTCCTTAGGAAACCTTCCTCTCTTTCAACTGCCCCTCTCCTACGCTCGTTCTCAGGTCAGTGCAAGAGGTTGATCATTGTGTAGACTTATAGACACACTTATAGTCAAATTTATGTTAAACTGATGGATCAAAACCTTCCAGCTGCTGCCAAAGGTAGGTGGTTTCCTTCCCACAGAGCAGCTACACATCGGTGATGCTGAGACATGAGCAGTGGTTGGAGAGGGTACAGCAGAGGACTACAAAGATGATGAGGGGTCTGGGGCATCTCTCTTAGGAGGAAAGGCTGAGGGACTTGGGTCTTTTTAGTGTGGAGAAGAGGAGACTGAGGGGGGATCTGATCAATGCTTATAAATACTTCAAAGTTGGGTGTCAGGAGGATGGGGCCGGTCTTTTTTCAGTGTTGCCCAGGGACAGGACAAGAGAGAATGTGCACAAACTTGAACATAAGAAGTTCCATCTAAACACGAGAAGGAACTTCTTTGCTGTGAGGGTGGCAGAGCCCTGGCACAGGCTGCCCAGGGAGGTGGTGGAGTCTCCTTCTCTGGAGACTTCCAAACCCACCTGGACACGTTCCTGTGCAACCTGCTCTGGGTGACCCTGCTCTGGCAGGGGGTTGGACTGGATGATCTCCAGAGGTCCCTTCCAACCCCATAGCATTCTGTGATTCTGTGAACTCGTTTGGGTTGTTCCTCTGCCTCTCGCGCTTTGTGTGAGGTTGGGTTTGCACAGTGTACGTCACTGTGAAAGAATATGGGATTTCTTTGCAGTTGTGCTTGGAAGCAGTTCAATACACTATCTGGCGTGCCTTTCTAATTTGAAAAATAGATTAAAAAAAAGAAGCAAATTGAAGTATAACAATAACGGATTAAGAGAAACACTTATCTCACTTCCTTTCATTCAGCCGAGCTGCGCATGTGGTTTGGGACCCGAACGCTCAGGATTATTCGATTGCTGAAGCAATAAACGTTTTGGATGTAAACTAACTCCTCACTGCTGCTGGGACCAAACCTGACATTTGTTTTCCGATAGTGGTGGCTTTTATCTTGCTGTGATTTTCCCCACACTTTGTTTGCCAACAGGTCTCGCTGTCGGTAATGTGAGGTATCTTCATGCTCTGATCAAAGGCTTGTATTAACAACAAACTCATCCGTGTGCCTGAGGGGGAAACGTAGCTCCAACACGACAAAAAAACCCCACAAAAATGAATTTTTTTAATATGTGAAATAATGTTGACTGAGGAGTTAATGTGTATAAACAAAGTCTATACCTTTGACTCAGGTAACTCGTTTTTTTCAGGTTAACCTAGCATTGCATGAATAGCTCCAAATGTGGAATAACTCATAAAATAGGAGTTTTTTCATCTTACATAGGAATGACCTAGGTTTTTTCTTTCTTCCAAATAAGGAATTAATAATGCAAGAGTTGTTGTTTCCAAAGAGCTCAGCTTTTTTGAGAAGTGTCTTTTTTTTCCTTTTTTTTTTTCCCCTCCTCTAGACCCAATGAAACACATGGGCATTTGGAGCCTTTAATAACTCTTTGCAGAGCCTGGTCTTGATTTCTTTGAGAATTGCCCGTGATTTTGATGTCAGAGCTGAGAGGTACAATTGTAGTGTTAAATTTCTGCAGTCAGACCAGTTGAAAAGGAAGGTCAAAAGCAATAACGTCCAGGTTCCTCTGGGTGGACGGGGGCGTAGGATAATGTGCGATCGCAGCGTTTTACAGGGACGTATCGCCCAAGAAAAAGTTTGGCTGTCACAAAACTAATAAAGAGCAAGCCTCCGGAGAGATGGTTTCAATGATGCAGGTGTAGGAATCGGGGAGGGTATTTACATACAAGCCAGCTTAATAGCGTGGGATTTATGCTAAAGTGGTTCTTAATGCAATACAAATTGAATACCCTGTCTCGCTCGAAACGAGGAAAATGTTAGAAGGAAAGATTTTTTTAATAGCTTTTGGGGGAGAAAGTGTTTGGCCTTTTTTTTTTTTTTAATGTAGGGAACGTAAAGGACAGCAAGATGGATTTCTTCAGGCGCTTGCCATGTTAAACTCGTGCTTTAGGTATGTGCATCAGATTCAGAGCCAGCCTTCCCAGGTGGTTCTCTGTTGCCTTGAAAATCAGGGCTTTGAACAGATTTGGGCAGTGTTTCTGCCATATATCTGGCAACACGGGCTTAAAATTAACTTACTGAAAAAGCAGATAAAGTTTGGTTTGGTTTTGTTTTTTAAACTGTGACATTAAAAGAAGTCCTTAAAGAAAGCAGTCATGACTTGACAGCCTCTTGTTGAAACTCCCATCTTCTCCCCGCTTCTCTCCTCCCCTATAAAACAACTATTATGTGTTTATAAGTTAGTGCTCTGTGTCCCTTATAAAAGAAGACCTATTCATAAATGTTGTGGAGAGACAGTTCTGTGGGAATATAACAGATAACGCAGTGCTATACCAGGCTCTTGAAAGTCATAGCATGCTATTTATTAGTATTTTATAATCTATAAAAGACACCGATGCTGAACCTTCATCATTATTGAGAATGACACTATGTCTGAAGATAGAGAAAACCCCAGTTAAAACTCCCATTCCCAGAAACAGTCGCCAACAAGGTGCTGAAGAATGCCCAGGGCTTTTCCCCCCATCTCCTCTCTCCAGGCAGCAGGCACTGGGGGATATCACAGAGCGGCACATCTCATTTTTTGGGTAGGATTTGCCAGCTGAGAGTTAGAAGTTCTTGAAAGGGACTTGGATGTAACATTCCAGCTCTTGAAGTCAGGGCAGATGATGTGGACACACACGCACACACAACTTAGAATTTTTTTTATTTAATGGGCTGAAATCAGTATTTATTCCACCGCCCAGAAGCCAGCAAGTGGCCACCGTGTGGTTGTGTTTGCTTTCTCAATATGTTCGATATTCACAGGGAGCACTGAGCCTACAAAAACAAACAGCTCACCCAAAGAACAGCCGCTTCCCAAATCTCCAGGTTTCCAGCTGACGGGGATTTGGGGGTTACAGATGGGAATGGCATTGGTCAATTCCATGTCCCAAAGGCTGTTTCTGGTCCCTGTGTGGGAGGGCTGCCCTGCTGCTGGAGAGATCTGGTTGTGACCTGAAAGGGAAACTCCCATGAAAAGGAGACATCACCCCTCAGCATATGCTTGTATTTACTTATCCTATTTATAAGGACCATCCAATTCTCTGTGCACTAATTATAGCAGCGGGGACTGGAAGAGATTTCCTTGCTCATTGAGTCCAGACCTCAGCTATCAGATGCAAATTCCCTCTGCACTTGCTTTCCTAAACACTCCTGGATGCTTTGAAAGCATTTAGGATCTTCTCCCTAGTGACTGGGTGTTTCGAGTGGCAGCCCAAGCTGGGCAGATGCTCAGAAGACAGCAGTGGGAGAGTATCATAGAATTAGAGAATCACAGAGTGCTATGGGGTTGGAAGGGACCTCTGGAGATCATCCAGTCCAAACCTCTGCCAGAGCAGGTCCACCCAGAGCAGGTTGCACAGGAACGTTTCCAGGTGGGTTTGAAAGTCTCCAGAGAAGGAGACTCCACCACCTCCCTGGGCAGCCTGTGCCAGGGCTCTGCCACCCTCACAGGAAAGAAGTTCCTCCTCATGTTTAGATGGAACTTCTTATGTTCAGGTTTGTGCCCGTTCCCTCTTTCCTGTCCCTGGGCACCTCTGAAAAAAGACCGGCCCCATCCTCCTGACACCCACCTTTGAAGTATTTATAAGCATTGATCAGATCCTCCCTCAGTCTTCTCCACACTAAAAAGACCCAAGTCCCTCAGCCTTTCCTCATTAGAGGGATGCTCCAGAGCCCTCATCATCTTTGTAGCCCTCTGCTGTACCCTCTCCAGCAGTTTCCTCTGTCTTCATGTAACTATCCATCCATCCATCCATCCATCCATCCATTATTGATGGGTTTGGGGTTGAACAAAGAGCGGTAGACTGGTCTTCAACTGGAAGATGCCTCCCCAAGGAATAAGGACAGATCAGCGTTGCCACTGCAGACCTTTAACATGACCTGTGAAGCCCTGGGTGCATCAGCCACTGCCTGCTCCTTTCACATCCCTGCTTTCACCTGGATGGGTGCTTGGGGGAGTGTAGGCATCGCTTTTGAGTTTTGGTGTTGTGGCTTGAGTGTTATGGTGGTGACCTACCTGCTGCAGGAGCCTGGGACGCTGGGCAGCAACATCAGGTGCCTGGAAGAGGCTGCCCAGAGAGGTGGTGGAGTCTCCGTCTCCGGAGACATTCAACCTCCCCCAGACACGTTCCTATCCAATATTCTCTGGGTGGACCTGCTCTGGCATGGGGTTGGACTGAATGATCACCAGAGGTCCCTTCCAACCCCTGTGATTCGTTCTGTGATTCCTTGTGCGAAGGAGGACCTGACTGCCAGAGGCTGAAAGAGAAGAGCTGAAGCGTTGGTGACATTACTTGCACCACCCAACAAAGGTATCCTCCATCCCTGGAATAAACTTTGACAGTGGTTTATAAAAATGAAACCAGGACCTTGTTCCTGGAGCAGGAGATGCCAAGGTGTCTCCTCCACTGGGGCTGCTCTGCCTGAAGCTGTGATACCAAACACCTTGGAGAAACCTGTGTGCTCTAATTGATACCACGTTAAATCTCAGTGGCCAGCACTCCCTGTTCAATTTTAAAGGTAAATCAATAGTCTGATAGAAGCAGACGCGAAATCTTTTGACACTTATTCAAGAGGGACTTGTCAAAACAACGATGTATTTATGACCGAGTTCCTGCCTGCCTGTTCAAAGGCACTTGAACCCCTGCCAGATCCTAAACACGCTCAGATTCCCAGGAGTTATATTCAGCACAATAAGTGGATATTTCACAGTAAATATTGCCTTGTCAGAAAGCTGGCATAAGCACCCAGTTGACAAGCAACAATTGGCTGCTTTGTATGGGTGCTGCGAGGGCTCGTCTCTCCGTCGGCGGCGGTGCTTGTGAGCAGGAATTTCTGCCGGGCTCCAGCCGTCGTTAGCTTTAGGAATTAAAAACGCTCTAAAGAAAACTGCAGATCGTTGCGTCTCAGCTGCCTCCGTCTGAAGAGTCAGCAGAAGGAGCTGGAAAGTCTCGATGATTAATCACAGACACAAAAGCCGGCTGCTGGCTGACGATAGGTATCCGCTTCTCTCCGAGGAAACCAATTCATCAGCGTTATTTGTGATTCATAGCAGTTAGTTGAGGCAAATAGGCTTATTTAGTACACGGCACCCTGCGCTTGCGTGGAGTTACAAACCGGAACGGTTCGCTGTTCTCTGTCCTCTCACAGCTCTGCAGCACGTCCAGGATCTCAGCAGTGCAGCCTAGGCAGCGAGCAGCGCCTGTAGCCTGGGGTCTGTATCAAGAGGAGAGGGATGTCTGGGAGGAGAGGGATTCCTGAGAGGAGAGGGATGCCCAAGAGGAGAGGGATGCCTGGGAGGAGAAGTACGCTAGAGAGGAGAGGGATGCCTGGGAGGAGAGGGATGCCCGGGAGGAGAGAGATGCCAGAGAGGCAAGGGATGCCCAAGAGAAGAGGGATGCCTGGGAGGAGAGGGATACCCAGGAGGTAAGGGATGCTGGAGAGGAGAGGGATGCCTGGGAGGAGAGGGATGTCCGAGAGGAGAAGGATGCCCAGGAGCAGCTGGATGCCCAAGAGAAGGATGCCCAAGGGGACAGGGATGCCCAGGAGGAGAGGGATGCCCAGGAGGAGAGGGACGCTTTCCAGGGCAGGGATGTGCTGTGCCCCAGGGTTGCGCGGTGCCCAGTGTAATGGGGCTCCAAGTCATGTCTGAGGTCTCCACTGTGGGAAAACAGCAAAGGTTGGGATGAAGAGAGGAAAATAAAATGATTTACCGGACATGTGTGTGTGACTGGTGTTTGTCACCACCGAGGACAGCTGGTGGTGAACCTGAGAGCATGGACTTTAGGAGGGGTCTTGTCTCTAAGAAGAACTTACACCCTCGAGTTCCATGGTCCCGACCAGGCGGGGGTGGTTTTGTGTCTGTACGGACACAGGGATGCAGTGCTCAGCCATCGCCGTATTTACACAGATCTTTAACCCTTGGGAACTGAAGTGCAAACTCATCTCCTATTTACCCAAACCCCTTCAGGCTAATTCAGACCTGGAGGAATTTGCATTTCCATATAAACCCCAGCTGGGAAGTTGTTTGTGTTGGGGTAAATTGGGTATGTGGGAAGGGTGTTCGTGATGAACCCCAAACTAGTGACCCTCAAAGCTGATAAATCTTGGGGAGAGGGAATAGATTTGGGACTTGGAGAAGGACTGCCTCAGGTGACCCCAGAGAGATGGGGTGCGGTGTGAACCCCAGATCCTCTGGTCTCACCGCTGGATGGATAGCAGGGGAGACAGACTAAACAGTAATCTTAAGTTAGAGGTAAAATACGTACATTATAACCTTTTCTTTTCATCTTATATCTGAAAATTTGATCTTAACTTTATTTTGGAAAAGGCTTCAGAGCTTTGAACCCAGCTGCTGGATGAACACTTCGGGATGGAGGTGAGGAGCAGAGGTGCAGCTGATCCCAGCAGTAAAATTAAATCCTGGCAAAGCCGTGTGAGCCCCAGTGCTCCAGGATTGGTGGGGACACCCTGCTGGCACCCCTGTCCGGGGACACAGCCGGAGCTGGGAACGGGTCCTGCCCTGTTCCTCCAGGCTGGAGCAGCCGCACCATCTCAGGCTCTTTAGCAGATGGAGCTTCAAGAGCATTGCATTTTCTCCAACCTGCCTTAATTAATTACTCTGTAATTGCACATCGGCTTCTCCCTGCACTTCCCACCTTTCCCTGAGAAATGTGTTTCAATTTGTATTCCCATTGCTGGTTCTTTTGCGCAGGAATCTTTTCTTTTTCCTTCTCTGGCTCCTGTTTACTTTCTTAGTGGCTTTTATTCCCAAATGTCTCTTGGAGGAGTTCTGGTTGAGGGGAATATTTATATTTCATAGGATTTGAGTGAAAAAAAATGGCAAAGCAGGCAGGGAATCCAGGATGCATAATTACTCTCAGATCCTGTCCACAGGTTTTGTTGGGAAAGCATGTTGCACTCTGTGAAACACCCAGTTTTCAAAGCTCCAGATCCTTCTAATCTCCTGCTCTGTAGTATGGGGTGGGGTGAGGGGGGGGGGAAATGTGCGTAACATCTGGTCTCTATCCTGCGAGAAGCACTTTGAAATTTGTGTACTATTGCCAATTTATGGCGGCCTCTTTTTGTGTGCATTGCATGGATCAGATAAGCCTTTAATACTGGTTCCTGTTGCCCTCACAGGTGCCATCTCTGCTCCTCTGCCTCTCACGTGGGGAGCCAGCACTTGACTGCTGCTTTTGAAAACAGCAAAGTGGCTCCAGGTTTTTTAATACCAGTCTCTTTCCAGGAATAAAATTAAGTTTATTTGGGTTTGCTGTCCCCGCTCTGGTTACCCTGAACGTCCTCTGAAGTTTCCTGTTCATTCTGCTGTTGCCCATTAGCAATTCTTTATTAGTCCCCCACCTTCCCCTCTTCCTGCTATGCAATAATTCTGGGTTTATGTGCAGTTTTTCTTGGGAGTTGTCAAAGAATAATTACGCCCCATTAACTCCACTTTGTATCATTACTAATTCACACCTATAGAGTATTTTTCCAAGCAACTGATCTTGGTTGTGTCTTAATTGCTCGAGTCCATAAACTCTGTTACACTGAAACTGTGCTAAGGATTTGCACCCTCTAAAACTTTTCCCCCCAGTGCGAAGCGTAACAGAGAATCTGAATGTGGGGGCTTTATCAGATCTTATTTCTTCCCAATTTGAGCAAATTATTTGCTTCTGGCTCCGTTGAAGGCTACAAAATGTATATTAAGATGTAAAAATCACAAGACTAGAAAGACAGTGAAAGTATAAATCGTGTTCCAAATGGATTAATCTGACAGTTTGTGTTGGTGGATGGTGTTGAGTGTGTGGATGAGGTTGAAAAGCGAACGATATCCCTCTCTCACCCGTTCCAGTGGGTCAGAGCAAGCCGACCAGTGTGGTCCCAGATCCAGATGGGTTAAATACGCTGGACAGACACTGTCCTGAGGTGAGGGTCCGGAGCCAGGCTTGGCTGTGCAGGAACCCAGCACTGGGAGCATCCCCTGGGGTGCTCCCCAAAGGACCTCACCTGGATGGAGGTGGCACTGGTGAGCACTGGGGGACCCGGCATGGACCTAGGGCGCAGACACAGTGATCCTCAGCTGAGAAGGGGGTGTGGAGCAGCGTTTGCTGTGGGTGCAAAGAGAGCAGTAGGTCTAACCAGATACATTTTTACCACTTTACTCCATGTTTAATGTGATTAATAACTGGTTTCTTCCAGGTATAGCCTGAAGCTTAGCATCCTCTGAATAAAACCACCCCAAAAGCATCCTACCCCAAAGGATGCAGTAAGTATGAACCATTTGGCTAAAGCACTGGCCAAAGAGCGTGTCTCCCCAGCCCCCAGTGGTGCCAAGTCCTGTCCAGTCCCTGGGCATCCCAGATGGAGCGTACGGAGCTGCCACCTTCTCCGCTGAGAGCTGTTTCTGCAAGGAAAAGGCTCAATATCCAAGAGCTGCTCAACCCAGTGCCATGAGGCACTGCTCTGGCTCCCTTCAGATAACAAATGGTTTCAACTCAGCATTAAAAAAAAACAAAATACTGTTGGTGGCAACTCCTATTTCCTCGGAAAAAAATCCTGGACCCCTGGCAGAGAAACAGTTTCTGCACAGAAAACATGACACTGTTTACAAAAAGCGATGGTTAATATCCTTTTCCAGCTTGGAAAGAGGAGTTTATTTTAATACATCCTTTTTTAATTGCCATGAGCTGGACTTGTAAATACTGTAAGTGGTTGAGTAATAGTCATCTGTGCATGGACCAAATGAAGGGACGTTTTTTCCGCTCTTGGAGCCCTAACGTATTCCCACAGCTCGGACAGGGGGATAGCACGGAGCAGATACTAAACTGAAACAAAAGCCTGCTAATTAAAATACCATTTAACCCCAGGGGCTGGCTGTGTTTGCAGTTTCAGTGCCTGAAGTGTGGATGGTCCAGCTGCCTGCACGAGGGATTCTTGTGTTGGGGCTGCTTTGGGAGCTGATGGGCTGGATCACAACGATTCAGCCCATTTTCAGTAAAATAGTTCTCCTCTTCTCTAAAGAATCATAGAACGGTAAGAGTTAGAAGGGACCTTAAAGATCATTGAGTTCCAGCCCCCCTGCCCTGGGCAGGGACACCTCCCACCACACCAGGTTGCTCCAGGCCCCCTCCAACCTGCCCTTGAACCCCT
>JAOTQQ010000003.1:26006687-26025951 GCA_026546715.1 Gallinago undulata | reverse complement strand
AGAGTCCCTCCCCAGCTTTCCTGGGGAGAGTTCTCCCTAAGAAAGGGGAAATGAAAGAGAATTAGATTCCTCTAGGAGGTGTCTGACAACCTTATTGCTATGGTTCAGCTGAGAGAGAAAATCTGCTTTGATGCTTTTCTGGATCAGTCTTCAAAAACCTGGGTTTTGGCTGCCCCATCCCTGGAGGGGTTCAAGGCCAAGTTGGAGGGGGCTTGGAGCAACCTGTTCGGGTGGGAGGTGTCCCTGCCCAGGGCAGGGGGTGGCACTGGATGGTCTTTACGGTCCCTTCCAACCTGAACTGTTCTGTGATTCTATGATTCTGTGAAACAAATCCCAGGTGACTGCAGACGTGTTCAAAACCCGTGTGTTCCTGCAGCTCCTGTGCAGAGGGACCTGCGCTGGAAATTCCCCTGGAGCTGTTTCCCGGCAGCAGCCTGTGCCCGAGCCCTGCAGCCAGATTTCACCCACAGCTCCAGCACAGCCCCACGGATCTGTGGGGACAGCAGGAAAATAAAACATGGTGTCTTGAGATGAGACGGTGGACTCGGCTTTCTAATTAAAATGGAGGGAATTAAAGTTCTGTTTGAATTCCCAGGACACACGATGGATGCGTAATTCATCCCGATCAACGTGACAGAGTGACTTTGTCCTGACAGAGGCTTTAAAAAGATGTTTTCTGACCTGTTGGGTCCTCAAACACATTTTTTCTGTCAGCGCCCGGGAAAGCTGGAAACACGAGGCTTTTGCTCGGCTGAAGTGTCTGACAAAGGGGTTCTCAGACTTGCCCTTTAGGTAACATTTAATGTGTCGCGTGGGTGAGGAGTTTTATTCAAAAGAAGTGGATTTGGCAGCGCTCTGCTGCCTTATGGAAAGCTTTTCTGTCTCCCTGCCCCACCAAAGAAAAAGGAAGGTTGAAATATCAGGTGTTGGCTCTCAGCCGGTGGGGTTGGAGAGCCCAGTTTGCCAGGGACCGTCATGGGGACCGTGCCGTGGGATATTCCAGTGCCGAGCTCCAGGCACGGGGCAGAGGATGCTCAATCTGTGCTGGAGTCACCGACCTGCAGCAGCTTCTCCAGGCGAAGGTGTTCCCCAGTGCCCTGGAATGGGCCCAGAGATACATCCTGGGCTTCCCCTTCACAGAATCATAGAATCCCAGAATGATACGGTGTCAGAAGGGACCTCTGGAGATCATCCAGTCCAACCCCCTGCCAGAGCAGGGTCACCCAGAGCAGGTCCCACAGGAACCTGTCCAGGTGGGTTTGAATGTCTCCAGAGAAGGAGACTCCACCACCTCCCTGGGCAGCCTGTGCCAGGGCTCTGCCACCCTCACAGCAAAGAAGTTCCTCCTCATGTTTAGGTAGAACGTCTTACGTTCAAGTTTGTGCCCATTTCCTCTTGTCCTGTCCCTGGGCACCACTGAAGAAAGCCTGGCCCCATCCTCCTGACACCCACCTTTGAAGTATTTATAAGCATTGATCAGATCCCTCCTCAGTCTTCTCTTCTCCAGACTAAAAAGCCCCAAGCTCCTCAGCCTTTTCTCCTAGGCCTAGGGGCCTCCAGGCCCCTAACACCTTCCCTTCCACCTCCTTCAGTTCTCTCCTGGAGGATGCTCTCATGACTTTACCTGCTTCCAGCTCTTACTTCCTCAGAAATCCAAGCACTGGGAAAGCTGTGGATCGTGTTAGAGGCACTGCCATGTCCGAGTGCCCTTGATAAGGCCCTACCTCCTATGTGAGGATGAAGAGGATGGTGAAAGGCTGCTGGGCATTTTCACACACCCTTATTTCTGGAGGTTGGGTGGGAGTTTGGTGCCCGGCTGCT
This sequence comes from Gallinago undulata, assembly GCA_026546715.1. Lineage (NCBI taxonomy): Eukaryota > Metazoa > Chordata > Aves > Charadriiformes > Scolopacidae > Gallinago > Gallinago undulata. The sequence goes on along the minus strand of JAOTQQ010000003.1, from coordinate 26,024,130 downwards.
CTCCTGGTGGGACCACGCGCTCCGGGTCCAACCCTCAGCAGGAGCAGGCTCTTTCCCCTCTTTTTGGAGCCACCGCGTCTTCCTTGGACAACCGGCCGCCTGCCAGGAGGCAGCGGAGCCGGAGAGATCTGGGAAACCCATTTGCTCCTCTGCGGAGCCACAGGCGACAGCCCTGGAGCAGAGGTGGTGGCACTTGTGACCCATTTGTCTCTGCAATAAAAGATCTGAGATTTCTGACCTCCGAGATGTTTTGGAATTCATAAATTCCCCCTGACGCTGAGGGCGCAGGTCAGGGGGACTGACCCCTCGGTACTTTGCAGGACCTTTTGCCTGTATTTTTCTCTCTGGAAGTGTTTTTCTCCAGCTTTCCAGCTTGCCTGTGCCCCCAGCCCCTGCCCGGTCTCAAGTGCCACGTCCTTTGGTAGCATCTGGCACCTCTGGTGTCCCGTGGAGGTGGGTGACGGAGCCCAGACCCTTGCAGTGGATGGGCAGAGAGGGACGGGCTGGTGAGCAGCGGGTGGCTGGGGACACAAAAGGGGTCCAGAGTGGGGTTGGCAGGTCCCCTGACCCCAGGCTCTGGCTCTCCCTTGTCCCCGCGACTGTCCCCCTGCTCTGTGCAGGGTCCCACAGGTTTCAGGTGCCCGGGCTCTGTCCCACTGCAGGGGACAGTCTTCTCCAGCATCTGGGGAAGGATGGGGGCCTGTTGGGATGTACCCTGGTCCAGACACCCAGAGGTGCTGGTGGGGTCCCACCATCCCACCTGCAGTGACCCTGCTGTCCCCAGGGGTGTGTGGCTGCTGGCAAGGGGTGCTGCTGGTGGGACACACAGCTGGGTCTGATGGTCCAAAATAGCTGTGAACCACCTCAAGCCCCACCAAGGGGACGTTGGCAGGGACCTAGGAGGCGGAGGGGGACACCGCCACCCTCCTGCCCATGTCCCCATCCCTCGGGCTCACTGTGAGCTGGGAGGAAGCAGAGATTCTTGGAGATATTTACAGTTTACAAGAGTTTATTCAACTGGTTTCTGACTTTAGTTCTACCGAGTGGGTGCTGAACAGTTACAAGCTCCTTCAGGTTCAATTACAGCCAATCTAACCAACCAACCAACCGAAGAGGAAAAAAACCCAACAACAACAACAGCAACAAAAAAAAAAGAAAATAAACAAGAAACAACTTGGAAAAACAATAAGAAAATCCACAACTTTTTCACGTGTCATTAAATATATTCATATATAATAACCATAATATATTAGTATGCATTGTAAAGAAACATTGCCCAAAGCAGTACGCAATGGTCATAACTAAACAACATTTACAGTTCAAGATATTAACAGAAATAATCAAAAAACATTAAAAAAACCAAACAAACAAACAAAAAAAAAAGGAACAAACCAACCCCCAAAGGAACACAGGTTTGTGCGGGGCGAGGAGGGGGGTGTGCGGGGAGAGGGCACGGACACGACCAAACGAACAGAAACAAGACGAAACGACTTTTTTTTTGTTTGTTTTTCGGGCGCTACCATGGAGTGATGATTGTTTTGGCATCTCAGCTGCTCCCCGAGGCCGTGCTGAAGGCACCGCAGCCCCTTCTCCGACCACTCCCCCATCCCCCCCTGCCCCTCCAGGACCTCCCTCCTGCCCCCCGGGGCCGTGGGTGGGTGCTGCGGTTCCTCTCTGGGTGTTTTGGGGTCGGGTACCCCAATAGAGCTGCCCCCCCGGCCGCTGGCGTTGATTGGTGACATCTTGTCCCTCTTTGAGTGACAGGACAGAGGTGGCCCCCTCTGAAGGAGATGTCCTGGAGCGGCTGCAGGGAAGAGTTGCATCCCTTCCGACACCCCAAAACCGGGGCTGTTTTGTCTTCCCCAGGGGAGAAGGGCTGTGTACCAGTTACACCAGTAGCTCCTGCAGGTCAAGGCTACTGGGAGTGCGTGAGGGGCACTGGGGGACCATGGACGGAACAAAGGGGCTTCTCTCATCTGGTTGGAAAGTGCAAAACTCCAGCGTGTATCACAGGACAGGGTCTTGGCGGGGTGGGGTCCGAGTGGGACAGGGTCCAGGTGGGACAGGGTCTGGGTAGGACAGGGATCTTATCGCTCTGGCTGTGGTGGGCTCCAAGTTCTTTCCCATCTTCCACAAACTCCGTTTCCTTCTGATTTCCTGGGTTGGATCAGTGGCTGGAGGGGTCTGGCTGTGGGATGGGATGTGGAGGGATGGTGTTTCTTCTGCAGGCTCCCAAACCGGTGGGATCGGGGAAGGGGCTGGGGCTTCTCCCTGGATGGGTTTGAGGGGGTGTCAAGGCTGTGCAGCACTTGCCAAAGCTGGAAAACGGGAGTGAGCATTGGGTTTCCAGGCTTGCTCAGTGGCCAGTCCCCAAGTCCCCACATTCCCTGGCCTTGCCTTTCTGCTCTCCAAGTGGAGAACTGGCTTTGGGTTGGATCTGGTTGCTTTTAGTCCATTGGAAGGTCTCCTGTGGTTCAAGGGCATCCTGGCTAACACGGGACAAGCTGTCTCAGGTGGTGCGGGGTGTCCCTGGCATCAGTTGGTCCTACAGGACAGCATCCCAGCCCTGCTTTGGGGCTTTAAGCCTCCATTTAGACATTTGAGCTCAGATTTTAGCCTTCAAAACTTGGCAGCTCGTGCTCTCTTGACTCCAGAGCATCGGCTCTCCTTGAGCTCTGAAGTAAGGAAAAATGAGTCTACTCTGGGTAGGAGGAGAAAGCACAGATTTGGTGGGGGTGATTCCTTGGTGTCCAGGGTGGGATTTCTCTCCTCATACCCCAGATAATTTCAGAGGGGCCTTGTGGTCGCAGGGGGAGGCTCAGCAGAGCCCGCTCCCCCTGGGTTGTGTCTCCCACAGCCCGGCCCCGGCCGCTGCTTCCCTGGGAGTCCTCCTCTTTACACCTATTTACATGGCTGCCTCGCTTTATGGCGGTTTATGTCATTATATAAATATTGTCAATTGCTATAAAACAAGGCAAAAACCACTGGAAAATGTCAGAGATGTTTCCAAGTTTCCTAAAAGGAAAAATATCAGGGAGGTTTTGCTTTTCGTAGCGACTAATGTTTGCTTCTCCTCCAGGTACCCGTCCTGCCCTCCCTGCCTTGTCCCCCGGCTCCATGGCTCGGGTGAACTCAAATATCCCCCTTCCTCGTGGGACGGTGCGACAGGGGAACAGCCTGGCGTGGGGACACAGCACCCGGGTGACAAACAACAGCCAGTCCTGCCTGGAGAGCGCCCCTGGGAAAGATACTCCAGCCCTGGGGCTGGGCACGGGGTGTGAGAGGGAGGTGAGGCAGCCGCGGCCTTCCTTCCTTCGTTAGCAATTAGAGATTGGGAAATTTAGATTTGCTGGTTTTCACCCCCGATTTGGGGGAGCTCCAGGTAGGTCGCACCTTGCTCATCCAGCCTCTGATGAGACCCCTTCCCCTGGGGCAGGCTCTGCCCCATGTTGGCCATAACTTGGCCAAGCCTTAGAGCTCTGCACTTATCCCTCTGCCCATGGGGACAGTCCCACCCTGCTGTCCCACCTCCTCTGCTTCCCAAGGGAGATGACCCCTTCGTGCAGGGGTGTTGGGGAGCTGCAGCTCCAGAGGGAGAGAGGGCAGAGCCGAGGTGGGGTCAGAAGAACTGGATGAGTTTGGGAGTGAAACCAGTGACCAGTCAGGATCTCGGTGTCCTCAGCATGGATTTTCTGTCACCTGGGGGGCCATCAGCCTTCTGAGAGCAGCAGAGAGGACCAAGCCCATGAAGGAGGTCTCAGGGGTGGCTGCAGTGGAGACTCAGGGACTGTGATGGGCAAGATCTTCCAGGGCACCTATGGCAACTGGATGCCAACATAGTTTTTTTGCAAAGTCTGGGTGTTTCCCTGGGGATCCTTGTTATTAACTCCACGACTGGGAACCGGTGGCTGGGAGGGGGCCAGGACACCCTGTGGGCTCACACACCTTCAGCGTGGGGAAGGAGGCAGTGATCCTTGGGGTGTGAGGGCCAGGGCAAGGAGTCGCTCCCCAAGTCACATCCATGTGGAAGTCTCCTCTTTGTCGTGCCCAACCTGGGCTTGGAGCATCGCTGCGGCTGGAGACCTGGGCCGCTCCCGGGTACCGTGCAGCGGGGGATCGTTATGACTGTCAGACACCAAAGAGTCCTCAACCAACCATTAGTTAGTCCTTGGATCTGTGTTTTCAGCAAAAAGTCTCTGTTTAGTTTCCTCTACAATAACTGGCCCATTCAACCTAAGCTGAGAGTACGAATTTTGGGGGATGGAGTTAATTTCCAGCGTTGCAGTTGATTAGTTTCATACAGGTGCGGTGTTCCTGTGCCGCGCTTTGGAAGCAGCAGATGTTGGCAGCTGGAAGGCCATTTGGTGTCTCTGATTTCTTCAGCCAACGGGGCAGAACGAAGCCGGGGGTGGAGGGGGGGGAGCACCGGCTGCCACATCCCTGCACCCACCCTCCTCCTGTTTTATATCCACCCCTGCCATTTTGTGAGTGTGTCGTCTTTTGTTTTGTGTTGGATTTTTGTTTGGTTTTTTTGTTGTTTGTTTTGCTTTTTGTTTTTTTTTTTTTTCTCCCAGAATACGAGGTGCAAACCCACCAGCCCCACAGCCCTGGCTGCCGTCCCTCCCGTGTCCCCCCCCACCCTCCCACCCCTCCCCAGCCCGACCTTCCTCCCGCTGTCCCCGTCGCCGGTCCCTTGCCCGTCCCAGCTCGACACAAAGCAGCATGCACAGTCAGTCTCTCCCTCGCTCCGTGGCCTTCTCCTCCTTTAGGCTTTCTTACACTTCCCCTTCTTCTCCCGCTGCTGGAACTTCCTGAGCCGCCGAGCCCACGTATCCCGCCACTGGATCACCAGGCTGGTTTTGTCCGCAATGATGCCGCTCTGGTCGGGAGAGTCCTCGTTGTTGCCCAGCAGCAAATACTTCTTCATGGGCTTGATTTTGGGGCATTTGCAGGCTATGTCCTTGGAGTGGATCCACAGGGTCTGGTCTCCGCGCCGTATCCGGTTGCTCCCTTGTTTGTAGACGGAGATGATGTTGACCGTGAACTTCCACCAGTCGGCATTTTTTTCCGCTTTCAGGATGTGGATCTGGACAGCTGGAAAAAAAAAAAACCAAAACAAAACAAACCCACGAGGCAAGAGAGGAAAAGATGTTACAATTTGAGCTGGCGAGAAGAAAATTAATTTCAAGCCTTACCTAACGGGCCACGTGAGGAAAAGGGATTTTTGTCTCTGAGCCCAAGCTGGGGACGGCAACCAGGGCTGGTGGTTGCACAAAAATGACTTCTGACCCCAGACAAGAGTGGTCCGTGCTGATGGCAAAGGGTCTCAGCAAAGGTACTAAGACCACCATGGGCTTGGGAGGTGCTCTCCAGCTCTGCTGCCACCAAGATGGCCCTCTGGGTCCCCAATAAGCATGGGCATGGTGACCCATGGACCATGTTGTCCCAAGGACCCCCAGGAGGGAAGGGGAGGCTGGGAGCAGCTGTACACCAGGAACCATGGTGCTCCTTGTGCTGGTGGCCTTGTGCTGAGAATGAGAAATGGCTACGCAGAACGGTGGTGGAGAAGAGGATGCCTCAGCCTTCCATCTGTATCCTGGGAGGACTATCATCTCCCAGGCCATGGATGTGAAGCAAACACAGACGGAGCAGTTCCCCAGGGCTGTTGGTGCAGTGTCATCTGACCCAGCACCTGAGAACTCCTCAAGTGATCAAAAAGATCTTTAAAAATCAGGTGGATTTGTGTGCACTGGACACTGCCTTTGCCCTTGAAGCACAGAGAAAATTAACAAACCCAGTGACAGATTGTGCCTCCAGCCCCAGGTGGTGGCCCAACCACCAGGCAGGGGCTCTGAGCACAAGACATGAGTTGCAGAGGACACAGCAGGGAGGTGTCTGTCCCCATTGGCAGTGCCAAAACTCCAGCCTGCGCCACAGCACCTGCAATGAGCTTTCTTCTTGACCCACATGTCCAGAGAGCAGCCAGACGATGGGTTTCTGCATGGGCCATCTCTCCAGCCCCTCTATTCTATCTCCTTCCTTGCTGGTTGGGCAACTTGGTGCATCTGCACCAGGACCCTAAGGCAGCCCCAGATTTTAAGAGAAAATGAAACAAAATCTGGAGCAAAACACTGGGACTGGTCCAAATCTCCAAGCATTTGGCATCTGGATGTAGGAAAGACCTGGTAGGGGCCTCCAGCGCATCTGCTCAGGGGCCAGCACAAGGAGACAGCTCTCCATGAGGACTTGGCCTTGGAGCAGGACACTGAATGGGTTCAAACCCATGGCAGGATTTGGGAATGGGGAGGTTCGCTGTTCACATGTTTCTAGAAGATGTTTCTGGGTCAAGATTGTTCATTGCTTGCCATGGAAGAAGACACTGCTGGTAAAAATTACAGGGCTGAGGGGAGGGCTCAAGGAACATAAGGAGAGGTCAACAGCAGCATCCAACCTGACCTGTGGATCTGATGGACTCACTTGAGCAGCTCCTGCGAGCTTCTTCCTGACAGTGGTCCATCATGGCACAGAGATGGAGGCAGCAGTTGGCCAAGATCACATCCTCCAGGGAGGCTGAACACATTCCTCCTCACTAAAAAAATCAGCTTCCAGGAAAATATCTTCATCGGGAGGTGACTACCCGGCACTCCTGGGTTTGTTTGCTGACTGTGGGACGAGAGGAGTCCCCACCAGCAGAGACAGAGGGAAAAACCCGGGTGGTGCTGCCAGCCCTGGCCGGGAAAGCCAGCGGCTCCGTGCAGGCTGCGGGCTGGCGCAGTCCAACCACAAAGTTGCTTTTTTGACCAAATCTTTGAGCTTTTCCCATTTTTTTCCCCAACTTTCCTTCATGCCCTGGGAACCCTAACCCCCTGCCTGTCCACCTGCCTGTCCCAGTCATCTGGCCGGTCCCCAGTTGGGCCAGTCTCTATTGCATTAATCACCAGAGAGGCTAGAAACCTAAAAAAAAAAACAAAAAAAAACCAAACAAAAAAAAACGGCCAAAACTCTCCCATTTGCCTCATAACAACCTAATTTACCCCCCTGGATCGGTGGTGGAGGAGCATCACCCTCACATTAAAACCACAATGTGCAGACTGATTTCAGGCTATGGAAGGAAATGGGGCTCCGCAGCCCAGCAAGGTTTTTTAACACGTCGCAAAATATATGGTGGGGTGGGGTGGGTTGGTTTTTTTTTTTTCAGAGCATTACATGGACGCCAGATGCTTTCATTAAATAAAAAAAAAAAAAAAAGAAAGAAAAAAAAGAAGAAAAAACACAAGCCTAAGCTCTGACCATGTATTTCCCAGTCTGGTGCGAAGGTAACAAAATGTGAAAATTAGCCAATTTTTTCTATTTTTTTGGAAACAAATCTTTCCAAAAAAGCTTAAACCTTTGACCTGCCTGGGTCCACACTGACAAAATGGAGAAAATGAATGAAAAGGAATTGGAGAGAGGTGGCTACAGGAAACTCCGCTCTAAAATACACAGTCTGTATTTTTTTGATGTCAAGGCCCCCGTCTCTTATTTTTTTCCCCTTTTATTAATGAAGTGGAAGGAGTGAAAGCTTCAGGGAAGGCTGGGCTGGCACGGCCGCAGATGCCTCCACTGACGGTGAGTTTTTCTGCCCATAACTTTGCATCCAGGATGCGTGGTTTCCCCTGAGTCTGGCTTCAGAGCCCAAGTTTGGTCATGACTTGCCTGGGTAATTCGGTGGTAGGGTCTCCAGCATCTCCCAAGGGATACAAGATGTGAGGAGATGCACAGGGGTACCAGGAGGAAGTTTTGGAAGCACCTAAGCTGTCTTTCCTGGGTGAATCCCTGGGGGTGTAGGCACTTGTTTCTCATGAAAGAGAAGGTTTCGGTTCCTTCATGGGTTTTGGGGGGGGCTCAGCTGGGCCATGCTGGGGACCGTCCCTGTCACTGCAGCCACGGAAAAACATCTCTGAAAGTGTCCATGGGACAAGCAGAAGAAAGGAGGTGATGGTTGAGGGGGGGAGTGGTTTTTCAAGCAGGTGGTGGTCCCCTGGGGGCAGATGGTGACCCAGAGCAGGGAGAACAAAATCAAAGGAGCCACAGCTTTCATGGCTCCAGCCAAGGCTGGTGACACTAGTTCCCAGCCAGGACGGGCCCCGGTCCAGGTCCTGAGTGTGGCGATGCCCTGGGGCTTGTGGTTTGTGCCCACTCCTCAGTAACCCGGGGCTGGCTGCACCCCCCAAGCACCCAGGATCTTTCTCCAGGTTCACTATTCCACATACTGCTCTGCTCCCCATCCCCTCCGTCAATGAAAGGGGCAGGGAGAGCTGGGGGGCGGGGGGCTTGAGGGGCAAGGGGTGGGTGCTCAGCCCCAGGGAGCCCACAAGGCTGCCCCATCAACTGCATCCCACCTGGCACCAAAGCTCCTGAACTGCAAATCCTGCCTTACAAGTCACACCAGGCCAGGTGATGCATTCAAGTGTGTCCCCACATTATGCTTCTTTTTAAGAAAAAGGTGGACAAATGGTCCCCGGGCTGTGGGAGGGGATGGGGGGGGTCCCCTCCTGCATGGTCCCCTCCTGCATCCGCAGGGTGCTGGGCAGCACCACCCCAACATGATGCTCCTTTGCTCCTCAGGGCTTGGCCTGGAGCCTCCAGCCACAAGAAAGACCTAAAGGCTTGATGTTGCAGATGGAAGCAGAGAGGGGCATGACTTGATGTTAATGAACCCAAAAACCAACCCCAAACCCTTGAAACATGTTTGAGGGCAGCTGCGTAAAGGCTTAAATGAAAGCAGCGCCTCGCAGCATTCAGAGACCATGAGTCAGGGGCCCAAAAATCACGAGATTGCCCTGAGAAGAGTGCGACTGGAAAAAAAAATTAGCTGTTTTGGGGTTGTTTTTTTTTTAATTTATTTCTGGGGTTTGTGCTAAAGCTCTTGATTTCAAGCTTTCCCCTGCCAAAGCTGACCTGGGACCGGGCTACATGGACAAACCTATGCATCCTATCACGAACCTGGCTGCGGGAGCTGGAGCTCTGCTGAGATTCCAGCCATGGGGAGCACCTCTGGGCTGCCCCTGGGGAAAGGTCCCGTGGGACCATGGGGGTGGCAGTGGGAGCAGAGTGGTTTGCGGGGAGACACAAGAGGGTCTTTAACATGGACAGATGGAAGTGGGTGCTTGGGAGAGCGAGCGCAGATGGAGGTGTCCCAGCCTGAGCCAGGGATTTCTGAAGGGCTGCGTCCCTCCTCTCTGCACAGGCAGAGCAAAATCCATGTGGATTTTACTCCAACCAGCAGCAAAAGGTGACCCCGACACCATTTGGGTTTGGGAATGGAAAGGGCTGGCTCCTCGTTGGAGCAAAGAGTTAAAATAGGATTTTTTTTCCTTCTTTTTTTTTTTTTTTTAAATTTTTAATTTATTTGGCGGCAGGCTTTGCCTGCCTCTCACTGCCAGTTTCCTACTGGTTTAATATTGGAGATTTATGACCCCTAATCGCGGCCAGCCTGGGTGCACCCTGCTGGGTACGGTCCCTCCCCGTGGTGCCGGGGGACCCCTCGCTGCCCCAGCTTGTTCCCTCGGGATGCGGTTACAGGGAGGGATTGCTCACGGCTCCCCTGCTCCGGGAACAGCATTTCTCACCTTCCAGGGTGGTGGGGGGGTCTGTGAGCCAGGACGAGCCAGGGATGAGCCAGAGACTGTGTTTCCCCCCCCCAAGCCTGGCGTTTTTCTGTGGATTCAGGGTTTTTTCTCCCCCCCCCCGTCTCTCTTTTCAAGCTGTCTTTTGAAAACACCTTTTGCTTTTTTCCACCAGCCCCTGCCAAGCGCCTCTCGACAAAGGGGGTGACTAAGTGAAGTCTCAGCAAAAGGAAGGATTTTATTTATATTTTTTTTTACTCTTTTTTTTTTTTTTTTTCCCAAGAAAGGGCAAAGTGAGCAGATGATCTCACCTTTCAGATGAGGATCCTACTCCTCTCCCTCATCCCCTCCCCGACGCTGTGCTGGGGAGATGGGGAGGGAGTGGGGGCAATGGCTGGGACCACAGTGCTGCTTCCCAGCAAAACGCTCCGGCATCCTCTGCGCAGGATCGGGTCCCGCTGTGGAGTGAGGAGCTCAGGAAAAAACAGAGGTGAAAAAAACTCTGGGTTTCCTTCACTGCAGCCGCCCACCTCACTGGGATGAACCACGCCACACAGACAGAGGGAAAAGCCCCCCAAAATTGGGCTGAAAAGGCAGCACCCCATCGAGCGAGAGATGTCCCTGAATCACCTGGACCAGCATCACCTGCTCTAATAAAATAATCCTTTCTCCTGTTGGGCCACGGGGGAATCTCCATCCTCTGCAAGGTCCACCAAGTGTTCCCCAGGATTCCACTTCTTCTCCAGGATTCCACTGCTTCCCCAGGATAATTTTAACTCTCCCAAACCCAGCGAATCCTCTACCCTTGGTTTTCTGGGAGCCAAGCGACCCCTGCACTCCACCAGGCAGCCAAAATAAACGCAGAAAAAAACCTTTTCTGCTTCTGTTCTTGCCTTCCCACCCCCCTTCCTGAAATCTCCCGGCCTGCCCTCCCGGTGCCCTGTTTCACTCCAAATATTTGCACCAAAACCCATCTCGCAGGAAAGAGCCCAATTTAAAATAAAAGGAAAAGAAAAAAAAAAAAACCACCTCACCCCACAAACCCAACAAAAACAAACAGATAAGAAAAATAAATAAGGGAAAATATCCCCTTTGAATCGCTGAATGAAACGGGGAGCTAAAAAGCCCCATTGAGGAGCCGGGGCGGATGATAGCTTACCGATTGAGCCCGCGGGAGAAGTAACTCTGTTCAAGCTAATTAGAGCCTTTTAGGACATTCAGCCCAACGATGCCGGCGTAACGGTGAGGAAAAGAGCCTCCTAATTGGCTTCCTGCTGGGGTGTCAGTCCCAAAGTCTTTATTATCCCACCCTGCACCTTTTCAACCCTTTCTTCCCTCCCTGGCCCCGGCCGAAAGCGTGGGCTGCCCCGGGCTGTGCTGCGTATCCCGCTGCCTCGCCAGGCTGGTTTGCCATCAAAAAAGCAAATTCGCTGCCACTGTGGGGCTGGTTGGGGCTGTGGGGCTGGTTGGGGACCCCCCCCAGGGCCAGGGGGGCTGGGGTGGGAACACCTTGGTTCCCGCACTGGGACAGCCTGTGCCCACTCGCCCCGAACCAGTCCCAGCAAACGGCTTTGGCTCACTTGTGCTTTTGCAGAAGGGATGCTGTGTGACAAAAGAGAAGAGAAAAGCTCTTTCCAGCACCTGAATTCATTGCTCACGTTGGGGTATCTCCTGCCTGAGACAGCTCTTGAGCTGCCCTTGTGTCCCCAGGGTCTGGTGAAGCCCCTGATCCCATGTTACAGCCTCAAACAAAACCAAGCATGAGCTCTCACCTGACCGCCCAGAAAACATCCCCCCCAGCGAGATCGGACAAACCAAGGAGTGAAGCCATGCCGGGGCTGCCCCTCAAGCAAAGCCCAAGCGCTGCTGCCACCAAAACTTTGCAATCCTTGGCCCAAGAGCCACAGGAAAAGATAGCGCTGCTCGGCTGGAAGTGGGATGCACATGCCTTTTTTCCTCCAAGCTCCCAGGGCCAATTTGGATCACGACAGATCCAAGTTTCCTACAAGTTTCTCCCTTCTTCAGAGACAAAATGCTCCAGCGTGAGCTCAGCCCTAAGGAGATGCTGGAAGCCAGGTGGGAAAATGAAGGGATGCACGTGCCACGGGCAGGAAATTCATTTTGTACCTTATTAGCCAGCAGAGAATCCACCCACGAGAAACCCCACAGCTTTAGTAGCCTCAGCCTCATCTCTAATAACCTCATGATCCAGCAGTGAATTTCTCATGTGCAATTAAACCCTTTTCTCTAAGGGCAAAGACATTCTTTGGACCTCTCCAACATCTGATGAACCTCCGGCAGCTCCTGTGAGCGTGGCCAGACCTTGCTGGATGGGAAGGTCCCCAGCCCCAGCAGCTCTCTCTTCCCAAGGGATGCTCTCCACAACCATTTTGCCACATGGGCAATGGAAGAGTAAACGGGAATGCAAATAAAACCTTTGCCTCCAAGCCTTCTTCCTTCCCCTGAGCTGGCAGGGAGGTGCCAGAGCACAAAGCCAGCGTGGAGCATCCCTCGGCTGGCCCCGCCGGGAAGCGCCTTGTCCGGGGACGGGCTGTTAAATGGGAATTCGTTCTGCTCTCGCAAACACTTCCCGGACATGCTGAGCTGCTGCTGTGAGCGTGTTGGAGGGAGGGAGGGAGGAAGGGAGGGAAGGAGGAAGGGAGGGAGGGAGGGAGGGAGGAGGTATCTCCACTCCTGGATGCTTTGGTGCAGATGGGATAGGGTTTTTTTCATCTGTAGTTTGGTAAAAATATATATACACACATATATATATATATATACACACACACACACAGATACATATATATACATGCATATGCATATATAGATATATTTTTTTATGTATTCCTCTGCTGTGGAGACACTGAGGCAACCACAGCCCCGGTGGATGCCAAACCCTGTCCTGCAGTGCCTTGTAATTCCCTGATTGTTCCAAAATTTGCAGGCTCAGCTCCAATCCAGGCTCATCCCTACACAGCCCCCTCCCCATCCCCGGGGCAAAACCAAAGGCTCATGTTTGGTCCCTCCTGCAGACACTTTGCTTCCCCTCACTACAGCCTATGGGGGGAAGGAGATGATAATTTCCAGCCCCTACAGGTTTTTAGCAGCATTTCTAAACAACCCCTGGCATGGAGCACCTCTAATCTAACCAGCTCTACCTGATTTTTCCAGGTCAGCCCCACTTCTGATGCTCAGCTCGTCCCAGCAGCGTTGGCATGGCTGGTGAAGGAGGGCAATCCACTAGGCAGGGGTGATGGAAGCAGAGCCATCCTTCCCCACCCTCCTGTGCCAATGTGGCTCGGTGTAGGGGGGCAATGGCCGAGCCTGGAGGGAGAGGGGCTGCCAAGCCCTGGAGAGGCTTCAAGGGGTTCCTTACTGTGGTCTGAAGAAACTCTCCTTCCAGGATCACCCTGGACACCTCCTGCATGGACCTGCTGGTGACCACATTGGGAATGGACCCACATTACAAATAATCCCAGGAGCACAGAGGTGAGGAAGGAGCTTGGGATATGCCTGGTCCGAACCACTGCTCCAAGCTGGAAGGATGCTCAGGACCTCGAGTACCAGCAAAGACTGGGGATCCCACAGCCTCCCTGGCTTGTCCCGGGGCTGCACCACCCTCTGAACTCGCCTGAGAATTACAGGAGGGATGGATCCGGATGATGGGGAACTGCTTGCTGTTTGTCCCCACAGCAAAGCACGTACCACCACAGAGGGAATACACAGGACACGGTGTCATTGTAACCCAGAAGACACCATGGGGATGATGACATTATGGACCATGATTTGGGGGTTGTCTCAGCATCTGCAGGGGGACTCATGTTTTCCAAGTAACACATTGCACTGCTGCTTTGCCCAGCATCCCTACCCAGGGCTTTCCCTCCAAACCTGGCAAAAAACATACCCCAGATTGCGCATGGGCAGCTGCCTCGAAGCAGAGCCGGGCTGCCTGGCCCCAGTTGTGGTTGGGACCCAGTGGGCAACCAGCCTCTGGGCTGGGTGGGCTTGGGGACACCCCAGGAGGGAGGTGCTCCTGCTCTGCATCCCTGCGTAGCCTTCTCCTCCCTGGGAAGAAGCAGCCAAGAGGGGCGACTCACCATAGTCTTTCTTACAGTACTTCTTCATGTTGATCTTCAGTTTCCCCTTGGAGGCTTTGCAGTATGAGTCACAATCTGCACAGGAGAGAGGGGGAGGGCAAGAAAACATTAACAAAACAAATTAGCCTTAAAATGAATAAAAGGCTGGGGGAAGGAGGGGGGGGGGGGATGACGGCTCAAAGCTGCAGCCTGCCATGAATAAGCAGCATGCCTGTGATATCCATCTGCCAGGCCCCGATTGGGTCGTCTAAGGGGGCATTCAGAAAAACCTTCCTTTCTAAAGAAAGCTTTTCACAAAGGAAACCATCCTCCCGCCCACCTCCCCCAGCCCGGCTTCCCTGGGCTGCCTCTGTCTTCCTGGGAGACCCCGGGGCCTCCCTTATTGTGCCACCCAGAGCTTTTGAGAGCCACACAAATTCCCCCTGTTCTCCAGCTCCCAACTGGAGCCTGCCCGGAGCCCACAGAGGCCCCATTGTCACCCCTAACCCGGGCCGGTGTCAGCCTTTGGCATTCATTGCGGAGAGATTTGGGCTGGGGTCACCCTCCGACAATGCGGGTCAGAGAGGAAATTAGCAGCCCATGAAGCATTAGCAAAGCCTTTTGGTGTCCACTCTACTGAAGTGTGCAAATAAAATACCCCAGTAGGAACATTTCAGTTCCAATGGGCCCCCACTGCTGGGACATGCTGGCTTTGCTCGGGTGGTGCAGCGGCCGGTGCGGCAGGCAGGCGGGAGCGCTGGCACGGCAGCCTGGCACGGCAGCATCAGGGCTGGCAGGACCAGAGCTGGGCCATGGTCCTGGGCAGCTGTGGGGATGCTGAGCCCTGCTCCAGGAGTTACTGGTCCCCAGGGATGCTGAGCCCTGCTCCAGGAGTTACTGGTCCTCATGGATGCTGAGCCCTGCTCCAGGAGTTACTGGTCCCCAGGGATGCTGAGCCCTGCTCCTGGAACTGCTGGTCACCGGGGATGCTGAGCTCTCCTCCAAGAACTGCTGGTCCCTAGGGATGCTTAGCTCATCTCCAAGAGCTGCCAGTCACTGGGGATGCTGAGCCCTGCTCCTGGAGCTGCTGCTCCTCAGGGAAGTGCTCCCGTGAAGGATGCAGCTGGACAGCATCACACTTTCAGATGGTATCGTGTGGCTGGTGTCCTCCAGGCACCGCTGGGAACATCCCAGGGGCACCATGGCCAGGCAATGCCACAGTGACTGGGGATGTGCCACTCTGTGCCAGCTCCCAGAATCGGGGCTGGCTCATGGATGTGCTGTCCATGCACATCCCATGTCTCCTCAGCACTCATGGGTGCCAGAGGAGCACCCCAGAACCACAGAAATCCCATATTTGGGGAAAAAAGGGACACAACTGGCCGTGGTGGAAAGCATTGGTACAGCGATAGTCCTTGGACATCTCCACATCTCCCAACATCATTCCTCCACAGCCACTGTTGGAGACCATGTGTGAAAACCTGCTGAAAGGCCACGTTGTGTCCCCAAGGCATTGTGAGCAGGATGGGATGCTGGGACAGTGGGGGACACAGCTGGTACTCCATGGCCAGTGGACACGAGGTGCTCGTATCCTGTCCCAGGCCACATCAGCAGTGCCAGACCAGAACCACTGCTGGCCAGACCAGAATGACTGCTGCCCATGCAACACCCCAAGCTCTCCAGTAGACCTGAAACCCTCGGGGAGAAGCCATGCAGCAACCCCCTCCCCCCATGTCCCCCTTTATTGTGGCTGTGTCACACAGCAGGGTGACATGTGCCAGAGCCTCAGCAGAGCTTGAGGACCTATTTCTTATGTACTGCAAGAGCCCTTGCAAGAAGCAGTTCCTTCCTAGAGAAGGTGGCATGGAAGGGGAAACAGAGGCACAGGGTTGGGAGGTGCCTGCACAGTGGCTGCAGCTTTTCTGGCAATAGCTCTGTTTGCAGCTCTGCTGGTATGAAGTTTTGGGACAGGGCCATGTTGGAGGAGGTGATCTCCAGTGGTGGATGCTCAGAGTCAGCCCAAGCAAGAAGGTCACCAAGGTCTGCAGACATGATGCACTGTCTGTTCTGCGCCCTCTCAGCTCACCAGCCTCAGTACAGGAGGTGTCCCTGGAGTGGGAGGTGGGTTCAGAAACATGGGAAGCTTCCTGAGGTGGGGAGGAGATGCTCCAGGAAGTCTCATGGACCCCAATCCCAAACCTCCCCATTCACAGCAGAGCCAAACTCAGCCTCAGTCAAGTAGCAGGTTCTTCTTTGGCTTAACTGGGAAACCAACAGAAGGAAACCCAGAGAGCTGAATACCCACACATCCCAAGATCATCAGGTATCACCTCATCCCAACCCGTCCGATCCATGTGTGCCCCAGCCCCTCTCAGCAAGGCCAGACGGAGTCACCTCATCTCAGCACCATCCTCCTGACCCACTGCTGCTCCCATTCCTCAGGAGGCACCCAGAGTAATTGATGGCTTTATGGACTTGCAGTATGGCCTACCCAGGGCTGAAAGAGAAAGCTATGATATGAAGTGGGGCACCTTCCTTCTCCAAGAATCCAAGCCGAGATCTCTGGTCAGCTACAACCCACCCAAAGCCCTTAGAAACCCAGGACCTGAGCTGGTGATGGAGGGGTTCCAGCAGCCGATGCCTCCCCTTTGCTTTCCTCATCTAACACGACCCTGAACATCAAGAAAACTTGAGATGCACTGAGTAAAGAGTGGATATTCCGTAAAAACTGTAGTTTGGATGATGGAGATTCACTAGCAAAGTCCAAGCCATGCCTACGTGGCAAGATGCCACCATACTGTGGGACGTGGCTGCCTGGTGTCACCGAGCCCAGGGAAGTGAAATATTCCTGATCCAACTTACTGGTAAGATGTTCCTGGCCATAAACATGGAAGGAAAATTCTATAAGGGAAATAAATGTGCATGTGGCAACCTAAACAGCCCAGGGATTCTTTCCCTCATCCACTTGATGGAGCAGGGGACTGACAAGGGACAGGCCAGGCAGCTGGCACGAATCTGCTGAACCGCAGACTGGTGGTGTTTTCAGGACACTAACGAGGTTATGATAAAGCTGATGATGGTTCTCCTCTGGCACAGAAATCCTGGAGCCCTACAGATATTTATCACCACTGTTACACCTCAGCCCCTCTGCAGCAGCTGATCTGCAGAAGAGGCTGATGCAGGGGCAGGGAACCGAGCAGGGACAAGATCTGGCTGCAGATCTCTCCTCCTCTGGCCAAATTGAAGCCAGACAAACAGATGTTGGCGAGCAGCCGGCTCTGAGCACCAGTGATGGGCAGGGGTGGATGGCAGCTCCCACCTGCGTGCCCCATGGCTTGGCCCGAGCATCTGCAAGGGGGTCTTCAAACAGCAAGGCAGGAGAACCCACCCAGAGCAGATCCTCCTCCAGCCTCACAGCACTGTTCCTGTGGTCCAGTGCCAAGAAACAGCAGAGAGAAACCATTGCTCTGGACTTCAGTCCTGACCACTCACAAGCACAACCCCGAGTGTCTTCAGCACAGAAACACCCCTGACCACACCAGAGCTACCCAATCCTCACACTACTGCTGTGATATTTCTGCTCTGCCTGAGATTGCAGACCTGTTGGAAGCCCACCCCAACCAGGGAGGCTGCAATGGAGCTGGTGAGGGGTCTGGAGCACAAGTTTTGTGAGGAGGGGCTAAGGGAGCTGGGGGTGTTCAGCCTGGAGAAAAGGAGGCTGAGGGGAGACCTTCTCACTCTCTCCAACTCCCTGAAAGG
>JAOTQQ010000003.1:25979116-25996246 GCA_026546715.1 Gallinago undulata | reverse complement strand
TGTAAACAGGCTCTCCCCAGCCTTCCTGTAGCCCCCTCAGGTACTGGAAGGCCGCTCTTAGGTCTCCCTGGAGCCTCTTCTTCTCCAGGCTGAACAATCCCAGCTCCCTCAGCCTGTCCTCGGAGCAGAAGGGCTCCAACCCCCTGAGCATTTTTGTGGCCCTCCTCTGATGTTCCTGAGATGTTCCCAGCTGCCCGACCCATGAAATTCCAGCACAGCTCCTGTACCTGTGGTGGGAGCAAGCGATTTAACTCTTCCTCCAACAGTGACTGGTGAAGTTTTGCGGGAGTGATGTGAATGCCAGAGGCAACAGATCTGAGGGACCCTGCAGGTGTCCTTTACTCCATGTCCAGCTTTGAGCTGCTTTCTGAGATCTGCATGTTGTCCTTCTACTGTGGGATGGACCAGCCCCATTCCTGCTGTGAATCACAGCTTCTGTGATTGCCCCAAGGATGGTGGGGTGTACCTGGGAGTGGGGACTCTCCAAGGGTGGCCTCGCATTGCCCTGTTTCATCTAGGCATGGGCAGGCAAAAACTGAAGCAGGTCCACCTAGAGCAGGTTGCCTGGATGTGTTCCTGTGCAGCATGCTCTGGGTGGACCTGCTTTGGCAGGGGGTTGGACTAGATGGTCTCCAGAGGTCCCTTCCAACCCCATGTGATTCAGTTATTCTGTGATTAAAGCCTTTGCCCTTCAGGCAGAAGGAAAACAGATCCTTTTTAGGGCAGGACTACTCTGAACACCAGCAAATGATGTTGGGACAGGAGCACCAACTCATCTGAGAGGCCAGTTTTCCCCATTCCTTGCTCTTGGTGGAGGATTCTGGCTAAAATTTAGAATTTCACCCCAAATTCTGAGTCTGTATATAGTGAAGAGTCAACTGCAGCCTGGGAAGGATCTGCCAGGGGGTGGGATGGGATGGGAAGGCATCAGGGGGGTCCCAAATGTGGGACATGGGTACGGGGCAGTGGGAGGCCCAGAGAGCACCACGGAGGTTGCAGGGGGAGGTTTGTGTGGGGGTGGGAGTTGGGGTGTGCACCATGCACCATGAGGTGCACAGGGAACCACTGGGGGCATTGAATTGTCCCAAACGCTCCCGACAACGCGTGACACAGCAGTGGGGGGCTCAGCACCGCGATGGCACCGTGCGAGGTGGATGGAGAGCTCTGCCCCAGGGGAAGGAACATTTTCAAGTGAATGTTTTCTGCTATTTCCTACAAATTTTCCCGGACTGAAGCCATAACCTTTGCATGTGTTTTTTCTAAGTGAGACACAGAAGCAGGAACCATCTTGAAAGGCTCAGGCAGCCTGTGAGACTTGGGGGGGGGGGGGGGAGAGGGGGAGGGGTTGGTGGTTTTTTGGGGGTTTTTTGGTGTTTGTTTTGCCTTGAGACTCTTCCAGATTGTTCCAGGGCAGAGACCCGACTGCCCATCTCCCTTCTCTGAGCTGCTTCTGGAAGGTATTACTCATCCTCACGTACCACGGCGTGCATCCACCTCCGTGCCGGGCTGTCTCTGAGCTCTGGGAAAGCCACAACCTGCAGCCGAGCTGCTTCGGGTCCGTGCACGTCCCGGGGAGCCCCGGGGATCGCTAAGAGTGAAGGGTTTTTTCCCTTCCTGCACTTACATCCAGCCTCTTCCTCACCAGCCAGGAACAAAAGGGCCCACCCAGGTAACACCTTGAGCCCAAATGACTTTGGGAAAATCCAGATCTGGTTTTGAAACTGCGGAAGCGGGTTTCCAGGGGAAAACCACGCAGAATTGTATCAATCCAATCACCTGTTTTTATTTAAGCCTCTGAGCTGAAATCATCCACCTCAGATAATCATTTCCAAGCCAATCTGGATTCGATTCAGATAAGACAAGGATTGACTGGCAGGTTTGTAAACCTTTTCCCCACACTGTTATTATTTCTTTTACCCCCTTTCACTGTGGTCTCTTCTGCATCTCTGAATGGGACAAGGATGGGGTGGGAGCAAGAGCTCTCTTTGCCTGGCCATTAAAATGAGAAGCACCCCTTCCTCATCCTCCAGCCTCCCAGCATGGGAGAGCATGAATGCATTTCATCTAAACAATGCAGTTTTGGACCATTTCCCCAAATTGATTTGGATCTCTGAAAAGTAAGCGGAGCCAGGCAGGGCCCCCCTATGCCAAGGTCAACTTTGTTCCACCTCTTGTACCGAGGCCAGCTTTGGCCCATGCTCTTTTGAGAATTACCCCTCATTGCCTAAGAGCAGTGGTGACACCAACACAGCTCTTGGCGAGGAAGGCACTTTCTCTCCTGCACAGCTACAAGCGAAGGAAAGAAAGCGACATCTCTCCCAGAACTGTCTGCACCCAAGATCTCCCACTAATTTCTTTCCCCATCTCTGTAACCCTTTTGCTCCCATATCATGGAAGTTCCAGCTCGCAGACACACCAGTTTAAGTGTTTGCCAAGAAAACACCATGAACTTCAGCAGGATGCTACAGGGTGGTGGTGGGAGCTGAGAGGCTCTGAGACTTGAGACCACTTGACGCTCCCCGCCAAGGGGAAGAGATGAAATATGGAGGGTTCAAGCTCCCTGGACAAAACAGTGCTTAAAAAGTCCAATAAAAATCACTGTGAGAAGAATTATGATCGGATGCTGGGCCCATCAGTTTGCTCAGCTTGGCTCGGCCTCCGCTGGGCTTTCACGAAGAGGCGGCGCGAGCGGCTTCTGGTGAGATGGATTGGTCCCCGGTCGCCCTGCCAGGCAGGAGCAGGAAGATCTGGCCCTGCAGCGACGCAGGGATCAGAGAGACTCTCTCGAGTCATTTCTCATGGCTCACAGGCTGTCAGGACGCCCAGCTCACTCCCAGCCCATGGATAACCCTCTCCCAGCCTCCAGTGAGACATCCCTTTGTGGAAGGGAGATCTCTAACCCTGGTGGGATGTTCTCAGTTAGAAACTTCATGCAAACGCAGTTGTGGGTGGGCAGAATCCTAAATAATTCTCCTCTCCATGACAAGAATGCAGAGTTGTGGGGCTTGCTCCTTCCCTGTTGGTGCAAGGGCTTGGGAATGGAGCCTACAACCTTGCGAGGAGCTCCAGGGTGAGATGGTCCCTTCATAATAATGCTGGAAAGTGTCACGGGGACACTGGGAACCCAAGGCCTTGCCCCTTTTCTCCCTGAGTTTCCCATCCCGGGAAGAGCTCCTGAGCACACAGCAACACCCGCCACCTGTGTGAAAAGCCCTGCCATGGAGCCAGCTGTGGCTCCGAGTTCAATTCAAGGTGATGTCCATCACTTTTAGTACATAATCCTTAATTTATGAGCCCTCCTACACTGGTGAGATGAAAGTAAACAGCCTTTACACCCCGTGTCTGTCACAGCTGCGGTGCTGTTCAAACACCCCGGGAATCTGCAGGCAGTGGGATGGGATAAGTCACCCTTTCCCGAGACCCTCCAGCTCCTGCTGTCACCCTCTGCTCAGACCCAGCTGACCCCAAGGGAGCTGGGGACAGGAAAGTCCCTCGGTGACCTGAAGGGGGTAGGTGTCGATCCCTCTGGGGGTGTAAATGAGGAGGGGAGGATGGTGGGGTGCTGGTGGAGTTGTGGTGGTGGAAATGGGGTGTGCAAAGAGACGTGTTGAGCCCTGGGTGGGCACCGCACTGGTTGTGTTTGGCCAAGGACAAGGAGAGGGCAAACGGGAGGACACTCGCAATGTGATGTACCAGAGCTTTCTCAGGATGATCATCTGTATTGCATTTTGCATAAATGTGGAGACCCAAGCCCATCGGGGCCACACTGCTGTTCCCAGGCTGCAGCCACTAGTGCAGGACCTTCTACTGCAGAACCTCTTGCTGCAGGACCTCCCGCTCCAAGCTGCGGTGCTTCCCCTGCTCTTACAGTCATCAGCCTTGAGACGCCTCTGAGCACCACTGTCCCCACCAATGCCACTAACCAGAGCCGTGTCCCACCCCAAGGACCCGCAGAGCCGGACGTGAGGCACAGTGCTGTTAAGGTACACAGGTCACAGCAGCACCTAAGATCGTTTGGCACAAAAAATACACGGATCTAAGCAAATAAAAGGAAAGGTTCATACACAGCCGTAAGCAGCACTTAGATGTTTTGTTCTCTTTTGGGGAATTTTTGGCTTTCCAGTCCTCCTCCAGCAGGAAAAAACCCAGCTGGGCTGTTCAAACCCTCTTCAGACTCTGAACTTCAATAATCAACCAGCAATGGTCTCCAGTCCTTACCTCTTTTCTGTCAAGCATCAGTCTCACTTTGGGTAACCGCTCTGTGCTTAGGGATTTAGCACCTCTCAGAAAATCTTTCAGCATCTTCCCTATGCTCCCACATGCTCCCAGAAACACCTGTCTCCTGGGATGCTGCACACTTGTTTCAAACTCTTGGATGTTTTGGGCATAAAACGAATCCATTTGTCTCAGTACAGGCAACATAATTAATGTATTAGTCGAACACATTTTTTATCTTAAGCAGACAATTGCTCAAAAGGCTTTTACCATCCAGATGCTTTGAAAGAAGAGACAACGTACCTGCAGGCTCTTCCGTGCTGCTGGCGGCGGTGGTGGGGGGAGCGGCAGGGATCTCTGTGCAGGACAGTGAAACACGGGCAGGAAAGCAGAGGAGATAAAAGGAGGGGTTATTCCAGATCCCAAAGAGCCTGGCCCCTGCACACACCACATTTCCCCTTCCCAACCACATCTACCAGTAAGAGATGTTTCCCAGCCATGTCCTCCAGCAAAGAACCTTGCAAGAGCCCCAGAAACCAGCACACTAGGACTGTACTCCCTGGGGAACTGGGTCTCCCAGAGGGGTGGGAAAGGGGGGTTTTAAACCAAAAAATTCTGGCTTGTGGTTAAAAAGAGAAGCAGCGTGGCTTGGTGATGCCAGGTTGCTCCAGAAAACAGGCTACAGCCAGCCAGGTAATTGATGGGGTGCCACAGCCAGCAATCGCTGTGGTGCCCAGACACAGCCCCTGCCATTCTAGGACCCAGTTGGTCACCCAGGATGGGGGATGCTCCTGCAGGGTCTTGGAAGGTGCAGAAGGTGTGGCTCTGGTAGGCGATGGGACCACTGCTGTTTCTCCCTGTCCCTGGGCTGTCCCTCCCTTCCACCCGCTGTCTCCGTCCTACATCCGTACAGCAGCACTGCCTAAATCCTGCTCCTGTCGTGTGAGGCAGGACCCAGGTATGGCCTCTGTCCGCTGGGACTCAAGTGTTCTCTCCCACATTTAAAGGGAATGCAAACATATCTGATGCCAGTGAATGGTCCCTGGTTTTGATTTGGGGCTTGCTTTGTATGCATAGCTGAAACCACATAATGCTCTGGATCTTCATGCTCAGGTCTGCCCATGTTCATTGATGAGAAGAAGGATGGACTGCAGATGGAGCACATTATATGGTCCCAGCTTTGGCGCCACCACCTCCTTTCCCCAGTGCACAAACACAGCTCTCATTGCTGGCATCTTTGGTGCATATGGGGCACAGGGAGGCAATTTCTGTGCATCCTTGGGAATCCTGGGGGGGGAACACCCTACCAGGCCATTTTGAAAGTGGAATTTTGGCATGAACCACGGGTCAGCATCTGCCTCCTTTGCTCAGGAACCTTCTTGGCCACAGAGGCAGGGTTTGCTGAGGTCTGTCTGTGTTGCAGTGACCACAGCTCGTAGCGGTGCAGATGACTTTTTGAGTCATTCACCCTCGTGCAGACACAGCCCACTGGTGTCTTGTTTGCTTCCCACTAGGTGATCTTTTTGAGTTGCTATAAGTCTTTGAGGCAAAAAAAAATATAAGCAGTGGTAAATCAGAGAGTAACTGTGCTCTTGCAGACAAGGTGGATCCTCTCCAGTGATGGAGAGCAAGTACCCTCCACTACACATCTATAAAATATGTGGGAACTGCACTCGCCCCACACTTAGGAAATGCTGACTGGCATTTTTAAAGGACGAAAATGTGCTGGTTTAGGTTTTTCGAGGATGAGAGAATCTTGAGTTGCTCATACCCTCACTTTAATGGCTTTAGCATCGTACGTGCAGTTCGAACCCCCAACAACTGTGCAGTGCCTTGGTAGCCAGGCCAGAGTGTTACTTCAAAAAAACACCTCAACCCAAAATCATGGACCCTTGGAAAGGGGGTTTTGCTGTGACAGAGAGGTGAGGGGCTCTCACGGGGGCTGGGTCACAGGGGGAGGGCAACCCTGAGAAGGTTGGTTCAGCTGTTGGCGTGAGCACAGCCCGACTCCAAACGCCTGCTTGGATCGTTTTGAAATTCTCTGTCTGTCTTTATTTAGTGCAATGAATCCCAAGGGAGGTGATGCAAGGAACAGTTTACCCTCTGATTTACCATGGCCCTGGGGAATGATGAATGATAAACCTTTGCGCGTACTTGCTGCAAAGCATACTGGAGCCATGACTGTAGCATCTTGGGGAAACAAGCATCTGGTTTGAGCTCTTGCCATCCCATTGCAACACGGGGAAAAATGAATTTCAAGTGACCAAAAACCACCCTGGAATGTATGTTTTCTTTAGCAGGAGAAGGTGGAGAAAGGGTATCTGACCTGTAACTTGGCAATGGCTGTCCTGACAGGCAGATGCTGTGAGGGACCAGCGCGGGAGCAGACTGTGGGTTCCTGACAAAGACTTGATTCTTTCAACCTTCACTTTTCTTTTCCCATTGGGCTTTCCCCTCCCTGCCCTTTTAGCATCAGGGAGTCAACCTTGAGGGGAGCAGCACCTCCTTCCCATCCTGTTCCAGACACCATAATTGTGATGCTTGGTTTTGTTAGGGGCAGGTGGAGATATCTCTCTCAAGGTGCACGAGCTACTGAACGAGCCAACAGCAGCAAAAGCATCAGGCAGCAGCGGGAAGCCGAAGCATGCTCTGCCTGGGCAGTGAGTGCTTACAGGGACTGCGTGGGGACGGGGGTGTTTGCAGAGGAAATCACAGAGTCATAGTGTTGTCTCGGTTGGAAGGGACCTTTAACATCATTGAGTCTAAATTCTGCATGGGAGAGACTTTGGGAGCCACACCTGGTGCTTGCTGCTGCTGTTTGAAGAGCAGAGGATGGGAGCAGCCTTGGGAAAGCAAACTAAAACGCAAACCCAAGGAAGCACACGGTAAACCAGGCCACGTTTCTGGGTGGATTGTGTGAGTGTAAGATCCCCTTTAGCAATCTAGGGGCTATCTGCTTGCTTTACTGTGATGGCAGCTCCATCAAACCTCTGATTTGAACTCTGTGCCAGTGCAGCACAGCCTGATTTTGGAGAGAAAAAAAAATCAATTTGAAGTTATTTACCTTAGCATCCGGACCTGATCCGGTGCCTCAAAGCAAATGTGCTTTTGGGGCACCTGGGCTCTGTGGAGCAAAATCCAATTGCCAACAAATCGGGCTCTGGATGCACTCACACAACCTACCCAACTTGACAGATGAGTTACTTGGAAGGTAGAGACGAATTTTGGACTACAGCGGGCAGTGTGGCTGGCAGGGGTACCCAGGCAGCTCCGTCCCACAAGCACTGCCCGTTGGCATGTATGTGGTGGGGTTAGTAGCCGCCCAAACTGGGCAGTGGCTCCTAGGGGTTTAAAAGGTTAATATCTCTAATCTACAGACATCAAAAGAGCGATCCACCTACTTATGCAGGGGGCAATGGGAGACCGACTCTGCTGGTAGCCTTTGGCGCATCGATTGCACGTGATGCCGGTGACGCCGTCCTTACAGGGACATTGGCCTGTGGTTTGGTTACAGGTTTGGCCGGCGGCGCCCACGGGATGGCAATCGCACTCTGTGGGGGGAACACACAACAAGAAGGTCAGGGGCAGAGGGGAACGGGCACAGGAGGGGTCAGCGGGGTGAGCTGCCAGCAGGTCTCGGGGCACCAGCTCCACCTTCTCCACAGCTGGTGCTGGACCTCCAACAAATGTCCTGATCAACCACACTGACCTGAAATAGAGGTGACAGAGGGGGTGCATGTGGCCATGACTTGGGCTTAGAGGGGATGGCGGTGGAAAGGGGATGCCCCAGCCCCAGCCAGTCCTGCTGCGGAGAGGGGGCTGCAGCCAGGACATCCCCCCTGGGGCAAGGAGTGCTCTTTGCTCTGCAGACCCAGGGAGGTAGGGCCCTGCTTGAGGAAACCCACCTATAGACACTGCAACCACCTCATCTCACAGATGCTGTGGTCAAGGAAGGGTTTGCAGGAGCTGAAGAGGAGGGGAGCAGGAAAGGCAGCACCTCCGGGGTGAGTCCGGGAGCTGCAGCACCCACCCCAGCCGGCTTCAACCCTCCCTGGGCTCCCTGGAGCAGCGGTGGGGCTGTGAGGAAGAGGTGAAAAAAAAAAATCAAGGGAGCATTTCACCACCCTTTCAGGCAGGAAGCAATTGCTTTCAGAGACGGTGGGAATTCATTTCACATGCACTAGAGGGAAAAAAACCCACAACCCAACACCCTCCTTTCAGTGCTTTTGCTTTCGCTCCAGCCCTTCCCCGCTGAGCAGCATCCCTGGCAGCTGGCACCGCGGGCGCAGGAAGGAAATGCCCTTGTGGGATGCAGGCAGGCTGGAGGACCTGCTGTTCCTGGCCAGATGGATGGAGGCTTGACGGCAGAGCCGGGCAGATGTGAAGGGTTTGGCAGGGGATGTAAATACTGCACTTGAAATCATTCACCATCTCATTTCCCACAGTGGGACTTACTGGCGCAGCTGTTTGTAAAAAAAAAAAAAAAAAAAAAGAAGGCAAAAAAAAAAAGCAAAAAAAAAAAGCTTTGGGGCTTGTTATCATCACTGCTCCAAAAGGATTATGGCCTCGTACATTTGTTAACAGCCTTGATTTCTAAGAGCTGCAAGCGCCGTGCCAGACTGTGGTCTGCCCCTGCTGAGCAGTGGCAGGGAAAGGCAGGAAAGCTTTCCTTTTCTTGGGCAGCATCTTCGGGAAGGAGCCAGCCAAAACCCTCCCTGGAGATCCTGCTCTCCTTCTGCCCCTCGGCGGAGCTGCCTGCCAGGAAGAGGATTTGGGGGAAAACCTGCCCCGCTGCCCAAAACCTGTCTGCGGGTCAGGACCAACACAAACGTCTCCACAGGCTCCAGTGGCTGGGCTTGGCTTCCAAATATCCCAAAATCCCCAAAATTGTGCGTATCACCCTCCCATGAGGGTTTGTGTTGGACCCTATGATGCTTCTTGGTTCGTCTTGCACCCCCTGGCTCTGAGACACCCTAAATTCACCTTATTTGAGGAAGGCACATCCCATCCCATGTTCATTTGTGTTGGGTTTCCAGGTTTTGGTGTTTGGCCAAAGCCTCCCTCCAACCCACCCAGGCACCGTCCTGCTCCCTGCACCAGCAGTCCCCAGTTTGACCTTTGTGGTTACTGGGCAGCAGGTCCCAGGCTGGTCCCCCTCCCAGTGGGGTCTGAGTGATGCCTAGAGTTCCCCCTGCGCTGGAATGTCCTCTTGTCCCTGCACGGGGCATCCCACCCCATCCCCTCGTTCTACCAGCACTGGGTGGGAAGAGACGAAGCCTTGCCCCAAACTGATGATTTTTCATATGGGAGGGTGAAAAAAACTTTTCTCCTCCTTTCCCAACACTTCTGATTTGGGGTTTTTTTATTAAAAATTATTATACTCTCCCCCCTCTCCCTGCTTTGAGCTGCCTCTGGGAACCAGCCACTTGCAAACGTGCCCGTAGCAGAAAAATTGCTTTTCTATCAAACCCCATTCCTATTGGAAAAGTAAGTTTGAACATTAAATCAGTGTGGCTGGTGATGAGCGGCGTCAAGGTGGGAAAACCTGCTCTCTGCAGCCCCAAGGGTCGGCTTCAGTTTTGCTGGGGGAGAGGAAATGAAAATGCATTAAGGAAGAGCCTGAAGAAGGAAGAGAGTTAAAGGAGAGCAGAGAGGCAGGAGTTAATAGGAAAAGAAGCAAATCGGGGAAGGGTTACACAAGGAGAGGCAAAGGGCAGGAGGATGGGGAGGAACATGCCTCATGTTTCAGGCATCCCCTCTGGAGCTGTGCTGGTTTCAGGGATGGTCTGCAACCCCCCATCCTGTGAGTAATCCTCCCCCATGCAAACGGGTCGCACTGATTTCAGTGGGACCACTTGGACGAGAGAAGGGGGAGAAAACAAAAAAAAAAAGTATTAAAAAAAGAGGGAAAAAAGGAAAAAGAAAAAAAGCCTTTGTGATGAGTAAGATTTACAGAATCAGGCTCTTGGAGGACGGGCTGCAGAGCACAGAGGACTCTTTTGGCCACCACGTAAATAAATAGCGATGCTGCTGCTTCCTTCCCTCATGAGGTAATGCCTCGGCACAGCTTGTCCAAAGCTGCCGGGGTTATTTTTACAGCCATATCTGTCCCAGGTTGTCTACTCCCTCCCGAAGCTGGGCTCCTGGGAGGCCTCTGCAGCACAGGGGTTAGCTGTGTCCCCATGGGCACGCGTGATGTGCCCGAGGGTACAGAGTAAACAAGTGGCAGAGGAGCTGGGAATCACCAGCCCTCACCAGGATGTCACCAGGAGAAACCCCCAGGTGATGGCTGATCACCTTGACACTCCTTGGGGTAAATCCTCTCGGGGTGCAGGGATGTGCCTCCTGTCACCGGTCCCCAGCTCTCCGTGTCAGCACAGCACCCTGTGGGTTGGGGACGATGGCCTCGGGCAGCACCACTCCTGCTGCCTGAACGCCTGACCCTGCTCTGACTTTTCAGTCTTCCAGAAAACTCTCCGAATCAGCAGCAACTCGACCCTCCTGGTGCGGGGAGGCAGGAGGTGGTCGGAGCAGCATCTGCAGATGGACGTTTGCCCGTCCCTGTCCCGGAGGAACTGAACCAGTGCCAGCAATTAGGAGCAATTAAAGGCAATTTGCAGTTCCCTGGCCAGTGCAAACACTCACAGCCAGTGATTCCGGGCTCTTCTCCTTCCCCAGTCATGGAGTAGCTGGGCTGCTGGTGGTTAATGCTGGGTTTTCCAGCACAGTTCAAATTCCTTTGGGTTTGTAACCCCGAATTGAGGGAAGAGTCTGCTCCTGAGTCTCAATGGGGGTGTGATTGTGCAAACACCCCTTTGGCATCCTCACTGCCGTTCTGATAGGAAACTTTTGATTCACAAAACATGTCTTCATGCCTGGACTTCCCTGAGTGAGGGTGTTTGTCGGTCACCTACAGTGATGTGGAACATCAGCAGCCCCCTCACTGGCACCAGAGCTGAGAAAACCTCACTCATCAGGAAAGGAAGGTGCCTGGGACATCGTTAGGGATAATAAGGGGGATAACAGCTAATTTACTCTCTGTATCCTCATGTCCTGCTTAAAAGGGTCATCCCACAGAGGAGGGTGCAATGGTACAGTGAGAGAGATGAGAGAGGAGCAACCAGGAATGACGTTGGTGCAAGAAAAATATGTGTCTTGAATCTGTTAGTTCATACAGCACCAGGGGGAAGGGAAATAACTGGGAGGATTTAGTTCTTTAGAAAGTGTCTAAGAAAAATCTTTGATGAGTGTCTGTGGCAGAGATGACCAGGAATTACTAGCACAAAATGAAGTTCTTTCCACTGAAAAAGCTGGCTGGGGAGGAGAACACAAGGAGCAGGAATATATGGTGAGGATTTAATGGGGAATGAGGGTAGCAATGGGGGTGCCTCTGCCCCTAAATGCTGATTTTTCCTTATGTAATAGCTAAGACCTGGAAAACAGGGAGCTAACAGCATGTCTAGGTGACCACCTTCATCTTGGCTCGACCAGACGTGAGGAGACCCTCTAGGTCTTCCGCGAGTGCGACCCGAAGTGGGTGAGGAAGTCGCAGACAAAACCCAGCGCACGGAAGGATGCGTAATTGGAAGGGGGAACAGAATGGCTCATACAGGCTGAAGGGTCCCAATTAACCACAACCACTCCAGGAAAAGATCTAGGAGTCAATGAAACATCTGGCTGATTGCAACAGAGCTCAGAAGAGCAACAAGATAGTAGGTTGTGTTATGAAAAGGGGGGTAGAGAGTATATAATATCATGACACCATAGAAATCAATAGGATGTCCTCAGCTGGGAAACCGGAGTGAAAGGCATGGAGAGGCACCCATCTGAGGGCGACGGAAAAGATTAGAGACGCCTTTGCCAAGAGACGGTGGAGAGGTGCCAAGTAACGCGGAGCACCGGGAAGGTCAGACAGGTGCTCCTCTCCACTGCTCCTTAAAACGCAGGGACAAAGGGACATTCAGCGCCTTCAAAAGGCAACCTTTTTCAGCAATAAAAGGAAATGCTTCTTTGCACCGCACGTAATTAACTCGTAGAACTCATGCTACGAGACACCATGGCAAGGGCCCAACAGGATTAGATAGGCCTGTGAATAAGAACATCTGTAGTTACATTAGCTGGGATTAATATATATACGGATATAAGCACTCCAAGCCAGCTACTAACTGCCTGCAGTTCGGAAGAGATTTCCCCTGGGGGCACGCTGTTGCAAAACTCTCTGTCATATAATTTTTTATATTTCTCTCTGAAGCTTCCAAGACAAGCCACTATTATATGCACGAATCTGCTGAGGCAGACCAGGGTCTGCTCGAGCGCGGGGCAACGCTGCAGCTTTGGGCTTCGGGCTGAGATTTGGCCGGTTTGGGACGGAGAAATACCTGAAAGCAAATCTTAGAACCATGCACGAAAGGGTGCAAAATGCCCCAGGAAAGCGGTTGGACTTGCTGAGACGTCTCCGGCCCACTGAAGGCTGACAAATAGCATGACAAAAATGCAAATATTTTTCCACACCTGAATTTTGATGGGAGAAATTCCCAGCTGCTAATCTTCCCCCTGACACACACGTGTGTTGAAAGGTAAACAGAGGAATAAATCTCCAGGCTTAGCTCTCTTCAAGTGTGACGGTTTTTGAGAAGGTACCTGAAAGGACCTGCATTTTTTGAGAATTAGTATCTTCCTGTTTTGGGGGGAAGCTCTTTCCTGGGGAAGGTTTTCAGAATGATGAAAAAGCCATTTGACTGAACAACAGAGAAAGGGTTGATTTCACAGGGTGCCCAGATCTCCTGTATCTGCAGTGATAATGCAGGTCGCGGGGCTTCCAGATTTAAAAGCCCAAAGCGTGACTCATGCCATGTACTAAGATGTAAAAGAGCAATTAAAAAAACACCTTAATTTGCAATAGTCATTGATGAAGGTTCCTGAAAGAAGAAATCACACTCACTTTTAAGTATGAGTTTACATCCCACATAGCTAGTGTGCCTCAGGTATGCATTTATATTTAACCATGCTCTTAAATGCTTTTCCAGAATCATGGCCAAAATTGGATCCCTTTGGTTGCTTTCCTTCTTTCCTCCAAAGACTCCAACAGGAGTCAAAAATGTAGCTACAGAAGGTTTCTTACTGGAAAAAAAAAATGCACCAAAATCAAGCTTGGTGTGTAGACGCTTTGATTCTGATAATATTTTAAACAGCCAAATGTCAAAACAACTCAATTTAAATTTACCTGTTGCTTCAATAATAGCCCCCATCACCCTGATGCAGTGAACATATTTCACTTAGTCTTATGTTTTAGTATTTAGAGGCACAGTTCAGATATTATTACTTAGGCAAACTTTTTTGTAGTTGTAGTTATTTTTTTTCCTGCTCCCCTCTCTTTGGTAACTCGGGTACTTTAAATTCTGGTTCCAGTGAACACATCTGGCCAGGGAACGCACAGTGTGGGAAACTGGGATCAGCCCAGTTGTCCCCCCATGGCTGTAATACATCTCGAAGGTGACCCCAGTCTTGGATCTGTCCCAGAGACCATGACCTGGGCAGGCTTTTTTTAGCAGGTTTGCTTTGGCTCCTGCCTTTGGAGAAACAATTCAACACCAAGAAGTGCTCCTTCCTTTGGAGACCTACCCTGGTTATTTGTCCGTGGGTGAGGAGAGTTCTGACCTGGTATCTGTGCACCTGAGCCATGGGGAGAGGTTTCTGCTGGCTCTAGGGACAAGACCAGGTTGGACAAGGCTTTGAGTAACCTGGTCTGGTGGGAGGTGTCCCTGCCCAGGGCAGAGGGGTGAAACTCGATGATCTTTAAGGTCCCTTCCAACCCAAACCATTCTATGATTCTGTGACCATACTGAATGACAGACCATCTCCACCATGGGGGCCACATCCTGCAAATCCCACAGATTTATATCAGAGGGAACAGAAACTGTGGTATTTAAGTGTGCTCTTAGACCCAGTCTGGCCTCAGCTCGTTTGCTAACTGGAAGCAGAGACTGAAACCTCTCTGTGTTAACTCTGAATACTAATAATGGCTTTAAATATTAACTGTTAACTGCTTTGCAATGAGATCGTCAGCTGGTCTGTGATATTGTGAACTGGATTTAGTTCTCCAAAGGATCATGTTCACGCACAATGTCCCTCAGCACATTCTCCTGGAGATTTAAAAGTTTCTTGCCAGCAGAAAATGAATTCCCCCTTTTATCAGGCAAAGCCAAATAATCTCTTGGTGTTTCACAGTGTCCCTCCTCCTGCGCCGCTTCTCAGGGCTCTCCCATTTCTTCCTCCTGAACTGGCACTCGGGGAAGCCAAGGGCTTTGGTGCCCTGCAGTTTGGGCCAAATTTCACAGATTAGACCTTGTCTTTGTCTTCTCCGTAACAAGTAACAGACAGGGCCCACAAAGCCTCCACTGAGCAAGAGTCGCTGCTAATCCGGAGGGGGCTTTGAACCACGGTAATAAATCCACTTTTTGGGCAGGCACACTATGGGCAGGCATTAGGGATACAGACAATAAGACAATTATGGCAGCACTTTCCAAAATGCTCAAAAATCCTCTTGTTAAAAAGTTGTTAAAAATTTCCCCCATCTCCTGGGAGCTCCACCTTTCGGGTGGTTGCAGCGGAGCTGGAGAAGCCAGCAGGGAGAGTGGTGGGGATAAACGGGAGAGAAACCTTAGAAAAAGCTCAGCAGAGAGAGAGGATCCCTTATCAGACATTAAAGCATCCACAGCGGGGAGACACCCCCACCAGGACCCCAAGTACCCATGAAAAAATGGCAGTGAGAGCTCCAAGAGCACATATCCAGGCCACTGACTTGTGATGCTCTGAGAAGTGCACGTTGAAATGGAAAATACATCTTTTTCCGTGAGAAATAATTTTGTTTTAGTATGTTTAAAATCAGAAGAGAGCAGAGGGGTGAAGGAGACTGAACTTTGTTTTAATGTTCAGGACCTGAGAGCCTGGGGGATTCTTCACTCCAGAAAAATAATGCACAGAATTATCTCAACAGTTTGAAAATATTTACAGAGGAGGCAAATTATTCCTTTTCTTTCCTCTGCCTCAGAGATATGCAAAAGTCTGGCTACACAAATTTAGCAACTTCTGTTCTTAGTCTTGTGATGGAGAACTGGGTTTCAGTCTTTTTTTTTTTCTAATGGGGTGCAAATTCCCCTCTATTGTGTCACACCCTGCCACTGCTGAAAAACCACAGTCCAAACCTGCCCTTTGGGATTGCTTATGGATGTATTTCTGCTGCAAAACCAAACCCAAACCACAGTTTTGAAGGTAGTCAGGCCCAAATTCAGCCAATAAAACTCCTCTCAGCCACCATCATTGCAAGGGTGTGATTTTTCAGACATGCAGAGCTCCTGCCAGAGAATCGACACTGTCTAAATTTTCCTAATAAGCTAAAACATCCAAATGCATGACACAGCTTTGGGACTCAGCTGTGAGCTCTGTCTCCTGTCTGAGGGGCTCGGGGAAAGGTTTCTAGGCTGCAATGGGGAGCTCAGTCCTTCGGACTATTTTTGGCTGAGCATCCGTTACACGTCTTGGTTCCTCGGAGTCAGCAAAAGATGTCACCCCAACCTCTGCCAGCCCCACACACCTTTGGCATTTTCTACCACAGCTTTTACCCATTCTGGAGGCTTTTTCATGCTTTTTCACCTCATTGATTCATAGGGCCGTTCTTCACTCCTATGCTAGAAGTGATGAAGGTCTCATGTTGCATCTCCAAACCAGGTCACTCAGTGTCCTTCTCCCAGGAGATGGTGCTTTGGGCCCTGGTTCTGCTTATTTGGGTGGAAGAAACAACTGGTAGGTGTTTTTGTGGGAGAAGCATCCATGGAAGTGGGACATGTGGGATATCGCTGGAGCCCTGGGCTCCGTGGGACAGGTGCTCTCGGCTGGGCTGGGGACACCAGGAGGACATGGCAGAGCCACGCTCTGGGGTTTGTGCTGCATGTCAGACCCCTGCCCGGTGAGATGCTGCCTTGCTTACATCCAGGTGCCTTCCCAGCCTGTCTGAAGATACATCAAAATCCCTTTCTGTACCTCCCCTTCCCTAAACCCTGTCTGTTTCAAATTTGCCTTTAAATGCGACTGAGTCTCTACCAATTCGGCAAGAAGTCCTCCTAGAAGGGCTTTGCTGAAAAGGGCTCTGGAGGTGCCAATGTGTTTTTTTGGAGGAGAATGGGGGGCTCAGGCTGAGAAGCAGCCCCCCTTCCTGGGCACTGCTGCGGGACTGGGGTGCCCAGGCTCTGCCCAGCCCAGTGGCCCCAGGAATCCCAGTTCCAGGGAGTCTCTTCATGCAGAAAAATGTGCTTGGGTGGGAGCAATATGTGAAATTATTGACTTCCCTGGAGCTTGAAGACAGCTGCGGCTTATGGAAATTTTTGACATGGAGGTGATTTTGCTCCAGTCTTATCAGCAAGCACAGACAAGCCTCTATTGCTTGCTTCTTTTTTTCCCTTTTCCTTTTTAAAATTTTCCTTTTTGATTAAGGACCTTCTAAGCCAAATTCTGGAGACTGTAGCAGAGCAGAGATCCCCAACAGGTACACTTCAACT
The DNA here is from genome assembly GCA_026546715.1 of Gallinago undulata. Classification (NCBI taxonomy): domain Eukaryota; kingdom Metazoa; phylum Chordata; class Aves; order Charadriiformes; family Scolopacidae; genus Gallinago; species Gallinago undulata. Next base: position 25,979,477 of record JAOTQQ010000003.1, on the reverse strand, counting down.
GGGATGTGGTCAGCAGAGCCTCCTTGCCTATGGTGATGCCCCTTGGTGCTCTGGCAGCCCCTGGGTGGGGTCTCCTACCACCCTCAGTGCTCTCTCTGAGCATCCAGGTTTTGATCCCAGACTGCCTAAAATATCTGAAAGCTAGATTTCTAGCTAAATACAGCTAGAAATGAAAGATGGATGTGATCTATCTGGACATCTGTAAGGCCTTTGACACAGTCCCCCATGACATCCTGCTTGCCAAATTGGAAAGATATGGTTTTGATAGGTGGACTGTTCAGTACATAAGGAATTGGCTAGATGGTCACATCCAGAGGGTTGTACTCAATGGCTTTAAGTCCAGATGGAGAGCAGTGACAAG
>JAOTQQ010000003.1:25966377-25979016 GCA_026546715.1 Gallinago undulata | reverse complement strand
GGAGCACTGGAAGAGGTTGCCCAGGGAGGTGGTTGAGGCCCCTTCCCTGGAGACATTCGAGGTGAGGCTCGAGGAGGTCCTGTGCAACCTGGTCTAGTTGAGGGTGTCCCTGCTGATTGCGGGGGGGTCGGACTAGATGGCCTTTGGAGGTCCCTTTCGGCCCAGATGATTCTATGATAATATCTGTTTAAATCCTGCTGTGTTGCAGAAGGTGGCCCTGATCATAAGTAAGAGAAAGTCAGTGACGCGTTTCTGGGAAGACCAAACAGCAGGATTTTACCCTGGTTCCCACTTAATTTGCATGAAAATGGAGAACCAGTCCCAATACTTGATCACTTCTAGGGGCAGATACACGGAGGAGGAAAAAGTATGATCATTTCAGATCACCAGATCCTACAAACATGAAACTGGAAGCCCCATCTGGTTTGAAAAAATTAAAAAGTGTCTCAGCGGCTGGGCTTTCCACAGAATATTCCACTGCTGCCACGGAGCAAACTCTTCCCATTCCTTCTCACACAGAAGCAGCTGCTTATTTTGACGTAGCAGCTCATATGTCATTAAAATCATGGATGTTTAAAAACTATCACGGCCAGGTAGTCATCTTGCCTTGAGCTCAAGTCTTTGTTCAGACAAAAAATCACCCCTTTTCCATGTTTTCACACTATAAATTCAAAACACTTTAAGAGTTTCTGTAATAATCAAGTCCTTTCTTTGCTTCGGGACCCTTCCAGCCCAAGTGAATGGTGCAGCTCTGCCCTGGAACCTGGAGGTGCCATGGAAGGGGTGGCATTGTGGCTTTTGTGCTGCCCCAGGACACATGTGTGTGGGACAGCTTAAAGCTGCATTTCTATAAATTTTCTCCAACCAGCCTGGGGGTTGCTGATGACAAGTTTCAGATGTAGAATCCATAAATCAGTGCTCAGCACTTGGAATAATATCGATATAAAGAATTATGGGGCCTTGGAGAAGGGGGTGACTGAGGCATAGCCACTAACAAACGGCATACAGAAATACAGATAGAAAATTGTTCTCACAGTAGTGGAAGAACATGCCCTATGGAGAAAACAAAGTCTGTGTTTGGAAGCTCAATGCCTTGAAAGTCTGGACTTTCTCCAGTAATGTGATTTCTCAGAGGTGACCAAGCCTTGACACAAGAACTCAATCCAAGCCCTGCCAGCACTATGAGTTGGCTCATCTCTCATCTAAAGGGTAGTTCCAGCTGGTCTTCAAAGAGGCAGAAAAGGAGAAAAGGAAGGGAAGGAAGTTTGATAATTAAGTTTGATACGTCCCTGATGGGAATACATAGAAAGTATTGTCTTGGACTTTGTTTTGTGAAACCACAAATGAACTGGACTTTAGATGGGCATCAAAATGAGGTTGTTCTGGGGAGAGGAGCATCTCTCTTAGGGTGCACTTCACCTCCTTCTAAGGTGGTCACCAAGGGTCAATCTCCTGCAGTGATGGGGTCCATGTAGTGATGGGCTGGAGCCTGTGGGAGCTGGTATTCACTGCAGATAAGGAAAGGCTGGGGACAGAAGCCCTGCCACAAGCCACCACTGCTGGCCTTGTTGTCCCAGGGAGCCCTGGTGTAGGGGTTTCAGCCAGGCTATCCTGATGTCTTCGGGATGTGTTAGCTGGAAGTTTGCCTACCCCCCACCTAACTGTGGACTGGGGACTGTGGTGGCAGGGGACATCTCTGAGGCTGGAGGGATGCTGACCACAACCAATACCTGCAGAGATGCACCATGGACAAGCTGACCTTCCTGTCCTACACTGGGATATGGCCTGTGGGACGCCAACAGTGGGACACCAGTACACTGGTGGCAGTGAACCTGTCCTCAGCCTCTGCCATCTAACCTGGACTTTGCCCCAGCTGCCTCCTGCACCCCAACATCTCAGTGGGGGTCCAGGCAGCAGGAAGAGGTTACATCTCCCCTGTCTTCTGCCTTGTGGAAATGAACTCTCTGCTGTAAGCTGGTCGCGCAGCTCCCTCTATAGTCAGTGGAGAGAGACGGGGGACTGGTCCCACTGTCCCTGTCACCAGGGGCTCTGCTCTCCTTTCCAGGCAGCACAGGGAGACAAAGGGGCTCAGCTGCCCTTAAATGCCTGCAGCTGGGTGGGGAGAAAACTGGCATCTGCAGCCGTGAAATCAAGGATGGGAGGCTGAGCCCACGGGGATGGTTCTCACCCTCTCTCTGCTTGAACCCGAACTGTCTCCAAAGAGGAAATGTCAAAACCTTGGGCCTCTGCAGGTACAAGCCAGTATGGGCAGGTAGGCTGGGCATGGGGGAGGCAGGTGATCTGTTTTTTTTTACCAAACCATTGGGTTCTAATGAATGTGACCTCTCCAGGTGCCAAATCCTACCCCTTCACAAGGGGGTTACACTGGCAGCCTCAGCACAAGTGCATTCGCAACACGTATCATTTGTCATCTTTTCTTCAAAAAGTGTGTAAATCCTTTCCCCGAAGTGCAGAGCAGTTTTATGGCCAGGCTATAAAATCCCGCAGCGTCTCTGTTCCAACAGAATTACATTAGTGCCAATAATCTGGCAAATATCAGGAGTGAATTTAATCAAAAGAACTAACACCAGGGCCCTGATTTACGGCAGCCCAGGACAGAGTGGAATGGACGGAGGTTTGCAGGACCCAGATGTGGAATTTCACTTGCAACACCATTTGGAGCAGAGGGAAAGCAGAAGGAATGGGAAGCAGGGCTTCAGTGCTTTGAGAGCTCTTCACGCTCTCGCAAAAAACAGTGAGAAAAGAGGAACAATTCACCTTTGTTCTGAGTTTTAAAAGATGAACATGGGAAATTTCTTGTATCTGGGGTTTTGGTGGTTCCCAGGACAGCCCACACCCCTCACGGGTACGCGTAGGACCAGGGGTTTGATGTATCTGCCAGAGCAAAGGGCATCCTGCTCCAGTGCCTGCTGGGATGAGCCCATCCACCCCCCATGGTGGAGGACCAGCCCCACCATCGGACTCCCCCAGCCCCGGCATCCCCATCGAGGGGCCACGCAGAGATGGCTTGTGCGCTCTGACCTCAAAATGCCGTGGGAGCCCGAGCCCTTTCTTGAGTAACCGGTGGCTCTGGGCTTGCCTGGCCACCCACCCGCAGCCGGCGCAGCCCCTCGGCTCCTGGGCTCTGGCGCGCACCCAGCCCTGCCGCTTCATGCAACAGTCCTGCTCCATCTGTCATCGATTCCCTTGCATGTGGGCTGCAGACTTCATGCCATGCTCTGCCTGTTGCGGGGCTCTGCGACAAGGCATCTCTTTTCACAACTTTTTTTTTTTCCTCTTTTATCATTTTTTTGCGATAGATGAGCTGGAAGCGAAGGCACAGGCAGGGAACGTGGCACAGCCACCACGCTTTTACCTATCAGGGTAAAAGTCATCCTTAAAGCCCAACTTGTTATGCCTTCACCTGTGCTGCTAACTTCAGATCATTCAAAAAACCATCTTTTAATTAAAAGTTATTATAGGTTTGGCTACTAGAAAACGAAAGATCTCTCTGCCTGGCCAGGAGGGCACTGCCCAGTTTCACTTTCTGCTCCCCGAGCCCCTCAACACGTGCAAAAGTTTGTGGCATTTTCTTTTTTTCTCCAAGTTAGAACAAAGTAGACATTGTGCAAACATTTCTGCAGTGCGATATTTTTTGCATAAACACCGAACCCCAACCATTTAAAATAGTGCAACTCATGCCTCTATCATTTTCTGACACTAGGGGTGTGAGGAATGGAGGCCCATAACCCGGTGCAGAGGATGGAGCGAGGGGTGAGAAACGCGAGTGAGAGAAAAGGCAGTTTAGCTGGATGTGTCTGTTAGGCTGAATTAATGAAGTTGAATTAATACAAAAATCTCAGCAGCTCTTTCTTGGCACATTTGCCATGAGTTCCCCCGAGCTCACGCGCGCTTGCTGCTCCCTTGGTAGCTCTCAATGGGCTCCCAGGGCACTGGGGCTCTATTATATGCATTTTTTAAAACACGTTAGGTGTAGGACATGAATGGAGCAATGTGATGGTTGAAAGAATCAAGTCTTACAGAGAAAACACAATCTGCTGGGTGAGACAAGACGTCAGGCAGTTGTGAGGGAGATGGCAGATGCTACAGGATGGTTAATTCCTTAATTCTAAACACATTCGGTGGGGATGAGGCTCTGGGAGAGCTTTGCCCATCGGCAGATGGCTTGGTGAGATGATAAATTAATATTGTTATCAATGGAGAAATGGCTGAAGTTGTTAGATGGCAGGGTTTGTTTTTTAAAAAATGCCTGTTTTCAACAATGGTTTTCAGAACAGTCCTTGAATCAGGGAAGAAAAATAGAGGGAACATAAAATCCCCTGTGTCATAAACAGAGCTCAGGAAAACGAGTTTTCAAAGGAATGCCTTTGCTGTAGGAAACTTCATTTCGCCTGCTTTGTATAGGGCGATGGATTACGCCAACAATAAACCATTCCAACTACTGTGAAATTGTGCTAATAGCCTGCGAGTCGGGGAGCTGCTCATGCATCAGCATATTTATTACATACCTTTGTATCTGTTAGCTCCAATAGCCGCATTTTTGTTATAAACTGTGGGGGGTGAGAGAAGTATTTAAATTTGGCGATCTCAAGTTTCAAGAGCAAGAGCCGTTGGTTCGAGAAGGCAGGGGGATGAGAAAAGGACAATTGCAAAGAGCATTTAATTGGGTGAATGATCCAGCGACTGGGAAATTCTGCCTTAAAACACTGTGGAGTGCCTTGCTGAGGCCAGCAGGCATCTTCCCAGGTGCTGGCTTGGGGAAACTGAGGCACAGCACCCACCCGCAGGTACCACCCACCACCTGGCCGTGCTTTTTTGGGTAAGATCAGGGTGCTGTCAGCCCCAGAAAGGTTAGCAAGAGTGAGGGGCCAGGGGACAGCAAGGATAAATGGGCAGGAGAGGAGGAGGAGATCTGGGAAAAGCAGGAGCAAGGAAGGTCCTGGGAAATGACAGGGTCAATGGGACAAAGAGGGTTAAGAGCAGAACATCGCTGCCAACCCAGGACAGGGACTGCATTTTCCTGGGACAGAAAAGCTGGGGATGGAGAAGGGACCCACCCTGGCCTCCAGCCGAGCATCCCCTCCCTGCTCTGTGCTCCCTGTGCTGATCCCAGAGGACTGGGCTCCCTATGGGTGCAGAGTGACCCCATGGCTGGGAAAAAGCACTTCTCTCCCCCAAATACTACCATATCCCTAGGAGCCCCCATGCTCGGGGGGAAAAAGAGGGGGAGGTGCAGGAGGGCAGCCAGGATAAACCAGAGCCCTGGGAAGGAGTTAACTGTGCTGGGAGAGTGATGGGAATTCCCTCCACCTCTCCAGCACCCCCAAAACTCTTTCTGGGGAGCACGAAGAGAAATGAGGACCAGGCTCTCGGGCACTATTGCCTGGCCCTGCTCGAGGAGACCCCACACCTTCACAATTTCCCTTTGTTTGCCTCAACCTAAGGTGCTGTGTCACGGCTGTGACCTGTCCGTGAAAGCAGAAATATGAATTTTATTACACCACAGATCTGCTGGGGACCAGGGGGCAAGGCGCTGCTGGTAGCTCGCTGCTGGCACAGGGGATCTGGCTGGGATGTAGGGTGCTGGAGATGGCGTGGAAGCAGCTCAGCCCCCCCTGCACCCCTGCCTTCTGGCTCCTCAGACCCCAAAACAGCAGCTCGTTCCCTTCCCCAGAGCCAGGGGCTGGGTTCCCATCCCACCAACCTGAAGCTGTAGCTTGTTAGCAGCCCCAGTGCAGGGCGGGTTGAAAATGTCCCATTGAAACAGTTTTTACAAGGTGAAAAAAGGGGGAGTAGGGCTGTGTAAAGGAGCAATTTCTTTTTCTGCTTTGGCAAAGTGTGTCTGTTTGCAGTGGAAAAAAAAAAAAAAAAAAAAAGAAGAAGCATTTTCATTAAAAAATTGAAAACGCTGAAGACCCAAAGCTTTCCAGCCAAAAATACCCAGCTCAGGCCAAAAAGCTTTCTGTTTCTTGTGGAAATGAGTCTTTAGAGAGAAAAGAGCCAAAGCTTTCTGCGGGAAAGCCCGGCATCTTCTAATCTGGCTTTTGAATGCTCGATTCCTTTAGCTGGGTCTCAGGTTCAGGATTTATATCTCTTCCAGCAGGCAGCTGAGAGTTAAAAAAGTTAATTTGCAGTATTTGCTCATATTGTTGCTCCCGCACCAGCTGAAGCCCCGCTCGCCTACTGCGGGAGAAGAAGAAACCTCAAAAAACTCCGTCTACTCAGCTCAAAATAAAATTTGTTCCCTGTTTTAGTGTTCTCGCCTCGTCCCGAGGAGTGAGATGGTTTGTGGGTGGGTTAAGAGCTGCCCCGGCGGCGCGGGCCCAGGGTGGAGGGTGGGAGCAGCGGATGGGTGTTCAGAGGAGGCTGATTTACAGATGCTACATCTAAACCCATACTGGGGATTTTGTGCTGCTCTGTCTTTGCAGATATGATGTCGAAGTTAGCTGTGGTTATCCCAGCAGATGAGGCTTGATTTATTAGTGATAAAACCCAAAATAATTTAAAGTCATCCTCAACAGTGAGGACTTTTCTATATTTCCTTGGACTTGTCCTCACCAGGAGACTGGGGAGACCAAGGGGAGGTGATGGCAGGGAACATGGGGGGCAAGAAAAGTCATCTCAAGGGTTTGGTTTAGGAGAAGGAGGAGCTTGGCAAGAGCACGAGCTGTGGAAGAAGTCCAGAAGGGGGGGGGTCGGAGGAGAAGGAGCTGTGGGGTCCCAACCATCCCACCCCAGCCCCGGTACCTTTGCAGGCCTTGCGGTGGGAGATGGGCTTGCTGAGGTCCCGGTAGAAGCCCTCCTTGCAGTAGTGGCAGTGCCGCCCCGCCGTGTTGTGCCGGCAGTTGAGGCAGACGCCGCCGCTCTTGCGCCCCGACAGCTTGTAGAGCTCCATGTTGAAGCGGCACCGCCGGGCGTGGAGGTTGCAGTTGCAGGCTGCCAGGGGCAAAGAGGGGACACCGTCAGCGTCCGGAGGTGCCAAATACCAGGGAGACCCTGTGCATGGGGCTGGGCACCCTTCAGGTCCTGCCACTGCAGGGGTGGCACAGGAAGGGATGTTTGGGTGGCACCTCTGTCAATAGGAAGCCAACTGCTGACCCACATCCCTCCTTGACCAGTGCTATGGGGGGAGTCTAGCTTTTTGGAGGGGAAGCTGGGGTCACTGAGACCTTGTTTTACATGGTGACATGTAACAGTTCTGCCATTTTGCCTCTTCCCACTCCAAAGGTGAATTAAAGCTGGGGGCAGCTGGGGTGCAAGGGCAGGGAGAACATCCTTGGTTAGGAACTGGCAATGGACACCCTTCCAGCTACTCCTCCAGCTTTGTCACAAGCGCTTTGCCCCATGTGAGCTCTGCTCCTCTCCCTTCTCATCTGCTCTCCCACTCTGGTGCTTCACATCGTGCTACTGCTCGGTAAGAACCACTGCGAAACCCCCACTTCCCAGCACCCCGGGAGCCTCCTCCCTCTGCCCCGGGGGGACAGGGGGTTTCCAGCATCACCTTCCCAACTTTCCCTGTATCCCCACTCTCACCAGTCCCGACACATATGTGTGTTTGAGCTCCAAATACCATTTCAAGACCTTCCTAGGTAGCTTTTTCCCTGGTTTTCCTTCCCATGAGAGAAGGTGGCTCTGTTACGGGTCCGCAGCCCTGAATGTTCCGATGAAACCTCACCTTCGCCTCCACATCCCCTATCCCAGCACTGGGACAGGGCCGGCCCAACAACAGTCAAACACCAAAAAGTCCCCCTCTGCTTTGATAGCTCGAGCTGTGTCTGAACCTGCCGGGAGATGTCCAATTTCTCCACCATATGCAGCCTAATGTCAACACGGGGACTATTTTAACAGGGGGCCTTTGCAAAGGGACAACTTCGGGACTTCAAAAGCTCGACCCCTCGCCTGCCTCTCCCCCGAGCTGTCACGGGAACATCAAGAGGCAGTTGCTGGGGCTCTGTGCTTTGCTGAGAATTTTATAGCTTGTTTTCTTTTCCCTTTGCTTTTATTTGCTCTTCAGCCCCGAACAATGCATCTGTGCAATGCCAGCCCACAGCTGGGCCTCTCGGCTCGGCACGGAGGTGTCACGGCTCTGGGCTTGTCACCTTCCTTTAGAGCAGAGACATCTTAATCCCTCATTCCTTCCTGTTTACCTTATGGTGCTTGCCCAAGACAAAGACATGCTATATTTGCCTAATTATCAAATTTCAGCCCAGAAAATTTCAGTGCAGTTCCGGATTATTTCTCGGGAACAATCCCCAGCGAACGCACGACGGGAAAGCAAAGGGGAGAGCAAAATCCTCCGGACACGTCCGACCAGCGGGATGGAGCCTGCTCTCTCCATGCTTTGCCATCTGAATTCCTCTGGCTGACATGGTGAGGCCCAACCTCACGTCCCCACCAAACGCTGGCAGCGCAGGAGAAACAGCCACCAACGTGCTCAGGGCGAGAAGAGTTTGCCGGCCGTGAGAAAGTGAGATTCCCCACACCAGAGCAGGGCCACGACTCGTAACTGTGGTTTGCCTCTCCTTAGATGAGCCCACCAGCCCGCGGGTGCATCTGTCACCTCCCAAAACAGGAGGCAACCATCAAGGAGACAGGAGACACAGCTCCTGCATGGTGAACCCCTGCTTTTTAGATCTTGCCCGGTCCCACAGATGCCTTTGCTGATGCTGCAAGTGCACTTAAACAGCCTGTTTGCATCTGAAAGAAGCACGGGGAGCATGCACCAGGGGCTCTCTGTGTCACCCCACATAGGTTTTTTTTTCCCCCTTCCTTTCTTCATTTTGGAAGAAGCGCACTTTGTGCTTTGCCAGGAGTGCCCCAGCAGATGCTCAGAGATGACATTCTCCTTTTCTGCCAGCCTGGTGGCTCTGCCACAGCGAGCGCCGTACAAACAGGGGATTAGAGGTGGCTCTTGCCCTGCAGAGTGCGTGAGCCAAGTTTCAGGATGGAGGTGACCTTTTTAAAGTCCCAATCCCTCTGTAAAGGCTGAAATGCTGAGATTAAACCCTTTTCCCAGGTGTGTAGGAGACACAGGGCTGAGGGCTGGTTTCTCCACACAGGGAAGAGCCTTCCCCCAGGCATGGACCAGCTGAGAGGTGCATCAGGGCTGGAACATGAAGGATGTCCTCTGGGCTACGTCTAACCACCAAGGCAACACCTGCATCAACAGCATGGCCTCGGGGCTCAGCTCAAGCAGAGGAAAAAGAGATTAAGTTCCTCAAACTAAGGGTCTGCCATCCCTGCTGCGATCATGCAGGCACATCTCCATTATTCAGAGCCTTGAGACTCACTGGCAGCTCTGCTCTCGGTTGCTGCAAACCCCAGGATTTAGTCCCTGCTGACCTACATGAGGAGACATTTCTCCAGAGCCTCTCATGAAGGCATGGCCTCACACAGGATCTTGTTCTTCCTTGATTCTGGCAGAGATGGTGTTTTCCAAAAAGCATGAAAGCTCATCTCCTCCTAAAACTTGTGTTTTAGGAGAGCTGGACTTGATACTCAAGTATTTTGCAAGATTGCATTAGCAAATCCCTTTTTAAAATTCAAAGCTGAGCCCTCCCGAAGAGTGAGTGAAAATCTTTGCATTTCTTTGGGTTGCTTGATAAGCAAAAATGTTTTTGCAAAGCCAGGAAAGCAGAACTCCTGGGATTTTCTCAAGAACTTCGCAAATATTTCAGCTGGTCCCACCAGGGCAAAGCTGCGCGGGAATGTGGAGGAACAAGCGGAGAGAGCAAAGCTACTCACAGCCTTACGTTGATCTCCCGGGAGTGGGGAACTCCAGTGTCTGGAGAAGGGAAAAAGCTGAACCTCACAAGAAGCTGGAAGGAGGTCTCCACAACACCCATCCCTGTCCTCATCCAGAGCCAACGACCTAAAGATTGTGTATGTCTCGGGGTCAGAACCCTTCTAGGAGGGAGTGAATGAGCTGGGAGAAGGTGTGGGCTGGTCCAGTCCCTCTCCATGCCCAGTGTCCCTGCACTTGGCCTCCCTGTGAGCTCCCCAAGAGCCCTGCAAGCAGCCAGGGAGCAATGGTCACCCCTCCACCGTGACTTCTCAGCCTTTTTTGGCTCTGTCAGCTTATTCTTGGCTCTGTTCCCTTTTCCTGCCTGCACTCCCAGGCACCGAGGACATCCACTGGGCACCGGTCACCTGCTAACCCAATGCACATGGCTGCTTTTCCATCATCCACCCCCTCCCGATCCACCTGTTTGTACTGAAAGAAGGGGCCAAACTGACACAAGAAAAGTGATTTTAATTGAAATTGCTGTCTCCTGTGCTCACCCTGAGTGTCTGGGTCCTGAGCGTCCAGTGCTGTGCACCACTGGCTACCAGCCAGGGCTAGCTGGCAGCTCCTTCTATAGCCTGATGTGTTTGTAGATGCCCAATGGGACAGGCTTGGCCTGACTGAGGGAAAATAGCCATCCTAATTTTTCCTGACAATAGCGCGTAGGGACGGAAGAATGAGGGCAATGCAATAAATGACCCATCTAGGCGTCAGAAAGTCCTTGCTGGGGACGAGGCTGGGACATGTCATGATGGGATCCATCACGCTGGTGTTGCAGCCTAGGAGAAAATCAGTGGTGAGACCGGGAGATGCTGAGTGTAGGCAATTCCTGGGCACGCCACTATGGCTGGGAGCTGGCCATTAGGATCGACAGGGACCCAGCAGCAGGTCATGATGCTTTTGGATCCCAGCTCTGAATGTGGGTGCCGCGGGCAGCGCGTGCGTCTCACCCAGCCACATTTTCCCTGGACGGAGGAGCTCAGGAAGCATCGCTCCCGCCCACCCTCTCCCTCGGCCGATGGTTAATCCCCCGCCGTGCTAAAGCATTTTGCCTCATTCCCAACATGAACTGGCCTGGCTTTAATTTCCAGCCAGTGCTTCTTGGTTTGAATTTCCCTGCCACAGTGAGCGGCTCTTTAGCAACCCTTCTTTTCTTTCTATGAACGCCTCTGTCCTGCACATTAAAAATCACCTCCCGATATCGGCATCACCTACGCTCCCCGTATTTTGCTTTTCACCCAGTGGAGAAGACACCCCTGCACAGGCTGAGGACCCAGCATGAACCCAGCTATGGGCAAAACACGTGCTAGGTGTTGAGACCTCTGTGATGAAAGGCTTTGGCTCTGGTTGCTTGACTAAGGTCGGCACTGCTGTCTCCTGCTCTCTTCTCTCCCTTATTTATCCAAGGACCCCACAAGCATTTTGTTCGTCAACTTTATTGCGCTCAGATGTACAGAGATTCATCAAAGAGCCTCCACCTGAGCCGACAGAAAACAGTATGAATAACCAGATATCACTTAAACGCAAATGTTCTAAAGCCTGGAGAAGGTGGGAGCGGAAAAGGGGAAAGCTGTGATTTGGAGATGGGTGAAGAAACCACAGCAGAAGCGTCTCAGCGCTGAAAACAGTGACTTGGTCAAACAACTCTGTTGAAGAAGGTCAAGGTGGGCAGGATTTTCCATTTGGGAGAATGAAAGGAGATAGGTGAATGGGAGGTGCAGGCTGGAGCTGTGCGGTGGGAGCTGTGGTTGTGGGCTTTTGTGCCACTGGCGCGTCCCCCGGGCCCCGCGTCCCAGCGCCCTGCATCTCCCAGGACGCATTCCTCTCCGCGGTTTTCATTCAGCAATGACAATGCTGCCCTTTCAAAAGACCCCACCCTTCCAAAACTTATATTTTGGCAATTTTCAAAATGCAAATTGCTTTTTAAACAGATGAAAACTCCAAAACATTTTGTTTTAATTTTTGCAAACAATAATTCGGGGGAAGGGGGGAAGGGAAAGGGGAGGATAGAAGAAGCCAGGGGCTGAAAGTAATCTCTAAATTTGACTTGAATTTATGAATAGTCTCAGTCTCCTTAAAATTGCTCTTTTCCCAGATAAGTTTGTTTTTTTTTTTTTTTGCCAGAAAATTGCTAGCTCAGCCTGAGCCATTATTTCTCATCTGCAGGAGCAAGCCTCGCGTGCATCGTCCCAGCCACTGAGACGGGCACCCTGCCCATGCCCTTCTGGGGAGGGGCTTTGCTCCCAGAGGACCCCTGGAGATATCTTCAGGGCTATTAGTTTTGAGGGCCATATTTGTCAAGGAAACAGCCACCCTTAAGTCAAAAAGAAGGGACAAGGGAGATGGAGCAGCCAGAGCCAGTGGAGACCTGTCCACTTGATGGACTGGAAGGTAAAGAGAAAGACCCTATGGAGACAACAGGAGGGTGTCCCTGTTCCCCACAGCTGTCTCTTCAACTCCGTGAGGTGTTGGAGGAGCTGGGCATGAAGAGCATAAGAAGGACATGGACAGGTTGGAACAGGTCCAATGGAGGGCCACAGAGATTCTGGGAAGACTGGAATCCCTCGGCTGTGAGGACAGGCTGAGAGAGTTGAGGGGGTTCAGCCTGGAGAAGAGAAGGCTCCGGGGAGACCTTATAGAAGCTTTCTAGTCTCTGAAGGGGCTCCGGGAAAGCTGGGGAGGGACTCTTGATCAGGGAGGGGAGCCATAGGATGAGGGGAAATAATTTTAAACCAAAAGAAGGAGATTGAGATGAGATTGGGGAAGAACTTCTTTGGTGTGAGGGTGGTGAGAGCCTGGCCCAGGTTGCCCAGAGAAGCTGTGGCTGCCCCATC
>JAOTQQ010000003.1:25936211-25966277 GCA_026546715.1 Gallinago undulata | reverse complement strand
CTGTGGCTGCCCCATCCCTGGAGGGGTTCAAGGCCAGGTTGGAGGGGGCTTGGAGCAACCTGGTGTGGTGGGAGATGCCCCTGCCTCAGGGCAGAGCATAGACTAGTTGGTCTTTAAGATCCATTCCAACCCAAACCACTCTATGATTCTATGAGTCCAGAGCTGCTGGATGATCTCCTACACCTCTCCACACCACGAAGAGCCCTCTGGTTCAGCAGAGGTTCCAGTGTGTTGGGTTGCTGAGGCTGATCTTGGGTGGTGTGGCCCTTCAGGGATGTCCCCCGGGGGGCATGGATGCTGCCCAAGCTGAGGAGAGGGTTTCTGTCCATGCTTGCTGCAGCTACATGACAAAGCATGGATGAACACCGACTGTGGTGGCAGTGAAGTCCTGCACAGTATGGCCACCCCATGTGGCCCCATGAGCTTGTAGCCTAAGCATTCTGGACCCAGCTCTTCTTGCAGGGCAGGCAGCCCCATGCCCTCCCGTGTGGCTCAGTTCCCCCCACCACAAACCCCATTGGCCGACACTAAATACAAATGTTTGCTCAGCAAAATTCATTTGTGTGTGCTGCTAAGTCTGAGTAAGGAGGAAGATGGGAATTGGTTTGGTTTCCTCGAGCTAATCCACCAAGGGGGAAATCCATTGGGATGTTGTGACTGCGAGGGGGGAGACGCAGGGTCTGCCCCAGGCCCCAGGTTTTCCTGACAGTCAGAGCAAGAAAAAACAGAGAAAAGTGTGCGGAAGCACCACAAAATATGTAGCTGTGGTTGGCATCGCCCACGAAACTGGAGCCACAAACCTGGCTCGCAGCAAAAGCAAGCCTGCACTGGGAGTGGAGGGGGGAGAAGGAAAGCCCCATACTTGCTGATGCATCCCAGAGACCCCCCCACTGCTGGGGTTAAAGGACTTTTGGGCAGCCCCTCACACTCCGACCTGAACCCCACAAGACCAAATGCCTCTCACCCCTCTCCACCCACGAGAAACACCCCTGAGAGCAAGGAAAGACCAAACTGCAAATGGAGGTGAAGCAAGAGAGAAGTTTCTGGGGAGAAACATGCTGAGAAAATCTCCCTGGAGCCACAAAAAGGGATTGGGGAATAGAAGACTTTTCCATGCATGACAGACATTAGGAATGATGATACTGCAGAAAAGCTCAAGACAAGATGACATCAGAGTGACCCAGGACCTCCGTGGGGATGCTGCACACCCCAAGTGCCCTTTGCTTCCCACTTTGCCCAGTTCCCTATGTGCCCCAAGGACCAGGAGGCCCTGGAGATGTCCCCCTGTCAACACTGATTCTCAAAGTATAACAACGCTCTGTGACACGGAAGCCCAAGCTGGTAACATCAACATTTACACCTGCCTGAGATTTCCAATGATAAGACCCTCATTTTCTTTTTACGTAAAAAAATGTCAAACTGGGCTGAAATGTTTGATACTGAGTGTCTGGTTCAGGCTGAATATTTCCGGAAAAGCTCCTGCTAAAATGATTCAGCTGCTAATGAGAAAAAAGGCTAGTGAAAAATACAGCCTTGTGCCAATGCTAACAAATTTGGGGATTTCTTTCCTTAAAGAAAAATCTATTGCCCTTCTATTTGAAGGCAAGGCTTAAAAAGAAAAACATTGCTCCCTGGTAAGGATATGTCTTTTGCTGTCTCTAGGAAGAACTGATCAAGTTTTGTTGAGTTTCTAAGTCACTGAAGAATAGGAGACATGTATGGTTGAAGTTGATGGAGTTTTGCAGTTAAATTACCTATTTTCACTGGCCAGACCACCCTCAATACCAAGCCTGTAGAGACAAAACAAGTAGATATTTGTCCTGCTGATGAAATCCCGGGTGCTGAGCGTGGCAGTGCCTTTGGTACAAGATTCACCTCCAAACACCAGACCTCCCCAACAGTGATGGCCATCAGCAGGCCCATCAGTGAGAAGGGTGAACTTTCAGCAGATGCCAGGGAGTGGGCAGGAGAAACAAATGCTAAACACCACAGCTTGAGAGAGTCAACCCATGAATGTGTTTTCGGGATTGCCCTCACCCCAGCAGACAATAGAGGTAAACCAGGCACGTCCATGGTAAACCAGTTGTTCATCAGCAGCTATAGCCAGCTCGAATACTGGCCATCAAAACTGGGCAGCAGACAGCTTGGCAAAGCCAACAACCACTATTTGGTCTCTGGCATGTGGTTTTGAGAGCAGACACAGGGAGAAAGGCCAGAGCTTCTCATACATCAAACCCCAAACAAGTCCCATCAGATCACCTACTGAGGGTTACTTGGTCAACACTCACAATCACAAACTTTTCTCTAGTGCTGGGAGACCAAAGGTCTTCCCCATAGCACAAGATTCCTTTGGAGAGCACCTAGCAGCTGCTGCAAACCAGGTAGGGTGGCTGCTTGTCCCCCATGCCATGGCAGCTGGTCCCAACAATGACAGACACTATTCCTGACTCAACTTGTCTGCCTGTTGTGTGATATATGTTTCTATTAATTTCAAGGGGGACAGTGGGGGAAGATATTTTCATAACTGCTTCCACATTTATTAGTTCCAGGCTAGACTGGAGCACTAGATGTTTCCTGGCTGTCCACATGGCATTTCTGGCACTGCAGGAAGCATCAGAGGAGCAAGAGCAAGACTTATTCCTGGGAGATTTACAGCTCTGAGAAGTTCAGATTACGAGCCAGATTTTAACAATCTCTGAGCAGTGGAGATCTCCCCATTGCTGGCCAGCATCCGTGGCAAACAGCTGCTCGCCACCGGCCAGGTTCCACTGATTAGTTTATTCCTGCCTTGAACCCCAGGGAACATCTCCAGTGACCTCCTATGGCTCCTTCAAAGCCACCAGGCAGCTGACTGTCCATCAACAGGCGAGGAGGACGGATGAGAAACCTGTGGGCCTGTCATGTTGAATTGAAATGCTGAGATTTGTGGCAGTCTCTCACCCAAGACATTCTATCCCAAGACAAAAGCAGTCTTACTCAATACAGGATGGAAATCACAAAGCAAGCCTAGCCCTGGTGCAGCACACAGGGTTCTACTCAAAGTGCCTGGAAATGGGCTGCAAATTGTCCTTGCTTCCTCCAGGGAGTGTGCTGGGAGGTGACACTGGGCTGCTCTTTAACTGGAGTGGAGTCTTCCTCCATCCAAGCACCTCTAAAAGCTGTCTTAGCCTCAAAGTCTACATCATGACTCTGCCTCAACAGGGACTGGAGGAACCATCTCTGAGGAGCGGGATGAGAGCTCCAGGTGGACCTCATCTGGGAGCTGACCTGGGAAGGAGATGGGCAAAACATGTGCCAGGATCTCCTGTCCTACACTGGAACTGACAGCACATTCCACCCACGTTCAGGTCCCAGCACGGCCAGTGAAGTGATGGCACTCACTGGCACATTCTAGGTGATCATTCTAGGGAGCAAGAGCTCCCTTTTCTTCAGTAGCTGTGGATTTGATCAGGAGATCTCTGCAAATCAAGGAAGTTTGCAGATAAGCTTCAGCCTGGAAAGAGCCTCAATTTTTTTTTTTTTTTTTTTTGAGAAAGGAAAAGTCAAGAAGTGAACTCTTTATTTCAGTCTGGGAGATGATACCAGGCAGTTGTCAGCTTTCTTTATTTAATTGCACCATCCGAATCCAGCCTCCTGAGGCTGTAAATACTTTGAAATTAGTTGCTTGCATCCCGTAATTTATCCAGATGCCATCAGAAGGCAGGAGCTCACCCGACAGCCTGCAGGTTATCAGAGAGAGCACAGAGCCACCAGCCCCCACTCTGCCCACCCCAGACCAGCTCAGCGGTGCTCCTTAAGTGTCAATGTTTATTTAGAGTCCGAGGGGAATCCACTTGGGAACAATTTACCCACTTAGGCTCTGCCCTTGTGGTTTCCCTCTTATCTGCTGCAGATTTCAGCAGCAGCTTTCCTCCCACCGCTGTGAGGGCTGTGGGACTATGCAAGAAGACCTTTCTCCTCTGTCCACCCCATGCCATGGTGCTTATCTCCTACCTGTCCAGACCAATAACCTCAACGGCTGCAGGTTGAGCGGGTGTTTTTCAAGGTGCCCAGATCAGCAATCCCAGTCCCCAAGTGCTTGGTCTCATCCATACTTTCGTGTTTCTGTAAAATCAGAGCCCCAGGGCTCTAAAGGAGGACACGTGGTGATGGGGATCTGAGGACTGGAAACCTTAAAGTGATGCTCCAGCCCAGAGCAAGGGGCAGGAGCCTGCACAGCCCGTGCACAGGCCATCACTGTCCCAGCCCAAGACATTTTCCTGTAAGTTTTCCTGCATTTCTGATGCAGGAATATGTCAGCCACTTGAGGGTTAATGTCGCAGCAGAAACAGATATTGAAAGAATTTGCGCATTCAGAGCAAAGGTTACTCAAAATGCAAAAGGCCGGATAATGCAACCAACCCAGCAAAGTCAAGAGGTTTTAAAATCTGTGTTAAAACTGCTGAGCCTAAAAGGACCAAGGGTACAAACAGCCTCAGCTCTGCTTCCACCACTGCCCCAAGGAGCCAGGAAACTTGGCCATGGTTCCCCGAGCGCCAAGGGGTGAAAGCAACGCAAAGGGGTTTGAAACCAGCGCAGGCTGTGATTCCTCCAGGGCAGAGCCAGCTCCAAAGGATGCCACTCATGTGCCCAGCCACTGCCACTCCAGTTGGGCTAATTCAGCCGCCTGTGAGGTCGGGCTGTGCTGGGCTCTAGTTTAAAAACAAACAAAGCGTGTTCAGGAACGTGTTGTGTTTTTTTAACCCTAAATCATTTCCCAATCTTGTCCGGAGCAGGGCCAGGGGAAATGTTAAACTGGCCCCAGCCAGACCCGCTACTGAAGCGACCCTGTGGCCGGGAGCCACCAGAGCCCATCACTGAGCCCTGCATAACCTATGGCTGGTTGTCTCCCCCCGAAAACTCAGCAGCATCCCCTCTGAGGTGACATGGGGTCCGGTTCCCTGTGATGTTCTACCAGAAACACCTCTCTCAAGACCAGCTCTCGCAGGATTTCCTTTTGGAGGCTGCCAGCACCACTTTCTCCTTTGAATGACCTTTTTGTCCTTCCCCAGCCATGGGTTTGATGCTGCCTTCCCTCCTCTCTGCCTCATCACCCAGACAGTGCCAGTGGCCACAACTGTGTATTTATAGCCCCCCCAGACGCTATATCCCCTGTCCCAGTGAGGACAGGGGGACCCCTGCCTAGAAGACCAGTTCTGTCTTGGAGCCGGGAAAGGATGCTACCCTGCAGGCATCTCCCACAAGTGACCCGTGGAGCTGCTGTGTTACAGCTTGGACAAAGGCCAGAGGGGGAGGGACCCTTCAAGGGGATGGTCCCCTCCATTTTGCCCCATCTCGTGGGCCCATTTGGGAGATGTGCCTGCAGATGCCGGTCCAGCCTCTGCCTGGCGCTGGGCGATGGAGCACAGGATGGCTTTGGGAGCGCTTGCCCGTGGCCTCCTCCCCTTCCCCATGAATTACAAACCTCAGCTTGGCCACTTGACGTGCCAGACAGTAACACAAGCTTGACAGATGATGGCTCTCGGGAAGGGTTTTGGTTTCTCTCTGAGGCCGAGCTGGCTCAGGGGAGCAGTTGGCAGCTCAGCGCATTCGTTTCCACCCGGGGAAAGCAGGGCTGAGCATCTGAGCCGCCGCAGAGAGGCTGCCCATGGGGGCTGTCCCCCCTCTCGACAACTCAGCCTGGACTCGACCACTTTTGCTGGGCAGCTCTTTTCCTGGCGAGGAGGTGCTCCTCAGCATGGTGCTGCTTCCCAGCCCAGGACGGACAGAAAAACTCATTTCTGCCTGAGCCATCCCCAGCCGCAAGGCCCTGGCTGTGCCAAAAAGGACACATGGATCCAGATAAGAGACCTGGAGCCATTCTAAGCCGCCGGGGCTAAGATTGAGCGTCAACCTTTTTTTTTTTTTTTAAAATGTTTTTCATCCCTTATATTAATTAATGTATTTAAAAATAGATGAGTACTTCATAGGACCGGTTTCTTACAGTAGCTCTTGTGCAGTGAAGAACCAGTGTCTTCAAAAGCAGAGATCAAGCACCACTGGTCCAAAATAAGTCTTTACCTCCTCTACATGGTGGGTCCCTCTGTTTTTCTGGCAAAGATGTTCTCTAATCGCTTCTGGCTGGTTCAGTTCACCAGGAAACAACCCCAAAAAGGGCCTGAGTCCCTGGAAATCTCACAGTGCTCTGCTGAGGGAGGTGTGTACATGGGAGACCATTTCAGGAGCCTAGGACTATGCACCAACACATCACCTCCCTGTTATGATCATAAAATGCAGTAAATTGCTGCAAATTAATCCCCATTTAATCAGTCCTACAGTGACTATGAAAACAGGGGCCATCCACCCTGCCATGCATGGCTGGAGGAAGGTGGGAAGCCTATCACCGCTACTCGTGTTTGTTCCCTTTGCTCTGTCCGTGTCCTACAAACACTCCAACTCCAATATTTGGTAGCTGTCTTGATGCCAAGACAACCAACAATGACCAGCTCTCCCCTTTGCTGACCCATTCCTGCCTACCAACCCCTCTCCCAAGCCACGTTATGCTGGTTCACGGGCACTCACTTCCCTGGGCAACCACAGCTGGTGACAAACACAGCTGCACCATTCCCTTTCCCACACTCTAGCACCTTCACAAACTCCACCAGATGCAGAGAAGGTCCTACCATGGCTCTGCTACTGATCCCAGTGTAATCCTGTCCAAGCTGCTTAACACCACTGTGCCTCAGTTTCCCTTTCTGGAAGTGGGCATGTGCCTCAGAGAGATCCTGGAAGGTTTTGGGTTGGGAAAGGCTGAGATCTGTGGATAACAGGAGCCAGAACGGTCTGTGGGTCTGCAGAGTTACAAAAATTCACCTCTAGCTGGGGAATGTCAACAGAGGTTTTAATTCTGCTTCCAAGTCTTCCAAAACTTCCAGCCCACACAGTTCTGAATAGGAACCCCTGAGGCTGATGGGGCAAACCCCCACCACCTGCCCCACATTAACCTGGAGCCCATTCCGCTCCGGACAGGCTTCCCAAACGCCAGACAGGTGTGAAGAGCCAAGGATGCCTGTGTTTGCTCAGCGATATTCACACCTTCGGGGGCTGGGGACAAAGCTCGCCTTTGTGGCCACAAGGGCTCGGGGTAAACAGAGCTATCTTATCGCTGGGAGGCTATCGGGGCATCTGAGAATGAGGGAAAACTCTGGCTTATGTGCCTGACCCCCTGATCAGCGTTATCATGGGCACGGACATGAGAATATTTCAGGGAGGTGTTGGGACAAGCTTGTCTGCCCTGCTCTCCCCACCGCTGCGGGTTGGTGGCTTCTGCTCAGTGCTCCCCGGCCAGGCGGGGCAGTCCCAGCACTCCCCTGCAAGGCACTAGTGTATTTTTTGGTTTTTTTTTCTGGAGATTGGGGTTTTATCAAAAGCTGACAGGCTTATCCTGCCTTATCAGGGGAGCAGTGCTACTGTTAATGGTCTTCTGTAACAGACTCTAGGCAAAAATGTGGATTGCTGCCTGGGCTGGGGCAGGTCTGGGAGGGCAGGGGGCCGACAGGGATGAGCACAGCATCCTCTGGCCCCTGCGGAGGTCTCTGTGGAAGGCAGCACCACAGTCCCACACCTGAATGTGGCCGTCCTGCACTGTCCTGCAATGTCTAACGTCAAGACCCCAGCACTGGTGGACATTAAAAGACCATACCCCACCCTCTGCAAAGGGAACGGCTGTCAGCTCAGGTGTTCCCCCCACACGTCCATCTGGAACACGGTCTTTCACTTTCTCATGTTCCCTCCGATTGCCACGGGATACATTATTTTTCCTTTCGCCTGTTTCACAGCTGACTAGTGGCAGTCTGTACTGGCTGCAAGCTCACCCCAGAGACGGGTCTGTGCTGCTGTAAGTGATGGGCTATTACCTGATGGTTCAGCACCCCTGATGCTCCTTAGAGCCCAACATCTCAAGGAACCTCATGGCCTGTGTGTAAGCAGCTATTATCCACTTTTATAAATAGCAAAAACAAGGCATGGAAGGGTTATAGATTGTAGAAGGGATCGTAGAGGTGTTGGGGTCTTCATAGAATGAATTGATGAACTGGAAATACAACTATTGGGCAATGTAGGGCAGGGCCTTCAAGCCAAGCCTTCTCTACTTTAAGCCACTGCTTGAGCATAGTCCTGAGGGCACAGATGGCAAAAATGCCTGGTGGCACAGGACAATGGGGGTGGGCTGGTATGGACACACTCTGCCAGCACCAGAGGTCACCCCTTGAAGGATGCTCAGCTCCCGGCTCTGCCCACCTCAGCCCAGCCCTGAGGTGGTGTGGGGCTGGGAGTGATCCCAGCATCATAAAGGACGAAGCAGGCAGACATCTACTCAATCCTGAAGCAAAGCCACCAAATCTGGTCCTACAGCCCCCCTCGGGCAAGGACGATGCACCTGGAAATGCAGCAGTGCTCCACTGCCCAGCCCAGAGCCTGCAGGTACCTGCACGCTTTTAGGGGTCGCTCAGGGCAAACTTTGATGGCATAAAGTCAAAACATACAGCCCCAGCCTTCTGTTCCTCTGTTTCTGTCCGAGGGATTTAATACAGATCAAAGCTAGTCAAACACAGGGATTTCCCAGCTTTTCTGCTGGGGTGAACCTCCCGTGGATGTTACGGCCCTGGGACACTGCTTTGGCCAGCCTGGCCCTCGCTGCTCCTCTCACCCAAGCAAGGGGACCAGGAAAGAACAGATCTGTTTGAAAAGCATGGTTAATGCCCAGATATGACAGCTTTCATGGCAACTGGGCAGGTCTTTGGAGAAGAGCTTGACATGAATGCCCAAACACATAAAGCTGCATGTGCTTCAGGGCAGCAAAGGCTGGTTTTGGCTGTGGAAACTCCTTGCTTTTAATTTAAGTTGAGGTTTGAAGAATGAACGTGGCCAGCAGTGAGTTCCCTGGGGGTGGGAGGAGGATACTGGAGTCCCCCCTTTCCTAATGCCACATCACCCACATTTTCCAAGCTCCCTGCTCTCCATGGGGCTGTCGCTATGAAGCCCTTGCCCAGCATCCAGCGTTCACATCCATAACCTCGGGGTCACTGCCAAAAACCACCCAGGGACAGAGAAGGGACTGAGCAATGACAAAGAGACAGCCCAGGCCCAAGCAAAGGTGTTGACAACCTCTTGAGGGCAGGGAAGGAGGGGGGGTGGTGGTGCAGGGGGTCTAATGGAGCTCTGGGTGTCCCAGCAGCCGCCTTTTCTCCCTTGCCTTGGGGGAGACCAGGGCCACCACACGCTCCTGCGCCTGCCAGGCAGATTTTATCAGAACCCTTTAATTAGCTTATCACGGGCAATTAGCTCCACAGCTCAGACTGCCCCTGGCACAGTCTGCAGATCTGGATTGTTTCAAAGGAGGGCTGCAAATGTGTAGACATCCCCCAGAAACCACGGGGCGGAGCGGCAAGGCTGGTGATGGTGAAGAGGATGCTCTGAGACCGGCTTGCGTCACTTGAGCCAAGGGATGGGCCTCTTTGGCCCTAAAATTGCCCATCTCATCACCTCAAGAGGCTTCATTCTGTCCTGAATCTGAGTCTGGACTGGGACCATCCCTGCAGTGATGGCAAGGAGGGAGCATGGCTGGGTCCACGTAGAACAGAGTAGCCTGGGCACGGGCAGGAATTGAGCCATGTCCTCACAAATCCTGACACCAGCCATCAACATATTCCCATCCAAAAATACCCTGAAATTATGCCCATAGCTTCAATTTAACCAGCCAGGGACACTTCTCAGTTCATGTCCAGACTGTTCTCCCTCCTGTCCATCACGAGTGCCCCCTAGGAAGGGTCTCTGGATGTATGACCGCTCATTGTGGCTGGAAACTCGAGGGAAGCTGGTCCAGGCCAGCCCTGTGCCAGGGACCATCTCATGCTAATGGTGAGGAGAGCCAGGCTGAGCCCTGGTGGTGACAGGGTGGCTGCAGCGTGATGGTGCCACATAGAATCATAGAATTGTCTAGGTAGGAAGGGACCTTAAAGATCATCTAGTCCAAGCATCAACCTAGCCCTGACAAAAATCACTAAACCATATTCCTAAGGACAACGTCAACCCATCTTTTGAACTCCTCCAGGGATGGTGCCTCAACCACTTCCCTGGGCAGCCCATTCCAATGCCCCATAAGCCTCTCCATGAAGAAATGATGTGGCTGCTTCTTGGGTCACAGCTGGGGTGACATCTTACTGCTATGGGATGGAATTGGAAAAGCTACTTGTCCTGGGCTGGAAGATCAACGCTGTGGAGGGTAGGGTGACAGGCCTAATCCCTTCATCTTATTCTTTTTTTCATTTTTTCTTCTTTTTCTGAAGCGCTCCCCACTTTTCTGCGGTCCCAGCTGCTGCACTAGGCTTAGACCCAGTCTGTCTCTGTGGGAGACCTGCTCTGGGCTTCAGCTGAAGTTCATGAATTTTGCCCAAGTGTTGCAGAGAAGAGATTGCATTTCTTTTAAGGAAACTGCATTTCCTCCAGTTACAGCAACCAGCTGGGAGCGAGGAGTCCTGTATTTTCATCTGGCCTCCGCTTTTGAGTCTTGGACGTTGCTCTGAGCCAAACCTCTGATCCTGCTGTGGTTCATTTTCAGGCGCGTGTGCCCCAGAAACTTCTTTTTTTTTTTTTTAAATTAATTTTTCATACAGAATTCTTTTGCTTGATGGATGCAGTGAGAAACTATTTCCCAAACCGGAAAGAGGACCTCCCTCCCCGGCCCTCCCCCCCCCCCCCCGGTCCTCTCTCTTGTGGATGTTTTTAATAACAACATCAATTGTCTGCAAAAGACTTATTCCTTTCTGACCTCAAAAAAACTCCTGGTTAGTGCATTCCAGCATAGCCACAAAACAAGCCTGAATGACTTCACAGGGCCCAGCAAGAGGCTTTCCGTAACAATGCACGGTTAGTGAAGGACAGCAGATGGGAACCTCCTTGGCTTTGCTGGGGGCTGAGGATGATGAGCACCTCGGGAGCAGACCCCGATGGCTGGGGCCATGGTTCTGCTGTGCCAGCAATTTCTCCAGCCTTTCTAACTTCAGTTGCTCCCTTTTCCCCCCAAAGTCTCCATCCATGAGGGCGTCCCTGCTTGTCCTTTGTCCCGAAGCCCCCGTGAGATGTTTGGGCTGAGGAGTTTTTCTGGTAAGGGCAATGGGCTCCTCGTGGTCCCAGCCAGCTGTAGCTGTAGCATGAGCAGGAGGAAAGACCTCTTGGATGTCCTGCTGATGAAACATGCAGATCAAGGAGGGTTTATGGTGGGGTGACAAAGAGAAAGGGAGTCTGAAGCTCTCCAGTGCCATCATTGAGGGTGGATGTGTCCCCACCATGCAGCAAGCTATGCCACCCACAGCCCAGGGCTACACGGTGGCAGAAGTTTAAACGTCCTAGTGCAAATGCAAACCAGCTCCTAAACCCGGTTTGACCTGAGAGGTGGGTATTTTGGGATCATCTTCCATTTCCATCCCTGACTTCAACACAAAGTACCAAGTAATGGTGATGTGGCCGTCCGGCTGGGGTCGGGCGAGATGATGCATCTCCCATGGTGGCACCTCTGGTCCTGCCCTTGGCGAGGTAAAAAAGCCTGCCATGTCCCTGCAGCAGCCAGGCTGGCTCAGCCCCAGCAGCCCCCCGAGCACTCCTGATTAAGAGGCTCCTCGCTGGGCATCACACATTCACAGCTCTTACAGCCCTATTTTCAAATTTGCAGCCCTGCAGGGCTGGACCACAGGTATCCTCACAGGACCCAGACCCACCGGCCCCCAAACTGTGGGATCCCAACCCAGCCAGGGGGAATTTTCCAGCCAAAAAAATTATCGATTGATTAAAGCAGCTTGGGACCAGCTGGAGCTGCTCACAAAGTCATGGGGACTGAGCTGTAAAGAAAGGCTGATTTTCCTGTAAGGTCATTGGAAATACCCATCTGGGCATTTTTGAAATGCAGCAATTTGGTTTTCAGCTGCGAAAGGGCACAGCAAAGCCAAGGTCACCTCAAGGCAACCGGAGGAGGGAAATCAAGCCACAGACCATCAAACCAATGGGACTTTTGGGGTGGGGGATCAGATAAAACATTTCTATGGCCTGAAATCCTGGAGGAAAGGGAGCTGGGGGGGGGGGGGGAAGTGTGCAGGACAGCAGATGCTTTGGCAAGAAAATGGAAATGAGTTTGAGCTCAAGCCCACCTCCGGACAGAAAAGCTTTTGCAGTTCCCAGCTTGGCCGGGGCGGCGGGAGCTCGCCCACTCCCTGCTCCCCCCCGAGGCGTGCGGGGCCGCTCAGCTACGCCCTGGGCTGGGAGATCCCCCCGGACCAGAGACCACCTCCCCAAACCCACCCTTCCCACCCCAGCCAGATGAGCCAGAGTTGCCTGACGCCACCCCCTGCCTCTGCGTGGAGGTCTCAGGGAGACCCAGGAACACGTTAGCTCCACAAAGCCCGACTGCAGCAGGGGATGATGTGCAACATCCCTCCCACGGGAGGTTTTTTTTTCTGGCTGGGTTTCCGGGCCAGCTGCTATGCGGACCACCAGCCATCTCCACGGGGAAGCCCAGCCATGTCCCCAAGGGTGAGGGGTGCCACTGTCCCGCCTGGGACCACCCTACCAGCCCCAAGTGGGATGACCAACCCCAGCCCCAGAGCGGCCCGGGGAGCTCCTGTGCACATCGGTTTCTCTCGCCTTCCTTCAGGCGACCGGTTTCCCAAGCCAAACCTCTGAAGTGTCTGTGGTTTGCCCGTTGTTGAACACAAGGCTTTTAAGTACTTGTTTGCCACGGTTTGCCTCTCTGGCACAAAGCTTGCCGCAGCCCTGGAAATAACCCTGAGCTGAAGCCTGATCCCCCCCCCCCGCCCCCTGGCAGGAAATAAACATAATTTTATAAGCGTTAACAGACAGCAGAGTACCGGCAGGAATACGCGGCATTTCCTAGGAACCCAGATGTTTGTAAACTGACGGGCTGCGCCGCGCTCGCACTGATGTCAGGGAACGCTCAGGGCCTAGAGGGATGTTCCTACATTAGGAAACAATGTCTTCAAAAAACCGCAAAAAACAGGGACTCCGGGGCTGAGAGGCGGAAAAGGAACCCATGACACCCACCAAAGCGTCACCTTGTTGTCGGACCCGGAGGAGCAGGGGTGACTGGGAGCAAATGCCAGACTAGAGAGGGTGGTAGGACAAGGAAGGTCTGAGATGCAAAGGGGCCGTGGCTCCCAGCCCTGAATTAGTGGTTAAAGCTTTTTTAAGTTCTCAAGGGCTTGAATTTCTGGCTGTCATGTGGGGTGTTGGACTGAGGTCCTGGCACTCAGCAGTGGGATGGTTCCTGGCTGCACTTGGAAAACAGATGGGTTTTCACCTGGAAGACCTGGGAACGTCCAGTCACGAGCAGAAAAACAAACTTATTTCCACCAGGACAAGCATTGCTTCTTTTAAAACCAAGCTTGGACAGTCAGCTAAAGCTCTCTCTGGTGTCCCACCCTCCAGGAGCTCAAGTCTTCTTCACCTATGGCCAAGCACATTTCCCCAGAGAGAGAAAGCCCTTCCTCTCCCTTTGAAAGCGGCAAAGCAGATTCGTTCCAGCTGCACCATTTTCAGGGAGTGCAAGTGAGAGGGATTTATTTATTGCTTTTGTTGACAAGCTAAACTAAACTGACACTTGTAATCTGAAATCGAAGTATCTACCACAGCCTCGCGCCGGGAGGGCTGTGGGTGAGAGCTGAATGGGTGCCATCGGCCGGGCTCTGCCACGGCTCGGTCCCACGGCACGTCCAGCCCTGCCCAGGATGCTTCCCTGGCACACGGGGCAAGCAGTGCTGGAGCTGGCAGCACACACCAGGTTCTTTGGGCTGTGTTTTCCCAGCAAAGGGGCATAAAAATGGAGTTTTTCAAGTTGTTTCGAATGCGACTTGAGAGCCCTTCCCCGAGGACGCCTCTGCCCAGGGACTGGTGGTGGGTGGCTGGGAGAGCTGCAGCACAGCCACTCGCTGCTGGCTGATGCTCGGGCAGGGTCCCACGCTGCTGGTCTGTGGGGAAAGGTTTTCCCTGGATTAAAACTGATGGGAGGCAGGAGACATCTCCAGCCCCACAGCTCATCCCAGGAGCTGGTTCCTGCAGCTGGGACTGCTGTGGGTCACAGAGCAGTGCCAGCACTGCAGGCAGAGGGGCTGGAGTGTCCTGAGCATCCTGGGGATGGAGCATCCCTGTGGCGCCGGAGGGTGAGCAGAAGTGCAGCCCATGCCCCTGATGCCCTGATGGGGAGGGATCTGCATCCCTTGGTGCTGGAGGGTATTTCTCAGCAGCAGTGTGGCCACAGGCAGACCCTTTTCCCTCTGTTTGGGCAGCTGCACAGAGAGTGTCCCAGCCGAAGAAACAAGGATTTGGTCTCTCTGTTTTAAACTTCTGCTGGGTCATTTGTCACTGGTCCCAGTCCTGGATCCATTCACTGTGTGGTTGTGGCTGGCAGCATGGAGGCAGGAGAAATGCCCCCAAGGACAGTGAAAGGACAGCCCTGGTGAAGGAGGGGAGCAGGACCCTGCCTCCACCATCACCCACTCAACCTGAGACTCCAGCAATAGATGTTGCCCCAAATGGCCCATATTCCTAGGGAGACCTTTGAAGGGATTGAGGACTAAGGAGCATCAGCCCCAGGGGGTTAGTGGTGTTGCTTTCCTGGCTTCCCGTCTCATTTGCCCTGGGCAGCAGAGCTGCAAGGATTTTGCAAGTATATCACCCTAAGAACATAGGATGCTTGCTGTATGCATCTCCAGGGAGAACTTAGAGCCCCTTCCAGTCCCTCAAGGGGCTCCAGGTGAGATGGGGAGGGACTCTGGATCAGGGAGGGGAGCCATAGGACGAGGGGGAAGGGTTTAAACTGAAAAAGGGGAGATTGAGCTGAGATGTGGGGAAGAACTTCTTTGGTGTGAGGGTGGTGAGAGCCTGGCCCAGGTTGTCCCTTCCAACTCTAACCATTCTATGATTCTATGCTTCTAGAGAGGCTTCATCAACAATAAAACCTTGAAAAAAACACTTAACTCATGTTTTTAATAAACCTACAAGCCTATTCTTTTAGGCAAAACAGCTTCAAATAAATACTATTCATACTGGAGCTCAGGGACTCCACCTGGATGGAATAAACATTGCTTTCAGGATCACTGCAGATGAAAAGGATGGCCATGGGTTTGGGAGACTCAGCTGGTCTTTGAGAGAGGGGGCTTCAAGCTTCCACCCTGCAAATGGTCCTTTTGGGATGCTCTCTGTTGGCTCCAACAACGCAGGGAATGGAGGAGCACTGTCTGCTCCCCCAACCCGAGGTGCTCTGGGGAACCCCATCCCACTTCATAGGACACGGAGACACTGCAGCTGAGGATACATCAGCAAGGAGAAGAGACACAGTCCAGAACACCAGACCCTACACCTGGATGCCCTCCATTATTTATCCCTTCAACCATAATAGTACCCTCATTGGGAAACGGGGATGGAAGATTTTATTCCCCATACCATACAGGTCTTTAAACCAGCCCCATCAACCTTCAGCCTTACTCCTTGTGCAATTCTATTTTCCTTAAAAAAAAAAGCCTTAAAAAGATGGTTTCCTTTAGAGGGATCTTGAGGTCGGTTTCATGCCTGCATCCCACTCAGGGTCTTGCCGCCGCCAGCTGCCCCCTTGCCCATCTGCAGCCGATGGCTCCAAACCCTTTGCTAACAAATCCAGGCAGCACTGGCCGGCGTCCCTGTGCGCCCAACATGTCCCCCTGCTCTGGGCGATTGTTCAGGCCGGATCCCGCCTGGATCATTTTTAACCTTCAGCAACTTTGGCTCTGGCAGCACTAAGGCTGCTCGGTGGGTAGCCTATTCGAACCAGCGCTCCCTTGTATTTGCCTCTCCAGGTGGTAACAGGCTGAAAAGCGCCTGTAATCCCTCTGAATGAACCGCACAGCGCAGAAACAAAGTCAAACTCTATTGTATTATGTTCATCTCCTTTTAACATGGGCTGGTTCAGCCACCCAAGATAAAGCAGGCAAGGATCTCACAGCTCTCTGTGCCAGGACCCTGAAGGAAGAGTTAGGAAAGGTCCACCAGACTCTGCCGTGGCCCTGTGGGGTTTGTCTGCAAACGTGACAGTGCTCTTACCACCCTTTTTCAACTACATCAGGAAAATAAGTCTCCTGTCCCCATTCCCTACCACGACTGGTGTCTTTCACCTTTTTTTTTGCCAAAGTTCAATCTGTTCTTTTTTTCTCTGGCCTTCGTTATGTTCCCCATTTAACTCTAAAACTCCCTTTAGGACAGTGGCTATAAATGGGAGACACCTTGTAGGCTTCATCTGAAAGGCATCGGTGCATGGCTCTGAGCTTGACCCACCTGTCGAGAGAAGGTCTCTCTGCAGTTCCAAGGCAAATGGGGAATCTTTTGAAACAGTTCACTCGGCAGTGAGAGACCTATTATTATCTACCAGCAAGTGCAGTGACAAAGACAAGGGGTAACGTTTTTAAACTGGAAGAGGGGAGATTTAGACTGAAAATTAGGAAAAAATTCTTCCCTTTGAGGGTGGTGAGAGCCTGGCCCAGGTTGCCCAGAGAATCTGTGGCTGCCCCATCCCTGGAGGAGTTCAAGGGCAGGTTGGAGGGGGCTTGGAGCACCCTGGTGTGGTGGGAGGTGTCCCTGCCCAGGGCAGGGGGGTTATGAACTTGATGATGTTTAAGGTCCCTTCCAATCCAAACCATTCGATGATTCTATGAGTGCAACATATTCCCTATGCCAAGCATCGCATTAACGCCTTACTTCTTCAGTTCAGGTTTTCTACAAAGATTTTAGACAACAAGCTCTCAGTAATCCTTTGCAGCTTGATCCAGCTTGTGGATCGGCTGCTCCTCACCCTCCCAAGACCCATGAAAGGACAGAAGGCCTCTTAGCAGAGGAGGCTGCTGCCCTGAGGCTGAAAGGCTGGGCTTCTCCCAATGTGGGCAGAGGATGCAAAGGCAGAACAGGCAGAGCTGAGCCCCAGCCCCAAGAGCTGCACATTGGCTGCCTCGCAGGTGATGCTGAGTATGGAGATGGCCACACACTCACCAAATCCAGCCCCTGCTGCATTCAGCTGCCTTGCTTGTACAGAAATCCGTCAGTGTGTCAGCCAAAAAAGAGCTGTATGCACCCTTCTAGTGTGTCTCTTTGTGCTGATAATCCCTTCATGCTGACCACAACGCTGGATGGTTTGGCCCCCCTGCCTGCAGCCGCAGCCCCCATGCCTGCTCACCCGGCTGGGCTGGCGAGGACTCATTGTGCTGAGCAGTCAGGCCAGGGATGTTCTGCCACCTCCATGTCCAGCTCCTACTCATTTCCAACACCTTCAACTGGTGAAAGTCCTGATGTAGTAAAACTGCCTCCAGAGTATCCTCTATGCGCTAGAGCCTGAATTCAGCTCAAACCCCTACCAGCACAATGCTGGGAATCAGAAACACAGAATGATATGGGGTTGGAAGGGACCTCTGGAGATCATCTAGTCTAACCAGAGCAGGTCCTCCCAGGGCAGGTTGCACAGGAACGTGTCCAAGTGGGTTTGAATGTCTCCAGAGAAGGAGACTCTACCACCTCTTTGGGCAGCCTCTGCCAGGGCTCTGCCACTCTCACAGGAAAGAAGTTCCTCCTCATGTTTAGGTGGAACTTCTCATGTTCAAGTTTGTACTCATTTCCTCTTGTCCTGTCCCTGGGCACCACTGAAAAAAGCCTGGCCCCATCCTCCTGACACCCACCCTTGAAGTATTTATAGACGTTGATCAGATCCCCCCCTCAGTCTTCTCTTCTCCATACTGAAAACACTCAAGTTCCTCAGCCTCTCCTCACCAGAGAGATGTTCTAGTGCCCTAATACAGCTACCAAACCAGGAGTGACTGGGATGAGGAAGGAGAAGATGGGAGCAGCTGCTGCACTCAACGCTGGCTGGGATCGCCCTGCATCGGCCCTGGCTGGACCCTGTGTGGGCACTTCACACCAGACGCCTTCTCGGCTCCAGCAACACAAATTGCTCCGTCCTGCCCTTTGCTTCTCTCCCCTTCCCCTGCCCCCCCGCCATGGATGGACCTTCACCTCCCTGACCCAGGGACTCCCAGGCCAAAATGAACAACACCTCACCGAAGAAGCAGCCATGAGCTGTGTTCTGTGCATAGCTCTGTTTAAGTGAAAACAACTGCCCTGTGCCAGTTTAAATACAACTCGCCTTCTCTTACTTATATAACATGGTAACCTTCTTTCAACAAATTCGCTTTATTCCTGGCCCAACAAAGCGCTACAGAGCCCTTATGTTTCTTGGCCACAATGGCCAAGATCCTCTGAGGAAAGCAAAGCTGTTTGGAGTCAATGCCGGGTACGTCTTGCTGGTACATGTCAAGGCTTACGAGAAACACACCATGCGTTCAGGACTGGAGGTTTGCTGAGGGCAGGGGAGGCTGGCAGGAGGGGAGGGCTTTCTTCTGGCAGTTTTCTGCCTTGTGTCACTGCCTAGTTGGGTCCAAAAGGAGAAATGTCAGCACGACTCATGCTGTTCAGCATCTCCTGAGCAGGGTCTGCCCTCCATCCAGCACACCTTGGGTGGCCCCAGCCTAGGACATCCAGGAACATCCCTGTTTTTTTCCTTTCTCTAGCTGAACAGGGATCTCGGTTTCCAACAGGAAGGGGAAGATAAGATTTGGGTCCCCACATCGTTAAAACTGGACTTGCATCCCAAGACCACAAGAAGTCAGGTTTGGCTTCTAAGGAAAGTAGTGGAGAAAGTTTTGGGATAAAAGCAGAAATCCTCATCACCAAACCCAGGCAAATGATGTGAGATCCAAGAAGATCCACCTCCCTCCAAGCTCCTGCTTGCTAGGGTTTGGTGCCTGCTAAGCCAATGGCCGGATGGTTCCTTGAGTCAGCTGTTGTTTTGGAAAGGCGTCTTTTTAGCCTGATGTTTTCCAAGAACATCAGAGCTTTGGCAGGGACCAAGCAACACTCTGAGGTTAACAAAACAACCTGGTGTAGACAGGCGCTCCAGTGCCTGGGAGAAGTCCTCAGTCAGCAGCTCGGTACGTGCCGCGGGGATCTGTGCAGATGCCAGGGATGTCCATTCCTCATCTTCCCGACCCCTTCCAGAGTCCGGGAACAGCTGATGTCCGCAGGAAGACAGTCCGTGAGATGCATCTGGAGAACAAAGTCTCCTAGGCCTGCCGGAGAGACAGCAATTGCCTGGCTCCCGCAGGCATTTCTCCACTACAAATGAAGTCTGCAGCCAAGAGCAACCTCTCCTACGTCCAACACGCTGTCTCCTTCGGCGGTACTCGCCTGCAACAGCAGCAGGCATCTCAGGGGACAAGCCCGGCTGGAAATGTCATTAGCATGTGTCACCTCTGCCTTCTTGGAACGATTAATCAGAATGAGGAGCTCACGTTTTAATGAGCCTTTTCACGGTGCGTTACCGGGGGAGAAAAAAAATACACACACGCCCCCCGGGCAAAACAGATTTTCCAATAAAATTTATAGAGCATGAAAAGGGCTTCTGGAGCTAAGGTTCAGAGGTGGCTGGCCTTGTGTGTGTGGAGGCACCACCCTCCTCCTCCTCAGAGCAGCACAAAAATCCCAGGAGCAGATAACTGAAGTCATGTCCTTTACTGGAATGAGTGAGTTGCCGTTGTTGGCAAATGACCCTTGGATGGATAAACTGAGCCCTGTTAGACCTCTCTGTTCTTCAGGGTGGGCATGGGCCCACCACTATGGGCACAGGGGCTCAGCTCCTCCAGGAGATAACCCTACACCAGCAGCAGCCCCACAGGCTTTCCTTGCCTCGAAGTAACACTTGGAAACCTCGGCTGGGCCATACTGTGCTGGGCACTGGATTGAGAAGAAGGTGCTCATCATGAAGAGCTTAGAGACATGGGGCACCAAGTGGATAAGCAAACTGTGGATGCAGTGAGAGCCTGCACACCTTTCAGGCTGTGATTTGGTAGCCATGGAGGTTATGTCTGAGCTAGGCACACCAAATTCCCTTTCAGACTCCTAGGGAAGAAGCAGCCACCTCTGAGGTGCTGCACCTCAACCTTGGGCAGGTGTCTGAGAGGGTGCAATGTCCGCAGGAGCCATTCTCCACCACTCATGGCTCAATATCCCTCATCCATCCCTGGGCAAGGGGCAGGAGCGTCCCCAGTTTGTCATTCACTGGGGCTGGCAGCTCGAGGGGAGGGGGATCACCCTGTGCCACACATTACCCAACCCCCTGGCCGGCCTTGGGGCAGAGCTGCAGCACGCAGGACCTCGGGAGCCAGCATCCCCTTGTGGGTGAGGGATGAGGGGGCAGGGAGATGGAGACCGGGGAAGGGGGAGAGGGATTTCCATGCCCAGTCAAGAGAACATATTATTCTTGCACAGTCCACCCGTCCCTCCAGTAGCCAGTAATCCTTGCAACCATGACAGCCACTTCTCTTTGCCCCGGAGAACTGTATAAATCAGAGCAGAACAAAAGTCCTTTGCTGGGAGCTGGGCATGTGCGCTGCGTTTCAAAGGGCAGGCACATTTCTCTATAGATCCACGTTCTCTGGGGACTGCAACTCTGACAGCAGAGAGATTAAGCAAAACAACCCACTCAACCTACCCTTCTCCAAGATCTCTCCATGGCTGGAACAAACCCATCACACTCAAACCACAGGGCAGAGCCATAATTCACACTTGTTACTTTGCTTCTTAGTTGTTTAATGGCCTATTTTTCCTACTTAATGTTTTCAAAGTTTTGAGTAATAATTACATAGAATACAGGCTCCTTTGGCGTTAGAGCTGGAAAACTTAGAAATAATAAGGAAAAGTAAACCAAATGTACCAATTATTAGAGTCCTCAGGGAACCCGCAGAGCTCTAGTGAGCTGCATCCAAACCTTCAGAGAAGCCTTTCAAACTACATTCCTTGCTGGACTGGTAAACACGCACACACGAGCCCTCGCCCACACACCTGGAGTGAAAAGCTTTAAATCAACCCAACGATACCAGGCAAACTTTTTGAGTTAAAGCAACCACAGCTTCTTCTGTTATTAGCAATGCCGATCTCCTGCGGGACAGTGCTGCTGACGGTGTCCATCACTCACAGCAGCAAGAGCCAGATAACAGGAGAGAGTGAGCACTGATTTCCTCCAGTGCTCTTACAGACCAAGACGTGTTTTCTTGCAACTTTTCTAAGCAATCAGGGCAGCAAACTCATTTCTTTTCCAGTTGAAGCCCTGGGCTCATGCCAGCTGAAAAAGGTACTGAAAATGAGAGTCATGGGGAGTTTAAGCCCTTCTGCTCCTCAGGGGTTTCTTGGGAATGGGCTATTTTTCTGTGAGCTCCTAATTATACAGCTATTTTGGCTTCTGGGTTGTGCCCTGTGTGCCTACTTCAAGGCTTGGATGTTGGTGAGGTGTGGCACTGTGATCTCCAGCAGCTGCTATGTCTCTCTGTCTACCCCAGGGCCAGCAGGAGAACCTGTCTGTACAGTCTGTGCCTGTTACCCCATCCCTTATCTCCCCTACGTCTCCTGCAGAAGACTGTCCTCGAGCTGGGGACCAGTGCCCCCCTTGCTGACATTGCTGGAGAGGACACAAGTAGCTCTTAGGTGGCACCTCTCTGCAGAGGGGACATGACATTTTTGGGCTAGGGACCTTCAAAACGTTCCTTGAGCCACCTTGGAGCCACCCAGCACCTCCACAGCCCTCCAGGCAGAGCAGAACCAGGGGCAACAACTGTGCTGCAGCCAGACTCTTCTACCATCCCAGATGAATGTAACTAAAAACCTGGCCTGGCAATGTCTTTAAAGGAAAAGGAAGTATTAAAGAGTAAAGAATGAACAACAACCACATGTGAACATCATTATTCATACAAAGAAGTGCCATCCCCAAAATCCATGCCAAGAAACCTACTGCCATGAAGTTTCTCTGTGTAGGAAATAACAAGGAATTGTGCAACAGCAGCTGTTGTCAGTGCATAGGACCAGAGCTGGGAAGCTGAGTTATGGCTTTTGCCAACCTGCCTGGGTGTCAAACCTATGGCTGGTCACACAGTATCTGTGTCTCAGACAGAAATCACAGGGGTGACCCTTTTGTTGGAGGCTCTCAGGGAAGCATTTTTGTTTTTCCAATGAAAAACATCTAAATGTAGTAGAAACATTTTTTGGGTTTATTTCAGATTGAAATGGTTTCATTTGGGGTTTTGAAAGCCAAGCCAAGTGTTTGGATTTCAAACAAAAAAGGGAAATATTTCTGTCCTGCTTAGAATTGCCTTCCTTCAGATAATCAAAAACTTCATGGAAAGGGAAGAGTTTCCTCTGAGCATTCACATCCAATTTGAAACAGTAAATTAAAAGAAGTTGAATGTTTTTAAGCAGCTCCCTTATTAGCAGCAATGTAACTTCCTTCCCCCCCAGCATCGGGACACAACCTCCCCTGCTTTGCCTGCCCTCGTACCACTAACAAGTGGGTTAGTTTCAGGGTGGCCAGTTCAAAGCTGAATTGTCTCCAGCTGGTTTCCAGGGGAGCTGAACACCCCCTTTCCCTGTCCACCCTGGCCGTGGCCTCGGCATCGCTGGGTCAGGGGCACCTGAGCAGGTATTTTGGTGCTTTGCTTTGCTTTCCTTCTCGTGGCTGCATCTGGAGAATGTGGCCATAGGCACAGGAGCCTGGCTCAGGGTCTTCATCCCCCCCCAAATCTGGGGTTTCATTCACAAAGAGACCCTATTCCAAAGTGCCTCCAGCCTGCAAAATAGGGATAAATACTATTTACTCTCTGCAAGCTTTGCATTAAAAATGATAAAACGAGGGTAAATCTCTGCTTTCTCTTTTTTCCCCTCTCTTTTTAATGTAGGGAAGGTAAGACTCCTGAGCCCTGGGGATTGCCTTTATTTTCTCTTTTATGATATTTACTAAAGACTTAAAGATGGGAAGAGGCAGAAGCCTATGGAGTGTATGGGCTGAGATGAAAAGGTCCTGGATCCCCAGCGGGATAGGAAGGCTTCCAACAGGAGGCACAAGCTGCTCGGCTTTGTTTCTCAATTCAAACATGGTACCATGCACAAAGGGAGGCGAATAATATCGCTCTCCCAGGCGGCGAGCCCACGCCTCGCTGCTGGCCATAATAATAATAATTCAAAACAAAAAAAGGATGCCAGCAAGAAAAATTATTTGGGATTAAGGGTTCCCGTGTTCCACCTGCTGGCTTGGGGTATTCTTCTGCTGAATAGACCTTCAGCTCCCTGAGACCTTGGACACCCCGGGGCAGGGTCCATCCCTTTCCGGGCCACCATTGACATGCTGTGGGATCAAAATGCCTACGGAAAGATTCCTGGGGAGCTGATCGTGTGAATAAAAGGGCAACCTGTCGATGACTCCATGCCGGCACAAACGCTAGGGTTGTGGGGAAGGGGCAGCTCAAGGTTTCCTGCGAGACAGAGGTTGGGGGGAAAGGGCAACACAATGTATGCTAATGTCTGAGCTGACCAGGGCTGGGCAGCTTAATGCTACCCCAGGAACTCCCTGTAATCTGTCATTATATCCCTCCTTTGACATGGCTTTCCTCTGCTTAATGGTCATCTTTGGGCTCTGCTGCCAAGGAACAAGGCTCAGCTGGCTGGCCCCTTCCCCAGCCCCAAGGTATGTAGAAAGTGCTCAATTTTCTCCTAACAGCACAAATACAATGAGGGAGTCAAGCTAGACTTAGATATCTATAGAATATCTAAACCCACCCCTTTTTCCCCACAGCCACCCCTTGAGGCCACAAAAACCTCTATTGTCCACTGCATCCAAGCATGAGGAGCTCCACAGCTTGCCCACAGTGCTGGAGGAATGATCTCCTTCTGTTTGACTTGGATGAAGATCCCACTGGCTTCAGTCATCCCCTCCTGCACGAGGTGTCACATGTTCCTGCAGAGCATTCCGCCTCATCAGCATCCACCCGTCCCTGTAGCCCACTCCAAGTGGTGGTAGGGAACACGTCCCAAAGGCTGAGAAATGAGGTCCCCAGCCACATATACTCTCCCTGCCCCATTCACTGCCCAGATCAGCCTTTGCTGAGTGGGTTCAGGGACTGTGAAACCCTCCCACCCACAGCCAGGTTCAAATCTTGCTGCAGGGAAAAGACAAACAGCTGTTCCCGAGCCTCCACCATGGCCACTGGAAGAGCACCATCAGCTGCATTGGCCAGGCTAGATGAGCATCACCAGCTGCATTGGCCAGGCTAGATAAGCATTATCAGCTGCCTTGGTTTGCTGGGAGAACATCACCCCCTGTGTTGGTTTGGGCTGGAGAAACATCACCACCCACATTGGCCAGGCTGGAGGAGCATCACCACTTGCCTCAGCTTGGCTGGAGGAGCATCGCTGTCCTTCCTGGCTGGGCAGAAGTACCACCACCCGCCCTGTCTGGGCTGGAGAAGCTTTGCTGCCCTCCTTGGCTGGCCCCAGAGCACCTTGGCAGGCTCTGAATGAAGGTCCTTTCTGGCCTCACCAAGCCAGGTCAGTGGTGCTGACAAGGCGCCACGGCGGTACGAAGAGTAAAAGCTAAAACTGAAGCTGGAAGGAACGGAGCTCTGACTAGGGCTTCCTCAGAAAATAAACCACTCTGTTGAGTCTCTCAGCTGGCTCGGAAACCTCCGCGGGCCACCAGAAGAGCTGTGGCCTTTGTGGTTAGTACGGCAGGTGCTGCTCGGACCCGTTGCTCTGATTATCCCTGGCACGGCGGGAGCGGTGCAGGTAGCCCAGGGCTGGCATTTGGTAGCCCAGAGCCTTCGGGGCTCTGCCCTGCTCCCACTGCGATCAATGGGGATACTTCAATTAGCTCCAAAGAGACTGCCGTCAGCTCTCCCATCGGCTTCACCCAGCACGGAACAAGCCCTTAGAAGCCCATAAATAAATAACAGCATTTTCATACTGTTTTGCATCAAAGCTGGTGGGATTTTTAACTCATTAACAGCCATGCCCTTCGTTTCCCCAGCATATTGCACGGGCTTAATGGCAAACAGCTTTACATGGTGAGATGCCAATTCTGCACATGGGAAGCTGTGGGTGACGCCTCCACAGAAGGGGAGGTGTCCTTTCAGAGACGAGCCACTGTTTGCAGGGAGCTTCAGCCCTGCCTGGGGCAGAAGGTTATGGGGCACCTATAGAAAACTTCTCCACGAGGCAGCTCCAGCACTCAGCTTGGCCCCTGTTGCAGGCTCTGGTGTTCAGGATCCAGGAGCCTCTTGGATCCAAGGCTGGCCAGGTGGAGAACTGGTATAGGGAGGAGTGGGGAAGGCCAAGATATAGGGCTAACCCTCTATCTATAGGAATATATATCTATAGGGAGCTGTGGGGTTCTGCTGGGGCAAAGCCTGGGAGGGAAGGACCTAACAGACGCACTGACTGACATTGCACTGAGGGGTGCTTTCACCTGGGCTGGGGTTTCCTTCCCTTGGAAGGATGTGGCCACAGAGCTCATTTGTTCAGGCAGGGGTGGGAAACGCCACAGCCATGTCACCCTGTTACAGAACGGCACAAAATGATGCCCAGGAGATCGCCTCCTCCTGCCCTTGCCACCCTTGCTTTCCTCCTGCTCCAGCAGAAACACCCACTGTTTCTCCAGACAAATTATGCCAATCAAACCAACCTCATCAAGTACAAACCAAGAATGAATACAGCCAGCAGAGTAGAGAAACAGACACCCACGCAGGGGCTGGAGGAAACAAAGACACCCAGAAGTCACTGGGAGCCATCAGACACCATTGGCAGCTTCCTGAACACACCGTACATGGGTGTCTGTGCTTTGGCTGTTGGTAATTTAGAAAGTGCTTTCAGCTTTCAGGATATGTGGGAACCTCACATATCCTGTGCTTTGTACAGGTATTCAGAAGGCAGAATTTTTCCTATTTTAAAGATATTCATTTCTTCCACAGCTGTTTGAGGGTAAATATTTGAACTGGAGCACTGTCTTTGGTGGTGCTCACCAAGATACTGCTCTTCTGGCAGGAACTTCTGAATGAGCTACACCGAAATACAGAATTGGAGGGTGTCCCACCCTGTTAAGTCTCGTCCTTTCTATGTGCTGAGGGCTTTTACATAGATTCAAAGACTATTAAATGCCACGGTGAACTCTAGGACTAAATCAAAAGGGAGAGTCCTCCACCACAACATCTACATCCACCCCATAGGTCTAATGGAACCACAGCACAAGTATCAGTCAAAAAACCATCACCTGCCTCAGTTTAAAGATTTAGGATGAAAGAAAATCAGCCTCAACACTGAGGGCACTTTCATCCTATTTGCAAAGACTTTCCTGGTCATCGCTTCATATGGGAAAGGGCTGGATTTACCACATTTCTTTGAAGAGGTACATCAAAAGGCATTGCCAAAGAACACAATTTGGGGGTATTACAGTCACAATACAACATTGCATCACTCATCAATTATGTGTCAAAGCCCAGATGAAACTCAGCTTTCAGTACAAGACCGTGATGAAGTGACAATCTCGCCCACATCTATGAAGAAGGTCTGCACCACATTTATCTCAGTGAGAGCCAGGAGCCTCTGGTAATTTTGCTTAATCTTTTATATGGGGTTCTGAATTTACAAGAGATTCAGTCTGGTTATCTGGCCAGAAAGGGAAACCCTGGCATCCTTTGGGTCCTTATGTTCTGCAGTGTTGTGACAATCTCCACAACATCTCCTCGGACTGGTAATTCCGATGCTCAACAGGGTGTTGAATTTGGAGTTGTCTAAGAGGTTTCGATTCTCTGTCTGGCATCACTCCCTCCTGCAGGGTTGGGAATTGCTGCAAATTTTATTTTGTTTTGAAAGAGGGCAGTTCTTGACTCCCGTTTGCTTCAAGTCTCCAGCTGCTTTGCTCATGGCTTTACGGCACATGACTTCTATGGGCTTGTGGCTCCAAACCCAGCACCTCCTGAACCCTGGCCATGCTTGGTCATTGCGATCCCCAAATCCAATCCAGAAAGGAGAGACCTAGAGCAGGGAAAGGGGCAGGATGGCCTCTTACAGTGCACTCCCTGTTCCTGCTCTCCCAGTGTTTCTTCTCTCATAGGGCGCCTGCACTTGAGGTTCTGCACTTCATCTTGTTCATAAAACTGATGCTAGGCAGAATACTTGGCTCAGCTGAAGCGTGACCCACAGCTATAAATCTGCACTGCTCCCCCCACTTACGCCCCCACAGAGTTGCTGTCACTGCCCATTTTGGGTTGAAAAACCAAACATGACATTTCCCAGGTGCAGATGTGTTTGTCTCCCCTCCTTTCCAGACTTCCTTGGCTTCTCTCTCTTTTTGAAGAGAAAGAGATTTAGCAGGCTCTCCTCTTGGATGGAAATGTTGAGGCAATGGCCGGGCTGGGCCAGAGGGACTGATCTGACACCCGGGGGAGACAGCTGGCTGTGGCACTCCAGCCACCCCATCAACCATCCAAGCTGAGGAGTGGGGCTGGAGATCTTCCCTTGCCCCAGGAGGACTCTAGAGGAAACAAGCTTTCCCCTGTCCAAGCTCTGAGGTGGTGGGGAGGATGGAAAAGTTCTCCTGGTGCTCACTGGCTGCAAGAGCTTTGTGGAGCAGAAAAATGGGTTGTGAGAGGAGGATAATGGGGAGAAGATGAGACAAGGTGGGAAGCTGATCTTGTGGCAAGACACTACACAGGGCTCCAGTGCTTCTGCCCTAGCTGCATCCACCCCTTACAACCACTAATCTGGTCTCTGCTGCACAGCCCTATTGGTGGCCGTTCTTCAGGGAGATAACATGCTGGGACCATGGTATAAATGGACTCTAGGGGACCCTGCAGACTTCTGAACTGTACGAAAGGGCAGACAAAATGCAGTACAACTGAGGATCAAGTTTTTTGCCTCCAAATGGTCACAACCACTTGTAAGCCCCTATCCAATACCAGTTAATTCATATAAAGAATTTGAAATTGGCCCAGTTGTGTGATCCATAGAAGTAAAAGCCATTAAACCACTATTACTACTAATCTGCTACTAAACCTAATTACAAGGATGCCATCTTTGGTTCAGAAACCCCTAAATTACAGAGAACACACCAGCCAGCTACAGCCATATGGTTGCCCCATACTCAAACACCTCCCATGGAATCTGGTGCTGCTTGGGTTGGAAACAGGTCCTTTTTTATGACCTGTCTGTGTCAGGTATGGCTAGTCTGAGTGCCAGTTACAGAGCCTGAGGCTGGGATTCATCCCCACTTACTGCTGGCATTTTAACTGATGCCCATTTTAGATGCCTGCCATTTAGGTGCCTTCATTCTGAGGATTTCCAAGAAGGAAATTCAGAGTGCAAGGGGG
This sequence comes from Gallinago undulata, assembly GCA_026546715.1. NCBI lineage: Eukaryota > Metazoa > Chordata > Aves > Charadriiformes > Scolopacidae > Gallinago > Gallinago undulata. The sequence goes on along the minus strand of JAOTQQ010000003.1, from coordinate 25,937,979 downwards.
AATAGCTTCCCACTTCCCAACCAACATGACCATGATTCTACAACCACAACACTATAAGCACAGGACGGCAGCCGTTGTTTAAGTGGGAGCTACCTGGAGATGGTAAGCCCCGACAACACATCACTATAAGCTTTCTAGAAGAGCCTAAGCTGAGAACTCCCAACTGCGACACGGGGATTGCAGGTTCTTGGGTGAAGGCAGCAGTACTGAACAGCCTGAAGTAGTGTCCATACAACGTACTCTGACTGATCCCCTGATCAACTCAAGAGGACAGAAGCATTCCCAAACCCTGCTCCTGGGGCAGCCCTGTGTGACTTTTATAACATTGTCTGCTTGAGTGCCAGATTTTCTTTTATCTCAGTGCTCTGTGGAGGTGGGTCTTATTTCTGCAGCTGGTGCTAGAAGACTCCTCTTCAGATTGCACAGTGATAAGAGGTGACTGGGGCTCGTTATGACTTTGCTTAACAAGCTGATGACATTTTTATGAATGAAGAAAGTCCCAAGATGATTAGAGTTGTTGATCCTTCAGAGATGCCAGGACTCTCCCCTGACTAACAAAGCCTGCTCACATTCTTCTCAGCAGATGAAATCTGTGCAGTACACTTTCTCTTCTTGCCCTCCACTGAAATTGTCCTCTCCTTCTGACCAGCCTGAAGTAAGATGTGGAAATAACCTCACTTTCCTTTAGGTGGGAAATTTTGGCTTCTGTCACATAGGATGAGCAGCTCCCAAAATGCAAATGTGCGTGGCACTGTGGATCGAAGCCTCCCGGGCTGGGACGGGAGAGAGAGCCTGGATATCGGCTGATCTTCCATTAAGGTCAGGAGAGGGATGTGGGATGAGGTGTGCACAAAGGCACTACTGTGTGTGGCTTTGCAAGAGCCAATCCTGCCTCCTTAAGGGATAAGAGGGTTTTGAAAGAGCAAGTTAAGTGTGCCAGGGGTAGATGGACACTTTGTGAGGGGCTTTTCTAAAATCCCACAGAAGAGGCTGTTAAGGAAACCTGGTGGCCAGAGAATAAGAGGCAAATTCCCATCTTAAAACCAGCCCCAGGAAGCAGAGACAAAGAGTTTGAACCCAGCAAGGCTTGATGTGCGGGGAGGTGAGCGACGCCCAGGGTGCAGTCATAATTAAAAATAATAACATTGAGCACTTTCAAAGCACTCGGTAAACATGATTAACTAATTAGTCAACTCTTTACTAATTAACCAGTCACGGGACTGGTGTTGCTCAATATGTTTAATGATCCGGAGAGCAGTTAAATAGCCGGGGGCAACGTCGGGGAGGACGTGGTGGCTGTGCAGGGGATCGACGGGGAGGTTGAGATGAACTCACAGCAGCAACGGGGGCTCGGACAGGAGGGGACGGCCACCTTGGCACCGGCTGGACCCGGACCCTCTGATCATCCCAAAGACAGAGCTGTCATCTTTTCCCCCGACAACTCCCTCACCTTCCTCTCGGGGCAGGGGACTCCTGGGCACCTCTCATAAGTGCCTGGGGTTAACGTTTATGACTATTTATACACAGCAAGAGGCAGGTGGAAATTTTCTGATGAACCAGTCCAGTCTGAGATCAGGCTGAGCTAAACGTTAACCCCCCCCAAAATGCTATGCACCTCAAGCTTCATGTGAATGCCCCACAGTACAGTGAGGATGTCTCCACTCCCTTCCCTTCCAGTAAAAGGGGGCCTACAGGAGAGATGGGGAGGGACTCTGGATCAGGGAGGGGAGCCATAGGACAAGGGGGAAGGGTTTGACACTGAAAGAGG
>JAOTQQ010000003.1:25914766-25932385 GCA_026546715.1 Gallinago undulata | reverse complement strand
AGCCCAGACCTGGACGCAGGATTCCAGTTGTGGCCTCCCCAGTGCAGAGCAGAGGGGGAGAATGACCTCCCTCCACCCACTGGCCACACTGTTCCCTACGCAGCCCAGGATCCCACTGGCCCTCTTGGCCACAAATCGACTGCACCCAAAGGCGGCTGCAGCGTCCGAGCCCCAGCTCAAGCGAAACTGTGGCCGTTCTCCTCTTCTTTCCATCCTCTTAAACTTGGTTATTTCACGGAAGCTGCAAGGGGGATGCCTTTGTTATCCATTTAAATTGCTTGTTTAAATGGGCAGCCAGCTTCTAACGGGGCTAATTTTATAGGCACCATAACCCGAGGCGAGAAGTTTCTTTTACGACCCTGCACTCCCCCTGTCTCGAGCGGCAGCAGGGGCTGCGGCCGGACCCCGGGGGGTCTGCACAGACCTGCCAGCCCAACGGCGGAAAAAGGCATCAGTAACTGGCAAAAAAAAACGAAAAAAAAAAAGCCAAAACAAACAAAAAACCCCCTGTCTTATGAGATATAAATTAGATTATTGCTCTGGAGAGATGAGCTGCTCCGCTCACCCACGGGGCCGCCACCGCCGGAGAGCATCTGTTGCAATTACAGGTTCTTCCAGCAGAAATGACCTCCCAAATATTTCAGCTGCAGCTGGAGCAGGCACAAACACTCCATGTTCTTTCTACGGCTGAACAGCAAGTGCTTGGTCTCCGCTAAATCACTCGCTGGTGGCCCCATCTCCTCCGAGGGCTCTGGGCAGGGGGGTCTGGTCCAGAGTTCCCTGGCTGGAGGTAACAGGGTCCAGATTGTCACCTTGGGGTGGGCGCTGGAGGCTGAGCTTGTCTCTCTTCGTGCTGTTTGTACGGTGCAAAGTGCACCCTTGGCACTAGATCAGCAATATTAATTGCCAGTGAGAGGAAGCATATAATCAGCCTTCAATGCTGTATAATTACACAGAAATTACCAGAAGAAATTAATTCCAAAAGGTGAACATATGGGCCGCGACGCTGAAGCCGAAGCTGGATTTTGCCTCTGGTTACTGCCAGTCATAACTGAGGGCAGAATCCAGGCCAAAAGTGTGTTTTCTAGTTCGTGATTTATTGTACCAAAATGGAGCTGGTAATGAAAACCGTGCTCCACTTAATACACAGTCGACTTCCAACAAAAATGCCAGCAGGAACTCTTTCTTCTCCTTCTTGCCCTACAGCTGCCCGTCAGCAGAGGATCTACGAGCTTGGCGTTGGGGAGAGGCACCACCACCCCACGAAACCCCGACCCTGGCTGGCACCGGGCTCTGCGGACGGGCACCCCGCCGTGTCCCTGCGGCCCCGCACCCTCCTCTGCCTCTCCCCCATCTCCCCCCATCCTCTCACGCTTCCCCCACCTGAGCAGGGCTGAGCCTCTATTGCAGATTATTTCAGCAATTATTTTCAGAGTGAAAATCCACCTGAATTGCAGATTATTTCAGCAAGCCAATAAAAATCCTCCGCAATTGCAGATTGTTTTGGCAAGCGAATGAAAAGCAGGCTCTATGACTCCGTGTTATACAACAGCCTCCAAAATACCCTCCTTTGCCACAGCATCGACCTGTTCAACCCAACCCATGTGGGCGCTGAGCACCCCCCGCAACACCCGAAGCCAATGGAGCCATATGGTATAAGAATCTTGCTCCTTCCTGGCCCAAACGTCTGCTTCTTAGCCTTAAAAATGCCCCTTTTTTTTTCTTTTTTTTTTTTTATTTTCTGGGTGCAAAACCAGCAGGACACCTCTCCTCTCCTTGCTGAGAGCAGCAGGTGGAGAAAACCCCGAAGAACCCAACGGCGGGGAAGGGACCCTCCAGCCCTTCTGATGCCCCCAACCCTTGCAAACATGGGGCAACCTGTGGGAAAGCGTTGGGAGATGGCCGAGTGCCACGGCCGAGCCCCTTCGCCGCAAACGGGGATTCATTTGCATGCCAACGCTGTAGTCGGGCGCTTTCCAACACGGTGGGAGCATATAAATGTATTTGAACCCTCAATATCGCCCGGCAGCACCGACCCCTTGGGAGAAAAGCCCTGTGGGGGGAGGGGAGCTGGCGCAAAGGGGTCCGGAATAGGAGATGGCCGAGTGAAACCCGGGTTTTCCACCGGGCAGCGAAATGATGAAGAGCTGAAAGGCCCCGAATTTGGGCACACGGCGGATCTGCGGCGGGGATTTCCCAGCCAAAACCGTGCGTGCCAGCGACAACAGGAAACTCGCGGGCTGTGTGACAAGTGTTGTGGCCTCTCCTTAGCTCTCTTACTGCCTCAATGGGTCCCGGGTGACTCCGCAATCGAGGTCCCATTCACGCCAGGAAGAGTCGAATCCCAGGGATATGTGTTAGGCCAGCACTTTCCACTTCTCTTTCAGTTCATGGACAGCTATAAATTTTCCAGGGACAGCAGTACAGTACATGCCTCCACTGCAGCCACTTCCACAGACTCCTTAAAAGTAGTCCGGGACCCTGAGAAAATCCATTATATTAAGCAATTAACAGCCGTGCGTGTGAGTTCATGGACCTTCTCGCTGCCAAGGACCAGAATACAAACTATACCACCCCTAGTCAAGGCCAGTGAGTCAAATTATTGGCGATAAACACATTTATTCCAAATGCTGACCCATTTTACATCCCTTTATTTAACACAGCTGCTCTAAAGGGTGGTTAGAATAAAGGAAAAATGAAGTCTGTGAGTCTTCATGCCTCCCTGGTTCTCTCGGCAGAGCTGGCTGAATTCTCGTTGCTATTATTAGTGTTGCGATTGTTGTTGTTATTATTATTGTTATGATTATATGCATTTCATTCTCTTTTGGGTAATGAATAATTTATGACTCTGTCTCGATCCCCTTTCAATGGATTCACTATCCAGGGAGACTTGCTGAATAATTTGGATCATTCGTTTTCAAGTGCATGGGCCGCCGACAAATTGTTCGCTTTTCATTACTGGGGACATTCATTGGTCACCCAAATCAGGGGATTTCTTTGGTCTCCCCAAACACGTGATGTGCCGTCTGGGGTTTTGTTGGGATTTTTTTGGGGTTTTTGCTTTGTTGTTTTTTGGGTTTTGTTTTTTTTTTTTTATTGGGTGAAACTTTGTGAAGTGGAGCCGAACAAACAGCTCGTTTGGCGGGGTGGGGGCAGGTTGGATCTCTGGAGAAAACAGTTTGCCAAATTTTTGTGAACATTTGGTGGTTTCACAGCAGCTCATGAGAAGGAAATGCTGTGGAGCATATTAAATGTTATTTAATACTTTAAAGGCATCACTATTTTTGCCGTTTGATTTGTTCAAAACTTTTATACAGCTGATTACTGAGCTTTTGCTTTCTCAGTGCTAACCAGGAAAATATTGCAGTATTAGACCTGGCTGCTTCTTTGTCTAAAATCAAAGTGAATTTTCAAGAGACTTGCATTTGGGGATCTTTTTTCCTTAAAATCAAATGAGCACCTGTATTAACCAGGACTGGTTTCGGGATCCTGCCCTCATCCACATGGTCTACCCCGTGACAGCAGCACCCCCCCCAGCCCCGGGCAGGCTCCGGGCTTGACAGGGACATATCCCCGGGGGAACACACGTGGTACAACGGGGACGAGCACTGCTCCTTGCTCTGCTGCCAGACCACAGGATGGAGATGGTCAACACACCACCACTGGTACCCGCAGTTTCTCTGGGAGGTCCCCACTTGGACAAACCTCGGCAGATTTGCCACCAGCTCCATTAAAAACACCGGGACATGCCACGCTCAGCTGCAGAATGAACTGATAGCAGAGCTGTGGGATCCTCCTGATCCTCCCTCTGCTGTGGGATAGAATCATAGAATTGCCCAGGTTGGAAGGGACCTTTCAGATCATTGAGTCCAACCATCAACCCAACACTGACAAAACCCACCACTAACCCCTGTCCCTCAGCACCACGTCTGCCCGGCTTTTAAACACCTCCAGGGATGATGACTCCACCACTGCCCTGGGCAGCCTCTGCCAGTGTTTGATAACCCTTTCAGCGTAAATTTTTTTCCTAATATCCATCTTAGACCTCCCCTGATGCAACTTGAGGCCGTCTCCTCTTGTCCCATCGCCTGTTCCTTGGGAGAAGAGACCGACCCCCCCTGGCTACACCCTCCTTTCATGCACTGCGTCCCGAAATGCCACGGGCTAAATCCAGGTTCACCTGGGAATGACTGGGGCTGTGCATCACCGTTCTGACTCAGACCTTCCCCGTGCCACATGGTGTGATTGCAACCCCGTAGACACAGAGCATCCCAGTCCCTGGGCCACGATGGCCGTTGAGGACAAGCTTGTGGTCCCCAGGGTCCTGAGCTGGAGGGACTCATCCCCTCCCTGCCCTGCGCTGCTGCCTGCGCTGCCTGCCCTGCATGCTTTAGCCCCGATTTACGAGCAGCGTGTGAAGGAGAGACACTGGGCTGCTGGGCTGAACAATGCGGGAATATTAGCCGAGTTACAAAAACAAACAAACCAAACCCCGCCGGGAGCCCGTTTCATTTATCTTCTTTTGTCCAGTTTTGCTTCAGCGTGAAAGTCGCCCTTTCAAGTCCAGCAGTTGTGTTCCAGCCCCGGCGGGTAGCTGATCCAAAGCGTTACACTGAGAGCTTCCCAATGGCATGTTTGCACAGTTCAATTCATTTCTAAATATTCAGCGGAGTTTCCCTCCCTCCTACCCTCCCAGGACTTTTTTTTGCCCAAGAGCCGAGGGTGTAAAGTACAGGGCCGGGGATACTGGTGCACAGAGCCTTTGTGTGCAAACACAAGCTGCTGTTTGTATTTGCCTTCACACTGTCAGAGCCCAATTGTGTGCGGTGCAATACTGGCTACCAGTCTGCTTTCAATATCCGCTCGGCCATCCCCGCTGCCAGAGGGACGCTCCCCCTCCCCGGCCGCTTTGAAGAGAAGTGATTTAATTTCATGAGACTTTCGGTTAATCACGTTACGATCTCCAACATTAACCAGAACTGACTCCCTATTGCAAAAGGGAGGGCGGGCGAGGAAACAGCCTGGCTCGGGACAGCCCGCGAACGCCGGAGGAAGGCGAAGGGCAGGACGGCTGCCTGGCTGGTCCTGCGCCGCTTATCAGATGGGGCTGGAAAACAACCGCCTCTCGCCAGCGCCGGGAGGGAGCAGCCGGCTTTGGCCATCCCAAGGATGCTGTATGGGCTGCTCTGCCCATCTGGGTCTTTGTGAAAACCAAGGCCTTTTCCTCCTATCTATAGCTCTACTTCTCATTTACCTTCCTTCTTCCTTCTCCCACGTACAGTGTCCTGATACCTCTCTCACATCCCCCAGATTTGTGTCCGGTTTTGGCTCCTTCTAGTTCTGTATTTCCACATGCTGTGGTGGCCAGTGGTCCAGAATGGTCCAGGGTCTCCCTGCACAGGGAGCGGGGTCTAGGGAAGGTCTAGCATGAAGAAGAGGAGGCTGAGAAGAGGGAGATTCAGGTCTCGCCTGCCTGTTGCTGTCTCTCCCTCACTCCTGCTCACCACCCTTCACGCATGGCTCAGGTCTTCCCAGAGCCTGACCAGCCAGAGATTCTACGCTGGACCTCAAAGGAAAGTACTTCTGGAACTGTGAGTGCAAACCACTGGGAAATCCCCAGTGGCTGTAAAAAAAAAAATCCCTTTTTCCAATCAGATATGTTGCTCTTGCTCTTCCCATCCACCAGGGTCTGACTAGCTAAGAATGAACCTTAAGTATCCAGATTGCTGACATTAAGGGACATTAATTCACCCCATGGAGCTGCCACGAAAATAGTCAGACTCGGTCAAAAAGCAGCATAGATCAGAGCGCAGAGCCTGGTAGGGATCAGGGAGATGGATGGCTCTGGGGAAGGTGACATGGTCTCCTCATCCATCTTTCCATCCAAATGTGTGGACGTGGAGGATGCAGCCTGTGTGGAGATGGTGATTGGGGATGGAACAGCTGGGCTTCTCCTCGCACAAGCTGGGAGCTCGCAGAGCCAGCACGGATATGGCACGCAGCCCGGAGAGCGAGCCGCGCGGAGCGGGGACTGCTGAGCCAGCAGCTCTCCTCCTGCATTTCTTCTCCAGTTCCCACCTGGGACAAGGAGGGGAAAGAAATCTTCCTGCTCCCCAGGGAGAAAGCGGGGAGCGCTCTTCCCGCTCCATCAGGCACCATCGTTGGATCTGCCTCTACTTCCCCACAAGCAGAAAGTGCTTCCCATCACTCCCGCAAGTCAAAAAGAATAAATCTGCTGTAAAACAAACCCTCAGAGCCTGGCTGCTCGCAGCCTGCCTCACTGCCCCTCCTGCTCCTGCCCCTCACGGTGGTTTTGCCCTTTTCCAGGTGAATCTGGGAGCGCTGGTTGGAGGCTCTCAGCTCTCCACCCTCCTCTCCCCAAACAGGGGAGATGCAGCAACCCTCAAACAAGGAAAAGGTTTGTCTCTGAGACACCCCCGAGGCTGCTCGCCCCGACCTGTACCCACTCTCCTGCCCACACAATCTCCTTCTCGCTGATCATTTTTGGCAGAAGGTGGCAAAGATCTGTTGGGCTGCCCCTTTACCAGCTCCTCCATCCCCAGGAGCACATCACAGGAGTGACTGGGGGCTTCAGCCCCCACCAGCACCCTGGGGCACCCTGCGCCGGGCTCCATGCAAAAGGGGGTCCCTTTCCAGGTGATACCACAACCTGGGTGACAACAGCCAGTGGGCAAAGCCAGAGGTCCCTTCCAGACCATAATCCTCCATGAAATAATTTAGAAATGGCCATGAAATAGAAGTTTTTTCCTTCCCCAGCCTCCAACCCTCTACCGAGGAGGGAGACGCAGATATGATTTTCAACCCTCCCATCATTCACAAGACACCTTGAAAAAGGTTTGGAAGGAAAACTCCTGCCTGCACCCTCCCTGCTCTCACCACTGTGTGGGCGACATGGAACCGGGCTCTTTCCCTGTCTATTCCTTTCCCTACTTGCTTCTCTCCCCGACGATGTGACCGTCACTTTCCACAGGTACATATTGTGAGCAGCAGCAGTTTTGTGCCTCCTTTGCCCTCCAGTGCCAGCTGAGACCTCGGGGTGCCCAGCTCTGTGCCCACTGAGCCCTGGGACAAAGCATCCTCTCCCATCGTATCGCTCCATGGGTTTTTAAACTCCGCTCTCCACTAAAACCAGTGCTGTTCAAAATAAATCCATAAACCAAGCTCCGAGCCGAGCTGCATGCCTCCTCCATCCCCGAGACACTTGCCCACATGGGGCTCTGTGCTCTCACGGGTCAGAACCTGTTTCTTAAGTATCTACTAAAAAAAAAAAAAAAAAAAAGGGCAAGATTTTTTTCCTCCCCACCAGTTAATCCTCTGCCTTCTGCTGAGCCTAATGCGAACTCCCTGCTGGAGTGTGGCTGAGCCCCTTCGTGATCTGCAAACACGGGCTGCTCCCACCAGGGATGGAGTGAAAGCGGCCAAGCCCCCCGGCTCCGCTCCCCCCAGCAGCCTCCCCGGCCGCACCGCAGCAACTCAGAGTAGGAAAAGCCTCCCTCCTGCCTCCTTATCAGCCCCCAGGGCATCCTAATCCCCCTGTAAATGAAAGCTGTTATACAGATATCTTTTTAAAAGCCTGCCCCGTCGCTTCAGCCAGGCAGCCCCATCCTGGTCCCAGTGCTCAGGAAATTCGGAGCGGGGTTAGCCGGGGTGAGACATTGCCACCAGAGAGAGGTGGGTTTGCACCGGGTGAGTTTCTTGCTAAGCTGTGCTTCGGTTCCCGTAACGCCATGCCAGGCTGCCCAGCTCTGCCAGAATGCCTTGGGAGAAGCAGCGGGGATCAGGCAGGGATGTGGCAGGGATGGGGTAGGGTTGGGGCAGGGTTGGGGCAGGGATGGGGCAGGGATGGGGCAGGTTTGGGGCAGGGATGGGGCAGGGATGTGGCAGGGTTGGGGCAGGGATGCTCAAAGGAGGTGTCCCCCACTGATTGCAGTGGCAAAAGCCTAATGGCAGCCACTGCTCCGGCGACACCCTGGGGACAAAGCTGGGCTCTGCTGCTGCCGGACCCTTTCCCCAGGAATCAGCTGTCTGTGAGGGCTGGTCCAGGCAGCAAAGCCTCTGCCTCCCCTGCTGCTGCCTGAAAAACTGGGGGGAGCTGGTGGTGCAATCATGAAGATACCACAAATTAATGGTCTCTTGAGTGGGGGTTGAGTGTGGGGGCTGTGTGAAGGCCCTCACTGGGGTTTTGAGGGCTCAGCCCTGCCACAGCATGGGCTGATGTGTCCTGAGCTGCAGGGAGCTGTGTCAGTGCCTTCTAGGAAAGGCTGGAGGTGGCATTTGGGGGGTCCCAGGTCTGGTTTGGGTTTATTTCTGCCATCTGACAGCGACACGGCGTGAAATGGTGTGCAACCTCTGCAGCACTCTGAAACTGGTTCCAGTTTTCCTGATCCAAGATCTCCTTCTCCCTGCACGTCCCCCAGGGCAAAACTGGATGGGGAAGAAACACAACACAGCACCCCAAAATACCCAAAAGGGTTCCCGGGAAAACTCCGCTTGCACAGCCCAGCCCCAGCACACACTAGCCCATAATAAATGTAAAAGCCTCCAAAAACACCGTACCAAAAAGCAGGTCATCCCAAAAGAGAAGCAGGAGAGACCTAGGGCCGAGGAAGGGAGCAACTCTCCCTGGCCAGAAAGTCTGTCCCCCACCTCTGAGGACGAAGGGGAGATGATATATTTCCCACCTCACGGGTCAGGTGGGAAAACCAGAACCCTGGAAGCGTTTTCACAAGCAAGATCCCGACGGGCAGCGGAGACTGAAGAGCCCTCGTGGATTCTCCCTCCATCCCGGGAGAGGCAGCACGTCCCCCCCGGGGCGGTCACCGGGAGTTTGCCGAAGCGAGGACAGCGTAGGCTGAATAAGGATGACATGCTTTGGCCCAGAAAGAGGAGGGCAGAGATTAGCCGTGGACAAGCTCAAGGGAAGGCAAGTGTCCAACCCGGAGTGCCAAGCCTGGTTTTGTTTTAGCCTTAACTGCGCTTTTTTGTTTGTTTGTTTGTTGGTGTAAAAACCTTTCTGTTGGAAATCAGTTTAACTTTAAGCTTCCTGAGAATAAAAGCCTGTGAGAAAGCTCTGCCCATGCAGGGCCCACTTGGGAGGCTACAATGGGAGTCTCGGCAGCTCACGGGCCCATATTTCTATGGCTACAGCACCCATCTGCTCAGCAATACAGTGTTACCCACAGCTCCTGCAATTCCCCATGCAGAACCACCCGCCGGGAGCCGAACCAGGGCCAGGGGGGTGAAGGACCTGCCGCTCTGGGGACAGCACATGGTGCCACCAGGGGTCCAGCCTGCACAGGGTCCGTTCCAGTCGCTGGCTGGTGCTGTGATGCTCGTGAAGCTGCCCCGGGTGGAGTGTGCCCCCAGACACGAGGATGCTGTGCTGCTACTTCCCACCTTTCTCACCCCAAGTCCAAAGCATTTTGCACAGCCCCCCCTTTGCTCTCTGTAATTGGGGAAACTGAGGCACAGGGAGAAAAGACAAGCCTGGATCTCAGCAATGACGACTATTCCTAATATCCTCGGAAGGCAACGGCTGGTATCAGCACATGCAGCTCCACAAACCCCCTCTCAGCCTTGCCTGGCTGGCTCAAGCGAGGGATATCATCGTGCTGCCCAACCCCAGGCAACAGCATCCGTCTCAGACAAGTGGAGGGTGCTACCCCCTGGGGATCCTGCGTGGGCTTCCTGGGGGTCCTATCTCATATCCTGCTCAGAGCCTTTTTGGGCGGATAAGAAGTGTCACTGCTTTACAAGGTGAGAAAGGGTGCTTGCAACCTTCCTCATCCTTCTGGGAGAGATAAGCAGGGTAAATGACAGGGACACTCAGAGACCCTCTTCTCCTCACAGAGGGATTTACAAAGTCCTCTCTTTGACTTCCATCCCACCATGCTGCCCAGAGCTGAAGGGAAAGAGGGTGCAATGAACGTGCCCCTGCCCGACCAGGTCTCTGCCGGCTCTTCTGATCCTACCCTCCCCTGTCCACTTCCCACTCTGCTGCAGACAGAGCCCTCTCCTTCCTCTGTCCTCTCCGAGACAGACACTTTGCAAAGCTCTGAATCACCATAGGAGAGGAGAAGACAACAGAAAGATTTCCCCCACCAGTCCAGTCCTTCTTGGTCTGATGGGTTTCAGCCACCACAAACCATTGTCACCCACCAGTGGCCCCAGGACGTGCCCTGCTGTGTGTTCCCGGGGTGCCTCGACCCTGTAGACAGGCATCGGGGGCTGCTCACCCAGCTGAGCAATAGCTCTGGTGGACCCCAAGCCATCAGTCACCACCAGCTTGACTCCTTGTCCCATTCAGAGGCCAAGGGGAATGGGAAGGAGCCGTCTCATAGGGCTACTCAACACCTCGCTGTGCCAGCCCTGTGGACTGGTTACAGATGGGACAAGAACACTGGAGATAATAAATGCAGGCTAAAGAAAAAGGATCACCTAAATTTAATAAGGGATACGAGGAACTCCCCCGAGAGGAAATCCCACAGCCCTTACATCCCTCTGCAGGACCAGAGTGAGGAGCGTCCATGGCAGTATCTGATTTCCCTGGCTGAGACGGGGAGGGAGGGGAGCCCACCGGCTGCTCTAGGGAGCACTGCCCTGCAAACGCCTCCCTGGACCACCACTGAGATGATAAAGCCCCAGGTTTGTCTGGGAGGAAGTTTTTGGTTGGGAATGTTTGGCGGGCTGTTCTCTGGCAGTTCCTGGTCCCTTCTGTGTCTGAGACGAAGTTTCCTTTTAGCTGGAGGAGAGAGACTCGCTCACAAATTGCTCTGACATAAGACACATTCCAGCCTGGGAACCCCGCTGCAGCGCGGAGCAGAGCCTGTCTCACCCCAGGCTTGTGCCAAATCCCCAATCTGAAAACACAAGATGTTTCCTTTTCTCTCCCCTGCAATCGCCCTTGTCACTGCTAAGCGCTCTCTCGGCATCGCCAAGGGCCAAAACCCGCCCGGCGCCCGGCACCTGCAGACACCACTGACCTCAGGGGGACCTGCAGGTGCTGGGTGCATCTCCCGGTGTCCCCCCCCGGCTCCCCAGGCAGGGGGGTGGAGGGGGAAAAGGGCTGGGGAGCACCGGGAACCGAGTCTGGAGGTCGTTCTCAGTGCGTGTCAGCGGGCTGCAGCCTGGGCTCGTCCGAGCAGTCGGCCAAGGCAAACGCAGAGGTATTTTATGCAAACTAAAGGGAGTATTCAGAGCCCCTGCTCGTTTCCAGCACTCCAAATAACACCGCGGTTCATGAGAAAGCGTGGAAGGGTGTCGACTGCACTTTATTGATGTCACTAAATCTGGTCCAAGCCCCTGCCTGCATTTTCATGTGTCCACACGAGCTCACCAGCAGTTGAGCTCTGACAACATTTTGGTTCGGGCATTTTACAGCTGCAAACTCCTCTCACGGGGGAGCTGGAAGCTCCATCGGGACAAACTGGTTTGGAGACCGGGGGGCTTGGGCTGGACCAACGCTGAGCAAATGGAGCCGACCCGACGGCGCTGGAGAGAGGGAGGATGGGGAACAGACCTCCGAGGTTGTCTCTCAAGCTGTGTCCTCCCTGGAGCATGTTTGCTCCCAGGCGCCTGGCCAACGCCGGGCTGTAAGGCCAAGCTCGACGTGGATGAGTTATTTGCCAGGTAAAGTTGATGGGAACCTGGATCTATGAAAAGCTCTGCTGGCCGGGCTCCGTCTGCAAGGAGCAGGTCCCTGGAGAACACCTCCTCGGGCCAGGCCCTTTCCTCTCCGTGTGCGGTGCCCGGGCTCTTGCAGGCAGCACGAAGTGATAAAGAAAAATTAGATCTGGCTGGCAAAAAAAGTTCCCATGGGAAATTTTGACTTTTTGTCAGAAACTCCAGTGTGGGTTTTTTTTTTTTTTTCAGGCCCAAATAAGCATGAATAGGAACAAAGATTCTGTTTTGGCAGGGGGAATGGGCTTACCAAAGAAAACACCCAAATTTTTAAGCAAAGCAGACGCATTCTATCATTTTTCTCCCCGATTGAAAAAAAAACAACAAAAAACCAAAAACACAAAGAAAACCCCACAATTTTCCAGGGAAAAAAAAAAGGGAATAAATTCAGTGAAAAAAAAATTGCAATCAGTTCTTACACCGCTGCCGGGGGCAAATTCAGCTGATTTGGCTAATTCACATTTCCCCTCACCCACTGCTGCTCGGGAGGGTCTGGTTTCCCTCTCCAGTGGCTGAAGATGCCTCCAAGAGCGCGGCCGGCAGCGTCACCACCAGCTGGGCCCTCGTCCCCTGCCCCTGCCCCGCCACAGCTGGGTCCGCAGCCCTCGGGTGACGGCGAAGCCCGACCTTCTCTCTGGATTTCGGAGAGAAAGCAGGGTGGGCCGATGGTCGTGGGCGAGTGGGTGGGAGCTGAATAGGGTTATTGTGATCTTTATCTGGGGGGATTATTCCAGGCAGTGTGGGCTTGGCAGGGCAAGGCAGTTGTTTGGTGGCGGGTGGTTTTGCAGGCAGATAGGTACGGCCCCAGGGAACACGCGGCACAAACGGGCTCAGGGAAGTTCTTTTCCGCTAGCTCCGTCCTTGTGAAACGTTCGCTTCCCAGCAAAGTCGGCAGAAAAAGGAGAAAAACTGTGATTTTCATTCGCAAAAGTTCTGACGTGACCAGGGCTGTGCAGGGTCTGAAATGCAAAGCCTGGTGCGGGAATCACACGTTTTACTGGAAACTGGGAACTCGTTTTTTTTTTTTATTGGAAGTAAATTGGAAGGGAGCAGGACGGTAAGTGCACGGGGCCAGAATAATATCTGAACAGAAGCATTTTCAGGAGCACTTTAGGACCCCGCAGAAGAGACCAGGGGCCCAAAAGCACCTTGAGATGGCATCAAATTTTTCGGCATCCCGGGGAGCCGGAACAATCTTCCTGCAGGCGGGGAGCTCGGCCCTGCCAGTGGGACGGGACAGAGGTCTGGGGGGAGCCGAGCCCCTCCTGCTCCCCCGGGCCTGATGCCGAGGAAGAGGGAGATGGGAAATACTCAAGACTTGGATAATCAACGCCCCGATGGCTGCCGGGCAGAGGGACCCCGCCGGGATGGAAGAACCCGGAGATAAACCCCTGGAACATTCCAGCGGCACCCACCGCCTTCCCCTCCGGGAAACGGTATTTCCCCGCCGTTCCCCCCCCCCCCGGTTCGGGTGAGCCCTGGGGGTGCTCCCTTTCCGCCCCGACGTGAGCCGCAGCCCGGCGGGGAGCGGAGGGTCCGGGCCGAGGCAGAGCATCGCCTCCCGCTGCCGGGACCCCCGCACCTTCCCCCACCGCACCTTCCCCCACAGCCACCGGGCTGCAGGACCCCTCTCCCCTCCACCTAAAGCAGGGCTTGGCCGTGCCCCGGGGTTGAAAGCACAGGCGAAGAAATCACGCTCTCTGCAAGGGAGACGTCTGACTGTGATTTGGGGGGGGGGGGGGGGGGTGGTTGAAATGGAGAAACAAAAAAAAAAGAGAGAGAGAAATTAAAAAAAAAAAAAATCCCATCCCCGGCGGCTCGGCGAGGTTTTTTTTTTCCTATCGTCGGAGCTGTAAATATTTTGGAAGACGGGGCCGTGTTTTCCGGGTAAAGGAGGCGGCGGGTGCCGGGGACGCGCTCGGGGGGGCCGGGGGGCTCCCGTCGCGGAGAGCGGAGCCGAGCCCGGGGCTCATCCCGGGTCACCCTCAGCCACCGGGACACGGCTGGTCCCAGGGGCTGGCACCGGGCGAGGAGGGGACCGGCAGCGTACGGGGATGCTGCTGGGGAGCAGGGGCTGAGACATCGCGGGGAACCCTCGGCGGGATGTGCGGGGACTCAAGGACAACCCAAATCCTTCACCCTTGGCCACCCCGGGCAGAGGCGAGGGACAGCCCGTCCCCCCCGTGTCGTCCCGTGTCCCCCCGGTGACAGCCCGGAGGCTGGGGCTCGCTTACAGCCAGAACGGCGCGGGTTTCTCGCCCGAGACGGAGCGAACCGGCTGCTCCCCGGTTCTCATTTGGCCTTGGGGCTCGTTCAAGTCCCCGCCGCCACCTCCACCGCCCCCCGGGAGCCGCCCGCACCCCCTCAGGATGCAGCGACGGGAGCCGCCGGCTTTGCCGAGCCCTCCCCGCTCCGGGCAGGACCGGAGCCCGTCCCCGTCCCGTCCGGGCACGGAGCCTCTCGGGAGAGCTGGAGGCTTTGAGCCCTAAGCCGGTGCCCCGGGAGAGGGAACGGGGCTGCCGGAGAGCTCCGGGATGGACGGACCGGACCCTGCTGCGTTCGCTGCGGGACTCCCAGCGGAGAGCTGTGCGGGACGGGAAACCCTTCCCAGCCAGGGCTCCCCGGAGCTTCTCCGGGCACGAACGGGGTTTTCCCGGTCTCCTGAGCGCCCCTTCTCCTGAGCTCCTTGGTGTCCCCTGCCCCGCAGTTCCCTGCTCCGCGATCCGCAGTCCTGCGGTGGGCTCCGTCCTGCCCGCCCGGGTCCCTCCGTGTCCCCCCACCCCCTCGCTCTCCCGGCTGCCTCCGGTGCCCCCTGCCACAAATTCCTGTCCCTCGCCGTTCCCCGCCCGGTGGTGCCTGGCTCCCCGTGTCCCTTACTCTGCTCTTCGGTGTCCCTCGGTGTTGTCACCCATGTGCCTCAGCGTCCCCTGCCTTGTGGTGCCGGGAGCCTCGGTGTCCCCGTCCCTGCGCTTCCGAGCGCCTTCTCATCTGCTCCGCGCTTCGGGGTCCCTCGGGGTCCCTCGCCGTCCCTTCCTTTGCCCTGCGCTCCCCGGGTACCTCAGTGTCCTCCCCCTGTCCTGCTCTCCGGCTCCCTGCGTGCGCCCGCCCCGCTCCCTGTGTCCCTGGATGTCCTCGCGCTGCTCGCCGTGTCCCTGGATGTCCCCGTGCCTTTCGCTCCCTATCCTTGAAGGTCCCTTGCCATGTCCCTGGATGTCCCCCTGCCTTTCTCTCCCTTGTCCCTTGCCGTGTCCCTGGATGTCCCCCTGCCTTTCTCTCCCCTGTCCCTTGCCGGCTCTCTGGATGTCCCCCTGCCTTTCTTTCGTTTCTCGTGGCTTGCCGGGTCCTAGGTGTCCCCAAGCCTTTCACTCCCCGTCCCCTGCGGGCTCTTTCGCTCTCCCCTCCCTCTCCTCGCCCTTTTGGGGCCCCTCCGCGCCCTCTCCCCGTCCTTCCCCCCCCCCCCCCCCGCTCCTCTGCCGGAGTGCGGGTAGCCCGGCGGCGCGGGACTCACCCACGCACTCGTTGGCCTCCCGGGCGGTGGCTCTCTGCCAGGGCCGGTCGTAGTGGAAGGGTTTGCAGCGGTCGCACTCGGGGCCGGCGGTGTTGTGCTTGCAGTCGCACACCAAGCTGTCGTCGCGGTCCCGCACGCAGCGCGACGCGTGGCCGTTGCACTTGCAGCGCCCGCCGACCTGCAGGTCGGAGACGGCGTAGAAGTAGGAGTCGCGGGCCAGCTCGGAGTCGTCCTCGCTCTCGTCGCCGAAGGTGTGGAGGCGGCTGAAGGTCACCCTGATGTCGGTGGCCGTCACCCAGTCCTGCAGGACGGGCGAGTTGTCGAAGTCGTGGGCCGTGGGGCGACCGTCCAGGGTGCTGAAGGCGATGAGGCCGCCGGAGAGGGGCCGCACGTCGGTGTGCGAGTCGGTGCAGACCGCCTCCTGCTCGTTCTGCTTGGTGATGGCGGCGCGGCTGGGCTTGTTGTACATCTTGCGGCACTGCGTGGAGTAGAACTGGAAGGGCACCCAGGTCTTGCCGTAGTCCATGGACTTGTGGATGGCCATGGACTCCGGGCGCGGCGAGCAGAACTGCAGGCTGACGTAGGTCACCTCGAACTTCTTGCCCAGGGAGAGGGTGAGGGTGACGTTGTGCGGGTACTGGACGTAGCTGTCGGACTGCCAGCAGGTCAGGTTGTGGGGGTTGTTGAGGTCGGTGAGGAAGGAGGGCGGGTGGGCGCGCTTGGGGTCGGAGGCGTTGCAGAGGTGGCAGGAGCGGACCTGCTCCTCGCCCTTCTCCGTCACCACGCAGTACCGCGACGGCGGCTTCCCGCAGGTGCTCGACACCTTCACCTCCTTCCCGAAGGCCGAGTTGACGAAGTCGGGGATGCAGCGGCGGGGCAGCCCGTGCTCGTCGTAGCAGGGGTCGGGCTGAGCCGTCTGCACGGCGAACATGCCCCCGCCGTGGTAGCCCCCGCGCAGGGGCTGCGCCAGCCACGCCGCCGCCAGCAGCAGGGCCAGCGGCGCCTCCGCGCCCCTCCGCGGCATCCTGCGCGACCTCGGCGCGGCCTGGGGGAGCGGAGGGAGGGGAGGGAGGGAGGGAGGGAAGGGAGGGAAGGAGGGAGGGAAGGAGGGGAGCCCGCCGCTCTAGCGCGCAGCTCCGCGGGGCGACTTGGCCGACGGACGCGGTGCCGGCGGCTCAGGGAGCGCGGAGCATCGCCCGCCCCGCGGCCAGCCCCGCGGAGAAAGGGGAGACGGCGGCGGCGGCAGAGCCACAAAAGTGGGGCTGGCGGCGGGGCTGGGTCCCGCCTGCCTCCCGCCCCGGCTCTCGCACGGAGAATGACTGGCGGTCCCAGCCCCCGCCGCGTTTGAGGTCATGCTAAAGGAGTGACATCGCGCTCAAGGAACAGAACAACGACATCCACTGGCGGCTCCGCCAGAGACACGCACAGGCCTCGGGGAGGGCGGCGGGGGGGGGGGGGGGAAGGATGGGAGAGGGACGGAGCCCGCCCCGACACCGCGGCGATGGGCGCCAGCGCCGCCGCGGGGCTCCCGAGCCGCCCCGAGGAGCCGGGGAAGGGCCCTCCTTCTCCCCCCTCCCGCACCGCTGCGGCCCGACGGGGCTGGGGGGGAGGGGGGGGAAGGGCTGTCCCCAGCAGCTGGGGACGCTCCGTGGACATGGGGCGGGGAGAAGGGGGGGAGAGCGGCCGGGAGGAGACCCCCCTCCTCCGCCTACCTGTGGGGACGCCGAAAGGGACAGGATGCGACCCTCTGCCCTCTGGTCGCTGCTGCCCCTCCTTCTCTAACCAGGCCAGGCAGGGCCTGAACCCCTCAGCTGGATTTGGGGGGGTGGGGGGGGAAGAGGAGTCCGAGGCAGAGCCACCGCTCAGTGCGGGAGCCCATAGCCCGCCTGGGCACCGGCCCGGCCCGAGGGGGGCCCTGGGGGGTCTCGGTCCGGAGCCTTCGCCCCTGGAAAAAAGACCCGATGACGGAGAATATTAACTGGAGGGAAATCTCGAGTCCCTGGGCACGACGCGGGAACTAAGGGGGCTGGCGAGCCCCGGCAGGTTGTTTTAGGGGGCTGATCGGGACGAAGGGGCCGTGACCCCGGTACAGCCCCGGGGACAGCCCGGCCGCACGGTTTGCAGCTTGTCGGTTTGCAGCTTCTCGGCTCTCCCCTTAAAGTGAGGAAGGGGTTAAAAGGAGGCACTTGCCCCGCACCGGGCCGTGCCCCAGCCCCCGGCTCCCCTTCCCGGTGCCGGGCGGGCTGACCCCCGACGGCTGCCTCCCTCGGGATCCGTTGCGACTCGGCTCTTCCCCGGCTGGTGCCACCCCGACGTACCGGTCCCCGGGGGAGGGTACGGAGAGAGAAGGTCCCGGGAGGGAGCGGAGAGGTTTCTTCCCGCGGTTCCCGGCCGCCCTCCCCGCGCCCCCC
>JAOTQQ010000003.1:25852583-25914666 GCA_026546715.1 Gallinago undulata | reverse complement strand
CCGCCCCCGCCCCCCCCCCCCCCCCCCCCCCCCCGCTTTTCCCTCCCTCCTTGATTAAAAGGGCACTTTTATTTTTCCAACGGAGGTGCCCTCTCCCGGAGCGCTGCCCACGCCGTGTCACTCAAGCGGCCGGGCCCTGGCACGGCGGGGCCGTCTCTCCTCCCCGGCGAGCCCCGACGGGGCGGCCCGAAGGGACGGGAGGCTACCCGGGCAGCGGCGAGCCCCAGGCCGGCCTCCGCCCCCTCCCCTCCGCCTGCCCCTCTCCCCGCTTTGAATTCCTTGCCACCGAGCTGAATAAAAGTGGTTGTTGTAAATTGAATTAGTGCCTGATTAATCTGCTCCCGGGCCTGCTAGCCCAGCGGGGCGTCTTTGGCAATGCAACCGCCTTCCCTGCAGGGCAGCGGGGCTCCGCAGCTTCCCTGCCCCCATCCCTCCCCCCCAGATCCCCCCCCACCTCTCCCCGCCCCCCCCCGCCCCCAGCCCCGCCGCTGCCGGGATTTGTTAACTCTTCCCCGGGAAACAGCCCCTCCGTCCCGCTCCCGACGCTCTCGCTGCTCCTTCGTAGGAGGAAGAGGTGCGGGGAGGAGGGGTGAAGATGCGGTCGGCCCAGGACTCGGGTGTGTGTGTGTGTGTGTGTGTCTCCCAGTCCTGCTGGTCCCACCCGAGCCGCAGTCCCGCACACCCGGGTCACACACACGCACAGTCCCTGTAAATCCCGGCCCCGGAGAGATTTTTTTCCCCGCCCTTAAATTGCAGCCCCATTTGCAGGATGGGGGGCTGGGGGGGTGGGGGGGTGGATGTCCCGGTGAGACCTAGCGGAGCTCTAAGGAGGGGGCGGGGGGAATTCAGACCAAACCGTCCCGGGTCCCCGAGCCTGCCCCAGGTGACCACCGCGGCCGCTACGTCTGGCGGGACCTCGGGGCCGCTTTGTCCAGCCAGGCACCCCAAATCCAGCCCCGTGACACTCCCCCCACCGGGTGCCTGCTGTCACCACCCCGGCTCGGCCTGTCTCGGCCCCCGCTCTGCCCGCCCGCCGCTTCTCCTCCCGCCACGCGTGGCCGCACCAGCCCTTCCCCCGAGGGGGTTCCGGCCGCCCGTGTCCGGGCCGTGCGGGGGCGTCCGCTGCCACCGTGTGCGGGGCTTCCGTCCCCGGGGTGGGGGACGCGCGGGGTCCGGCTCGGAGCGAAGCAGGACCGGCGTTTCCCCCCGGTTTGGGGGAAGATGGCTCTTTGGCTCCGGCCGCCCCCGATTCCCCCCGCGACCCTCCCCCGCGGGCCGGGGGCGCAGGGCAGGGCTGAAATTTCCGCGTTTCTTTAAAATCCGCGAGGGTTTTTAGAGGGCAACCCCCGGAGCCTCCAGCCCTCACCCGTTTTGCCGACTCGCAGCAAAAAAATGGGGGGAACGGACGGGGGGACGGGGACGGGGAGAGGTTCTGAGAAAACCTAACCTGCGTTAAACTCCCCCGCAAACCCGAGGTGCTGCTTAATCCCATTAGCAGGGTGTTAATTTAACAACCATCCGGGGCTGCCGAGCACGGGGGGGGGGGGGGGGGGGGTGGCGCTGCCCGGTGGCCGGGGCTGCGGCTCTCGCCTCCCTCCTGCCCTTCTCCCTGGGTTTATTCGGTGTTTCACAACCCCCGGGGGCTTGTAATGGCTCTTGCGGTCATTAACGTGATTTACTGAGGCTTTCCTCTAATTACCTCGCTCCCGAGCTATTAAACGCGTGTAAGCAGCTCCGCGGGGACCGAGACGCAGCTCCCCGACTCTGTCCGTCCCCTCGGGGAGGATGGAGAAGGGGGGATGCTGGGGATACCGGGCCGTGCCCTCCAGCCCGGCTCGCCCCCCCTTCCCACCCCCCCACCCCCCCCGGATTTGATTTCCCTATCGTTAAGCACCAGCTAGCCCAAGCCCTGCCCTGGCTCGGGGTGGGGGGCACGGATCCTTGCCGGCTCCTGCTCCGGTGCGACCCCGCTGCTCTCTCGCTCCTACCCGGGGCCGGAGCAACTCCGGTAGCCGCACTGGGAACAGAGGATCTCCGGTACCTGCGTCGGGACCGGAGCATCGCCGGGACCGGCACCGGGTGCGGAGCATCTCTGGTACCCGCACAGGGAGCGGGGCCGGCCGACGTGCGGAGCGGCCTTTTCCCCCCCCCCCCCCCCCCAAGACTTTGGCCGGGGAGAAGCCCCGCTGAAGGAGAGGGGAGAAGGGCTTTATTCCAGCCCTACCATCACCGAAGGCGGCCCCGGCTCTCGGAGCCTGTTTTAAAAGTCAAATGGCTCCGGGTGCCGGGGCTCGTCCGCCGCCCCCGGGAACAATGCGCTGCCCCCGGGCCCACCTCCCCCTGCCGGCGCCCGGGTTTTGGAGAAGGAAGAGGTTGGGGGGGGGGTGTGGGTGTGGGGGGGTGGGGGTAACCCGACCAGATCTTCCCCTCCGCAAATATCTGGGGGCCGTCCCCCCGGCGGGGACCGGGAGCGGCTGGAAAAGCAGAGAAGACCCGGGTTGAAATAATCAGGAGCGATTTATTCCCCTGGAGTGACAGTTCTTTTGAGCAGTTGCCGAATGGCAGTTTCTGTCTTTCTGAAAGCTTTTCTTCCAGATTCTGTTCAGATTAGGCTGGGGAGATGAATGAGGCCATTATCCAGCCCAGTAGCTATTCTGAAATGCCAAATTAATTACCAAGGGCTAAATCAAGGCGATGGGGGCTGGAGGGGAGCGGGGGGGTGGGGGGTGGGGGGGGGTGGAGGTTTGAGGTGTGAAAATATCTCCGCGATCTTTTAAACCCGGGCACCGGCGGCGGCCACGGTTCCCCCTCTCCCTCACCCCCCCCACCCCCCCCCCCCCCTCACCCCCCCCCCCCCCCCACCTCCCTCCGGCCACTTCATTCCGCAGGTGCGGGGGGCAGCGGAGCGGGCCCGGGCGGGCGGACAGGGCGAAGAGGCCTCGTGGGATCCCCTCCCCGGTTCCCTCCTCACCGCCTCACCGGCTGCCGCATCTCCTGCCTCCGGTGTGGCGGGGGGCGCCGGGGGGCTCCGCGGATCTTCGGGGGGGCTGAGCCGCGGCCGGAGCCTCCGGTCCGCGCTCGGATGCCCACGGGCTTGAGCCCCCGGGGCACAGGAGGGAGCAGCCCGGATCCTCCCCCCCCCCCCCCCCCCCCCCCCAACCAGCCAGGATCTCCCCACGCCGCCTTGCGGGGCTTTGCCATCCCCGGGGAGGGGGGGGGTGTGTGCAAAAAATGATCAACCGGTCGGTGATTGCGGGTCGGCGGTGTCTGCGGTGAGAAGGGGAAGGAGGAGGGAAGAGGGAGCGTGTGCTCCCGGGGAAGCTGCTCCGTAACGTCCCGGTGCACAGGCGCCCCTGGCACGGTCCCCATCGCCCGGCTTGGAGGGTTAAAAAAAAACCCCGAGGAGAAAGGGGAGAAAGGGTGGCCGGTCCCCCAGGATGTCCCAAGGGAATTGTGCAAGGCGGCACGGCTGGCTCTCCCCGGGCTGATGTCCCTCTGCCAGCACAGATCACAACATTTGCACATGACATTTAATCCCCCACCCAAAGCTCTTTGGCTCTCGGCGGGCGCTTATTGTCATTCCTGTTGCTCTAATATTTACGCTTGGCTCCCACGCAAGTGTGATTTGTCCACAAATCCCTGATCATTTTGTAGATCTCTGACCTGTAATACAGTTTTCTCTTCACTTCCCAGGAAAGCACACCCCAGGCTCCTCTCATTTATGAAAACAAACAAACAAACAAAAATTGTTTAGGGAACAATTTTGCTGGGTAGAATCTGACTATCTTTTTTTTTTTGGGGGGGGGGGAAGAGGTGGGGATGCGGCTGATGCTGAATCTTCTGCAGGAAACGCACACGGGCAGTGACACCCCGGGTCAGCCTGCTGAAACTGGGGGCAGAACTGCTGGCAGCAGTGAGAGCCGTGCTAGGCAGGACTTTTCCTTACACTAGACAGTCCTTGCAAACGAGGAATAAGCAACGAGGAGATTTCCCAGGGGCTGAGAAGTGGGCTGTAGAAGGAATCAAGCCTTTAATGTAAATTGGCCGTGGCTGGCAGAGACCACCGAACACTGGGCTATTCAGCATCTCTATGAACCTCTAATGATCAACTCCGTTTTCAATTATACACCCAGAATTGCCACCAAGTGAGATAAGCCTCTGGAATACTATATTTTCCCTTGCAAAATGTTTCCTTTAGGGCAGGCAGACTAGAAAGCTCTGTGTGCAATATTTGATTAATTTTCAGCAGCTCAGCCTGACACCCAGCAGCCCAGCGAGCTCCTGGCCCTACCAAGCGTCTCACGCTCCCGGGGACGCGCAGGTGGATTCAGCCAGTGCAGGGAGCTACAGCTACAGCAACACAGGTACCAAATACACAGGCACTCCTTGCTGTTAAACTCGTTAAACCCTGTGATTTAATTGTGTGTTTCTCTGAAGAGAGAATGATTTGATTTGGGTGGGTGCAGAGGTAGCAGAATAAAAAATAATGCAGTTTAGCCTGAAAAATGCCGCCAAATTCTGTCCAGTGGACAGAATACCATTGAGGTATCATCAGGATGTTACATGGCATGGCCCAGAAACATGCACAGACCCACCAGACTTCACAGAATCACAGAATCGTCATGGTTGGAAAGGACCCTTGAGACCACTGAGTCCAACCACAACCACACACCCCCCACCCCCCCCTACAATCTGGGGCACTAGAGCATGCTCTGAAGTGCCATGTCTACATGTTTCTTAAATCCCTGCAGGGATGGTGACTCCACCACCTCCCTGGGCAGGCTGTTCCAGTGCCTGACCACCCTCTCAGGAAAATAATTCTTCCTAATATCTAATCTAAACCTCCTCTGCTGCAGCTTCAGACCATTTCCCCTGCTCCTGTCATGATTCCCTTGGGAGAAGAGGCCAACCCCCACCTCTCTACAACCTCCTTTCAGGGAGTTGTAGAGGGCAATGAGGTCTCCCCTCAGCCTCCTCCAAACTAAACATGCCCAGTTCCCTCAGCCTCTCCTCATAGGACTTGGTCTCTAAATTGCTCAGGTGTCTCAAAAAAGGTTACCCTACATTTTCAAGCTGTTTCCAAGGTCCTATGATTTTCCTGAGCAATATATTACAGGGAGCAGGACAAGAGGAGCACAGTGACCTTACAGCAATGTTCTGAGCTAAACAGGAAAAAAACCCACCAGGAGCTCATTGGGAATTGGGAGCTCAGTCTGCTGGGAATGCCCCAGCAGAGTCGAAGCAACCACCTGGTGAAGGCTTGGGGAGACCAATTGCCCCAGTGGAGCAAATAGAACCCTGTGTGTGTCTGGGCACTGATGGTGTAACCCTGATTTCATGGATCTGGAGGACTCTGCTGCCAGGCTGAGATATGGGAGGTATGGGGTGAAGAAAATGGATTTGAGTTCAAGGGAGGCAGATCCCTGTACAAACTTCACCAGGGAGTTGTGAGGGGAGGAGAGGTTCAGGACACAGGATTTATTCAGGAAAATACTTCGTCCAGAGAGATTTCTACTGAGTTGGTGGGGCTTTGGGAAGGCACAGTGCAGAAAACTGTAGGAGAAAAATGAGAAGTGTTTCGTCCTGCACATTCTTAGTGGTGCAGCAGAAGCCATCTGCAGATCTTACAGATAACCAAAGCATCTACCTGGATCTCAGGGGACCTGGGAGCAAGTCCACCCATTGCAAAGAACTTTCTACTGGTTTTAGGATTATTCTCTTTATATTTGTGGACCTGATTTACAGAGGGACATCAGAGCAATTCATCAGAGCCAAGGAAGAGCCTGGTAGGGATCCCACTCCTGTCCATCCCCACTCCTGTTTGCATCCAGGGTGGGCTCCATGGATGCAAACTGACCCCCACAGCCATCGCTTGTCCTCGACAGCTCTCCTTTTTTATTGTTTCTACTTTTCCTTGCAAGTGCTGTGGCTCTGCAGGGAGCAAAGAAAAGTTTCCTTACTTCCTGTAGAGAAGGAGCAGAGCCCAGCCAAGGCATGAGCGGGGCTTCTCTGCCTGACGAGTCCTGAGCGCCGCGAGATGCCTGCTGCTATTTTGGGAGGAAAACAGCATTGATCCAGAAGCACAGGATTATAGAATGGTTTAACTTGGAAGGGACTTTAAAGATCATCAAGTTCCAGCCCCACTTCCATGGGCAGGGAAGGGGGATAACAGCAAAGTCCCCTCCTCTTGAGTTTAGACCAGTATTACATGAAGAAAATGGATCCTTTTACTCGCGGCTTTGACTAGCATTAGAAAAACCTGAGCAGCAGCTCAAACACAAGTGTTCTGGTGCCAGGGGAACCCAGATGGAGAGGGAAACTGGTCCATGCTATGGCAGTGGTTAAATATTGCCCAGAGCAAAGAGAGAGCATCCAGGACAGTGGAACCACAGCCTTGCTAGGGGCAGGGACATTGCAGCAAGCAATGTCCCCTTAGAATAACTAATGTCCCTCTAAAATAACTAACTGCAGCAGAGACAACTCCTTGCCTACATCACAGAAACGTCTGCTGGGCACCTGAACACTGATGATATCAGCCCAGTGTGGGAGTTTCTTTGGCTCTGGCATAGGGAAATGGTCCATGTAGAGATGTTCTACCATTTAAGAGAACCCGAGACTATAATCTCATAGGGGACCTGTGAAAGGCCGGGGAGCTGAAATGCTGATCACCTTGCTGGGAATTTTCCTTCCCGCTGATTCAGAATAGAGCCATGAAAAGGAATTTGATCTTCTTAAGCCGGTGTTAAGGTAAAGATCAGACCTGGGCAGAGCTTCATGGGGAGAGGGAGGGCGCGTGGCTGAGGCTGGGGCCAGGGCAGACAGGACCAGGTGTATTTCAGCTCCCTGAGGAGCAAGATTATTGAAATGTGGGTCCCCAGAGCTTCTGAATTCCCACCACCTAATAACTCCCTTTGCCAAATAATTAACTCTTCTCCAGCGTTTGCTTCGCAGTGAAGAGTGGGCTCATAGGGGCTCAGCTCCATTTGTAACTGTCACAGTCCTGGGGCAAGCTCTGTTTTAGCATTTGGGGAGGAAGTGGCTGATTTTTTGATTTCTTTGTTTAAAAATTAAAAAAAAAAATTAAATAAATCCAGAAATAATCCTGTTCCCTTTGGGAAGAAGAGGGAGATCAGTAGGGACTGAGCCAGCATGGTTGGGTTTATCCATGGGGCTGGGCAAAGAGGGTTATGCAAATGACCATCCAGGTTTTGGGTTTGTACCATCCTTAAGCAGAGTATCCTCTTGACATGAGACAGAGCACAGCGGGTGCCGGGGGGATCCTCAACCCGCCTTTGAAAAGGGACACTGGCCAGACCATGGTGTGTCACCCTGGCAGGACCACGGGAAACATGTTTTTTAGGAGCCTTACCCAGAGTGCCTTGGTCTCTCCTTGGCAGCTCTCCTAACCTAATTATAATTAAGTATGTATTAAGCTGGGATGAAGTGGCCTTCGAGTGGCTATAACTTTTTAATAGGGGAACTTGTGGTAAGGCAGCTCAGGCCGGGCAGCGAGGCGTCGCGTGAGCCCTGGATGCGGCACGTTGGGGATGGGGCCAATGGTTCCATCAGAGGAACCTGCCTGTGTCTCCATCCTGACACACAGAGCCCTGGCCCTGCCTGGCCCCAGCTATGCAGGGCTGCCCCTCTGCCCAGTGGCAGGGCAGAGCTTCAGAGCCTTATCGAGGGGCTGTCTCCACACTTCCACTCATTAGCGGCATCACTAATTGGTGCCGTGCCCATGCAAGGGTGGGCGATGGGGGACAGTGGATGCATCTGAGTGCGCAGAGCCAAGAAATGCCTGCACATCGTCCCTCCGCACCATCCTGAGCCCAGCTGGGGGACCCTGTGCCCAGACATGGTGGGTGCCAGTGCCCGGCGGTGGGCACTGCCCTGTCTCATCCCACTCCCTTCCAAGGACGAAGCCGCTGGGGAGTGATGGTTTGCCCAGCTGAATTCCTGTCTGTCCACTGCTGCTCGGTGGCACCGTCACCTGTCTGCAAGCTTGTCCCCCGAGAAGCGGGACTGTCAGGGGAAGAGGGGCTGAGAATTGGGAAGGAGGGAATGGCAAGAAAAGGGAAGTGGGCCACCCTGGGTCGGCCTCAGTTTCCCCAGATTTTCAGCAGGGGAAAGATGCTCACACTCTTCATAAAGGTCCTTGCTGTCTGCGGCAGAAAAGGCTGCTATAAACTTATGCCAGGTGGTGGCTGCAGTTCTCATCCCTGCTCCCAGATGCTTTAGTAACAAAGGGGAGGAGGAAATAAAACTTGTTTTTCCATCCTCGCGTGCTAATACCCCGTCCCTGCCCTCCCCGGCTTCAATAATCCCCTATTGTTTTTTGATGTTCACCGTGTGCTAGAGCAAAGCAAACCCATTCTCCCAGCACACCGCCTGGTTTGGATTCTGCTGGAAACCAGCCTTATGTCCGGGGTCCTGCCTGCCCCCATCGCCCCGACGGGCGCACAGAGACACTGCCCATCAGAGGACGAATTCCACCTGTGACCAACTCACATCCATCAAACGTCGCAGCAGGACCTCGCTGCCTGTATCACTGCTCCCTCCTTCTGTCCCTGACACAGGGCTCCTGGTCACTTGGTGGCATCGACACGGATGTGGTGACAGATGCAATAAAATATTACTGCTGTGAGAATTAATATATGGTGTATGCTGTTCCTGTGCCAGCCCAAAACTCACGGATGAAGGTACACAGCTCTGCACCACCTGACACCCAGAGAGCACAGAGAGAGCTGTAACACATTCTTCCACCCTTGATGGCCTCTGATAGACCAGTGGGCTTGGCTTTATAATCTCATTTAAACACATGAGTTTGAAAAGCTCAGCCTAGAAACGTCAACAGGAGCTCAGAGGAATTTCTGAGCATGTAGTTGCTTTACTATAAATGTAAAATAGAGCATCAGAATGAAACTAACCACTGGTAGGGATGCAAAGTTGCTTGAATTTGAAGGATTTAAGGACAGCAGAGTGTCTGTGAGGGTTTCCTTCCCAGAGAAGTTCTGTACTTGCTGTGGTCCTCACTCAGGGCTATCTGCTGCCCACCCATGTGTGTTCCCTCACCCTGCCCACTCTGAGCCTCCTGCCCTGTTGTCCCCAAAGGAAGATTGCTGAGGGGCTGCTACAGGCTTTGCTGGGTCGACTGGCAGAGCTGACTTTCAGGTATCTTCATAAAAAGCTCCCAAAAGCTGCCTGTTCCCTTGGTGAGGTCTCCCTGGGAAAGCCTTGCCGTAGCCACCATCAGCTTGCAGGCAGCTCCCCATTTTGGTGACTAGTTTGCTGAACCCAGACTGGCCGTGGCAGCTTTCTGACATCCTCCAGCGCCAGCTTCCCGGTCAGCACATCCAAATTTTCCCACCCTGGGACCTGCAAATCACCATCCACAGGGTGGTGATGGTGCCACAGGGTGGCAGCTGCCTTGCTCCATCCTTTCGCCTTCCCTGCTTCTCTCCCCCGGAGTTAGTCCAGCCTGGAGTGTGGAGGTAAGCAGGCTGCTGGCATCTCTGAAAAGTTTCTGAGGTGCTGTTACTATCACAGTTTGCTTCCTCCAAAGCCCCCAGCACACTTTCACCTGCACCCCTCCAAAAAAAGCCCTTAAAGCACATTCTTAACGTTAAATACATGGTTGAAGTCAGTGAGATTTTAGCAGTGGATGAATTCCCAGCACAGGAAGGTCTTGCTGCCTGTGGGAGGTTTCCCCTGGGGATTGTGCAAGCTGAGGGCATCTGCTGGGGGCTGCTCAGGAGATGGGCACCGGCATTTCCCTGCCTCCTGCAACTTCAGCATGTTCCCAGCCACTGTCAGTCCCCCCAGACCTTTGCAGAAAGCACCTCTGGCCGATGCTGGGGACTTTGTCCGTCTGGATGAAGCAGGATGACCCCAAACCTTTCCCCTGGAAGGCAGCAGTGACCTCAAATGGCATCGCTGCTCCCTTCATGCCCTTTTCCATGCGTTACCTGGCTCTGTGCAGCCCTGAGTCGCTCCCTCAGGACAGGCAGAGCTCTCCCTGCGTGGCAGAGACCTCCCCTGGCTGGCACAAGCCAACTCTGCCGGCTTTGAGCATCTTTCAGTTGGAATTGCGTGTCCAGGAGGTGACATCTGTGTCCCATTTTTGCCATCTACCCGAGGGTGAGATAAACTCTACCAACACCATTTTCTCCTCACCTCTAATCCGGGCACATAATTCAGGTGCCTGCAGAGGTTGTTGAGTTTGTCACCTACCAGGGCAAAAGTCCCTCTCCCTGTGTCGCTTATCCTGAGATGCATCTCCAGTGGATTTGCACGGGGCGGCTATTTAAATTTAAGAAAAACGGGAAGAAAAAAAAAATCACTGAAAAAAAAAAAAGAATCAATTGCAACGCAGCCTGAGTCCCTGCTGCCATCTGCCGGGGTCCGAGCACAGAGCCCTCCTGCCCCAGCCCCGGGGCCCCTCCAGAGCACTGGGAAAGGTGGGAAGCTCCCGTCCTTGCTGTCCTGGATCCGCTCGTCTCCTTTTCCAGGCTCATTTGGGAGCCAAACCGCTGGGGAGCCCACACAGCCCCCTGCAGCACCCCAGCCGAGGGGCTTGGCTGTCCCCCTGCTCCTCTGGGACGGGACATGCAGAAGTATTTTGGCACGTAAATTTGGGGAGTCAAAGCTCAACTCCTGAGGGACACAGGCACCCGTGATTTCTACTCGCTCATCTCATCTTCAGCTTTACACCTGATGCCTTGTTTGTCCATCATAAAACATGCATCTAAAAAAGTGCCTCTCCCTTTGGGCAACAGGGATGTGGGCATGGCTGGGTGGGCATGACTTGGAGGACCTTGTGTCTCCCTTAGGTGGCAGGGATCCGAGCCAAGGAAGAAGCAGAGACTGCAGTTGCTCCAGGCTCACAGTGTCCTTTGAATGCTGCCACCTCCATGTCTGGATGCATGGGATGCCCAGGAGTGTGGGCTGCCCCCCCCCCCAGTCCTGGGGATAGAATAACACATTGCCAATGTGCAGCCAGCTCTGGTGGCTTCCCACAAGATTTATTCAGCCCCAACATGACACAGAATCATAGAATCATCTAGGTTGAAAGGGATCTCTAAGTGTCCTTCAGCACCACAACTTTTAAACACCTCCAGGGTGGTGACTCCACCACTTCCCTGGGCAGCCTGTTCCAATGTTTGACAACCCTATCAGTGAAGAAATTTTTCCTGGTATCCAGTCTAAACCTCCCCTGGTGCAACCTGAGACCATTTCCTCTTGTCCTATGAAATGGAGCAAGGCCAGCCGGTTATGGCCACATCTTCAGCTTGCAGTGCCCGGAACGAGCTCCCAAACCCAGGCTTTGGCACCTGAAGGCAGTGATTGCTGCTGAGGAGTAACACCAGGAGCTGTGATGCTCTGGTACATGGAAGGACGTGGTGCCTCTGGAGACTCAGAGGTTGCTGGGATGGAGGGTTTTGGGCTGAAGGTCACTATGGTCACAGCTATCATGGTACCCACCGACTCTCACCAGCTTCACATTGTCTCTCCTCCAGGCTGTCTCCAGGCCGGCTGCCAGATGCGGATCCCTTCCAGGGGTGCGGGTCCCAGCTGGGGGCGGCTGAGCGGCATCCCCCCCCACCCCCCAGCGATGCTCAGCCCCCTCCATCCCTGCAGTTCTCCCGCAGGACACAGGGGGGAAACCTCAGCCCAGGCGAACGCCTCTCCCGGCCCCGGCTCCTTCCAGCATCCCCCTTTGCCTGGGCTCCTTGTGGCCCAGGGAGGTGGTCCAGACCAGGAATCACACTGGGGCAGAACCCTGGAGAAACCGGGGCGGGAGAGGAAGATCTGAACATGGGATTCCAGTTTCGGGAGAGAGGTTTTTGTTCGGGCAAGGCTGGGACAAGGCCAGCTCTGTGCATGCAAAGGGACTTTCTGCAGGAGCATCTCACCTCAAGGATTGGCCGAGTGAAGCCAGGATGCAGCAGGCAAAGGGCAGCAGCTGGGCAGGCACGGCATGATGTGGGAGCAGCCGAACATCTTTGCCCACTACGTGTGCTCTTGTGCGAGAGGGCAAGTGCCCATCGAGCTGAAAGGCGTGACAAGAGATTGTGCAAACAGTCCTCAGCACAGGAAGGACATGGGCCTGTTGGAGTGGGGCCAGAGGAGGCCACGGAGATGTTGCGAGGGCTGGAGCCCCTCTGCTGTGAGGACAGGCTGAGAGAGTTGGGGGGGTCCAGCCTGGAGAAGAGAAGGCTCCGGGGAGACATTAGAGCCCCTTCCAGTCCCTAAAGGGGCTCCAAGAGAGATGGGGAGGGACCCTTTATGAGTGAGTGGAACAATAGCATGAGGGGTAATGGCTTCAAACTGGAACGGGGGAGATTTAGATGAGATCTCCAGAAAAAATTCTTTGGTGTGAGAGTGGTGAGAGCCTGGCCCAGGTTGCCCAGAGAAGCTGTGGCTGCTCCATCCCTGGAGGGGTTCAAGGGCAGGTTGGAGGGAGCTTGGAGCAACCTGATCCGGTGGGAGGTGTCCCTGCCCAGGGCAGGGGCTTGCAAAGGGGTGATCTTTAAGGTCCCTTCCAACCCAACCCAACCCATTCTGTGATTCTCTGAAACCACCCCCCTGCCCAGCTCCATGCTGGGGAAGTGTCCCCATGGTGCTACATCCCATCTGGGGGATCTGTGGCTCAAGTTAAGGCAGGTGAGCACAGCGGTGGGAAACCCAGCAACACTGGGACTGTGTGCCCACGGGAGGGCTGAGCCAAGGCAGATATTTTGGCAGAAGAAAAAGTCATAACAGAGCACAATGAAGTGATTTCCTCCATAAGCCACTGTCAATAAGAGAAGTCATGGCACTTATTACTTATTACTGTCTGGGAAGTTAGGACTGGCACCAGAAAAGGCCTTCTAGCAGTAAGGATAGAGCCAAGCTGGCATTGCCAGGGATGCGGCAGATGTCCTGTCCTCAGTGGGCTCCAGAACAGGGCAGACAAAGGTCTGTCAGTGATGGCTTCCTTCTGCCTTGGTGCGGGGAATGGTCCCTTGCGGTCCAGGTGTCTCCTCAGTTTCCGTCCCAGCCCTGATTCCTGCACCGCTTCATCGTTTCTGCTGCAGGAAAAGAGCCCCCTGTCCTCTTCTACAGCTCTGCCTCACCACTACCAGCTACAAACTGGGTCCTGGAAAGAGCACTGGCTGTTTGCATGGGAATGCCTGGTTTGCTTGGAAACCCAGCCCTCAGCTTGCTGTTGGCTGTGGGGGCAGCAGGGGAGTGAGGCCACTTCTCTTACAATTACCAGCATAATTGTTAATATTACAGTGGGGAAAATATATTATTTTATTGCACCAAAGTTTTACCCAGACTTTTACTCCTCTTGCTTCTCCCTGTGACGAGGCTTCCAGCAAGCGTCCATGTGGCTTTGAGCATTCAAAAGCCAGGGACTAAAATAGAAATGGTCCCATGGGCTGCAGGATGGAGCAGCCAGGGCTGGACCTACTGTGTCGCCTTCTCACCGATGGGAAACCGAGGCATGGAGACCTGAGTGACCTGCTCCCGTGCCTCAGGACATCGGTGGCAGTGCAGGGAGCTGAGCCATGACCTCCCAAGACTTTTTATGTGGAAGAAGGCACCCGAGAAAGGAGGTGGAAGATATCCAGGGGTTAGCTTGGGTTTGCTCCAGGCTCCTTAGGCCTTGTACAGGGCAGGAGAACAGAAAAGCGTAGATCAGACAAGGGTTTATCTGCCGAAAGCGTGACAGGGCCGGAGCCTTTCCAGCCCTGAGCCGGCTGGGAAACCTTCGGCACGTCACCAGGTTGGGTTATTTAAGGTGATATTTTCACCTCCTGCATGGGAAGTGCAAGGGGAACATCTGGGGTCAGATCTGCCACCACTGAAGTGTACGGCCCATTTTCGTTTCTCAAGGGTCAGCCTCAGGTGGCGGTGGGCAATCTTTCAGCATCCCTTTGAGCTGCACCAGAGAAATGAAAAACACAAGTGGTGGTGGGGGAACCAGTGAGAAACAGCAGGTTCCCTTTTTGGTGGATCCTGCTTCCCCTTCCCTCTTGAGGCTGTGCAGGCAGCGGGGAGAGGAAGCAGAGCCGCTCCACCAGGGCTGTGAAGCTCCATCATTACGTGAACATGGGGAGAGGGAAGTAAAGAACACACCTCGAGCCGTGGAGGCTGAGCCTCTCCAGCCACAGGCGCAGCAGTACGCAATGGCCTTGGTATTCATGTAAGGACAGATTCAGCCACCCCAAATCCGGGTGAAAGCCAGGGTCTGGACAGCAGTGAAAGCATCCTAGGGAGATGTGCCAGCTCTGGTCCACAGCCCTTGGCCCATGCCTGGAGATGATGAGTTTATGGCATTTTAGGGGAGCTGAAATCTTATATTTCCAGTGTGTGGCTTGGTCTGAGTCCAGCAAGGACACCCCAGCACCCCTCTGGCTGAGAGGGCAGCCTGTAGCCCGCCTGGTTTGCTCTCTTCTCTTGCCTGTTCCCTGGATGATGCTCAGCTCAGTCCTGCATCCTGGGAGATGCTGCTGGGCTCCTGCATGGTTTCTGTGCCTCCTCCCCAGGTCTCCAGGAAGTAGTGTATCCACAGGGAGGGCAGCGGGCTGGGGTGGACTTGGGATAGGGGAGAGATTTCATGGCAGGCATGGTCCTGCCTGGGGGAATTTGATCTGGCCTCCTGACCTGGAGTTTCTCTGTGTGGCCACCTTTGTGGAGGTGCTACCCAGGGAGAGGTGACCTTCCACCAGGCTCCCTCTGAAGGGTTGGTAAGACCAGAGACACAGCACCCACCTGCAGAAACCCCATGGCAGGGTGCTGCAGGGGAGGAAGATGAATGGGGAACCCTATGTGGGATTTTTTTTTGGCATTTCCCAGCTCCTGAGTGTTTTGCTCCTTGTATATTTAGACATAGGGACCCCTTAGCTGGGGGACAGATGAGTGAGGAGCATTGACTGGGGCAATGTGGTGGTGTGAGGGGGTTGGTCTAGGTTGGCTTTGCCCCCTGGGCTCCTGGCACATGAGAGGGTCCCAGTGTGGAAGGCAAGGATGCAAGTCCCTGGGGAGAAGACAAGAGGTTGGGAAAGGAGTTTCTTCCCCGCCAGCAGAGAGGCAGGGTCATCCCTGAGCTCCTTTGGGGCAGCATCCCCATTCCTGCTGTCCCTGAGCCTCTGTCCATCAGCTGGATGGGAAGCACTGCTGGGGGGGGAGGGGTGAGGAAAAAAACCTCCACCTTTGAAAAGATTACCACCAAGAAAGTGGTAGTTGCCTCGTTTGTAACCTCACAATGTTAAAGCCTTTCCTGGATTTGCTGGGAAGGATGTGGGGATGGAGAGCAGGACTCTGTGAGCCTTCTATCGATGAGCTGGGCAATGAGTCTTTACCCACAGATTTTTTTTCTGCCTGGATTTTAAGTATTTTTGTCAATACAACATTCCTAAGTGAGCTAAATGCTCTGACTGCTGGCTATCACACCCTGAGCAATATTCTTACGTTTGGCCCATAAATACTTGTATTCTAAGCAGAAATCTGTATTACAGATTTTGAGACAGAACAAACATCTTCCAGGTATTTATCGCAGAAATCTGGTGGAAATCCACTCTGCTGAGCCCGACTCAGCAACATGGTGTTGATTCAGGAAAGCGTGTGTGTGGTACAAATGCAGGTTTTAGAAAGGTGTTGAGTAGAGAGGAATGGGAATGTGACCCTGACAAATTTCTGAGCACCTCTGCGGGTTAGGGGTGGGTCCCATCCTCGGCAGCCATCTAAGAGGTACCTTTTGTGCTGATTTGGAGGATGAGAAAACCAAAGTAGAAGCTGGGCAAAGGAGATCTGGCTTCGTGAGTTCACGTTCCTGAAAATGGAAAAAGGATTTGACCAAAGCAGAATGACTGCTCTTGTGGGAAATGTTTACAGCCCTCATGCACCCTTTGCATACACCCGAAACCTGATTTGCTTAGATATCTTCTCTATGGAAATCACTTTCTAGCACCAAACAGGCGTTGTGTGGCAATTACTTTGCCCTTCTCCCAACAAAGTGTTTCCACGAGTTGCTAATGGAAAAAATTATATTTATATTTAAATAGAATCATAGAATCATAGAATTGTCTAGGTTGGAAGGGACCTTAAAGATCATCTAGTCCAGCCATCAACCTAGCCCTGACAAAAATCACTAAACCATATTCCTAAGGACAACCCAGCTTTTGAACACCTCCAGGGATGGTGCCTCAACTCCTTCCCTGGGCAGCCCATTCCAATGCTCGTTAACTCTCTCCATGAAGAAATGTTTCCTAATATCCAATCTAAACCTCTCCTGATGCAACTTGAGGCCACTGCCCCTTGTCCTGTCTCCTGTGACTTGGGAGATGAGACCGACCCTCGCCTCTCTGCACCCCCTCTTCAGGGAGTTATAAAGCATGAGAAGGTCTCCCCTCAGCCTCCTCCTCCTCAGACAAAACACCCCCAGCTCCCTCAGCCTCTCCTCACAAGACTTGTGCTCCAGACCCCTCACCAGCTTTGTGGCCCTTCTCTGGACCCGCTCCAGCCCCTCAATGCCTTTTTTGTGGTGGGGGGCCCAAAACTGGACACAGCACTCGAGGTGAGGTCTCACCAGCTTCTCTCTAGCCCCGAGTTGGCTGTTGAGCACCCTTCGGAGCAGAGGCGGTGTCCCCTGGGCATCTGGAAGCAGTGATGCGGCCAGGTCTCTGCCCTCTGAATTTGCATCGTCATGGGCTTTTCTGCCGAGTTAGCTGGAACTTGCAGTTTGGTATTCGGGTCCTTTTATCTGCCCGCATCAGCTGTGGAAGGACAAACGAGGCCGGGAGAGTGACGGCAGAGCGGTCTGCGAGTTCCCGGCGCGAAGCTCGTCCATCGGAGCCGGCTTGGCCCCGCGTGTTCCCTGGCAGAGGGAGTTTACCCCAGGTCAGTGTTTGGCATCACGTGCCGCTGGCGTGTTTACTCCGGTACCGGGAAACCAAAGGTCTAAAGAAGCGTGTCGTCGGGGCACAGCCCCAGCTTCCTCCTGCCTGGCCGGGGCTGGTCGAGCAGCTCGAGGGGAAGGAACCGAGCCCCGGAGCCATGAGGCCGAGACGAGCCCAGCGGGACGCTGCGTGCCCCGTGCCACCCGCAGCCCCTTTGGCTTTGGCACCGCTGCCAACGCCGATGTCACCGCAGCCACCCTGAACGCAACCCCACCGCAGGCTGGCTCGGGCTGCCTCCTCTCATCTCTGTGCCACCCCTAAAAGCCACCCGGGATCCCTTCCCGCTGCCTTGTTGTCACCCCGGATCAGGGCACCAGTGTCCCCAGGATCTCCTGAACCCAAATAAGAATAACTCGGGGATAAGGAGGAGTGCAGCATCCTACTTTGGGGAGCAGCCATGAGTAGCTGTCAGTAGCCCTCGGAGGTGCTGTGGAGCCCTTTCCCCAAGGTGGCTGCTCCCTCCTGGTGGCTGCCACCCTCCTATTTGTCGTTCTTGTCCCTGCAAGCTGCAGGAGCCTCCTCGGCGGTGGCTGGGGCATGGCACGGTACCTCCCTGCGCTCCTCCGCTTCCTTCCGCTGGCACCAGCCCCCTGAGCCACCAGGTTTGGTAACTTCCTCAGGCTGCAGCACGCCCCGAGGAGCAAAACAAGCAGCTCACAGTACGTGGGGTGGGGAGGGCACGGGATGGGAGGGGACACCAGCAGAAGTTTGGCCTCTATAGGTTTAGACCCCCTGACACATCCCTATTCCTCTGGTTCGGGGATATGATTCCTCTGGTTTTGGGTCTGAAACCAGGAGGTGGGAATGGGGCAGAAGGGATGGGAAAGATTAGGTCGGCATCCCAAAAACTGAGCCCAGCCTTTAACGCTCGCGCGATGGGCCCGAGCTGAGAGGAGGCTGCGGCACAAAGCGCGCTCCACCGGAATATTTGGCTATTTGGCAGGGTAGTGCCTCGGGGCAGGTGGCACCGTGACACAGACACGAGACTTTCCCCTTCTTGCTCTATTTGCTGCCGGAGGGTTTCTTCTGAACTGCTGGTGGCTGCTCAGCTGGCGAAGGTCGAGCCCCCGTCCCCACTCCACGGGGGCTTCACCTGGGGCAGGACGATGCCTCGGGAGGCAGCCGGGCTCTGAGCAGCGGTGTCCCATGTGGTTTGCAGGGCCGGTGGTTGTCTCGATTGCCAGCAATTCAAGGGGGGGGGGGGGGGGGGGGTTGGCTCTGACCAGGTTTGCTTTTTTTAAAATTCGCTGGAATCTCACTGTGAAACCCACATCTATTTCGGCCGCCGAGCAGCTTTCGAGTCTCGGAGCAGCAGTAGCAGCGGTCACTCTCTTCTGAAAAAATGAAACCCGCAAAGAAACCCAAAGCCAGATTCTTGCCCACAATATCAGCTGGGCTGGATCCGGCCGCAAGCCCCGTGTGGCAGATGGGCCAGTGGGAAGGTGTGGGGGGCAAGTCTTGCCAGCGATTGAGGTGGCACAGGCCCTTTCTCAGGAGCAAGGTGAAGGCAGCAGGACAAGACCATTCCTAGGTGCCACCCGAGAAGAAATCAGCAGCATGTCCCTGACCTAGGGTCACTCAACCTGGGCTGTGTGTGGCTTTGTGCTGCCAGGGAGGTGCTGAGGGCTCTTCCAGCAGAGATTGGGTAAAAGGAGGGAAGGAAAAGCTCACATAATACACAGGATGGAGGCATGGAGGGAGAGAGGGATGGGAGAATGGAGAGGTGGATAGCTGGAGGGAGGGAGAGATGGATGGATGGAGAGAAGGACAGAGGGCTGGAAAGGTGCATAGATGGAGGGAAAGAAGAATAGTGATGGAGAGAAGGGTAGATGGATGAATAGCAGGATGGTGGGATGGGTGGGTGGATGGAACGGGGGTGGAAGGATAGAAGACTGGAGGGGTGGATGGACAGATGAAAAGCAGAATGGCAGGAGGAAGGGATGGATGGAGACATGCACAAGTGGAAGAGTGAAGGGTGGAAGGGAAAGAGGTGGGGGGACAGATGGGTGTCAGAATGGATGGATGGAAAGCTAGGTGGCTGAAGGGATGGCTAGCTGGAGGAACAGCAGGGTGGTAGGAGGGAAGGAGGTAGGGATGGATGGAAGAAGGGGTGGAAGGCTAAGGGGATGGCTAGTTGGGTGAATGGAAGGATGGGGGGGGAGTGAAGGATGGACAGATGGAATGGATGGATGGATGGATGGATGGGTGGGTGGATGGAGGGTGGGTGGCTGAAGGGATGGCTAGCTAGATGAACACCATGGTGGTGGGAGGGAGGGAGGGAGGGAGGGAGGGAGGGAGAGAGGATGGGAAGGATGGATTGACAGATAGACGGACGGATGGACGGATGGATGGATGGGTGGATGGATGGATGGGTGAGTGGATGAAGGGGTGTGTGGCTGTGGTGATGGCTAGCTGGATGAGTGCCACGGTGGTGGGAGGGAGGGAAAGAAGGAAGGAGAGAGAGACACAGAAGGGTGGACGGATGGATGAAGGGTTGGGTGGCTGTGGGGAAGGCTACTTGGCTGAATGTCAGGATGGTGGGAAGGAGGGAAGGATGGATGGAGGACGGGTGGATGGATGGATGGATGGATGGAGGGGTGGAGGGGTGGAGGGGTGGATGGATGGATGGATGGATGGATGGATGGAGGGGTGGGTGGACAGAGGAAGGGGTGGATGGTGGGCAGGTGGAAGGGCTGTGACGGGGGGTACTGGTACCCGGCGGGGTGGAGGGGGCGGGCGGTGCCCGGGGCCGGTCGGCGCACACTTGCGGGGCGGGACCCACCGGTAGCCCCGCCCGCAGCCCCGCCCGCCCCGGTACCGCCCGCCGGGGAGCGGAGCCCAGCGGAGCCCGGCGTGGAGCCCGGCGGGGCGCGCCGAGCCGAGCCGAGGATGGGCAGGGAGCCCCGACGGCAGCCGCCCCCCAGGTGGGAGAGCCGCGGGGCCGGGGGACACTGCAGCTACTCTCGGTAGCCGGGGGGTGTCGGTATAACCGGGGCGAGGGGTCCCTGCACCCGGCGTAACCGGGAAGCTCCGTCTTACCCTGGTGGCCGTGTAAAGGGGGGGGTCTGTTGTAGCTGGTGGTGCGGGGTGGTGTACCCCCCTGGAGGGGGTTTGTTATAACCGGGGTGCTCGTGTCACCGAGGAGCCCCTGCAGCCAGCGGGTGCGGGGTCCGAGTGGTGGGAGGGCGTTGGGCACCGGTGGGGGCTGTGTAATTTGGGGGGGGGAGGCTGCTTATAAACGAGCTGTCCCAGATAACAGGAGGGTCAATGAACCCAGTGTGACGGGGGGAGTCCCACGTAGCTGGGGGTTTCCACTTAAACCCACCAGTGGGGGTGTCACCAGCCCTGGGGTGGGGGGTTTCCTTTGCAACCTTGGAAAGGGGGGCACCCTGCGCCCCTTGCAGCCCGAGAGGGGGGGTCCATGGCCCTCTGTGCCAGGAGGAGCCCGTGTCACCCCGCGGGTGGGGATGGGGCCCCACCGCCGTGACTCATTTCTGGACTGCGTGCTTGTTTTCCTCCGTGCCGCCCCACGGTGTCGGTGCTGGGGGCCCAGGTGTGGGGCCCTGCCCGGCCCCTGGGGACCACCCTGCCGTGCCTGGGTCCCCGGGAAATCCCGGGGGGCTCTCCAGCACCCTGCCTGGAGTTTTGGCAGGGCCGCTGGCGGGGGTGGCAGTGAGTCACCCCGTGTCCCTGCAGCAGGAGCTCTCGTGGCTGGGCTGGAGGGACCCAAGGACCACGAGTCGCCTGTTGCTCCTGTCACCCTCGGCCGGGTCCCCGCAGCCCAAGGAGGGGGCAGAGGTGTAACCCTTGGGGGGGGGGGGGGGGGCAGCAGGACGGGGTTTGGGATGTGACAAGCCCAGCAGCGTGCCATCAGAGTCTGGACGTGTGCCAGCCCTGAGATGTCCCCACGCTGCTTCGTGCACCAGCCTGTGCTCGTAGCTGGTGCCTGGGAAGGAACATCTTCCATCAGGTGGTTCTGTGGCCTTACGGCATCACCAGCCGGCTCCCGTTTAGTGGCTAGCACTGGCCGGAGGGTGGCCAGCCCCAGCCTGGCCTCCTGCTACGCTCTCATCTGCAGCAGCCTCCCCGAAAGGATGTTCAGCTGCTTCGGCTGGTGTGAGCCCTAAGGGAGGAAAAGGCTAGGCTGAGTCAAGTCGCTAACGAAAGCAGGAGAAAAGACATTTCAGACCTTTGTTTTCATGTTTGTTAAAATCTCACTCCTGTCGCCCCAGCACCCGTTAACTCTGCTCTGGGGCTCGTTTTCAGTGCTGCTGCTCTGCGTGCAGCAAAAACAAGCTCAGGTGGCTGGTGCTGCTCACCCTGCTGTTGATGAGGCTGATGCTGAACAGCTGCAATTTATTTAGTTTTTTTCCCTGTTTAGATTAGTTTTTCAAACCTTGGTTTGATGCAGAGCCAACGAACTCCAGGGACATGCAGGATATCACTGATTTCACTTAATTTTTAGAGTCGGAAGGGACCTTAATTTCTGTGTGTGTTGCAGGGGGTTGGTCTGGTTTTGGGTGTTTTTTTTTTTCCCTTGTTGTTCAGGGCAACAACTTAGATGGAGTTGCAGATTGTTTCCAATACACTGCTGCAAAGTGTTTTGGTGCTGGGGGTGTTCCTCAGGTTAGAGCTTAAACCTAGAAAGATGAGGAGATAAAGGGCGAGAGGCTGGTGGCGGTGGCTGCGGTGGGCACGTCCCCGGGTTGTGGGGCTCAGGTGGTGGCTGGGTACGTCCTTTGGGGCTGGGCTGGGGATGCAGGGTGGGTTTCTGCAGGGAGGCAGCTAGCCAGGGCAGAGCCCCCCCCGGCTGGGGTTCCAGGAGCCAGGGATGTGTCTGGTCCAAGGCCGGCTCACCGCGTTGTCCTGCCGGATTGAAGCCGGGCGAGCTCCCTGATCTACCTTCTTTGGCATCCTGTGGCCATCGCTCTCCTGCTCCACCGGTCGGGGTGAGAGGAAAGGGGATGAAAAGTGGTTTTAGAGGTGCTTTTACAGAGGGAGAAGCCGTAATGCCAGAGTGCATTGGTTTTGGGAAGGAGATTAGGGCTCCTCACTGGCAGCTCTGGTGGTGCTGTAGGATGGTGCAGCCAGACGTCCCCTCCTCCTCCCTGGAGATCAGGGCCACCCCCATTTGGAGAAAAGCAAACCAAAACTGTCACCTTGTGCCTTTTCCTGAACGTGAAAATGCAGGCGTGCGTTCTGTTCTGAGAAAGAAGAACTGAATCCAGGCGGAAGCGCTGGCAGAGGTACATCGCTCCGGCACGGCGTGCTTCCCCGGGGGCTGAGGGGATGATGCCAAATCCAGCGGTGGCTTTGCCATCAGCATGATGCTCTGGCCGTGACCAGGCTGTGACACCCTCTCAGTGGCATGGGGACCGCTGTGGCCTTGCCACGCTGCAGGTCACCTGGGGTGGTTTCAACTTCTCTTTTTTTTTTTTTTTTTTTTTTTTTTGGGGGGGGTGGAGGGGGGGTGGCTGCTGAGCTGTTCCTGGCATGACGGGGCTGCCCGTGTTTGCATTATTATTTTGCAAGTGGGAAATTGTGCGTGGGTCTGCGGGGGGAGAGCCGCTCAGGTGAGTGTCCCCAGGTTGTTTTTCAGCAACGGGAGGCTCCTCCTGCGTCTGAACTCCCCTCCCATCAGCACTTTGAACTTGTGCTGGGCGGTAGGTGAGAGGATGGGGGGTGTCATGTGTGTGAGGTTCCTATGGAAAAGATGTTGGTGTGTCCCCCCCCTGCCCCGTGTGGGCATCGCACTGCAGCCTGGCAGGTCTTCCCTGGCTGCTGCTCTGTGGCCGTGCTCAGCTGGGGACGTGTTTTGGGCTGGACATGTCACTTCTGAGTGTCACAAAAGTGACCTGTGGATGCAATCCAGGCTCCATTGCTGCAGCTCGTGTTCTTTCCCTCCTCTCTACAAGAATTCCCTTCTGCTTCCCTAAGAGGCTCAGTATTGCGAGACTCCCCATCCTTGGCGTTATCCGCCATAGCCAGAGGTGGCAGGGGACATTTTTGTCACCAGATTCTTTGTGAGGGTCCCACCCATCCAGAGACAACGTTGGGGGTCTCCAGGTGACCTCTGCAAACCACCCAAGGTTCCGTCCGCCTTGTGCTGCCTGGGTTGGCCTGGGGTTTGGTCACCTGGTGACACCGGGTGTGCTACGCACGAGGACGCGGTGAGCATCACCCACCGCTGCGTCCCCGAGGGGTGGGACGGGACCCTTCACCAGCGCTCGCTGCTGGCACCGAGCCCTCTCTGCCAGCCTCCTGGGTGGGAGCCTGGGGAGCGGCTGCAGCTCCCGAGTGCCTTTCCCAGCGTGGAAAACGAAAAACCGACATTCCCGTTTTTCTGATCTCGTCTTTGGCGGCCAATTAGCACGACGTGAGAACTTGTCTCCCCAATGACGCGCCTGTGTGACTCCTCGGGTCCTTTAATTGCAGGGTTTTCAGCAGCCAGGGTGCGATGAAATGGTAATTGTTGTGATTGTATGCTGTGCGGTAACTAAAAGACGCAGCTTTTTGGCGAAGCTTAATTAGGACATAGGGACACTGTTGGGAATGGCTCTGCGATGCGATTTTCCTAATGAAAGCTACTGAATAGGCAGCCTTGTAATGAAGAACAGGCTTGCGAGGGGCACTGCCAATTGCTCTTCTCTAGTGTTAATTTTGTATTTCCTCCCCATTGTTCCTAATACCCTCTTGGAAAAGCTTGAAGATAAAATGCTTTATTTTCTTATGCCTCGTATCCTGTCTGGCAAGCCGCGATTATAGCCTGTGCATCTGGAATACATGAGTGGCCAGGCATGAGCTCCTTCAGAGCTGTTAATCTCTGATTTCAAGCTCTGCCACTGGAGGGGGGGGGGGGGGGGCAGGGAAGGCAATTTGGGTTTGCGGTGGGATGATGCGCTCCCTCGCTCGTGGGGCAGCGGGAGATGCTCGGATGCTCGGTTGAGTCTGTAGATGTAGAGCTGGAAGAGGGTGCGAGGGCATCACGGTTTGTTGGGAAACAGCCTGGGGGGAGAGGGGGGTTCGCCTTTGAGGCTTGGCCCTTTTTGGCTCTCCTTCACAAAGGGCGACTGCTGTATTTAACCATAACCCGCTGCATCTGAGAGTTCACCCGGGTTCCAGTCTCCCACTGGTAAGAGCGAGCCCGGGGGCTGGATCCTGCCGGGGGGCAGCTGGGTGCTCAGCACCCCCACCTGGGCTGCACCGTTCCCGGAATGGGGCTGGCAAACCCTCCCTCCCTCCCTGCTCCAGCGCTCCCTCCCCAGCTGGGGCGGGCAGAGAAAAGGGCTGCAGATGTTTTTTAGCCACCAGATGTGAGCGTGACCCTCTCGCTGAGTTAAAAGAGGAATAGGAAAATGCTACCTGGCTGGGTCACCCTGTCCTGGGGCACCGTCACAATTATTAATGACTCTCAGAGCTGCGGGGGGGATTGTCCGTGGTTGTGAGAGATGGGGATGGGGCTTGGCTTTCCCTCTGATGCTTTGTTTTGTTGCCCAAAATTCCCGCAGCGCTTGGGGTGAGAGTAGCTCGGGGTGCTCCTAAAATGCTGCTGGTCCTTATTTTGGGGTGGGTTTAAGCAGAAGCGGGTGCCTGGGACCAGCAGGCCATGCTGGAGCATCGTCCCCCCAAGTCACGACGCTGCCATGGCTGAGCAGGACGGGCTCAGCTTCGCCCCAATCTTGTGACCTGTCCTTAGCAGCTCCCCTGGTAGGGAATTTGTCATCTTTTTTTTTTTTTTTTTTTTATCCTACGGTGGAGGTTTCTGTGTTATAACATCAAAGCATTCTCAATATTGCGTTAACGTCTGCTCAAGCGCAGTGCTGCGAGGAGGGGTGTGCGGCTGCTGTGTGCACGCTTTAAGAAAGACGGTGTTGTCTTGAGCTTGCAAAAGTGTTTTTCATCCCTTCCACAAAGGCCCATTCTTTGTTGTCTCAAATTAGGATGAAACGCTTCCCCTTTCAGCTGCTTCCCCCATCGCTCTATGTCTATTTAAACCCTCGGCTCAGAGGCTTCTCTGCAAACAAGCTCTCATCCTTTCAGGTGGCATTTCCCTTTTCTCATTGTTTCTGGCAATCTGTACATGTGAAACTTCACAAATGTTTCTTCGGTCTCGGTGTCTTTGTGTGGGTAAAACCTTGCAAATCTGCCCTCACGCCTTGTATGGCCTCCCACTGCCATGGTGGAGTTAATGGTGGTGGCTTTGCAGGCATAGAATCCTAGAATTGTCTAGGTTGGAAGGGACCTTTAAGATCATGGAGTCCAACCATCAACCCAACGCTGATAAAAAAAAACCATTGCTAAACCATATTTTTAAGCACTGTGTCAACCA
The DNA here is from genome assembly GCA_026546715.1 of Gallinago undulata. Classification (NCBI taxonomy): domain Eukaryota; kingdom Metazoa; phylum Chordata; class Aves; order Charadriiformes; family Scolopacidae; genus Gallinago; species Gallinago undulata. The sequence goes on along the minus strand of JAOTQQ010000003.1, from coordinate 25,889,391 downwards.
GTCTTTTAAATTCCTCTAAGGATGGTGCCTTAACTGCTTTCCTGGGCAGCCCATTCCAAAGCTTAATAACCCTTTTAGTGGAAATTTTTTTTCCTAATATCCAATCTGAACCTCCCCTGGTGCAACTTGAGGCTGTTTCCTCTTGTCCCATCATCTGTTCCTTGGGAGAAGAGACTGAGTCCCACCAAGTGAACTCCAGCCTTGTACAGACCCAGGCTGGGCAACATCCCTTTGTCCCCATGTGAATCCTGCTTATCTGAGAGGGCTTCTGCTTGAGGCTCGCCGCCTTGGATCGATTAGCTGGATGGCAATCAAAACCAACAAGCCTAATGACTCCAAAGGTTGCTCATTAAATGCAAATTGTTCCGTGGTTGATGGTGAGGGAGGTCGGATAGTGTGAAGGAATGGCTGTGTGGGTCTAAATCCATGTCTCCTGGTACAGAGGACACCCAGAGCCTGGGGGCCTCCTTCATGGTGGGCCCTGAGCTGCTGGATTGTGGCGCTGGGTTTAGAAACGATGGCAGGATAACGAGTACAGGCTGCCCAGAGAGGTGGAGTCTTTGTCTCTAAAGACTTTCAAACCCCACCTGGACATTTTTCTGTGGGACCTGCTCTGGGTGGACCTGCTCTGGCAGGAGGTTGGGCTGGATGATCTCCAGAGGTCCCTTCCAACCCCATATCATTCTGTGATTCTGTATTTAACAGCATTCCACCTACTCCCTGTGGTCTCCAGCCAGAATGCCACCATGAGCGTGATGGTTTAGGATAAAGGGACTCTGTGGGAAATTGGGCACTTGCAGTCACTGTTGTGCCAGCTCCCAGGACAGCACAGCTGAGCCAGGGGACTGGCCCTGTGTCTGTGATGCTCCTGCCCATAATGGGAGGAACCGGGGCCTGGAAGGGACTGCATTTGGGCTTGGGAATGGGCTGCATTTGCTGTGTGGGTTTCTTACAACCTTTTCTCCTGTGATGTGTGACTGGTGGGATTTAAGGACTTCCATGTGGGAAACCAGCTGGTTGGGGCTGTGGCAACCTGGCTGGAGACACTTCAGGGATGGGATGCTGTCATGTTGCTCGCAGCTGTCATGTCACCTCAAAGGTAGTCACTGTGCGGGGGAGAAGGGATGGAGACTGGTGGATAGGGCTTTCATGGGAAGAGCACACCTTTCAGCTTGTCTTCTCCATGGCTTTTTGGGCTGATAGGGATGTAGCTCTGGTGACTGTAGGCCAGGCCAAAGGATGGTCCAGCTTAGGGTCCTGACCTAAGCCAGGGAGACCCCAGGGGCTTGGACCTTATTCATTGTGATGGGGTCACCCTGAGCTCTCCAGTCCCAGCATCTTCCCTTTGTGCAGCCTGCCCTTCTCCACATCTGGTGGGTTTGGCACATCTGGAATGCAGTGGTGGCCTCCAGCACAGCTTGAGCCTGCTTCTTCCCAGCGGTGAACACAGGGTTTGGAAAGGTTTTGTGCCCTAGGCATGTTGTTCTCCTCTCAAATGACAAATATGGGTGCTGCTGTGGTATTTCAGTGTTGCGGGCTGTTTGAAGATGCTCTGGGGCTGAGCAACTTGGTGGGGTTGGTCACTGCTGGTCATTCCACCGTTGGATGGATGCCCAGTTCTCCTCATTTGGAGACTTCCTTTCTTCTCATTAATCATGATAGCGATGCTGTGGGTTCTGCTGAGTTCTCTGGTGAAAGTGGAGCTCAGACCCCTCTGTGAGCTTTGGAAGTGTGTGAATCATGGTCCCGCTTGCCCGAGGGTGGTGGGGGACGGCCAAAAACGTCCTTGCCATCATCTGTCCTTTGTGGCGCTGCAGCCAGCGGTGCTGGAAGTAAATTGAAAGTTTTTGGGCAACCAAGCCAGGGACTGAAAAGGCTCCTGGGTTCCCAGCAGGGCCTCCACAATGGCAGGAAGCAACTTCTAAAGCTTCCTTTGGATACACAGGGCCTTGGGGGAAAGATTTACTTGCTTGTTTATGCTGTAAGTTAATCTATTTAGTGGGCTTGGCATTAAAAGCTCACAAAAAGCCCTCTGAAATGGTCACGCCGCTTGTTTGTAGCGCTTTGTCTCTCGCTCGCTTTGTCTCACAGCTGGAGGAGTTAAGCAGAGGACGGAGCCAATTGGAATCTCCGGTGTACACTTGTTTTTCCAAATCGGCTGAAGGAATTAGCATCGGCTCTCGCTGTCCTCCATCGCAAGGCAGCTGCCGGGGGGAAGGCAGCACGGGGCAGGGGTTGGGGTCCCCTCTGGGAGGGACCCTTGGCTGTGTACGCTCCGTGCCCCATTGCTCGGTTGCACGACGGGGATGGTCCCCGGCCCCGTTGAGGCTAACAGAAGATTTGGCACTAGAAAAAAACACACCATCAACCCTCCCCCCCCTCCCCCAAAATCCCAGCACCCCTCCCTGTGAGCCACTGTTGCAGAGTAGGGATTATCACGACGTGGGTTTGGGGTGTCAAGAAACCTTAGGAAGAGTTTGGAAAGGCCCAGGAAAGTGCTGGGTCAATGGAACAAAGTGTAGCCGATGAGTATTTTTCATGATATTGCGGCATCACTGTTTCCCTTTTTGTTTGATGCCATCCTAAATATGGTAGTGCCAACCATGGGTAACCTTGCACAATAAAAATGGATTTTCCCCAAGGGTGATGTCCAAAGAAGCCCCATGGACACAGCAAGTGCCACAGAAAGCATGTGGGACAGCTGAGGATGAGGTCTGTGCCCAGAGGTAGTAGGTGCTAGGCTCCCTCCCAAGGTGAAGCATCTTTAGCTGCAATGAAGTCTTCATTTTGGGAGAGAGCCCACCATCTTCATCTCCACTGAAGTCTTCATCTTGGGAGGGAGCTCAGTGCCTGCGACGTCTGATCATGGACCTCAAGTCCAGCTGTCCCATATGCTTTTGGGAGGGTGTCTGCTGCGCATGGAGATACCTGGAGTCTTGTCCCCTTTGCCCCATGTGAGTGGCTGTAAGACCCTTCCAACAGGGATGTCTCCTCGTGGTCTGTCCCACCAGATTGGACAGCCACCCTAGGGAGTGTTGGGAGGAACTGTTTGACACTCTGTCATGTCCTTCCCTTCCTTCTTGGCAGGGGCAGCTTGGGCTGATGCTTTTATTTTGGGAAACACCTTTATTTTTTCCTTTTCTTTTTTCTCTAAATTATGCATTTGCTGAGTTTTTTATTTTTTCCCCTGTCCTCTCTTGTGACACACAGCCACTTCTCTGCTGAACTTCCACCTTCCCCGAAGAGCAGCTCTGGAGTTTCCATTACAAACTGCTGACGGCACCCAGACACCCATCGCTGTCTTCAGCCTAAACCTTCTTGGGGCTTAACTTGACATTGAGCTTGTAGTTGACAGTGATGTTGGGTGAAACTTTAACCTTCGCTGTTGTGATAAAGGCTGATACAAGCTGAAATAAACTCTTGCATCATGTGGTTAAGGGTTTTCATAATTGGTGCCAGTAACAAGTACGTTTGCTGTCTGAAAAGTGAGTATATATAACTGGACTTTTCTTACTCAGATCAGATAGATGTCATTTCTGCTGGTTTTTGGGTTTCTTTTTTTTTTTTTTTTTGAGGAGAAAAATAGAGGGTTTTCTTACCCTGGCTGAGTTTTGCCAAACCCATGCAGCCCGTCGAGTGGTGGTGAATGGGGCTGGGGTTGCTGATGTCCTGGGTTGTCTTCTCCGCACCCATCACAGGCTGGTGGAGAGGGGTGTTTGGGTGGCAGGGATGTCACTGGCTGCGCGGTGTTGGTGGCAGAGCTGCTGTCACCGGCGAGAGCCAGAGGAGAGGAGAGGAATGGGCCTGGCTCTGTGCTCCTGAAAAGCCAGAAAGCGAAACGTGGGCTGCTGAAACCGGCCAGCCTTGGTCTGGTGTGTCAGAAGGTGAGCAAAGTGTTGATGGAGGGGAGATAAAAAGAAGCACAGAGTAGGGCTGGATTCTTTCTTCTTTTTTTTTTTTTTTTTTCCCTTCATTTGGTATTTCTTTTAGGTAGTTACTGTTCAGCATCGAGGCGTACTTTACAATGGTGAAATCCAGGAAATTCCCACAAACCTCTGTGGCTGCTCATCTGCTTCCAGGTGGGCGGATTGAAAAGGCAATGGGGACTGAGGGGCACAGGCTGGAAGGGCCACTGGGACTGGAAGGGTGGCTGAGGACCTCTCCCTGGCCTTGGGGCAGGGACCGTGCTCTCTCTGTCATTCGGTTTGAGTCTTGTTGCTCGTGTTCTGCCTTCAGGGACACGGACGCAGATAGGTCTCCTCTTCTTCATAGCAGCCTTTCTATCATTGAGTGTATCCCGTATCCCACTTGGCCCATTTATTCCATTTTATCCCATTTCCCACCCCCAGCAGAGCAGGGCGTACGCCCTTCAGTTTGAGACAGAGCAGGGCGTATTTTCTCCCTGACCTTCAATTTGAAGATTGTTCTTCAGCGTCTCTAGGAACAGGACTTTGGCTGTTTCCTTCAGAAACCATTGCAAAAAGCAATAGATCTTATTCTAACAGCGTCAGAGAGACACATTCCTTCCTGTGCCTTTCACTTCCCAAAGCTTGACACTTGAATGTCTCAAGAGTGTTGCATTACAGGAGCTAAAAATAATGGAATATGGAGATGAAGGGTGCAGCCTGTGGCTTTTAGCTGGAGATAGAGATGAAGCATCTCTAGATGGAGATAGAGATGAAGCATCTTGCTGATGGTAAGAGCATCTCTGATGGAGAGGACCTGCCGTGAGTCACTGGGGTTGCATACGGAGAAATGGCTTTTTGGAGAAAGAGAGAAGGTACCATCGCAACTGCTCTTCTCGGTGATGGCTTGGTGGGACTAATTTAGAGATCTGTATTTTTTGGCATCAAAATACCTCATGGCTCTAAAGGGGTAGTGAGTGGAATTCCCCCATTATCTGTTTGTCAAGAAGATGATAGATCCTGTCCTGAAAAATGGTAATTGCAAAAAAGAACATTTTAAAAATAAGTCAAGAGGAAGTCTCAAATTTGCAGAATGGGTGGTGGGGAGGTTTACAGACAATTCTGGGCTGGACACTATCGGGCTGCTGTGGTTTCAGTTTCCCCCTTGGTTTCTAATGTTGGTTCTGGTCTCCACGGAGCCACCTCCTTTGCGTTGCTGCCCTGGCACCAAGGGAATGGCTCGCTTACAGCAAGTCCAAGAAGAGTTTGCCAGTGCCTTCAGCTCGTGTGAGTCTGGGATGCATCGCAGGCTGCTTCTCTTTTTTGAGGAAATGCAGAGTTACTCTAAAATCCAGGCCTGAATGTGGAAGTAACAAACCTTCAAATGACTGGTTTGAGCTCAGGTCAGTCGAGATGCAAAGCCAATGCAAAATATTGTGATCCCCACCTAATTGCTGTTGAATATCTGTCTCAGGGACATCCCTGGGCTTCCTAAAATCTACTGCTGGTCTTCTCGGTATCCAGGGTGAAGCAGGATGGGTGCTGTGCCCCCACTGCAAATTTGGTACACGAAAAGCTTAACCCAGCAGCCATAACTGATGAGCTCCTGCTGTTCTTATTCTCTCCCACCAGTTCCTATGAGACCTCCTGGACTGGGAAAGGGCTCTTCTTTGTTTTCATCCCATGCCTTCACTTGCTGCCAGCACTGCTGATGGGGAAGGTGGCAGTGATGCTGCGAAACCAGTGTGTACGTGTCTTAATCCAACGCTTGTTGAGCTTGGCCAAATTGCAGTTTCCAGGTTGCTTTTATTACACATGGCTGAGGCTTCTTTTCTGTTACTTCACCCAGCTGCAGCTATCGCTGCACAGGGACAGGCCCTGGAAGGATCAGAGGAGTTTTGTATGAGCATTATCTCATGAGTGGTCTCCATGAAGCTGATCCAATGGTATCCCCTACAAATGATGGGGTTGGTGGTTCACGCACATCACCTTGCTCCTCTGATCACCTTGCTCCTCTCCAATAGCTAAAGATTTGGGAATTGCTGGTGCTGCCCTCAGCCCTGCCACCTCCGATGCTCCAGGTTCTGGCTACCTGCTGTGACTTCCTTGCTAAAACTAGAAGCAGTGCATAGCTCTGAACTTGTCCTGGTGTGACCAGAAGTCGAGACTCAACCCTGAGTGTCGTGTGCCTCCTTCCAGCTCTTACACTATATTTTGCAGTATGCTTTACCTTGGGAAATGTATGCTTCTCCTCAGGCATAGGAGGAGACTGTGGAAATAAACTCCTGGAGCTGGAGTCCAGTCAGTAATACTGTGATGAGAAGTTCATGACCAGGATGATAACGTGATGGTGGTTTCACTCTGAAATCACTAAAATTTTGTTGTGGTTGTGTGTTGTACATTTTAGGGGCAGCCCCACCTGCTTATCTAACTTTTTCTTACTAGAAAATGACTGGGGGGAAAAAAAAATGACTCATGAGAGGAGTGACAGCCCCAAAGAGCAGTGTTCAGTGATGGTTCCTCCCATGGGCGTTTGAGTGCTGGAGCCTTCCTCATTCCTTTGCCGTCCCCTCAAATCTTATCTGTGTGGGGCAGCCTTGGCAGGTTGGGTAAGAGACTGTATCCTCCCTCCGGGAGCGATGGGAGGTGCTTGATTAGGGGCACAGTTCACTTGATTTCTCCAATAACTGCTGGTGGGAGGGTCCACAACTGGTCCTGCCACAGCTGATGGGAATTTGGCTACTGGCTGAAGAGCTAATGCAGCTTTGGTGTGGAAGTGAGATCTCTGCTCCTTGTCCCACATGTGCTGGACTGTTGGCATCTGTGACTATCTATTGCTAGCCCTCACATGCTCCAAATAACTAAGTAATGATGCATTTATTTTCTCTTATTTGTCTGTTTTCTGGACCATCAGTACTTTTAGTGTAGTTCATCTGTGAGATAGCCCCATAAAATCGACCTTAGGCAGATTTAAAGCACACACTCCATCTTCAGAGGTGGAAGTAACTCTGTTTTCACGGCAGACTATAAAGTGTTGTGCTTGTAAAGCTTCCTTGGACCAGTGGTTTATTGAGAGCTGCTCGTCCCAGCCTCTGGCGCTCTTCCTCAGAGCTTAGACCTGTAAGTCCAGCAAGGAATCCCGGGGGATCTTGAGCAGCCAAAGCCACTTGCAAAAATGTCGGCTTCTGCTTCTGATTGTTATGAATCAAATTTGGGAGAGGGGGGAAGAAGCGAAAGCTAAACTAAGTCAGTCTGCTGCAATTTCCATGTTCCCATTATTGCACTTGCTGAGCTTCTTACAGGCTTTGAAACCTTTGGTTGTGCAACTGCTGGCTAAGGAAGGAAGTGTGATTATTCCTGCTTTGCAAGTGGGAAGCAGCTTAGGAGAATAAGGATGGGAGTTGTCTTACTTTTAAGGATGCCTGCTTGAAAAAGTAGGCCTCTTGATTTAGTCTGCCAGCTCCCCCTGAAGATGGGTTCAGGCTGGATGGGATGACCTGAACTCCATAACAGGTGCTCCCTCCATCTGTTGGTGTCGATTTGCTTAGAGATTCACCTCATTTTTTGCATAGGTAAAGTTGGAGGCAACGAATCCTACCCCTGGGGTAGACCCAGTGTCACCATGGAGCTTTTCAGCAGAGCAAATAGCTGATGTGGGTTCTCCAAAGTCACCAGATGATTTTTTTTTTGCTCAACTGAGCATCATGCTCAACCCATCACATGAGTTGCTTCATGCCCTGGACTCTGTTATTTTATCTTTTTTTTTGCCTCTGGATGATAATCCTGAAGTTTCCAGCCTTAACTTCATTGTTGTAAGAAACAAGATACCAAGAGTTTTAGCCGTTCTTCTTTGCCTTGAGTTATAGTTGGCTGTGCAGTGGTTTCACAAAGGCATTGAGAGTGTGAGAGGCTTTCCTGATTTCACTGTGCACCTTGGTGTGCTGGGAAGAGCTTTTGTGGGGGAGCCAGCAGGGCTGCTGGTGGTCCAGGGTGTTCAGAGAAGATGGTGTGAACCCCACTCTGGCAGAAGGTCTAACCAAACAGTCCTTGTGCATATGAGAATGTCCTTTCTGGACCTAATCACAGGGCACCTGACCTAGCCCTTGCCCAGCTCTGAATGGCTTAATTCCATCCGAATCATTGTCATAATAAAGCATTTTGTAGGCAAGTAATGGCACGGTTTTCTTCTGGAGATGGTGGTGAGTACTGACTTGCCACCAGTCTTGCATCCCACAGTGGTTCTCTCTCCCTCTCTGAGCAGCTGTCCTTTGGGGATTTTTTTTTTTGGGGGGGGGAAGAGAACTGAGTTATGGTGCTTAATTCACTCATCTAGCAAGGTTGTCCTGCTCGGCAGTGGTAGAACCGGAGTGACACCTTCTCTTGGTCCAATTCCCCTGAGGTTGCAGCTGGTTATTGCTATTGATACTGGTTATTGCTATTGATGCCATCCAGCCACGCAGTGGGAAGCGTGGGAAGTCCTGTCGCAGCCTGACTTACTGCAACGCTTCCTTGTCAAAAACTTTTACCCAGTGAAGGAAGCTCTGGGAGAAGAGAGGTTTGTTAGGGTGGGATCAGGCCGTGAACTTCTTGAGGAACGATCTCGATGGCTCAGGAAAGTGAATCTGCCCATCTGTATGATCAGTCAACTTACAACTTTCTCTGGTCTTAACTAGCCATGAAAAAAGGCAGCTCCATCTCTCAGTTTTAAGGTTTCCCATCAGCTGGAAGGCTGAGGCTGCCTGCGTCTGTTGAGGATCATGAATGGCCACTGATACCAAAATGCAGACAAATTTTCTTGGTAGTTTATTCCAGAAGAGCAAACGTTGACCACCCTTAATTTTTTTTTTTTCCCCAAGCCATCAGACTTCTGGATGATGGCCTTGCAAACCCGTGAGTTACCATCTAGGGACTGACCCAATGTGCCTGTAGAACCCCCACTGAGTTTTGCTCACCATGAGGATTTGGACCACCTGAGAAAGTAAATTTTCCCTGTTTTTTTGTGGGGACACAGGATCCTCTGTGCTCAGAGCCCTTAAAGATGGCAGATCCTTGTGGTGGCTCTTCTATGTTCTGTTTTCTCAGTAAGTCCCAACGAGGTGTAAATTATGGATGTTGTGTTTTGACCTTGTGACTGTCGGTATGCGGTATGCGTCTCTCTGCTAATTAATGCACTGTAACTCCTGTGCTAGCAGATATTACATCTAAAAATATCTAGAGGTGCCTCTGGTGATAAGGCTACGGCAGTAAGTTTTAAGCAGGGAATATGTTAAGACCCAATTCACTCTTCAGCTGTGCTGTAGAAAGCTTCTGGTAATGGGGCTTATCAAACTCCCATGGGGAAGAGAGGTGGGAGGTTTTGCCCTGTAAATGGGGATGATATTTCTGTTGGTGTCAGCAGAAACCCAAGCTATTATGGCTGTGAGGTAAGCCTTTTACCTATGGAGTGATGCTTGAATCTGCCGTCCAGAGTGACAGACAGACCCAAGTTGCTTGAGGGGAATGTAAGTCCTGGCCTACATGCTCACGCTGAGCAAATGGGGGTAACCTTGGTGATAAACGGTGGAAAGAGTCTTCCCTTCAGATGTTTGTCAGTGGTCAGTCAGTAGGTAGCTGTTCCTTTAGCATCAAGGCGGGAAGAATCCAGCTCCATGAATGTGTGGAGAGTCTCTCGGCTGCTCTGGATCTGCTCTTCCCCCATCCCTAGATGGTGCTGCTTGGCCAAGGGAACTGACCCCCTTAAAACAAGAAGAGATGTCCCCAGGGTTGCTTGAGCCCAACCTCACTGAGCATGTTTAGGGGAGCTCAGAAATTTATTTCTTGGACCCGGACCATGGCTTCTCCGGCCTCTCCGTCATTGAGCCACAAGTTGTTCTTTGGTGTCTTGCAGCCTCGTGAGCACCGAGGGACAGCAGGGTTATTTCTGACCAGATCATTTCTGTGTGGTCTTTATTTTTGTATTTTCTTGAAGACTGCTGTTGAGTTTCCTGGAACTGCTTGGCCCAAACCAGAGCCCTTTGCATGTTAACAGCCTCACAGCTCATTTGGGCAGCGTGGTGGGTGCCACGTGTGGCTCTCGGATGTGGCGGGAGAGTGAAATCATCATCCAGAATAGGAAACGGTGGCACAACTTCCCCCCCTGGCTCCAGAGCACTTCTCCTTTTGGCACCAGCACGCGGGAAGGTGAAGTAAGAAGATCTTTGTCAAAAATGCAGAAGTGGAGGTTGCTCTTGGAAACCATCTTGTTGGGCGAGCACACAGCAGAGCCCTCGGCTTTGGCTGGTGGGGAGGGGTCTGTGTTTGTGTGGATGGATTGAGACGCGTGGCTTGTGGCTTCCTCTTCAGACGGGAAGTCTCCTCGGTGTGTAATGAGAGGCAGAAGATGGGTGGGCTGTAGGCTCTGCAGTCTTCACTCCAAAGAATTGTCTTCTCCAGTTCTTCTGCCCTTGGGAACTAGCAGTCCGTGTCCTTGCTTGCCTGTGTGTTGTCGTAGGCATCAGCCCTGATCGTGGCAGGTTTATTAATTCCACGGGATTATTCTGACTTTCTGTAATAGTTTGTCTTGTGGTACCACAGCAGGAGATCCATCGTCCAAGCCTGGGCTGTGCTCATTCAGATGTCGTTGGTTGTTTTCAGTGGCTGCTGCCAGGGAGGGACCGAGGCCACCGGGGTTTTGGCTGGAATTTTCTTTGACCTCATTTGATTACTCAGCAGCAGGGCAAAAACACCACAGGGAAAGTAGCTTATGCAAAAATACCTAGAGCCAATACATTTCCAGACACACAAATGACTTTCCAAGGTCTCATGGGACATCCTGCAGTAGATCCCAAACCTCACCCGCAAAATCCTTTATAAAGACTCAGCTGTGGCGTAAGGTGTCTGGTGGGATGTGCGAGGCCATGAGGGGAAAGCAGGTGTGGATGCGTTGGTTAAGGGCACACTATGGATGAAGGTGACTGAGGGTAAGTCACTTTGCCTGGGGGCGCCTGGGTCCCACCTACAGCCACAGCAGACCTTTCCTCCTCCAGACCATGTTGGGCACAAGCATTGCGGCAGCTCTAGGGGCTTTGGTGAACCTTGTGGAAAGAGGAGCATGCATCCTCAGCGAGGAAAGCAGCCATTGCATCTTCTACCTCGGCTCTGCTGATGGCTGGGGCATAATGTTCTCAACCTATATAGAGAGAGGTTGAGGGAGGGACTGGAAGAAGAGTTGCTGTTGGGAATGTTGTCTAGAGAGGAAGTGCCGTCAGGAGGGAAGTGTCTGTGAGTGTTGGAAGAGTGGAGCTGTTGTGAGTCTGGTGGTACAGCTGGTGCAGAACCTTTGTGGTCTCCTCCCAGATCTACCAGGGGTTTGCCCTGACACCTTGGGTGAATTACTTTTCTCCTCTTGGCTCTTCTCAACCCATTTTCCTGCCAAGACCATATTGGAGCAGAGAGTCCACACGTTTGGGGCCACAGCACAGGCTGCCACCATCACTTCTGCAGATGAGGGATGTGAAGGAGGGTGATCCATAATTGACAGTGCTGGGCTGCAAGAGGTTCTAGTGCAGGTGTGTTATTCCTGTAAATTGTGCTTCCCCTACTTGAGCTTTTTCTGCAAGAGAAGGACTAGATAGAAGATTATGGAATATCTATATAGATGGAACTTCATGGAATACATATACACACACTGTGGATGTAGGAAGGTTGTAGCCTTGGTTAGAAGTGTCTGGCCAGTCCTGTGTATGTTGTTGATGTCTTCCGACATGCAAAATGCCCTGATCTAGATCTGCTGCTGGAGGACTTAATACGAGTAGCAGTGTTCTGCTCTGCCCCAGACTGAAATGGCCAAGCCGATGGTATGGGCTAAAACACATAGGATTTGGGCATATGGAATCATGGAATTGTCAGAGTTGGAAGGGACCTCTAGAGATCATCCAGTCCAACTCCCCTGATAAAGCAGGAACACCCAGAGCACATCACTCAGGAGCATCCAGGCAGGGCTTGAAGATCTCCAGAGAAGAGGATTCCACGACCTCCCTGGGCAGCCTGTTCCAGTGCTCCATTACTCTCACCTCACTCCACATCATGGAGTATTTCCAGGTTTTGCCTGTCTTGGGGTTGCTGATGTGTGAAGCTATGGTTCAGCTCCCGTCACTTGCTTGGTTGGGTTGTGAATCTTAAGCCAAGCCAAATGGCTGCAGCTTTCTGTCTGAGAGGGTGGAAGTAAACTCCAGAGTGGAGAGCATCTTCCTGGAGAGCCTTCACCTTGAACTGGATCTTTTGCCTTTGAAAGTCTAAATGAAACCAGAAGAGTCTTCTCCATCCCGTGGTGGTGGTGAAGCCCATGTGAGTGTTGCTGTAGGTGTGTCTGCAGGGATTCCCCAGCTCTCGGTGGAGCCGCAGCGGTGTTCGTGTGGGGCTGCTGAGCTGTTGTGGGGCACATCTGACTGCAGACAGGCAGAGCAGCCCTGCCGTGATGCAAACACAGTTATTTGGACTATTTAGACACTTTTTTTTTTTTTCAGTATCCAGGTTAATGCTGAACTTCAAAGAGGACATCTTTGTTGTGATGGTACGAGGGTCATGGTCTGGAGCACTAAGTGACAAACATTGGATCGCTTTGACAGTAGGTTTAAACCCAAATCTCTCATATCCCAGCAGGCAGCCTGGTCTGCAAAGCCATTCCTTCCTTGCCGGGGATGCTGCGATGGTTTAGGAGTGGTCCTAGAGGCTGAGAACATCGAATAGATGAAGCAAAGGCTTTGTTTGACACCAACATTTTCAGTGGGGGAGTTTGATATATACAGGATGGAATTTTTTTCCCAAAACCAAAGGCAGGAGGTAAATGCACGTCACACTGTGTGTCCCGCTCCTGCCAGCCTCCAGGGACCCCTGGCCAAAGTGTCTGCAGGGGAGGTCGCAGCCTGGACACTGCTGGGGTCCCCTTCAGGCTGAGCTCCTCATCTGCCAGGTGATGGGTTGTTATGGGAGTGAGAAGCTCTTCCAGCCTGGGAGGTATCTAAAAAAGCTAAATGTTTCAAAGGGTTTTTTTTCTTCTTTTTTCTTCCGTAGCTCTAATTTTAACGGCTGCGCTGGGATAAGTACTTTGAAGCTTTAATTGCAATTATGAATCTTCCTCTGTTCCCAGGTTCCCCCTAATTGGCTTCCTGTGAGAATTAACAAAGCCGGTAAAAACAAAACTGCTGGTTTTGTGAGGGAGTTGGTGGCGTGAGATTCCTGAGCCCAAATAAAACGCAGCTCAGCCGAGACTCCTCGCGCTGCCGTGCGGGGCCGTGACCAGCCCCGTGGCCAGACGCTCACAAGGGTGGCTTTATGTAAAACGTAAGCTGATTTACATGCTCGCATTTTGAAAGTGCTAATCTATTTTGATTTATTTTTTTGTTTCCCCTCCCTCTCTTTTTTTTTCTTTTTTCTTTTTCCCCCCCTTTTCAGCCACCTCTAATCTTCTGCCATCGCTGCCAGGTTCCCAGCTCCTTTGGCTGGAATAGGCCCCAGCTAAATCCTTTATCTGTCTATTTGGCAACCCTGGGCGAAGTAGTTAGCAAACGAATGACACTTTTTCCTGGCTCATTAATTAGATTTACTGAGCTGAGTGGCTGCTGCTGCTGCAGTAATCTGGACAAGGCAGTTCTGTATTTTGTTTCTTACGAATTTGTTTGGTTTTGTGTGTGTTTTTTTTTTCCTCTTTTTTAAAAAATAGAGCTCTGAGGCAGTTCTGGTACTAGCAGTTGAATCCACGTCTGCCCTGTGTGTACTGCCATGGAGAGCACGTGGTTTTCTCATGCCTAGCTTTTTTCTGCAATTTGCTGCTGCCTGGGCAGCTCTGGTTGCCTGTCATCGTTTTACTGCTCAAAAAGTTCGAGGATGGGTGTATCTGGGTACCCTGCGCTTGAGGTGCCCGTGGCAGGATATCTTGGTTAAGGCAAGTGGTTCTTGTGGGTTACAAATAACCTCTGTGAAATATTAGAATGTTTTTATGTATTATAAATATCCTTTTTGACATGTCCTATTCTGCCAGCCTTACCTGCCGGGGTTATAAATGGGATTGTGAAGGCAATCAATGATCATTAGATGATCTCTAAGGTCTCTTCCAACCTAAACCATTCTATGATTCTATGGGGCCTACAGGAAAGCTGGGGAGGGAGTTTTTACGGGGGCATGTAGTGATAGAACGAGGGGTAATGGCTTCAAACTGAAAGAGGGGAGATTTAGATGAGACGTCAGAAAGAAATTTTTAACTCTGAGAGCCTGGCCCAGGTTGTGCAGAGAAGCTGTGGCTGCCCCATCCCTGGAGGGGTTCAAGGCCAGGTTGGAGGGGGCTTGGAGGAACCTGGTGTGGTGGGAGGTGTCCCTGCCCAGGGCAGGGGGGTTGGACTGGGTGGTCTTTAAGGTCCCTTCCAACCTGAACCATTCTATGATTCTCTGAAATAAAAATAAATGGATGAAAAAAATTATGTTTTCACCTTTATCTGCCACTGCTTTGCAGCCAGTGGCTAACACAGCCCCTGTCCATGCTTTTGGAGGAGGAAACTGAGGCATGGAGAGGTCACTCGCCATGCCATGGCACCAGAGCTCTTGGTTTCTATTGCGGACTTTCAGTTCCCTTTGTAACCACTAGACAACATGGTCTTTTTCTCAGCTTGAGGTGTGAGCATTCTGGGAGGGAGGCAAGTGTCAGGGGTCTTGTCATCTCTTGCAACATAGGAACACAGTGCCAGGGTGTTGGGGCATCCTGAGGAGGCTGATGGATGCTCCTGATGTTGATGTGCTGCTGTTGCTCTCATCCCATTTACAAATGGACCACTCAGACATGGAGAAACCAAAGTGGGGATCGTTCAGCATGCGTTGGGGACATGGGGAAGAGGGTCCCTCCACAGAAAGAGCAGCAGTGCTAAATTCAGAAGTATTTAAGCTTCTTGTGTATAGGGCGCTTTGTTTGTTGGTACGAACATCTAAAATTAAAATTAATGACTTACTCATGATTGGATGGGGTGATGGAAAAGATTGATAGATGTGTCTTGCTGGCTTCATAGAATCATAGAATGGTTTGGGTTGGAAGGGACCTTAAAGATCACCTCTTTGCAACCCCCTGCCCTGGGCAGGGACACCTCCCACCAGACCAGGTTGTTCCAAGACCCCTCCAACCTGCCCTTGAACCCCTCCAGGGATGGGGCAGCCACAGCTTCTCTGGGCAACCTGGGCCGGGCTCTCACCACCCTTAGAATGAAAAATTTCTTCCTAATATTCAGTCTAAATCTTGCTTTGTGGGGAAGCGCTGGGAAGCCCATGGAGAGGAGGTCAGTGCTTCCTGAAGTGACTATCCATGTAACTTTTATTGAGTCATAGATTCATAGTATCTTCTAGATTGGAAGGGACCTTCAAGATCACCTTGTCCAACCGTCAACCTAACTCTGACAAAAATAAACACTCACACAACAAACAAAATGCAACACCATCACTAAACCGTGTCTTCCAAGGTCTGATGGGAGACAACTATTTAAAGGCTCTGAAGGGAGGAGGATGTTCAGCAATTTAAAAATGCCAGGGTTGGTGCCAGCTTCGAGAGACAGACCCAAACGGGCATCGCTGTGCCCTGGTTTCCATGTGCCATCCCTCAGCTCCAGGAACTGCTTTGCACCAGCAGCTCTAGGAGATCCGAGGGCAAAAACAACCACGGATGCTGCATGAACTGTCTAATCTTGTTACCCTGCCTTCTGATTGCTAATTGCAAATTGGGCTGGGTTGCACCTTGGCTGATGCAAAGGGCAAAACCCTAAAATTTGGGGCTAGCTCTGCTTGCGGTTGTAAAAGTGATGGCAGCGTTTAGAGAGGGAGAGCTGTCGCAGTTGCTGGAAGGAGTTTAGAAGGCAGAGAGCCCGGGGAGGAGAGCAGAAATAGCTGAAAAATGTCAGAAAGCTGTGACCAAAAGCAATTCGCACTTAACCCACTTGAGAGTTGCCCTCCCAGAGAAGTAGCAATTGTTTATCTACCGAAGACCCACCGCTGCTAGAGGCAAATTGCCTGCTAATTGGCCTTTCTGCCAAAGGCAGAGGGGTCAGGCTAGCTAATTAGACAGGTCTTTACACCTTCCCAGTTAATTTGGAGAGTGGAGCATATTCCTGAAGGGAGGTGAGCTTCCCAGGGAGGTGACCCCATCAGTTTTCTGCGTCTTTTGATCCCTCCCGGGGTTGCTGGCAGATGTGAGACACGAGCTCCGCTCCAAGTCTGTCAAAATAGCCTCGTGGTTATTTTGAGATAACATTTTTGAAGTCAAAAGCAAAGAAACAACTTGAGGTCTCCCTGGAGGTAAGAGGAAACAGGAATAGGTTGCTGTTGGCCCAGGAACACTGGTGTGGGAAGCCCACCGATCTGCTCTGAGCCTCCCAAAGCCATGTGCTGGCAGAGCAGGGTGCCCTCCCTTTGCTGAACCCAGGCTGTTTTTTTTTTTTTTTTTAAAGAAATAATTTAAAAAAAAAGCCATCTAGGCACTTTTCAGAAACAAGAAACAATCCCCATGTGCCCAGCTAAATTCAGGTGTGACCTGAGCTGTGGGTGTTGCAGGTGAAAGAGAAAGGGTGGAAAAGCCAAGAATAAATATGGTGATGGGATTTTGGAATAAATACTGTGGTGGGATTTTGTAGCAGCTCTGAGGGTGAAACGCTCCGAGTTTAAGGTGCTGTCAGGCTGCTGGTGTGGCCCTTGTCCTGCCTGGGTGACCTGGGCAAAGTTACTTTGCTGTTCCCCATCACTGGCTGGACAGTAGTGTGGTTTTCTTCCTCGGGGGAGTGATTTGAGGGGCATTATTTAATGTCCAAATCTGGTGCTTGAGGGAAGGGGGGGGGGGGGGGAATAATTCCCAAAGATTGTGGCTCCTGGGGGGAACTGGTGCTAATCTGGGCTTTGGGAATCAAGTGTTTCAGTATTAGGGCTGTGACACGTGGTTTCTCGAGCACAGGCCGGAAACTGTAAACTTTTTAAACTCCAAAAGCTCTGCAAGCACTGGGGCTGGTTTCTCTTTCTGCCGGTCTAATAAAGTGGGATGTGTCCAATGTGCCGTCGGGGGGGGGGGGCTCTGCCCAACCCCAGCTCCTGGCAGGGCTGTAACCCATCACCCTGGTCTGAGGCTTCTCCAGGAGGTGGCTGTGGTGAACAGGACTGTGGGGACCACTGGATATGGAGTTGGGAATGGAAGAAAAAATGATGGGAATGGAGATGTTTGAGGCTGGCACCCATAGCAAGAGGATGCAGGATGTCAGTGGGGGACCTGCAGGCTTGAAGCCAAGGACAGAGTCTTTAGAGCCAGGCAGGGACTGTGTGGAGAGGAGTACGACTGGGCTATCACGTTTTTTTGGGGCTTAGTCCTGGTTTGCTAAAAATACACCTTCTTGTAGCCTGGCCCCTCCTTGGCCAGTGGCAGGACATGTGTTTGTGGGCTGCAGCTGGAGTGGAGCTCGCTCCCATCTGTGCTTGTGGCTTGGGGCTGCGAGGGCTTGTTCTTTCAGTAGCCAAGAGCTGTTGAGGGATTCAACGGGCAGCAGCCCCAAAGAGCCCGCCCGGATCCCTCCCAGCCCTCCTCTGGGAGCCCCAGGGAGGGGGATGTGGCTGCCCCTGCTCAAGGATGACAACACTGCCATGGGGATGCAAGGGGAGCCTGTTGCATCAGTGTCCCCACGTCCTTCAGTAGTGCTGCTGTCTCTGGGGGCTAAAGGGCTTTTTCTGCCCTGCTGGGACCCAAAATCAAGGACATCAAACTCACGGGCCACCTCTTGGACCACTGTTGGTCCATTTGTCTTGGCAAGAGGAGAAGGACCCTGGTGATGAGCCAAGGAGGGGCAAGACCAAGAGGTCTTCACTAGCAGCATCCTCTTGGTGAAGCCCATTCACACCTGCCTCACGCTTGAGACTCGGAGGAAGCCCTGGCAGGTGGCATCTCAGGAAGATCTGGATGCCCATCAGCAACAGAACCTGCGTCAGCTCCAGTGACTCCCCTGTGGTTGCCTTTTTGCGATGAGGATGCACTTGGATGCCAGTTTGCTGATCAGTTTGCTACCCTCAAATGGATGCTGGTGGCAAATCCCAGCATCGCTTGAACTGGTCTTCCAGTATAGAGAGCTGGTGGCAGCCCTGCTTCATCCCAGGAAACGTATCCCTGCTGACAGCACCAGGTTTGGGATGATTGGACATGCTCAGGGTGTGCCTTCATACCAGGGCCTCCCGGGTGCTGTTAATCTCTGCTCCAACTCAGCTTTAAAAACAAAGGGTGTTGGGGTTGATGGGATCATGGGTTACTTTGGGGTTGGGGCCTCTCTTTTTTTTAGATAAGAAAATTCAATGGCACGAAGCGTTGGGTGGTTCTTACTTCAAAGCAATCCCCGTGTCATCCAGGCCAGGTATCGCCATTGCAACACGGCTTTGGAACAGAGGAAACAGAGACCAAACTAAAAACAGGAACCAGCAGATAAACAATACTCTGGTGCTGGTGGTGCTGAGCTGAGCTCCTTCCTGCTCATCTGGCGAGTCAGCGGCAGGGCTCCGGGGACCCCGGCTCTCCCAGTTGGCTCTTCCCAGCAGGGAAATGGTTGAAAAGCTTTTCCATTCATAAAAAGATGTGACCGGGTGGGAGCTGAGCACCCGGCTCTCCTCCTCTGAGCATGCTCAGGCAGGATGTCCCAAGTTCACCGCTGTGACCCAGGCAAGATGTTTCTCCTGCCTGTGCTGTGGGGTTAATGCCTGGCTGCAGCTCCAAGGAAGCCACCAGCATTTCCAAAGGGGGGTGAAGAACAGAGCAGAAATGGCTGGTGAGCTCTTGAGGCGCAGGAGAGCGGTCAGTGGTCAGGGTTACGGCTGCCTCAGGGATGCTGGAGGTGGGCGAACCAGCAGAGAAGCACCCTTGATGATGCCCAGGTACCACTTTTCCCAGCTGGTGTCATTGCACACTGGTGTGATGCTGGTCCCTGGGAGAGCTGGCTTGATGGGGGCTTGCTCATTGCAACGTGAACCTAAACACTGGTGTGTGGAGGAAAATGGCTCATTTTATCTCAGAAATGAGAAGGTCTTTTTTTTTTTCTGACTTGATTTTTACTTTTTGAATCACAGTCAGATGAGTGCGAACCCTGGTTTCGAAATGATGGGTCAAAAGAGAGACCTCGAGACCCCCCCTCTCTCCACTCCTCGCCTCGCACACCCTCCGAGTAGATGTGTTTTGCTGAAATCCAGCCCAATTTGCTGAGGAATTTGCTCATTGCGAAACAGCTTTTCCTATGATTTTGTTCTTTTTGCTGAGTTTCTTGCATCCCTCTTTTTGTTCTTGCTGTGATTTAATTTGCTGCTTCCATTGAATGCACACTTTTCTGAAAACTGATGCTGTGAACCACGTCTGAGACTTTGTCAGCTCCACGATAGCAGATCCCAGAGCAAAGAGCAACAAAGATGTACAGTATCTCTGAGTCTCCGGAGCGAAAAGTGGTTGCAATTCAGAGCTGGTGTTTGTTTGCACTTCTTGGTTTCATTTTTTTTGGAGCTTACAGCATCTTCATCACGTAAGCATTAGCCTTAAGCCCTGACTGCTAATGCAGGTAATCTTGGGGAATGGAATTTGGGAAATTCCATTAAATAATTCCCATTTGCTGCAATGTGAAGGGCTTGGATGGAGCTGTTTGTGCGGAGCTGACGTGTCTTAGGCATTTCTTGGCTTCCTGTTGGCTTTCTCTTCTGGTGCCCTCAACTGGGGGTACTTAGTGCCTGCAGAACAGAGCAAAGCAGAACGGGAGGGAGTTGGGACCATAAACCACTTGTGATTACCACCAAAAAGCACCGGTGCTGTGGCATCGACAGCCCAAAACCTCGTTGCTCTACTTCACTGGAGGTTCAAAATATTTATTCCCCAGAAGCCTCTCCTTCTGCTGCGACTCTGCAGAGAGGTGTTTCTTGGGCGTTTGTGTACGATGCTGCGATTCTGAGCCCCATAAACTGCTAACCAGCTTTCCGTCACCTCAGTGGTCCTGCTTTCTATGCACGGAGCCCCGAATTGCTTTTTTTGGTGGTGTCTCTCAGGGGGTACGTGATGCTGAGTGCTGCTGGCTACAATGTCACGTGTGTGTGTGTAGGTTCGTGGTTGTTCTCTTCCCCTCTTCCTTTTTGCGCCCTCCCCCAGGTCTTGCTCTCTCCTCGTACCTCAGAGGCTCCAGAGAATTTGTTTTTCCCTGAGAGCAAAGGTTGGAAGGGACCTCTGGAGATCATCCAGTCCAACCCCCTGCCAGAGCAGGGTCACCCAGAGCAGGTCCCACAGGAATGTGTCCAGGTGGGTTTGAGTGTCTCCAGAGAAGGAGACTCCACCACCTCCCTGGGCAGCCTCTGCCAGGGCTCTGCCACCCTCACAGCAAAGAAGTTTTTCCACATGTTGAGATGGAATTTTCTGTGTTCCAGTTTGTGCCCATTGCCCCTTGTGCTGTCACTGGGCACCACTGAGAAGAGCCTGACCCCATCCTCTTGCCACCTGCTCTTTAACTATTGCTCAGCATTGATGAGGTCTCCTCTCAGTCTGCTCTTCTCCAGGCTGAACACCCCCAGGTCCCTCAGCATTTCTTCAACAGAGAGATGCTCCAGTCCCTCATCATCTTTGTAGTCTCTGCTGGACTCTCTCCAGCGGTTCCCTGTCTTTCCTGAACTGGGGGGCCCAGAACTGGACACAGTCATGCTCAGTGATTAAAAAAATCAGTCCTGTGTTAAGGAGAGTCCCTGTCTGGATCTGTGGTCTCTCCCCTGCCCTCAGCTTTGCCCCGTGGCATGGCCCTGGGGCATGTGGTGCTCCGTGTCTCCAGGTTGCAGCAGTTGGATGACACCTTTGGTGCTTTCTTGGTGGGTTTGCTGTCAGAGGCCAAGTACTAGGCACAAAATTATTGACCAGAGTCTGCTTATGACAGGAAGATGGCAGAGCAGTTTCCCTTATTTCTGCCTCTCCTGGATTTTTTTTTTTTCTTGCCCCTGTCTGGGACAGTGCTCCATCCTTTGGTTGCAGTGTGGTTTTAAGCTCTTCTCTAACTGGGAGACTTTTCCCCCCTGACCACAGATGTTTCCTTGCTGGTATGCTGTGTCCATGCTCAGCAGGCTGGCCGGCAGAGCAGTAGCAGAAGTGACCATACAGACATGCACTGTTAGGTGAGACTTCACTTTCAAACCTTCTGCTGGGTCTGCTGCTTAGGGGTGCTTTCAGTGCCCCTCTGTGGGTGAGGTGGTGGCCACCACCGTGCCTTTCCACAGAGCCATTTCTTTTCGTGAGTGTGTACTGTGAATTAATTGGGTATCCTTTCTGCAAAGAAGCCTCTTGTGATGTAAGTCCGTGGCTGGGCTCATCCAGCCACGAGCTGGGTGACTGCATTGGAGCTGGTCACCTTGCATTGGGTGGAGAGGAACAGGCATGTCCCGGCAGGACACAAGTGACCACCTTAGACGCCCCTTGGCACGAGCTGAGCAGCCCCAGGTGAGTAGCTCACAAGGAGGTGTGTGAATTTGGCTGTCGGCAGTTTGGTGAGATGAATCACATCTCACGTTTCGATTTCTTGGGCTGGGCTGAGCCCCCCTTTATGCACTGCTGCCAGGAGACCCCTCCCCAGCCCCACCAGACCTGCTGTGCCCTCCGTGGGACTCCCCGAGGGGGAGAGCTGGCAGCCAAACCTGGACATGAAACCTGGGTGCTGCTTTGCCCCTCGTGTTACCCTCTATAGGTGCTGTTTGATATTAAAAGGACTCCGAAACCACGTTTGCACATTAGGTGCTTTCCCTGCTCTGTGGTGGGAGTCTCTCATTCAGCCTGGTTCTCAGATGCAGTGAACAAGGGCCCATCTCTACGTCTTAGTAAGCTTTCCAGTTCTCACGTTTTCTGGTGTAAATGAGGTTTTGCAGTTCAGCAAGACAACAGCATTGCCCTTCTGCTCCAGGAGGACCCAAGCCCCACAGTGCTGCTGTGCGCTGAAGACCTTGATCTCAAGGGAGCTGCCAGGCTGGTACCTCTCTTCTTCCCGAGGCAGCATCTACCACTAATAAATCATCAGATCTTCATTTTGTGCTGTTAACGTGGTAGGGATGACCTGCGCTATCCCTGTAGTGTAGTAGAACCCCATAGCATGTGGGCACAGATACTATTATTCCAGAAGTGGGTTTCCTTCGTGTGCCACGAGCTTTTTCTTCCACTTTAAGATGAAATCACCGCCTAAACCTCTCTTTCCCATTTCACTTCCAAATACTGCAGTTTGCTCAGAATCCTGCATTATATGCAAATCCCACAGCAATTTTAAGGTTGCTGGTTCATATAATGGCTTGTCGCTCATCTGTTACCTTAAGACTTTCTCCGTGTGCTGCTCCAGCCATCCCAGGGCAGGGGCCTAATTGCTGTGAAAAATCTTCCTTCCAGAGCAATTCAAGAAATAAGTTGCTTCAGATGCTGGTGGGATCTCCCAGCAGATTGTCCCATTCTTCCCAACAGGAGATGCATCCTGGCTAGACACCTCGAATGCGGAGTTTGCCGGTGATGAGCAGAGCTGCTCATTCCTGGTGGTAGTTCTGCCCATCAATGCGACCATTGGACCACCAGACACTCTGTGTGTCCAGGAGGCCAAACGACTTCCTGTGGTGCTTGTTCAAACCAGTGCCTAGTTGACCTTTTGGTTGTTCTGATCTTCTGGAAAACCATTTTGGTCTCAAAGTTTTTTTCTTGATGTCTATTATGAGCGCACTGCTCCGTGACTTTCTGTCTGGATGACAATTCCTTGACATGGGTTGCTTCCTGCAGACTCATATTGTGGATCCTCACTGCCAAACCCCCGAGTCTGCCCTGCTCCTCTGAGTGTTTCTGCTCCGGTTCATTCATCGGTACCCTCATGGCAGCAAATATTCACAGAATTTCCCCCAGTTGCATTTGTTTGCCCTGTAGCCTGCCTTTCCAGCCCTGTGCTGGGTGATCCTGTCCTTCTGTCCTTTCCCAATAGCTGGTGTGATTTATTTACCCCCTAAATCCTGCTCTGTAGGGGCCTTGCTCAGAGAGCCATCACTAAGGGTCTTCATGTCCCACCTTGGAGCAGGGTATGAATGAGATTGCCATGTGCCCCCCCACCTCCCCTGTGCCCACTGTCAAACGGGATGGCGCAAGGTGGTTGAGCTGGGCTTGTGCAGAACAGCATTAAATTACAGCTTTTTGTTTCAGATTCTCCTTTGTGTCCTGGGAGAAGATGCTTCATTTCTGGTGTCCTCTTCATTTCCTCCCTCCACACCCCAAGCAGAGGAGGAAAATAACCGAGGGGGATAACATCTTTTTTTCCTGGTTTTATTTGCCTGTTGGTTGTGTTTTGCTATGTGTAAATACAGCAGATAGCATCATGGGGACCTTGCTGGGTTTCACGTCTGTAATCTGTCCTGTTCCAAGTAAGTTGGCTGCTTGCTTTATAGATGAGGAAAGGGGTTTGTCCCACAGTGTACCCGAGCACTGCTGTGAGTGACTTCTCAAGAAATCAGACATAATGACAAATTTTTCAATCCCATTGCTGCCTCTCAAGGCCATACCACTACCTGGCAGCGGTAGTGGTGAAGATCTCAGCAAGCCAACGTGGTGGGTGAATAGGTGTTTGGAGGGATTTGCAGGGACGTGGGTGCTGGAGTGACTTTCATCCTTGCTCAGCGGGACAGGAACCCAGGGCGCTATAATGAAGCCACGCGGTGCCGGGGTGTTTGGATGGTACACACTCCTCTCTCAGCTCCCCGAAAGGATGTTTGTCAAACCAGTTGCCTCCTGGATCTTTTGATACGCTGCCTTTGTGTGGTTTGAACGAATGTCTTATCACCTCCATCTCCCTGCTCTTTGCAGAGCACTTACTTGAGTGGTAAACACACAAAGGCTGAAGTTTGAATCTTAAAAATGGCAAGTTCCTCCCCTCATCGCCCCGATTTCTACAAAGACTTCCGTCCTCCAGCTGCTCCCTCTCTCAGCTCTGAGTTTCTATCTTTGGCTTCCTTACGGGGTGTAGAGGAGGCAGTGAATTCTTGCAAGCTAAGGATAGTTAAAACCAAGATTTCTTCTGTAGTCTAAGAAAAAAAAAAAAAGATGCTTTCATGGGAAGAGCAGGTACCACGTGTGCGTTTGCTCCACTGCACGGCACAGCCGCCTGCACACCTCCACCCCTGCAAGGGGATGCATCTCCCAAAGCTCCCCTGCTGCCTGTTTTAAGGATGAAATGGAGGAGGCAGAAAGCTGAGGTGTGTCTCGGAGATGCTGATGATCTTGCTGGGGTGCTTGCATGAGTATCTTGCCCTGACAAAAGCTCTGGTTAGAATCCAGTTGCTTTAATTCCCAATTAAGTGGTTTTCCTTCTGTTGCAGCATCAGCCCAAGCTCTTTTTTTCTGTAGCGTCAGCAGATTTCTGGGCCTTTTCTCCCCAGTGCCCTAAGCACTACTGCCAAATGCCACCTCCCCACACCAACCCGTGAGTTGGCATCTCTGCAGGGCCATCCATGTCCCTCCACCCGTTGCCAGCAAAGCTGGGCAGCATGTTTACGAGCTGATCCCCTGGATGAAGGGGCTTGTTTTTCCTCTCCCATTTCCTGCTCGGGATGCTCAGCCAGCAGCCTCGGAACAATCGGAGCAGGAAAGGGCATTATCCTGCTCTGAAGGTACCAGGGGGCTTTCTGTGGTGCCTTGCTTCTGCCCGGAAGGTAGAGGAGTTTTAGCCAGGTCCTTTCCTGCCTGTGGGCATCTTGAGGAGATGCTGCTGGGATTGGCTACTGTAGAAAGAGAAATCTCAGCTTATTACATGGCTGGCTGGGTTTTCTCTCCTGTAGGGAGAGGATTAGAGCAGGGCAGGATGGTGACTGGGGTGATGGCTCCCCAAGGCATCACCCTGGAGCTGTCTGGGGAGAGTGGGCAAGGATTTGCCCTGCTGGTGGGATCAGAGGTGGCCAGTGTCCAGGGCAGGAGTGGTCTAATTCCCTTCACTACTTTATTTGGGAACACCACCTTTGGACTTGATCTTTGAGCTCTTTCGCTCTGTTCCCATCTAGTGGTGGTGTCTTGGGCTTCACCACTATAGGAGGAGATCAGAGAAGTCCTTTGGATGTTGGAGATAAGACTCATGTGGATCTTAATACAAGAGTAGTGCTTCTCCTTGCAGAAAAGCCTGTGTGACCCTAATTTGTCTCTTCATGTGCCCTGTCCTGACCATGTGGGAACTGCTGATGGCTTCAGCCATCTCCTCGACTTCGCTGCTTTGTGCAGAGGGACCCTCTGCTCCTGGGGCAGTGTCATCCTGGGTGTGAAGGAGTTGAGGTGTTCTCCTTCGCTCTGATTCCGAGCAGGAGAAAATCCCAGAATCACATGAGGTTGGATGTGAATGGTTTCTTCCAGGGGTTGGAAGGGACCTCTGGAGATCATCCAGTCCAAACCCTGCCAGAGCAGGTTCCACCCAGAGCAGGTTGTACAGGAACATGTCCAGGTGGGTTTTGAATGTCTCCAGAGAAGGAGACTCCACCACCTCTCTGGGCAGCCTCTTCCAGGGCTCTGCCACCCTCACAGCAAAGAATTTCCTCCTCATGTTTAGATGGAACTTCTTATGTTCCAGTTTGTGCCCATTGCCCCTTGTCCTGTCCCTGGGCACTGCTGAGAAGAGACTGGCCCCATCCTCCTGACACCCACCCTTTAAGTATTTATAAGCATTGATCAGATCCCCCCTCAGTCTGCTCTTCTCCAGACTAAAAAGACCCAAGTCCCTCAGCCTGTCCTTGTAAGGGAGATGCTCCAGGCATCCCTGAAAGGGAAGGGTCTAAGGGCGGAGAAGACAAGTGGGGGAACCGCAGTGTCCCAGCCAAGTCAAAGCACCTGGAAAGCCACTGTCACAGACCTGTGACACCCTGAGGGCTCCCTGCAGCCTCGGGCTTCACAGCACAGCAGGAATTTTATGTTGGTGATTTTTTTTTTTCATATGTTTTGAAAACTTCAGGTTTTTTGCAAACCTTGTTCCTCAAAGCAGGACAAGTGAAAATCTAAAAGCAAAAATCAGTTCCTGTTTTCTGCAAAGGGATGAATGTTTACCTATTTGATGTTAGTTAACAGGAAAGTTGTAATTTATCTGTCCACCTTTTAAACTGTGACAAACAGGGATGAATGGAGACTTCTAACTAAGCAATCTCAGATGGAAACTGTCCAAAGATCTTGTATCCATGCGAGGTGCTGGGACCATTTCACAAATACTTTGAAGACACTTTCTGAACTGAGCTTTGGAGTACTATGCCTTTTCTCACTCACTTTAATCATTATTTTTTTTTGTTTTGTTAGAAAACAATCAGGTGCCTTGTGGGTAATCAGACCTCCTGAGGGGGTAGCTTCAGCTTTGCCCCGTGCCCATGACGTTGCTAATTGTTGGCTTGTTTATCAAAAACAGGGCAGAAACCTCAAGGCAAATTGTTTTTCCTCGGCAAACAGGATTCCTAAAACCAGAGGGCTTAAACGTTGTCACTGCTGTGGCCAAGGTGCAGCATGGATGATGGAACGTTACCGAGAGCAAGCCTTGCTCTCCACCTGCCTTGTCCTGGAGCTGTTTGTGAGCTGGATCGCTGTGGTTGTGGTTCCCTCATTCCTGGTTCCCCTCTCGATCTCTGTCAGTTCCTCTTGTCACCTCCATTGGGGCGGTCTGCGGATGTACCCTACTGACATCCCATGTGGGAGGGATGGAGAGGAAGATGCTTCTTGGGATGTGCGATGGTAGATGTTTATCTTGCTTGGTCAGCTACGTGTAGGGGCTGGAGCGGTGGGAGGCGACAGGGACTCTGTCTCGGTGAGCTCTAGCAAGAATTGCAGTCCTTTCTGACTGTGCTGATACTGTAGGTGGCACGAGGATGGCATGGAGGTAAGCAATGAGCCTGGAGAGCTTGGAGATTTGCCTTCTGCTCCCAGCTGTGTCACAAGTTGCTGTGGTACAGCAGAAAAAATTCTTGACTTTTTCCAAACGTGGGTTTCTCTGCCTCTTTACTGGTGACTGTATGGTTTGCACGGTGTTTGGAGGCTGCTTTTAAGGTGCAGAGTTATGGAAGAAGGGAAACCAAGTCTCATCTTAGAGAACATCCAGGGCTTGAAGTCCTGTAGCTTGATTTTGTAGGGCTGGGGTCTGATGCATGAGTAAGGTGTGGTGGGGTAAAGCCCTTCCTCTTGCTTTGCTCAGCTCTTGCTGAGGCGCAGCAGGAGCAGAAATGGCAGTTCATCTGCCCACACTTTTCTGTCTACAGTATGCTTCCCGAAGAGAGGTAGTCAATGCCTTGTCCAAGGGTGATACTCAGTCGTTGCCTGAGGATGTTCCTCATAACTGCTGTGGTGTCCTCTCTGTTCCTGCCTCCTAGGATCAGTATCTCTAGAGGCTTCATGTAGGGGCTGAAGAGGCGTGGGGGTGCTGTGTTGCATTGCCTGCAGAGCTACTGTCAGGAGATTTGTGACAATTTGATGTTGGAAGGTCTCCTGTTATCCTCCCTGCTGTTTTTTCTCAGTTGGTCCATCAAACCCCTTCTTTCTTCCCTGGGTGGTGGTTCTGCTCTCTCTTGAAAGTGTGCTTGACACCTGAGAAGGCAGGGAAACCCACATCTTTTGCAAGATGTTGCTCTGCTTGGAAAAACGCAGGGCAGCAGCCAGCCCGTGTGACAAGGGTGTCCCCAGAGGGTGCCGGGCGGTGACTGCTTGTGGTGTTCCCCCTGGTCGTGGGGTGAAATGTGACCACGGGCATTTCACCAGGCACTGGCTGTGCCATCCCTTCCACCAGCTCCCAGTATCTCACACTTTGGGGGTTTGCAAAGCACCTTGTGGTTTGGCAGCTCTGCTCCTGGGAGTCCAGCTGAAGGAAGATGATGAAAGGACAGGTTATTATTTATTAATTTTTTTGTGCAGCTGCTCAGCACCCTCGTAAACCATTGATTAAAAACCTTGACCTCAACACTTGTTTTTCTTGGTGGTCTTAAGGTGCTTAACAAAGTTCCTTGGAAAGTCCAATCACGTCCCCCAGAACTGTCCCCTGCCTTGTCATTTTGCTCTGTGTGGGAGGGAAGGAAGGGGGAGTTTGGGGAACAAACAGTAGAAGAGGTTGAAACATTTCTGCTCGGTTGTGGTGGACAAACTTGAGTCCTCTCCCATGAAAGATGCTTCCATAAGCACTGCCTTGGGAAAAGAGGTTTAGCTTCATGTGTGGTCCATAGCGCACCAGGAAAAAAAAAAAAAAAAAAACAACCAAAAAACAAAACCACCACAAAGGCTGTGTTTTGTGGTTTGAAAGCTATGATAATATCTTTGTCATATTTTGTCCTTAAATTCCCTCGCTGTTGGGTGCTGGGACAGGAGAGGCATTGGGAAGGGATGGCTGGGTGGGTGCGGGGCTCTCCCCGAGCGTGCGGTGAGGAGTGTGTTCCCCTCCGAGCACCGAGCTGTGCTCTAAAACAAGCTGACGTGCGGGGAGGTGTATTTTTTGAGCTGGGTGTTGTAAAGGGTGCTTATGAGTCACACTGGGCTCTTAGTCACTGCTTTCCTCTTGCCACAAGTCATGACTAAGGTGCTGATGTGCAAGTTCTCCGCTCATTCAGCCCTCGGCACCGTGGCAGAGCGTTTCTTCACTGTGGATGGATAAAACTTTTGGGGAAGACCATAATAACAGGCTGTGGCGGCAGGACACAAGAGGCAGGAGCCCATGAGCCTCTTTGGGGTGAAGGAGAGAGCTTGCATTTGACAGGTCAGTGGTTCCTCATCATGGGTTTGTTTTCACCTGTTTGGAGCCATTGGTGGCTTCTCTCCAGCGTAGGAAGGACGTGGTGGGGCTGGAGCCAGCCTCAGTGCTCCCTTGGCTCTCGGGGAGCCCCAGCAGCTCTCACTGAGCCCTTTTGGGGGAACTGCTGGGAGTGAAGCGTGGGTGGATGTGGCCATGCTGACTGCATCAAGCAGGGGGGGACCAAGTGGAGCCCCTGCCAAGATCACAGTAGCTTTTGCTCCTGGCAGGGTGGAGGTGGGGAGCTGTGGTGGGGGTAGCCACCACTGAATACTGAGCATCAAATGTGAAACAAGTAAGTGGAGAACTGAGCATTTTGAGGTAACTTTGGGAATGACATGAGTGTGTTGGCATAGGCTGTCTGGGATGAAAGCAAAGGCCTCCTTGACAGGTGGGTTTTGTAGTATTGGCAGGTTTTATTTTTTTTTCTTCTTGGATTGCTTTTGTGTGTTGGTGTTGCCTCTAACCAAGAGATGAAGAGTCTGTGGGATGGACCCATCTCTGTGTCTTGGGAGAGGAGAGATGCCTGCCCTAGGGTCCCTCTGGACACCAGGACTGGTGCTGCAAGGGAGGAGGAAATCTTTGCCTGGTACCTCTTTGATTGCTCACAGCTGGGGTAGAACTGAGAATAAACCTTCTGAGCAAGATGCTTTTATTTTCATGGTGTCCCATATGGACGCATATGAATTGAGTGGGATAAAATCTTCCTCCCCCCCAGCCCGCGGTGTAGGTTTGCACCCTGGGCCGTGGAGGGGAGGGGAGATGTGCGGAGCTGTGTTGTGAAAAGGCTGCAGCTGGGCACGCGATCTGCGGTTTCACAATGTCCTCGGATGTTGGGGCTGAGGCCCCCTCTGTATTTTCCGGCATTGCCACAAGGGCACGTGGACCTTTTCTTCATGTTGGCTGTTGTGGCAGCAAGGTGACAGTGCCGGAGGCTTTCCTGGTGGAAAAGCCAGGGATGGCACTTGGAAGTGGGTTTGTGACCATCGCCAGTGGACGTCAGAGCCACCAAGGGTGATCTGTCTCTAACACAAGGAGTAGGAGCTTGGACTCTGCCCTCACTTCTCTCAGGTTGGACTGGATGATCTTTTCAAAAACCTTCTAGCCTGGGCTTTTCTGTGGTATAGCAGCCCTTCAGTGCCTAAAGGGGCTCCAGGAAAGCTGGGGGGGGAGCCATAGGAAGAGGGGGAACGGCAATTAAACTGGAAGAGGGGAGATTTAGTTGAGTTTTTAGTTGAGAAAGTTGAAGAAACTTTCCTATGAGGGTGGTGAGAGCCTGGCCCATGTTGGCCAGAGAAGCTGTAGCTGCCCCATGCCTGGGGGGGTTCAAGGCCAGGTTGGAGAGGGCTTGGAGGAACCTGGTGTGGTGGGAGGTGTCCCTGCCCAGGGCAGGGAGTTGGAACGAGGTGATCTTTAAGGTCCCTTCCAACCCAAACTATTCTATGATTCCAGGATTCCCATTGACCCCATTGCGAGGTGCTGCAACTGTGATCTCCTGCAGCGCTATCTTTGGTGGAGGCTAACCCAAGATTACCTCCTTGCCACAGACACGTGAGCAAGACTTGATCTGTCCCACAGATGGAAGTTGTGAGAAGGCAGATATGCCTTCAGTGGGTCAGGGGGAGGGTGCTTTGGCCCCACAGCCTCTTGTGATCATGGATATCTGCACCTCCTTTTCTTTGCTCTGTTTGGGAAGGGTTGGGGAATAGAGAAGATGATGGCTGGCAGAATCTATGGCATCACTGGCTTTGGGGTTGGAAAGGGCTGACAGGAGGCAGTGATGGGGTGGTGTTTCTCCAGGAGCATGTTGTTCGTGCTGTAGCAGAAGTGCCGCAGTGCTCTCTTCCTTGCACTTTGAAGTCCCAATATATAGCTTTCTTCCTTTTCTCTCTTTAGGAGATGAATTAAAATGCAGCACACCACGTGCACGGAGGACAGGATCTATCACGCACTGGAAAGATGCCTACACGGGCTTAGCAGAGATGCTGTCTCCAGCAGATGGGCTGGTAAGTGACCTGTTAACCATGAGCATATTGGCCACGAGCCTGACATCTGGCAGCCTCGATGGGGTCAGACTCTTCTGTTCTTCTGTCTCTGCATGATGCTGTGGACACGGGAGAGCTGCTGGTGCTCCTGGAGGAGCTCCTTGGAGGCCTTTTCTCCCTTCCAACGTCTAAAGTTAGAGGTGGGATCCCACCTAGTCACTCTTCTTGAGCCTCTCGTTGTGGGAGGAGGATGTACCAAGGTGGTGAGCAAGTCATCTCTTACATAGGTAAACCTCAGCAGAGAAGCTGTGTGTCTTGCCAGTTATCCATCCATGAGCTGGAAGGAGGTGGTGTTGTTGTTCAGCACGAGGAAAGACCCCTTTGTGTAATCAGCCTTGTCTTGTATTCATGCCTACAGCCCTCGGAACCTATGGGTGTAATCTCTGCCGCATTGTCAGAAAAGTGTGAAGATACGGTTATCAGCTTTATTTAAACCTAGATCTGATACCATGGTGGCCATAAAGACATGGCTCTGATCAGAGGGCTGCAAAGGGATCTGGGATGGTGGTGGTGAGGGCAAAGCAGCAATGAGAAGAAGTGATTTCTGAATGTGATTTTGACCTATCTTCCTCGTGCTCAGACTTGTAGGCTGCAATTAAATCACTCAAAAATCCTCTGGCAGATGAAAGAAATGAAATTAATTTGAGGGGCTGTCGAATTCAGTTTTCCTGTTGTCTGTGCAGTTTCTTTCAACCCCCTCTGCTTTTTGCATTTACCTGTAAGTCAAGAAAGAGATGCAGAGGTAATCCTGCCTGCTGCCACACACTGGAGCCATCCCTCCAGAGTGATGCCGGCTCCCCGTGCTGCCGTGTTACCCTGGGTCCTGCTTCACACAGTGCTGACCAGGGCTCCTGGATCCTTTTGGTCCCACCACGTCCTGGGAAAGAGTCCCTGGAGTGAGACCTACATTCCTGGTTCCTTGAAGCGCGTCCTCGCGTTTGGCACTGTTACAGCACGTGTCCCGAGGAGTCCATCTCTCCAAGCAGCTCATTGTGTGCTGCATAGCTCACCTCTTCCTGTAATTATAATTAATCAATTCCTGTGTCACTCACGGGCTCTGCCCTTCTCTAATCCCAGCCCCTCAGTGCTGGTGTTTGTGTGATAGGGTAGCCTTTTAAAAAACGACTTCGTAATTTTTCCGGCTCATTAGCCAAGACCAGACTGTATGGGGCAGGGGGCAGCTGGTGGTGGGCTCTGCTGGAAGCAGCCGTGCTGCCCAGCGAGTCCTCATTCCTAATGATTTTTCCCCGATCTCCCTGCCTGCTGGCTTCCCGTCCTCTTCATGTGGCTTTTGTGGGGTTTGGCAGAACGACCTGGCCTTCCTGGGAGAATCTTGGCCCTTGTACACATCAGAAAGCTCCCTTTCATCAAAAGCGTTTGTACCGCTGCCAAAAAATTCTTCAGCATGACTGGTGAACCCCGTTTCCACTGCCATCGGTGTGGACAGGGTGGAAATGGCTTTGCTGTGCACCCCCCCCCGCCCCGGGTACCACTTCTGGGCAGCCCCTGGGGCTTCTTGGCCAACGCCTGTCGTGCTCTCCCCTGGGGGATCTCTAGCCCCACTTTGAAGAGCTGCCATTTCACCTCCTACCCCCTTGCAGTCGGAGTAGGAAGTATTTC
Organism: Gallinago undulata; assembly: GCA_026546715.1. Classification (NCBI taxonomy): domain Eukaryota; kingdom Metazoa; phylum Chordata; class Aves; order Charadriiformes; family Scolopacidae; genus Gallinago; species Gallinago undulata. The sequence goes on along the minus strand of JAOTQQ010000003.1, from coordinate 25,857,045 downwards.
ATTATTGCAATAATATGTATGATTTGGGGAAAACCGATCAGAAGGCACCGATGTACCTACAGCCCTTAACCGTGGATCCTATTTCCATTCAAAAATAGAGCAGAAAAGTTCTCACGCTCTTCTGCCTTCCCCATGTTAAAAGCAACAGTTGAATTATTGCTGTCCTGTGTCAGACTCAGGCTGTTATTTACAGCAGGGCTCTGTTCCTCCTGTAGTCAATGAATCCCTCCATCTTGTTCTTCACTGCGCCGTAGCCTTCTCCTTTCTCATTTTTAACTTCTTGTATCACTTCTATTTCCCAATTTATTTGCTTTCCCCTCCTTTTTATCATTTCCATACACCAAAATAACACACACCACGTTGCAGCTTTTTGGGGCTGAGACCTTGCTAGGGCTTTGCTCATTTTTAAATTATTTACTGCTTTATTTTGACATGATAATTTTACAGGAGGTTGCTCCAGAGTGGGTGAGTAATTGCTTCCGATGCGTTGTTCCCCCCCCACCCCCCTGCTGTGACTGACGAGCTGAGGTCTGTGAAGTCAGCAAAGAGGAAAAGTGTGAGTGCTTTGGCCATCACAGATTTATACCCTGGATGAGCCTGCAGGGTATAAACAGAAGATCTTTGCTGAACTGCACCGTTCATTAGAGGAACCAGATTAAAATTAATTGTCTCTGAATCACATAAAAAACTCCAAACTGTTAGTGCTAGAAAAGAATGACCTTTTCCTCATGGAGACCCTCTTGAGAGCACAGCCTGATTGCTTTCCTCCATGTTGCTGGAGAGATGATAGTCAAATCAGTGTGCTAAAGGAAGAAAAATACCTTATTTATTGCTGGTGAGCAGTGGAACGGGGAGCCTTTGGTGAAGGAGAGCACTGAGCTTGGGTCTGGGTGCTGGTGGGGCCAGGGATGCTGTCCTGGGGAGTCAGAGGTGCGAGAAGCTTTGGTGGATGGTAGTGGATGGAGAGCTGCTGGAGAAGGCTCTAGGGCAGCCCGGCATCCGAAAGGTCCCAGAGATGGAAAGGAGCTGTTGTGTCTCTGCTCTGCTGCTCCACGTGAGCCAGAGGAGGTGAGAGATGCTGATGAGGGAGGATGGATGGAGGCCACTGGTGGGCTGGAGAAGGAGAGGAATGTTGTAGGGTTTGATGATACATCTTGCGTGGTGCCCAGGGAGTTCAGTCTGCTCATCTTTAATGAAGAGAAGCTTAAGATCCTTAAGACTTGAATACTCTCATGGGGAATGAACAGGGGTCTGGTGTGGGGATCCTCCAGCTTAGTCACCGAGTAGCGAAATGCAGTGTCTGAAATACTTCCAGCTCCAAGGGCAGAATTAAGGTGTGCTGGCTACTAAGCCTGTCCAATGTCAACCTTTGAACTGACTTCTCCAGGCTTGTGGTGGGTTTTCATGCGGACATGGCTGCCCAGGCTGGGTGGAAGCACCAGAGGTGGCTCCAGTTCTGTGAGGTACCTCTGTGTCCTGCTCAGGGGGCTTGACTTGGACCTGTGGGTTGAACTGTGTGTGAGGTGGGATGCAACCCGAGGGATGCAGGGCTCTTGCTGACCAGGGCAAGAGCACCTCCAACCCCTCAGTTTCCAAACGGCTGCGAGTTGGCCCTTCCTCTGGACAGTCCCTTGGAGGAAACCACCTTATTCCGGCGAGGGCACAGTGGAAGTGGTGGGAGTGGGTCTGGGGGAGGGAGGAAATGGAGACATCTCCTTTTCACTCCTCCATCTGTGTCACTTCTGACGGCACCAGGAGCTGCTGCCCAGCCCGGGCACCGTGGGCGAAGACAGCCTGAGCATGTGGTATTTCTGCTTTATTTCTTTTTTTGTTTGTTTGTTTTTGTTTTTCCAACTTGACAGTTGCCCCCAAAGAAGAGCAGCGGAGGGGAAATGTCAACCGCTGGGGTCAGGAAGGAGCCGCTCTGGGAGGGAGGGAGGGAGGGAGGGAGGGCGTCTCGGTGCACTTCTCAGAAAAGAAATCGCGAAGCCTCATCCTTCCGAGGCCGCCCACGGGGCCGCAGTCGCACGGCTCCCGGCACGCTGCCGGCATCTCCGCCGAGCCCGATAGCGATCAAAGCGAGAGCATGCTCTGCACCTGAGCGCAGGGGTCTCGGGTCCCTGCCCGGAAGCTTTGCTGGGGGTTTTGCTCTGGGAGCTTTTTCTTTGGGTCTGCGGCACAGAATCACGGAATTGTTTAGGTTGGAAGGGACCTTTCAGATCACCTAGTCCAACCATCAACCTAACACTGATAAAAACCATCACTAAACCATGTCACTAAGCACTATGTCAACCCAACTCTTAAATACCTCCAGGGATGCTGCCTCAACCACTCCTCTGGGCAGCCTGTTCTAATGCTTAATAACCCTTAAATAAGTTAAAGATGCTTCTTTGAGCTCAGGCTAAATTGGATAGATTACTTTTCTTCAGAGAATCATAGAATTGTCAAGGTTGGAAGGGACCTTTCAGATCATCAAGTCCAACCATCAACTGAACACCGTCAAAACCCATCACTAAGCCATATTGCTAAGCACTACACCTACCTGTCTTTTAAATACCCCCTGGGATGATGATTCCACCACTTCCCTGGGCAGCTTGTTCCAATGTTTGATAACCCTTTCAGTGTAAATTTTTTTCCTAATACCTAATATCTAAGGTAAATCATGTTGGGCTTCGTCCAAGCACGCTGCATCGGGGTGCTGGAATAAGCACAGCCCCAGCATCACCCAACTGGGATGGGATCACGATGTGCTCTCAGCTGCCTGTGCTGCTGGCAGATAAATCTGACTCATTCTCTGTGTGTAAAGAAAAAATGAGTAGCGCTGGGTCTCTGTCCTGGTGGAGCAAAAGCAGATGGATGAGCGTGAGGGCAGGGTGGGTGCTGGCAGCAATTTAGCCATGGAGCTTCCTGCTGCCCTTCTGGGAGGTCTCTGGTGCCTCTTGGGACAATTTCATTGGATTTAGGGGATGGAAGGTGAAGTCTTGGTTTGTGCTGCCTGCACAAGGTGCATCTTGATGCCTCCAGGGCTGGAGCTCACCCTGGGGAGCACTCTCCTTTAAAGTGTTGAGCAGTTTGTGTGTGTGATTTTACTTACTGCTTCTCTCAGTCTAAACTCTGCCATCCCAGCCTTGCTATGGGCTTAGCTGAGTGAGGGGAGGTGTTTTCCCACCACCACAGGACTTTCCAGCACTTGCAGAACTTGGTAGAGAGGCAGTAATGGGGAGCATGGCTCCTGCTTGCAGTGATGACGGGGAGCATCGCTCCACTCACCTGGAGGGACACCCCAGGGCATCCCTGAGCTGCACAATCCCCGCAGATCTGGGGTCTCCTTTGCATCTCAGTGAGAAATGCATTTTTGGGGCAACTAAGGAGCAAGTGCAAAGTTCAGGAGAAAGCCTGGTTCAAGCCTTCTGCTTGCCCTCCATGCACATCCCACCCCGGTCCATCCCAGCACAGGGGCAGGGTCTGGTGCTGCTGGTGTTGAGCAAACCTGGGCCTAGGGGAACGCGCCCAGTTTGGGCTTTGTGCTGCGTGCTGCTCTGCCTTGGTGTAAAACACTGCTCCCAAGGTGTCCCTGTGATTTGTGGCCTGTCCTGGTGTGGTGGCACCATACACTGTCACACCAAGCCAGCAGCAGACTGGGTGCACTGGGACAGAGGAGGCTGCAAATACAACTTTTGGGACTGGGTTTCTCACCGAGCTGCAGCCTTTCCCCAGCCTAGGAACAAGCCAAGTGCTGCTCTGCACTTCATAAAAGCCCCCGGGTGCTACCACAGCGCCCAGCTGTGTGCCAGGTGGATGCAGGACATCTGCAGAGGGACAGAGAGGTGCTTTTAATGTCACCGGGGGCTTTTCTTCCTGACCTGTGCACATAAGGAGCATCACCCTCCATGCCCAAATAACTTTTTCAGTCTGGATAACGGGGGATATGGCTTCAGGAACTAATTTTGCTTCCAGTGGTTGGAAAGTGGATGTTCCTGATCCGAACTGTGGGCAGAGGGAAGGGAATTCCCACCCAGGTCTGGATCCCCTGTCCTGACTCATGCCTGGTGGTACTGGACACTTCACTTGGCTGCATGGTCTGTTTGTTGCGTCCAGGATCTCCAAGCTGCATTTTGTGCTTCAGACACCTGCAAGGACGCAGGTGGTTTGGTGTGACTTTGGTGAATGCTGCTTTGCCATATTTAGGAGCCCAGCCCCTGGCAGCCTCTGGCCTCTGAGCACTGTTTGGCTGCATCCCAGGGGAATCCTCGTGCCTGGAGTTAAACAGAAATTTTATGCTTGTAGCAAAGTTATTCAAATCTACCTGGCTGCATCCTTGTGCTTCATGGAATCATGTAACTGTCAGAGTTGGCAGGGACCTCTAGAGATCATCCAGTCCAACCCCCCTGCCAAAGCAGGGTTGCCCAGAGCACATCACTCAGGAGCATCCAGGTGGGGCTTGAAGATCTCCAGAGAAGGG
>JAOTQQ010000003.1:25834323-25852424 GCA_026546715.1 Gallinago undulata | reverse complement strand
CCTTGTCTCTCTTGAACTGGGGAGCCCAGAACTGGACACAGGATTCCAGTTGTGGCCTCCCCAGTGCAGAGCAGAGGCGGAGAATGACCTCCCTCCATCCACTGGCCACACTCTTCCCTACACAGCCCAGGATCCCACTGGCCCTCTTGGCCACAAGGGCACATTGCTGGCTCATGGAAAGTGTGCTATCTATCAGGACTCCCAGATCCTTCTCCTCAGTAGTGCTTCCCAGAAGATCCATCCCTAATGTGTATTGGTTCTTCCTCCCCAGATGGTTCAGCTCATGGTTACTTTAGAAGACCCAAAAATGGGTCCAAATGGTATTTGTAAGACGTTTCCCTCGCTCCCTGCCCCTCTCCCCACTCCCTGTCTGTCCCCCCCGGCCCTTTCACAGCAGCTCTGCCCCAGCTCCTCCCCGGGGCTGCAGCCCAGCGCCTCTCCCTCTGCCCCATTCACACAGAACAAGGCAGCGAGCCGCTGCCGCCGCAGTTTCCTCCTCCCTCGCTAGAAGTGAGAGGAAGGAAAAGCAGCCTGTGTCTTGCTGGGCTATTTGTATTTGCGGTTTCGCTGGCGCAGGAAGCGGCGTTCTCCTCGCCCGGCGATGCTCCCTGGCAGGGCTCACCTCCCCTGCTCTTCCACCTCCTGCTCCCCACGGCCAGGCTTCCCCCCGGGCAGCCACAGCGGGGCTGGGCTCTCTGGGGTTAAATAATCATAGACTCACACAATTGTTCTGGTTGGAAGAGACCTCTAAGGTCATCAAGTCCAACCATTAACTCAGCACTGCCAAGTCCACCACTAGCCCGTGTCCCTCAGTGCCACGTCTTTTAAATCCCTCCAGGGATGGTGAGTCCACCACTGCCCTGGGCAGCCTCTTCCAAGGCTTGACAACCCTTTCAGTGAAGAAATTTTTCTCGATGTCCCACCTAAACCTCCCTTGATGCAACTTGAGTCCTTTTCCTCTTGTCCCATCACCTGTTCCTTGGGAGGCGAGTATGGGAGAAGTAATCCTCCCAGCTGAAGCACATTGGGTTCTTTTAAGGCTCGTGACCCCAGCTGCTTCTTGCCGAGGTCAGCAAAGCTCCTGGCAGCTCTGACCACTTCTGCTGGGCCAGTTGCTTTCTTGTTTATCTCGCAGGTGCTGGGGCTTTCCGCAGAGGATGCCGTGCTCTGGGACAATGTTGATTTATTTGAGCAATTTTCCCAAGACATCCTAGGCAGAGCCATGGCTTTGACCAGGTTGGACATGGCTTTGAGCAACCTGGTCTGGCGGGAGGTGTCCCTGCCCAGGGCAGGGGCTTGGAACTACTACATGGTCTTTAAGGTCGCTTCCAACCCAAACCATTCCATGATTCCATGGTTTATGGAAGTGGCTCAAAGGAAAAGTGGAGCATCATGGAATTACCGTGTCGCTGTGGCTATGTCTTTGCTGGCAAGATACCACCGTCTGAGGTTGTGCTCTGGGTGTCAGCAAACCCGGCAAGACACCGGGAGTACCAGTGACAAATTAAGAATTGCCACTGTCGTTAACAGCGAGTGCATCCAAGCTCCTTGGAAACTTTCCAGCGGGATCTTTCTCTGCTGGAAAATGTTGATTCATTGAAAGTAAAAAGTTGCGTGGTAGTGAAGGGGAGGGGTTTCCTTTGGGGAAGACTCCTGCCCTGGTAATTCAGATACGAGCTAGGCATAAAGCCACAGAAATAGCGTGTGTCCTGGTGAGTGAATGCCTGTCCACGGGGAGGGACAAGTGAAGGCTGTTTTTACAACCTTAGCACTGTTTTGCTTGTCTTGGCCTCGTCCTTCTCCCAGTTGGGCCACAGCAGACCTCTCCCCTGGTTTAAATTAACCTTGTTTAACACCTACAAGGTGTGTAAAGGTATTTTAATGGCATTTACATGCCTATGTGTTTGATGAATTTGTAGCCTCTGCAGCTGGGACTAACATTTGAGGGACAGACAGCGTGACCTGTAGATGTGTGATGAATATTGCTGTCCCCTTGCCAGCTCACAGCATTGTTTCTTCCTTGTTAGCTCCAGCGTGACGGCCAACATGCATGGGTTGGTGTTTCTTATGTTTCTGTGACGCTTAATAGACCGTGTGAGTGAAGAGCGGCTGGATTTATGTTTATTTTTCCTCTCTGATCATTAGCCCCACTTCCCTGCAGTGAGAGATGCTCTGTTTCTCTTGGTTTTCCATTTGGACCGAGCTCAGAAGAGCCCTGATGCCAGCACCCCCTGCACCGTGCTGTGTGCGGTGTCTGCACTGTGTCCACTCCCGGGGAAAGAATCCACGGCCGTGTGGGATGGGGGAGATGCAAAGGTGGACCCTCCTCAGATAGTCGCTAGGCTGTTTGCTTGAAATTTCCCTGTTACTTTTCTCCATGGGGCTGTGTGCATTGCCTGGGTCCTTGGGGAGGAAGAAGAGGAGGAGAAAGAGGAGGAGGTGGTGCTGCTGCCTCCTTAGCCTGCAGGTCCAGAGCCGGGGAACGCCGCCTCCTCCCCCGGGATGCTGGGCTGGGATGAATGGAGGTGCCTGGCAGCCTTCACGTGGCTTATTTCCTCTATGACCATCTGGGAGGTGGCCCTGACCGCTGAGAAAAGCCACGGCCTCGGGAAACACCTTGGGCCATTGTCACCGGTGGGGTCCCAGCAGCGAGAGGCAGATGTCTGGGGATGGAGGCTGTGGGGTGTGGGTTTCAGTCAAATGGGGTGAAGGACCCTCCATCCCTTTGCACGGCAATTCTCTTAGTATCTGGGTAATCTCCTGGTGGGATTTTGGTACCTTTAATGAAAGTTTGAAGGTGCTAAGAGATGGAATAAATGCCGGGCAAGACTTAACAATGATACTGACATGAGGTCTGACTGCTGTGATGCTGATGTGGTGGGGAAACTGGTCAGGGGGTTGCAGCATTTCCCCTTGGGTGCGATGCAGCTGGAGGATGCTGGACATGCTCCTGGCAGGGAGCTGAATTTTGCAGCATTTGAGGGAGTTTATGGTTGGGATAGAGCATCTGGGGCATTTGAGCCTGGGGGTGGCAGGGCCCAGAGGGGACATGTAGCGGTGGGTTTTCTGTGCTCGGTCAGAATGAAGGTGGGCATCCAGCCATGCCACCCACATCTCTCCGGCCTCAGCAGCCCACACGAGGGTGTTTTTCCAGCCTCCTGGGGAAGAGGCATCCCACCCAGGCTGTGTGAGCACAAAGGTGCTGGGGTACAAAGTGGTGCCGCTGAGATAAGCACCATTTGGCGAGATCAGATCTGTCCAGAACAAGGGCACAAGGTTTTTTCCTCTCCCATGATCCGATGCAGGTGGCAACCGCCTTTGTCCTGACCCTTTCCCGTTGTTGGTCCCTCCTGTGACCTTGGGAGGGGGCTGTGAGTGATGGTGGCTCTGTCTCCCCTGCAGCCGGACTGTGCCTCAACTGCTGGAGCCTGCAGGAGCTGGTGAGCCGAGATGCTGGCAACTACCTCATCCTGGTGGAGAAGATCCTTGGCAAGGCCAAAGAGGTGAGTTGGGGGCTGCTGGGGGTGGGGAATCTGCGGGCTTTGAGGTGGCATCAGTCTTGCTCCAGGTGGAGTTTTGCAGAGCTTGGCAGATGATTTCTGGGTTGTGGTAAGGTATTACTGGAGCACTGGGGTTTGGACAAGGGTGACACTAGGTGGGCAGGTCCGAAACGCTGGTGGGACAGCCCTGTGTGTCCCGCTGGCTTTCAGCATGTGGGAACTGCCAGGGAAAGCCCGAGCTCCAATACCTGCTCTTCAGGCAGCCCTGCAGATCCACGGGGAAGGGGTTTGATTTCCCAGAGCGCTGCTCAGCGCTGTGCAGGGGCAGCCTGGGGTTTATGGTTTGAGGAACCCACAACAATTTATTGGCATTTAGCAATTATTCTATCACCCGATGACCCCTGCCCACTCAAGAAGGGAATCAGGAAAAACAAGGGCTGAAATATAAGCAGATTTAATAGAATAAGACTAAATAATTAACGTTAATAACACTAAAGACCCAATATTGATCCCCAGCCCATTCCCCAGCAGAAGCCATGCGCTCCCCACAGGGACAACCAGTGTGGGACCCTGCAAGCATGGCAGCTTCTGGAGGAAGGGAAGGGCTCAGGGCTCTGGCACCAGTGCAAGGAATTCTCAGGGTGGCAGCCATCAAGGGAGAGAGAGAACTCCTCAGCAAACTCTCTAATTTATATCGAATGTGACATTCATGGTATGAAATGACCCTGTTGGCAGCTTGGGTCAAGTGTCCAGGTCTCACTCTTCCTCATCCCTGCACCTGGAGACCTTGAAACCCACATACCATGGCTGGCTATAAAGTAAATCTTTTCACCAATTCAGACACTGGAGTCTTCTAAAAGTGCAGTTCTCCCAGGCGTTAGAAGAGAAATTATTCCTGTGTTGTTCAAACCAGGACACGGGGTCGTAGGGCTGCGCGGACGGAGCCAGCCTTCCCCAGACCATCCCAGCTTACGCCTGAGGAGCTGCTAGCTCAAATCAGAGCAAATTGAAGGTTTCCTGTTGCTTTTTTTTGGTGGAAACTTTGCCACAGCTCTGGCGGGCTTCCTGCAGGGCCAGGAGTGGAGCTGGGATGGTGGGGACCACGCAGGGTTCATGGGGAGCAGCAGCAGTCAGGCTAAGCCCAGTGGGGAGGTGAAAAGGCCATGGGGCTGATGGTGTTGACCTGCCGTGGTCCCATCATGTGCTGGAGAAGCTCGAGGCATTGTCAGTCGAGCAGAGTTGGCTCGGGCTGAGGCCAGGAATGGAGAAATCCCTTGATGTGGCAGGAAACCGTGATGTGTTTCCTAAATCCGCAGCGCTGGGATTCCTGTGATGGGGTAAATGCTGCCTTTCATTTTTTGAGGGGAAGAATGGCTCTCTGGCCGCCAGGCTGCGGAGCTGATACCAGTTAAGATTAGCACGATTTGGTTTAATCCATTTATTATTATTTTTTAATGGCTGGAATTGGTGTAGTTACAGATAGCACTTTACTACATTAGGGTTTGCAACGAGCACTTATTGCCCTTTGTGCTGTGCTCAGCAACAAGAGGGGACCGTCTGCAAGCAGATCCTTGAGCCATCACCGTGTCCCTGGGTGAAATAATTCTGCTGGCTCCTCGCTGGCAAAGGCTGGGACAAAAATCCATGGTTTGCCTGGTGCTGCTGAGCTTTGCAAGCCTCTTGCAGGGGCTGGGCTGGCTGCTGGGCTCTCCAAAGGGCCTGCCTTGAGCTCCTTTCGTAGCATTTGGGGCAGCCCCACGAGGATCAGGAGCGTCAGAGGGCTGGGAGCTCGGCCAAATCTCAAGGGTAAAGGCAGAGGAGCAGTTCTGTGCTGATCTGCCTGTCCCATCGGTGTGGGGCTGTAGGGGTTATTCACTCCACACCTGGAGTATCGTGTCCAGTTTTTGGGCACCGCAATCCAAGAGAGATATGGAGGTGCTGGAGTGGGTGCAGAGGAGGGCAACAAAGCTGGTGAAAGGCCTGGAGAATAAATCGTACGAAGAATGATTGAGGGAGCTGGGACTGTTTAGCTTGAGGAAGAGGAGGCTGAGGGGAGACCTCATCACTCTCTGCAACTACTTGAAAGGACATTGTAGAAAGGATAAAACAAGATGGAATGGATGGAATGGATTCAAGCTGCAACAGAGTAGGTTTAGATAGGACATTCCTCACAGAAAGAGTGGTCAGAGACTGGAATAGGCTGTCCAGGGAGGGGGTTGAGTCTCCATCCTTGGACATGTTCAAGAGTCGTTTAGATGTGGTGTTGGGGGATATGGTGTAGGGGAGAACTTTGTAGAGTAGGGTAGATGGTTGGACTCGATGATCCCAAGGGTCTTTTCCAACCTGAGTGATTTTCTATGATTTTTCCCACGGAGACAAGGGAAATTTGCTGGGGACGGCGATGTGATGGTGTGGGTTGGGTGCTTGCCTGAGGTGTCAGGGAGTCTCCTGGGACCTTCAAGGATGCTTTTGGGTAATGGCACATGGCGAGCACCACCAGCTCATCCTTCTGCCCTCGGGCTGTTCCCTACAGGTGCAGGAGAAGTGCGACTACGATCTCGTACCCCCCCTGGCTCTGCTCTTCTACTATGCGGTCCTGTATGTAAGTCCGAAGGCTGCTGCTCCTAGCTTCATCCCAGCCCATGGGGAGGCACGGGGGTGCCATGGGACAGTCACCCAAATCGGGGTGGCTTTTGTCTGAAATGCCATGATCTGCTTTGATCAATTCATCTCAAAAAAAAAACCCCAAAAGATCCTGTATGAATCTACAGGGTTCAAGATCAGGCAACCATTGCACAAGCTGAGAGATGAAAAAAATGAGCTTGGGTGGTTTTCAAGCTTTTTATTTAAAGATGGGCTAATGAGAAAGGGAGATGGACAATATCTCTGTGCAGAAAGGCACTTTTTTTTTTCGTTACTCTTTATACTTGTGAAAAAGATATAGGCAACACTAATGAAAAGAAGCAGTGGAGCCTTCACAGGAAATACTTTTTTTTATTATTATTATTAGCACAATGCATCATTATCCCAAGGAAATCATTGCTGCCAGATCTTGCAAAAGCACAGGCTGTAATGGGATTCATCTGTGTGGACCTGTGGCTGCTAAAAAGAAATTTATATATAGGATTTGGCATGTGAGCCGCAGCCGGGAGGTTGGGAAGGTGCAGAGCGGATGAAGCTTTCTTGGAGCTGTGCCCAGTGGGGATGCTTTGACCCTTCTCTGGGAGAGGATGGGGTGTCACAGGGTGAACCTCTGCTCCGATCTGCTTCTCCTCCTTCCACTTCCAGCCTAAAACCCTTGAGTTTTTACGCACCACTTGAGGTCTGTGTCCTTTTTCCCTTTCTAACCCTGTCTCCCTGTCCCCCGCAGGCTCCCAACTTCCCACCAGGCTCTGACCTGCTCCTGAAAGCCGCCAGCATCTACCACAGCTTCCTCACCTGGCCCGTGCCCTACTGCGACATCTTCCGTGAGCTGCTCACCTTCATCAGCGACGAGCTCAAGGCCCCCGGTGAGCGCTCCCCCCCTGCCCCAGGGTCTGCTCCTGCTGCTTCCCCAAAAACTGACCACCCCGTCATGTTCCCGAGATTCTCCTGGTGTTGCTGTCTTGTACCCCACTTGCTTCTTGAATCCCTTGAGCGTGGTGTTCCCATTTACCTTGTGCATCCCAAAGCTCAGCTTTTCCAGGAGGCAAGGACCTCTGCCTTCCATCCTCTGGATGATTTTCCCTGGTGGTCCAGCACACGGATTCCTCTGGAGGAGCAGGGCAGAGTTGGGTTTTTGGTGGCTGCCTTGCATGCAAGGTGGTGGGAGCATCCTAGGGACTCTCACTCAGCTCCAGACCACTGTGAATTAGCAAAATGTGTAACTGTTTCCTGGCTGCCTTTCAGTCTGGTGGGTCTTTTCCATGGCAAAGCACGTGCTGACTGCTCCCGCCCAGCCCTGGGCTTTGTTTGAGGAGATGCTCGGTGGGGTGATAACAGTGAGTCCATTCATTGGCATGAAGGTGGCTGGAGCCTTCAAGCCTGCCCTTGCGTGGAGATTTCCATAGGGCTGAGGGACTCCCCGGCTCTTTCTTTACAGCTAAGACACTACCTTGTGATACGGCTTTGGGCACATCTATCAGCAGCAGCAGTGCTCCTCTTAATTAAAGACTCCTCATAGATGTCCTGTTGTTCCCAATGGAGCAGCTCTTCCAATTATTTCTAAAAGGCCCTTTTCTCCTAATCTCCCCGTCTTTTGGTGCCTTATGGAGAGCAGTTATCACACAGAGCAGATTTCAACCCTTGTTTAATCCTGCACGGGGCCGTGGCAGCCGGGCTGGCTCTGAGCAGGATTTGGGAGACCTTGAACATGAGCTGTGGCTGAGGTTGGAGGTGTTTCCGCACCTCCTCAAACCAGGCACCTGCTCTGGAGAGCCCTGGTGGGGATGTGAAAACATAGGGTCCCTGTCACGGCAACAACATCCTGCGGAGATGGGAGCTTGTAGGTGCAGATGGGATGAAAGATACTTTCAAAGGAACAAAAAGATTTAAAAAAAAACCCCAAACCTCTCTGCAGTGTTGGCACTGGACTGGCTGATTTACTCCTAGCTCAAGGCTCCACCATGGCCACCAAGCAAGGTCTGGCCAGGCTGTTGTGCTGTGTCCATCCTCCAGCTCTAAGCTGCGGGGCCAGCACAGTCATAGGGACGCTCATCCCACACTGCTGCAGCCATGGACTTCCCCAGCTCCCTCCCAGTCACTCATTGCCGTGACACTGGTCAGGCCATGTTTTGCAGACCACTGGAAAAGCCCCAGTGCTAGGGCGGGAGGTTGTTTTGCTACCTTCTGCTCCTGAGCCATCTCCATCATCACCAGTGCCAGAGGCTGTGTGAGCTGGGGACTTTGCTCCAAAAGATTTTCCCCTCCTACAAGCACATGAGATTCCCCCACTCTGCCAAAAGATGCCATGCAGGAGATGCTGGGGCTGGGGAGCCCAGTGCTGCCCCCCAACTGAAGCCAAGAACAGCAACAACGTGTCCTCTGCTGGTAAGCTGGCCAGGACCTTTAAGGCTTGTGGCACAGCCTCTGTGACCTGCCGCAAGGCTGAAGCAAAAGCTTTTTATTGAGATGAGGGTAAATATTAACTGAGAACAAGCTGCTGTTGATATTTGCCAAGAATGCAGTGGCTTTTATCTGCAAACTGGAGCTGATGCCTCTGCAAGAAGGGTGACCACTCAGGGGGCCTGCGGGGATCAGCATGAGGTGCCCTTGGGTGCTGGGTCCCCACCGTGAGTGCTAGGTGGTCCCTGTGGGTGCTGGGTCCCCGCCATAGATGCTGCTCCTGGGCTGCTGAGCCTCAGCTGGGGTTGGGACATGGCTGCCCACAGTGATAAGGGTGCTGGATCTTGATGCCATAAGATCTTTCCCGAGATGTGCCCCCCAGTCGGGCTGGTTGGGGGTGACACGGGCTTTGCTAGTGCCAGTACAGGTCCATCTGATGTCACCTGGTTGGGGTTCCCAATGGCACCCTGGGGACAGTCCCAGAGAAGGATCCAGGGACATGGGGTGCCCACACCAGCCTCTTTTTTTTTCTGGGACCAGTCTGGACTCCATCTCCGTGGGAGGGAGGGTGGCAGTGACCTGCTGTCCCTTGGCGAGATCCAGGGCCTGGAGGGGCTGAGGCAAGTGCCAGAAGCTGCTAAATGTCATCCATACAATTCAGGTCCCACATCAGCAGCTCTCCTGTCCCCTCCTTTGGTCACTTTCCCATTGCTCTGGGCTTTTACCCTGTTGTTCGGGGTGTTTACCCTTTACACCCCAGGGGTCCCTTGCTCCTGCACTGGTCCCCTTACGTGGTGGCTGTGCCTTTGCCCCGTAAGCACTTTTGGTGCCACCATACCCGCTCCAGGCAGCGGGTCAGCCAAGTCAGCGCCGTGTCAGGAGACAAAGTCACCGTGCTCCTGAGGCAGAGCAGTCTGCAGTGGGGCCATGTCTCATGTCCTCTGCTCTCTCTCCCCCAGGGATCTCCTTCCAGAGGCTGGTGAGGACAGAGCAGGGGCTGCCCGTGAAGAACTACCAGAGCTCCACCGTGTAAGTGTGGTCGTGGGCACTGCTGGTGCCAGCCTGTAGCATCTGCTTGGTCTCTCCCCGTGGCTGCAGTGAGCAGCATCTCAAAGGTGTAAGCGGTGGGTGCTGGGGAGAAGAGCTGGAGAGCTGGGCTGAGCTGTGGAAAGGGACAAGGAAAGCAGTGTCACTGTCTATGGGCTCCCCATGGAGGTTGTCCCACTGCTCTGCTCACTGCAGGTCTGCAGGTCTGGGTGAAAGCAGCCAGGGAAGGTAAAGCCTCCTCCATAGGGAGCTGCTGGTCTCGACACACGTTGGAGAATGGCCAGGAGACACTTGGTTTGGGAACCACCACCCTGAAAGGGGTCAGAAGCGAGTCTGTCCCAGTGCAACGATCACTGAAAGCCTTGCAGCTCTGAGCGCAGCCAGACGTTGCGTCGTGTTCGAGGGCTGAGCCTCTCCTCCTGCCAGGGCACCTCATTTGTGAATAGGAAAATGAGCCCAGGTGGCGTGTGCCCTTCCTGGCTGCAGTGCCAGCCCCAGGGACAGTTCTTGGTGCACAACTGCTCCATGCAGGAGGGCTCCTCAGCTGTTTTGACCTGTCCACTGATGCCCTGCAGCCCTGGACCTGCACCTGAATCCCACCCAGCTGGGCTGGTGCTGCTGTCTTGCTTTCCCAGTACAGCTCTGCTGCTCTACAGGCTTATTTATACTGGTACAAGTGCAACCACCGATGACTTACAGCAGGATGGCTGTATTTGCATAAAAAGCCCCCAAAACTTGGCACAAAGCTGTACACAAGCTGCACCTTGGGTTTATTGAAAGCTCGTGCCCTTTGCTGAGCTTTCTAGACCCAAGCAAAACAGAGCACATCCTTAATTCAGAGCCATCTTTGCTCAGAGGTGGACTGCTCTCCTCCATGAATGGGAGCACATGCTCTCTGGGCTGCAGGTTTGGGAATTCAAAGCCTGTGGATATCCATAGAATCATAGAATATCAGTAGGAAGGGGCTTCAAGGATCAGCTGGTCCAAACTGTCTTGGCAAAAGTATGGTCTAGACAAGATGGCCCAGCACCCTGGCCGGCAAAATCTTAAGAGTACCCAACATGGGGTCATGTTGTGGTCCACAGCAAAAATGCAGCTAAAGGATGTGGCTCTTCTCCTTCAAGCCCAGAAATGATTCTCTGACCTGCATCTTGCAGGGGGAAGATGTTTTAGGGACCACTCTAATTTCCTACCCCCCACTTCATTGCATGTCCTGAATGTTCAGTCAGGACAAGTGGCTGCTGGGCTGGAGCCCTGCCTGGGGTTGATTGAACAATTATTGGGCAGGTAATAATGCAGATGTGACAGGAGAGATGTTGTCAAGAATGGTGCCACGGAGCTGGATGGAAGATGTTCATCCCTTATGTGCTCTCTTCCCACGGCTGGCACTGCAGCGTGGGTCTGCCCCCCCTGCGCAGTCCCGAGATCCTCAAGATGTGACTGACATGAGAGGACACTGCCATCTAGTGTGAATGTCATAGAATCATAGAATGGTTTGGGTTGGAAAAGACCTTAAAGCCCATCCAGTGCCACCCCCTGCCCTGGGCAGGGACACCTCCCACTAGACCAGGTTCCTCCAAGCCCCAAACAACCTGCCCTTGAACCCCTCCAGGGATGGGGCAGCCACAGCTTCTCTCGGCAACCTGGGCCAGGCTCTCACCACCCTCACAGTAAGGTCTCCCCAGAGCCTTTTCTTCTCCAGGCTGAACCCCCCCAACTCTCTCAGCCTGTCCTCCCAGCAGAGGGGCTCCAGCCCTTAGAGCATCTTTGTGGCCTACTCTGGCGCTGCTCCACCAAGTCCATGTCCTTTTGATGTTGTTGGCCCCAGAGCAGGATGCAGCACTGTGGAGGTGTCTCCCCAGATTGGAGTAGAGGGGCAATTTGCCCAAGAGTTTCATGTGCTACCAGCATCCAAGCCTGGATGCCCAGCCTAACTGCTGTCCCCTTGTCCCCAGGACGGTGCTGCTGCTCAACCGCTCCGAGGTGCAGAGTGAGTTCCTCTCCATCGCCGAGAAGCTGAGTGCCAGTGAGCAACCACAGCACACCACACTCATCCTGCTCCTCGAGCACCTCTACCAGGCCAACTTTGGCACCCGCTGTGACCTGGAGAGCCTGCACCACCTCCTGAAGGTAGGCTCAGAGAGCTTCAACTTCGGTGAGGCCATGATGCTGTCGGGAGCAGTTCCATGCAGGTGGCTGGTGGATTTCCTGACCAAAATAATATTTGATTGACAAAAGAAAAAAAGTTTTCATAATAGTTTTTGTAGGAGAAATATACATATTTCCCTTTTCTCATGTTCGACCTGAGGTTCATGCTTCTGTTTTGTGAAGTGTGGTGGGGGAGTAACTCGCCTTTTAACCTTTTACCCCTTTCCCCATCACTTCGTGGAGAGAGGAGGAGACTCTGGATTTGAAATGCAGCAGAAGTGTTTGTTTAACCAGATAAATACTTTGCCTTGGTGTTGGGGAAGGCAAAAACTTCTGAAGGAAGCCTTTCCGTTGTGTTCAAACACTTTTTCTTTTCTTTGTGGAAGTTCTGGGGCGACTTGAAGGGGGTAGGAGGGGAGAGAGTTTTGCCCAGTGGTGGTTAGTGACTTTCCCCCAAAGACCTGCATGTTGTCTCTGTGGAGGGACACCCTCCATCTCTCTCCTCTTGCCTCTGCTCCCCCAGTCCAAGACACTGGAGGAGCTCTCGGAGATCTACGCCAGCGCCGCCGACGCGCAGGAGGTCGCAGCTGCCAGCAGCAACCCTGTCCTGGCCCGGGAGCGGCTGCACTCCGTGCTGCGGGACATCGCCGGGGCCGCCTCCTTTCCTGCCATCGCAGGTGAGGACACCCCCCCACAACCCCCCACCTCGGGTCCCTCTTTCCTCCGGCGTCTTCTGCCAGCTCAGGCTCTGCTCAGGCTCTGAGCTCCCCTGAGGGTGCTGGGAGCCAGCCCTTTGAAGAGCAAAACCCTCTTTTGCAAACTTCCAACCTCGTGCAAAACCAGCTACAACAGAACAAAGCACCAACCCGGGTTCTATTTCATAGCTACACGATGAGCCAGAAATTGTTTATTTCTCATCTTCCATTAAAACAGCAACAAAATAAAAGAAAGTGGTTCTCCTCACACCTTTGTGGGTGAGGTGAAAATGCTGAATCGGAAGCCGATGGCAGCTGTGATGACTGATGGCTCTTAGAGGTGTGGAACGTCCTCTCGTCCCAACTGTGTGGTCCTTCACAGGGATGATGACAGCAGCACCAGTGCTCTGCGTGGCCAGGGCTGCCCAAAACATGTGCATGGGGTGGGTGGCGACCCCCACCAGCCGGGAGAGCTGTCGGGAGCGGTATCGGGGTTCCCCACAAACTAACTCCCCTCCCTCCTCCCTTCGCAGGTGAGGTTCAGCCCCGCAAGCTCCACACCATCCCCATCCCTGCCGCTCGCTGCTACACTTACAGCTGGGACCAGGATAACTTTGGTAAGTGGAGGGGGGTCCCCTGTCCCTATTGTGAGACCAAAGCCTCTGCTCCCTGTTGCAGGGGGGGCTGAGCAGCGTTTTAACTCCCCCAGCGCTGCCACATGCAGCTGGGCATGTGGTACAGACTGTGGCCAGAGCCTGAAGGAGCTGGTAACGGAAAAAAAAATGTTTGGAGTCCCCAACATGGACCTGTTGGAGGGAGTTCCACGGAGATGCTCCAAGGGCTGGAGCCTCTCTGCTGTGAGGACAGGCTGAGAGAGTTGGGGGGATTCAGCCAGGAGAAGAGAAGGCTCCGGGGAGAC
Organism: Gallinago undulata; assembly: GCA_026546715.1. NCBI lineage: Eukaryota > Metazoa > Chordata > Aves > Charadriiformes > Scolopacidae > Gallinago > Gallinago undulata. The sequence goes on along the minus strand of JAOTQQ010000003.1, from coordinate 25,839,072 downwards.
CATCAAACCTCTTCCAGTCCCTAAAGGGGCTCCAGGAGAGATGGGGAAGGACTCTGGATCAGGAAGGGGAGCCACAGGATGAGGGGGAAGGTTTTGACACTGAAAGAGGGGAGATTGAGATGAGATCTCAGGAAGAACTTCTTTGGTGTGAGGGTGGTGAGAGCCTGGCCCAGGTTGCCCAGAGAAGCTGTGGCTGCCCAATCCCTGGAGGGGTTCAAGGCCAGGTTGGAGGGGGCTTGGAGGAACCTGGTCTGGTGGGAGGTATCTCTGCCCAGGGCAGGGGGTTGGACTGGGTGGTCTTTAATGTCTCTTCCATCCCAAACCATTCTATGAAATTGTTGTTGGTAATGGGAGAGATAATGCAGTGGGTGTCAGTGTCCCCTGGATGGGAGGGGACATGGGTGTCAGCTTGGACATAACACCTGCTATGATCCCAAGCAAAACCCTTGTCCAGACAGTGGGCATAAGCCACCGGTGGCCCCAAAACGTGTTGCCAAGAGACAAATGATGCAGGACTTCGTCTCCTGGGCAAAATTTTGCCCTGCATTAGGCTGGAAGAAGTTTGTCACACCAAAGTCCATGGGGATGCTGGTAGGATAGAGACCTTGTGTGAGAGAAAGCTCCTCTGCAAGGAATAAACCTTGCTTGTGTCCTGGAAATAATTGTTGCTGGAAAAGCCTGAACAAACTGAGATGTCAGGGCTTTGTGGGGCTGAGACCTCCTCGGACACTGCAGTTTTTTCCCCACCCTCAGTGGGGATAGCCGAGGACCTGCTGCCTTTGCCGTGCTCTCGGCCTGGCCACAGCAGTTTTGCAGGGGAAGTGGTGGCTTCTCCTTCTGCTGAGCTGGTTTCTTCAGCTTCCCCATTCCTGGAAGACCTTTTCTGTTCTCATGAAGGTTTAGTGTTTGTTGCTTGCTGGGCCCAGCGAGCTGGACCAGAGCTTTGCAGTGAGTCCAGCCCTGCTGGGAGGCCACCCACAGTGGGGTGATTTGGGGTTTGATTAGCCAAATACCTTGCTTTCCTCCTGCCCTCCAGTTAAACCCGAATCGGATGTGACCACATTGTGAAATCTGTGTAGGAAGGAAGCAAAACCCCAACTGGTGTTTGCCTTTCAAGAACCAAAACAGAATGTGACCTCAGGGAGAGAAACACATTTTGTTTTGCATTGCATCTGAGCAAAATATGAAATCTTATGAAAATCTGAGAATGTTCAGTCGGAGGTTGTCAGCTCCTTGTTTGAAACCTTGCAAGATCAAAGATAAGGTTGGCCAGGCTCTAGTAGTGGTGGTGTCTGGAGTCATCACGTTTCCAGCAGTTTTGCTGGAGCCTGTGCCAGACACTATTTCCTTCTGGTTGCCTTTTAGATATCCTCAATGATGTCCTCAGCAAAGAGTGCAGTGTTGTCGAGCCCATGGCCTCGGAGAACGAGGAGGAGGACGAAGAGGAGGAGGAGGAGGTGGAAACCGATGGCTGTTCCCCCGAGCGGGACTCACTGCTTTCCCCCATCAGTGCCATTTCCAAAGACTCTGTGTACTCAGCGCTGTCGGAGGAGGGTTCTAAGCCCTCGCGAGTGTCCCTCTTCACCACCTCCAAGGACTCCATCTCGGAGCTGACGGTGGTCTCCAGAAAGTCCCTGAAGTCGTTTGTCTCCAGCCTGAAGGACTGCATGGACAGCGGGTACGCGGAGGACAGCGACGAGAGCTCCCTGGACATGGTGGGGAGGCCGGAGCTGAAGGTAGAGAAGACCCACCACAAATACAGACACACGCTGACCAACAAGATCTACAAACTCTTCAAGAGCAAGAGCCAGCTGGTCTTGAGGAGGGACCTGAAGGACTGCCCGGACACGGGCTCTCTCCCGCTGCCCCTGCGCCGGGCTGAGAGCCTGTGTGCCCCCCAGGCCAAGCACCGCGTCCCAGCGCGCTCCCGGCGCGCTCACTCCCTGCCGCAGCACGTCCTGAGCCAGCGTCTGCCGGCCCCGCTGGCCCCGCGGCACCTCAGCCTCCACCGACGGCCCTTCCTCAGTTACGATGAGGACGCTAAGGTGGCCACCCTGCGCGTCGTGGTCTTCGGCTCCGACCGCATCTCAGGGAAGGTGGCCCGAGCCTACAGCAACCTCAGGTGAGCCGGTGGGTTAGGGGACCCGGCTGGGGAACCTGACCCTGCCAGAGGGCTTAGCTCACCCAGCCCTCTCCTACCTTCTAGGCTCAAGGAGAGCGCCTGCCCTTCACTGACAAGGTACTTCAAGCTGCAGTTCTTCTACATCCCTGTGAAGAGGAGCTGCTTGACTCCATCAGCCCCACTGATGCATCCCACCCCATCCCTGGGGGACCCACAGCTCCGGGCCTCGGCACAGGCGGTAAGTGTCCTGCTCAGTGTGGGGCTTACAGTGCCACCAGTGCTCTGCTTGGCCCCAAGAGTGGTGTGAGAAGAGGCTGGCAGGGCAGGCTGAGGAGAGCATTGATGACTCCTCTGCCAGCTACAATCATGGGGTGAGGAGCCTGGGGGGACCCCTGGTGTGACCCCTGTGTGTCCAGTTTCAGGACCCCACCTTGGCTGGGAAGGAGAGCAGCACCAATGATATCTCCCACTACATTGGCATGTTGGACCCGTGGTACGAGCGCAATGTTCTTGGGTTGATGAACCTGCCCATGGACGTCCTGTGTCAGGTATGTGCATACCAGCTGGTCGGGCTTGGTGTCCCCCTTGCCTGAGGTGCAAAGCAGCTGAGCAGAGAGCTTCTGCTTAGCACTGAGCCACCACGATCCTGTACAGCAGGTTGGGCTACATGGACCTGGGACAGAGATAGATGGTCAGGAGGAGGGTTTCCATCCCTCGTGGGATGGGATGGGCAGGCAGTTCTTGGCACGGGACTGTGGATACCACGTACACCATCAGGCTTGTGATTTCTTCTCTCACCACAGTCTGCCAAGCTGGAGGCTGAGCCCCAGGAGGACTCCCAGGAGCAGTTGCCCATCCTGGCGGACATGATCCTCTACTACTGCCGCTTCGCCACACGCCCCGTCCTGCTCCAGCTCTACCAGACAGAGGTTGGGGAAGGAGCTCAGCTCTGTTTGACATGGGGAAAAGGGGGGGTCTTCTGTCTGTGTCACCAGCTCAGGACCTACCTGTGGAGTGGACAAGGGTATGGCACAGCCACCATATGCTGGTGGGGCAGAACTCAGTCCCCAGGTGCCCACCAAAGCTCCTGGCTCAAGGACTGAGATCATGCAGGTCCTTACCCTTAAGTCACATGAGTGGTTTTCCATCCAAATACCAGGTCCTGACACAAAGTGACTCTTGTCGGTGCTGACAGGTTATTCACGTCACTGGAAACCCCTCCAGTGCTCTGATTTCCAAACCAAGCCCCTCCGTGAAGCCAGTTTTCCGTGTCTCACTGTGTGCACGGGGCAGAGGTGGTGGGGAAGGCTGAACTCAAGGCGACAACAGCCACTTTGGTGTGATGGCACGGGACAGGCTGCAGTGAGCAGAGCCACTGATGTTAGCGGGATTTGTGTCACCCAGAGCAATGCTCAGACATTAGGCTCATTGTGGGTTTTCTTTCTAGAGGGTTGGGGAATTTTCCTTAAATGAAAATTAAGTTTTTGAGTTGTTTTACTTGCTGGTGGTCTGTTAAAATAGTCGAAAGTATCACAGAATCACAGAATTGTAAGGGTTAGAAGGGACCTCTGGAGATCATCCAGTCCAACCCTCTGCCAGAGCAGGGTCACCCAGAGCAGGTTGCACAGGAACGTGTACAGGTGGGTTTGAACGTCTCCAGAAGAGATTCCACCACCTCTCTGGGGGTTCCAGGGCTCTGGCACCCTCACACTAAGGAATTTTTTCCACATGTTGAGATGGAACTTCCCATGTTCCAGATTGTGCCCGTTGCCCCTTGTTCTGCTACTGGGCACCACTGAGAAGAGCCTGAGCCCACCCTCTTGACACCCACCCTTTAGATATTGATAAATGTTGATGAGATCCCTGAAGTACAGCTGATGGGAAATGTGACCCAAGGCAGCGGTCAAAAGGTCTATTTTGAAAACGTGAGAGGATTTTCTCAAACTGACCTGTTTTCTGTAGAAAGGAGTGAGAGGGATGAACAATGCCTGGCGTGGGTTGGGTCTTCTCACCACCGCATCTCCTCTGTTCTCTCCCTGGCAGCTCACCTTCATCGGGGGAGAAAAGATGACCGAAGTCTTCATCCACTCCCTTGAGCTGGGCCACTCGGCGGCCACGCGGGCCATCAAAGCATCAGGTCCGTAGCTGCTTTTGCACCCACAGCCCTGTGGGTGGGGGTCTGCAAACCATGGGCAGAACTGGACAGAGGGGCAGGAGGGGGCATGGGCTGGTAGAGGTGTCAGAGCCCAGGCTGCATCCTGAGCAAAGATCCAGACATCTTTTCACAAATTTGGAAATGAGGCATCATGATTCTCACATTCCTTTTCAGGAGTGAAACTGTGGCAACGCCTTCTTGTTTTTACCGCTGTTAACCCTAAAACATATTTGCGATGAAACAGCTTCAAGCCCATTTCCTTCCTCTCATCAGCACCCAGCCAAATGCTACTCTTCGTTTTTTCCTTTTCGCTGCTTTCTATGGTTTGTGCTTTGTCCAGGAGTGTCATTTATAAAAACCTCATAGAATGGTTCGGGTTTGAAGGGACCATAAGCACCATCCAGTGCCACCCCCTGCCCTGGGCAGGGACACCTCCCACCACACCAGGTTGCTCCAAGCCCCCTCCAACCTG
>JAOTQQ010000003.1:25794265-25834223 GCA_026546715.1 Gallinago undulata | reverse complement strand
GGATGGGGCAGCCACAGCTTCTCTGGGCAACCTGGGCCAGGCTCTCACCACCCTCACACCAAAGAAGTTCTTCCTAAGGTCTAAACCTCCCCTTTTTCAGTGTCAAACCCTTCCCCCTCCTCCTGTGGCTCCCCCTGATCAAGAGTCCCTCCCCATCTCTCCTGAAGGTCCCCTTTAGGTATTGGAAGGCAGCTTATATTTTCTTAGGTTTGCTGGGCAAAGCAAGGTTCGTGGACGTGCTTGTAGCCTTCCTGCAAGGGACGTCCATCAGTGCTTACACTAGGAATTCCTAAAATGAGTAGAGACAAGAAGCAATGGGAGAAGCATCTCTCTGCAACACGCTCTCCAGCTCTCCCGGGTACCACGGTCTGGCGTGGTGCAGCTCGCAGAGACATCTCACGGCCAACCAGCAACACTGCGCTTAAACACGTGCCTTAATTTAATTTTATTTTTTTAACCAATTGCTTTTCTGTGATCTCGCCTTGTCTTTCTAAACATGGCTCGTAAAATATCCTCCATGTGGTGAAGTGTCACCACCCAGCTCCCCCGAAATACAGGCTTGGCCAAGACCTCTTCCCAATAACTCCTGGTTTCAACCACCATTCCTTTCTGACTTCGATTTATTTTTTTTTATTTATTTATTTTTTATTTCCCCTTGGGTTGTCTGGCAGCACACCGCATCTGCAAAAAAATTATCTGGGGAGGGGAGAGGTGGGGGAAAAGTTAAAGTGTTGGGCACAGTATTTGAAGGCTAATTTAATGTGGGCACAAACACACCCGGAAAAAAAACAGGAGCCGGGTTAGCACCGCAGCCTTTTATTGCTTTGTGTTTTCCCCAGAGCGCTGACCCCTCTGCACTGGCTTAGCCAGCACCCCTTTCAGTTCTGCAGAGCTGCTTGTTGTCCTTTTGTGTTGAAATTTCTGCACTGGATTAATGGCTTTCTGGCAGCTTTTAAAGCCACCTTTTCTTTTTGCCTTTTTTTTGCTCTACGGCTGTGTTCAGCAAACTGTTTTTTTCCCCTCCTCCTTTTCCGTAGGCAGGAGTGTGCTGCCGTAGCAGTCACCCGCTGGAGAACAGGGATAAAAGGCCACCGTGTGACGTTTGCTCCTTGTTTTGTGCAGGTCCAGGCAGCAAAAGGCTGGGCATAGATGGAGACAGGGAGGCCATCCCACTAACACTACAGATCGCCTACAGCAAGGTAAGCGCACGGGGATTGCACAGGGATTGCAAACGGGGCAGAAAAACACTTCGGTGCTGGGCAGACACCTCTCTGCTGGGGGCTGAGAGAGGCAAACGCTGACCGTGTGCTAGAGAAGCCCGAATCCAAGCCCAGATGAGCCAAACTCAAGATAATTGTCTACTTGCTGGCTAATTTTTTCCACTCCTGTAAAATAGGGGATGCGCAGCCAGTTTCCATAGGCTGGACATGCCCTGGGTGCCACTTTATACTGGTGGACTTTGCTTCCAGGGAGCAATCTTCTGCTGGTCAGAGCAATCCTCTTGTGTTGGTCGCTCTCCAGTTATTTAGTGTTAAGCCTAGGCAATTTTTGTAAATCCAAGGTTAAATGAATTTTAATGCCTACTCAAACTTTGTGCAGCTCCAGGTAAATCCAGGTCTGAGCTAGTCCAGCCAGATGGTTAGGGGTGGGAGGCAGGGTACCATCAGCCTGGAGCGTGGCGTTTCATGGGCTTTCCTTGGGTCTCCACAGACAGCTGTCAGTGGAAGAAGTCACTGGAACGACGTTGAGAAGGTTTGCACATCCGTCAACCTTAGCAAAGCCTGCAAGAAGTATGAAGAGCTTGGTGGGTAGAGGTGGTCTTTGTGGCTTTGTCTGTGGAGCAATGGGAGGGACTGGTGGAGCAAGAGGATGGTGTGGATCTTCTAGCTGGAGCAAAGCAGGGATGTGTGAATGGAGGAGAAGATAGATGGAAGGTGCCTGGGTTTCTCTGGGGCTTTCTGTAGTCCTTGGCTGCCCTTAGCACCACAACAGGGACGAAGGGCACTTGATTTCCTGTTGTCCTAAAGCTTCCAGCCAGGAAATGGCATGTCCATGAGGGATAGGGCTGGGATGCTCCAAACAGCAGGATGATCTCTGGAGAGCGGTGCTTTCTAGAACCACACTGGTTTAGGAAGGGGAAGGAGAGATGGGTAGAACTGTTGTTAAATGAAGTAGGACCAAGGGAGGGGTCCTGCCACCCATGACAGCTTTTCAGCAGGCTCTTGCCCAGCTGATGCTTCAGCCCCGTTTCCTTCCTGCAGTTCAGAGATAGCTGCCAGCCACATGGCTTTGCTTCATAATTTTTTCTAATCAGGTTTCCGATGGGGTATTAATAAGGCTTTGAGCCTTTTAAAAGCAGCAATATTTTTGGTCTGTGTGCGTATTTAGAGGCAATACCTGTTCGTTCTTGCATAAGAGCTGCTGTTTTGGCAGTCAGACACCCAGTTCTGAGTAAACAGAGGAGTTTTTTTTGGTTCCTCTTTCCTCATGTTTGTTGTGTCTTCACAGATGTGTGGTTTGTGAGCAGAGTAGTCGCAGGGAACAGGTGACCTACCAAATAGGAGACAGCTCCTATGTGCCCCGCAGAGCTCAACCTAAACCTCTGTCCTTCCTGTTCCTACCCCATCCGTGAAGCCCGTGCAAACAACCCTGAAAAAAACCCAGCAGGAATTATTTTCTCACCTCCTCTATACATTTGGGTGTTTCTGGGCTAGTTCAGGAGCTTTGCTTGTGCTGCCAATGCTGTGGGTTTGATTCAGGCAGTGTCCTCGGTTCCATGTTGGGGAGAAGCTTCTGCTTTGTGAATCTCTTCCTTTCAAGAAAACCTGGTCCTCTTGATTGTCTCCCTTGGTTTTCACACTCAGCAGTTTGACCACAGGATGTCACTGTAATTCCAGAGATGAAAAAGCATCTCCAGGTGGACTGAGGGAAAGGCCCTGCTGGGAGAGCTAGAATTTCCTCATGACCATGGGGCAATGGGTCTTCTCCTGTTTAGATCCTAAGACAGTTAAATGCCCTTTACTGCTACATTTGGAAAGCAGCTGGAAATTATTTGGAAGTTTACCTCTGTCTGATTGCTTTCTTTCCATATAGGGGAAAGGAAATCATTGGGGAAGGAAAGCTAGAACTGTATCGTACTTCCCTTCACAGTGGGGTCCTGCTGAGAACTGCTGTCTCTGGGATACTTTGGGGGGTGGAGGGACCACTCGGGTTCCTACCAGCAGCCCGGAAGCCCCAAGTGATAACAGTTTTCTTTTGTTACAGCCTCAAAGACAGAGTGTCTCAACTTGACCATGACCGAGGTGGTCAAAAGGCAAAACTCCAAATCCAAAAAAAGTTTCAATCAGGTAACTCAAAACATGATGCTTTTACATTTGGAGGCAGGATGTCAGCCTGACTCAGCTGGGAGGGAAGCAGGGCAGGAGACAGTACGTCCTTGGGGGATCTGTTTGCTGTTGGCTTAGCGGGGTGCCCAGCTCCCCTTCCCTGCACAGGGATAATGTGCTGAGCCTGGCAGCTCCCTCACTCAGACTCTTCTTCCATCAGCAGATCAGCGTGTCCCAGATAAAAGTAGACAAGGTCCAGATTATCGCTCTCCAGTCCTCCTTCGCTGTGTGCCTGGACCAGGATGAGCAGAAGATCCTGCAGAGTGTAACCAGGTAGGAACTGCAGCGTGGCCAACTGCTCCTGGGATGGTGTGTCCTGTGTGTGAGGACTTGCTCATGAAGCTGGGGTGGCCAACGGAGGGACAAGGTCCTGAGCACCATTGTGGATCTATGCCAGATGCCCAAGCTGGGTGATGTGGCTCCAAGCTCTGTAGTGCAGCTGAGTTCAGGTGGGATGGGTGGTCCTGCTCTGATCCCAGCAGTAGTTGAACTTCATGACTTCCACAGTCTAAGGGGTTGTCTCCACTCAGAGCCTTCAATTTCTAAACCCCATTTGGGTTCTCCACCACCTTTGGCATACCCATTGCAGAAGGAACCCATGATCTTCATGGGAGAGATTGGGGTAGAGCAATAATTTTTCATTTGATCATCCATCAGTCATGTCCCCAGAGCTGGCTCCCCAGGTGATGGAATTTGAAAATTCACTGTAGACAACATACTTCCATGAGCACAAAGAGATTGAACCAGTTGATCCACGTGTCTTAAAAATGCACGAGCATTTTAATTTCTGCCTCAGAGCAGAACTCTGCAAGATTATGCTGCCTCCAGTGCAAAAAGATTTAGTATATTATTTCTTAAATAACCCAGAAGTGTTTTACTTAACTGTCTGTTGTGCAACTCAAGGAGCTGATGGGAGAGCTCAAGGCACAAAATGGAAAAGGAGCTACTTCCCTCTCCCCAGAACTTGGGGAATTCTCATTTTCCCTAATGAGTTTCAGAAATTACTCTTGATGGATGTCTGCTCTAGGTCCCAGGTTGACCCAGTTAAAAGACCTGAGCTCTCAGCACTAGAACTCCAGTCCTATTAAAGACCAATTCCTGTTTGTTTGCAGATATTTCTGCTGCGCCCGAGGACCATGATTTTCAGCCACACACCTTACTTAATCTTGGTTTCTTTTTATTCCCCTGCAGATGTGAGATCTCTGTGTGCTACAAACCCCGGGACAGCGATCTCTTTGCACTGAGAAGGTCCTCTTTGCCTCCCCAGGACCCCTCTGAGTTTCATTCTCTCCTGTGTTTACCCATTGCCACCTTCAGTGGAGCACTGCCATAGAAGAACCCTGTGTTTTCTCAGGCCAAACTCACATCCAACACCCAATCAGCCTCAGGAAAAGGAAGCTGACTGTCCTCCTTTGGGCTGGGGACCCATCCGTTTTTGTCCAAGACATACTGCAGCCTGAAGCTTAGCATGGTGGATGAGCTGCTCCTGGTCTGGGCTTAGCCCATCCTTGGGAAATAGGAACACTGGTGGTGTGCTCTGGTACCTCAGGGTTCCTCAGCAATGGGAGGGAAATGGTTTCCTTGAGAATGTCCATCTGGTTCAGCAGACTGCCAACACCTGGATTGAGAGGGCAAGGCAAAGGCAGTGATATTTTCCTGCCAGAACATGGTCTTATGGCTGTATTTGACAGTGACTGCAAGGACAGTGAGATCTGGGGAGAACTCAAGGGAGATATTTTAGAAAATGAATGTCTTTGGCTGAGTAGTGGTAGGTGGCCTTTGATGACTGTAGAGTTGCAGATCACCCAACTGATGTCCTGGTGGCATTTCACCTGTAACAGGTCAAGCATGCTCAGGACAGTTCTTTGGGGACAGACTTCCTCAAGGTTACCTTTGAAGTATGAAGGTTGGGTGTCTTGCAGAGAACCAGTGCAGAGCAGAGCAACCCAGCTGAGGCCCAGAAAGAGCCCAGCATGGCTTGTAGGCTGCTGGTGTGTTCCAGTGAATCGAGTGCAATAGGCCATACCAGGGCATGGACAGCTTGTCATGAATACGTGCATTTACTGTAAACCCAGGACCCACAGAAGATGAACTTCCAATCTCTGCAGAATTTCAGGGTTCATCAGGGAGATGTACTCCCTGTTCAGCCCATGTTCTTGCGTTCTGCTCCCCAGCACTGTCTGCTAGAGACATCCCAGAGGCTGAATCCTCAATAGTTGCTTGAAATATGGCAGGAACCATGGTCACACTCACAGGAGGGAGGGATGTCCTGGGGAAACCACTGGGATTGCCTTAAGTTCACCTGAAGAGATAGCTTTACTAGACAAGGACCCAGGACCAAAAACACTCGTGACACTTGCAAGCGAAGATAGGATTTGGGATCCCCCTCCCCTGCAAAGGGCTTTATGCCCTCTTCCTTCTCTCTGCAAGGCTGTAGGTACAGAAAGGTGCAATAGTTGGGGGTATTTAGAGATATTCTGACCCCAGGAGCAAAAAAATGAGACTTAGAGAAGCCTGGTTCATAGCCCTCACGCTGCTTCTCTGTAGTTTTTGGTGGTTGCACTAATGGTAACAGGCAGAAGAGCATGCTGCCTGCTGCAGGCTAGAAGGATCCTAATGCCAAGGACATGTGCTCCCTGGAAAATGTCTGGAAGGGCCCCCCAATACTGCTGGGGGGCTGCAGGGCTCAGCCATGATGTGATCAGTTCAGTGCGGGCACCTTGATCCTCAAGAAATTGGGACCTGGTCAGCTCTTAGCACTCGTTAGAACAAGGTTGGGCTCTGTCCCCAAGGGCTGGTGAGACAACAGCAATGTCATTTGAGATTAAATCTGCCAGGAAAAGGGCCCGAGGACTTCAGTTATCTTAGAGGGGTGTGGGTCAGGCTTGTCTGCTGGATTTCTCCACATCCCTCCTGGAAGTGTTATCGGGATCCCTTCTGTGCTGCAGCTCTGATCCTGGCCCCACTGATCTGTTGTGTGGGGACATCTCAGGTTAAGAAGGTACCAGCTGGCTTTTTGGTGCCCTCAGCAGCTGTGGATGCAGCTTCTGCCAGTGGCCAGGGAGCAGCAGAAATAAGAGGTGAACATGCTCCTGAGGCTTCTGCGCTTCATCCTGTTACTTGAATAAACCATCCCAGGGATGGCATTGTCCTGTGGACTCCAAGAAAAGACCCTCATGCAGGGTGAAGCATCACTTGAACACATGTAGGCGTTCTGTCTCCACCATGATTGTAGCCAGCTTGGACTCCCGGCAAGACCCACCTTCCCTGGCCACCCATCGACTTTGGGACCACCCATTGATGGGGAGATGAAGACACTGCCAGGTCCTGGTGGGCTGTCCCATCTCTCCCGGGGTGTCCGTGGGGTGAGGTGGGAATGTGCACTGAGGTCACTGCTGTGCTCTTCTGCACATCGGTTTTTTAAGTCCAATAGGCTCCAGGGATCCAGAAAAAGATTTTAACAGCTCATTCCAAGCACTTGGAAAAAGTTTTACCACTGACTTCTCATTTCCCAAACAGGTTTGTGTGTGTCTTCTCATACAGGGCTGAAATTTGACAGCTGGGTTTTTTGTTCAATACTTAAAAATAACACCTTATCCTGTCAAAACATTGCTATTTGTGATCTTGATATCCATGGCTAAATGTATCCCTGCCGCTCCTAATGATAGAAACCTCTTGGGTTTCAGCTGGCCCTACAGAATTACTAGAGAAGAGAATTTCCATCTGATAGAGGAAAACAAGCACAAACTCTAGGGACTCGTAATCCTGGGTAAGGTTTTGACCTCTGATGCTCTCTGGATATTAGAGAACTTTGAGGTTCTTTCAGGTCATCCTTGTACATACGTGCAGCCTCACCAAATCTGTGTAATGTCTGTGCTGATCTGTAAAGTACTGTTCAAAGAACTTTTAAAGGTAATTGTAAAATATTAAATGTTGATTTATTTCGAATACAAGTACAGAGTTTGAGTGGAGTAATTCCGGCACAAGAGGAGGCTCCATGTCCCCACGAGGAGGGCAGGGAGCACCCGTGTCCTTTGCAGAGCAGCTGACCTGAGGGCAGGAAGAGGCTCATATAGTCATTATATTCATGAGCTTGGTCCCAGAGGGTGTGACATGGAGACCTGCAGTGGTTAATTGAGCTGCTTCTGCTCTGTGAGTAAAAAAGCAGGTTTGGGTGCTGGTAATCCAAAACTGGTTTCGCGTTGGATTAAGGAGCAAAGAAACCGGCAGAGCTTGTGTGTGCAAGGTGAGATCTGGGCATACCCTTCCCTGTTGGGGGAAGCTCCTTGCTTGACCTTTGCAGAGAAATAGGAGTTACGCTGAGAGCTGAGCACTCGGCAGCTCCCAGGGCCACGGGCAAGGTCCAGCCCCAGGATGAAGGATGTCGTCGGCAGATTTTTCTGCCCAACAGCCAGATATTGGGGTATTTCTGACTTCTTAGAAATCTTTTCTGCGTCGTCGGGAGTGCAGAGTTTGCAGATGGAGCTGTTGCTACTGAAAGTAGTCTGAAATATGAAACGCCGCTTGGAAATGTTTAACTGCCTCAAGTATCACCTTCTCTTCCTGTGGATATCTGAGGAAAGAGGCTTAGTTGGTGGGTGCAAGGGCCAACGTGTCGGAATCAAATAAACAACGTGGGAAAAGTCATTTCAGCTCAGACGAGCCAAAAACCAGATGAGAATAACTTTTGTTAATCAGCACTTTGTTATGTATTAGCTATCAAATTTTTTTCCACTCTGATTAGAGAATAACAAAAGGTGGTTTTTAAATAAAAAGAAAAGGGTCTTTTGAAAAGGCAAATAAAACTCAAAAGAAAAATACTTTATTTTCTGAGCTGGAATGATAATCTGCTTTTGTTTGTTCCCAACAACACAAAAAACCCTAAAGCACAAATCCCCCTTCCCCGTTCTTTTCTTTTTTAAAAAGAAAAGTGGAAGGAGGAACATGCATGCTTAAATCCGAAGCAGAAAGAAGGTACTTTGTTCTAAAAACATGCATGACGAGAAGTTTAGGATCAGGGCTCAAGTCTGATCCTTGAAGTGCTGCATAGCTGAGGGTTTTGTTCTTGTAAGCACAAAAGATTTAGCAAACAGCTGCTGATAAAATAAGCAAGGCTGTGTTAAGGCCAGACTATTTAACAAAACTAGTTTTGCCTCTCGTAGATATGGTCAAATCAACTCGACGGAGCTTTTTGTGACTCTCCCAGCATCAAAGCTGGTCTGGTCTGTGGCCCGTCTGCGCCTGTGAGGGATGGGAAGACAGGGAATAAGGTGTGTTTAGCATTTCAGGCTGGGAACACCAACGTCTGTTGGCTTCCTGAATTATACAGGTCATCTCAAAAAAGTGCCTTGGGGTTTTGGTATGTGTTAATTTATCAAGGTGCAACGGTGGTTTCAGATGGTCCCTTCTCTGTCAAGGGTTGTCATCCCACAGCCACCTCAGCTGAAGCTGCTGGACTCAGCACAGCTGGAGTGGGATGTGCTCCACCTCCAGTGAGGTGAGAAAATACCATGTGGTGTGGGAACATGCAGTGGGGTGACTTCTCATGACACCCATTGGTGGTGCCCCTCCATCCTCTGGTGTTCTCCACTGGCATTTTATGCATAGGCGCTCCTTGTCTTTACTGGTGTGATCCCTACAGCTTCACCTCACCAGCGCAAGGAACATCCCAGCATGGATGCTCACATCAGGTGCCAGCATGCCACAGAAGTTGGTTGTGAGCCAAATTGGCAACCCCAGAGCCACCATGGCTCAGCGCGGGCAGAGAGCAAAGAGCTTCATGCCTGCAGGCAACATCAGTCAGGTTGCTCAGGGTCCAGCCAAGGTCTGAATAGCTTCAGGGATGGAGATGTTCTAGTGCATGAGCTGGAGAATAACATTACCCAATGATCATCCAGTGAAGGGGTCCTTAAGTGACCAGCCCCGATCTGGTGGCTGATTAGGAATACAGAATGAATTAGCATCAATAGGCAGGAATGAGATTGTTTGTGCTGGATCAAAGTTGCTAAGAAACTCCTTAAAAAAGCAGGTGCTGACCTCTCTTGGCAGTTAGGGCAATAGAACTCACCTTCCATGGTCTAAGTATGTCATCATGAGGTTGTTTGAATGGAGACATTGCTGTGAGGCATCAGAAATGCTCCCAAACAATGGCAGTTGTTTGTTGAAGCATTTTGGGTGTGGAAAAAATACATTCACTCCTAAATACAGTATTTGGTTAGACTGACTCTTCTTTAACTTTACTGTCACGTTGGGGAGAAACTTTGCTTGCAAAGTTATTGTGATCTGCCGAGCCCAGGCTCAGGATGGCTGCCTGGGGAAAGCTGGAGCCTGCACCCGTGCTTGGTGCACTGGCACAAAAATCACAGAATCACAGAAAAATAGCCTCAGGATTTGGCTGGTGATGGGGCAGTTCACTGGGGCATAAGGACCTGCCCATGGGCCAGTGCAGCTCAGCACCTCTGGGCCCTCCCTCGTGCTCCACTGGAGGTCTGTGGGCAAACCTTCCTCTAAAACTTTTTCTTCCTGACAGACCAGAGTGTGGTTTCATGGGTGGCATTTCCAGGTGCCCTGCAGAGAGACACCAGCAGATAAAGGGGATGACAGGGGACGTGGAAGCCCACAAGGACTTGGGGGTTGAAGTCATGGGACCTGACTTGGGCAGTTTCCAGAAGATCTCTTACATGGAGATGTTTCAAAGGTCTTATCCCTCAAAAAGGGACTCTTGGTCAGGGAGTGGTTTTACACTGAAAGAGGGGAGACTTAGATGAGACCTCAGGAAGAAACTCTTTTCTGTGAGGGTGGTGAGACCTTGGCTCAGGTTGCCCAGAGAAGCTGTGGCTGCCCCATCCCTGGAGGGGTTCAAGGGCAGGATGGAGGGGTCTTGGAGCAACCTGGTGTGGTGGGAGGTGTCCCTGCCCAGGGCCGGGGGTGGGAATGGATGATCTTTAAAGTTCCTTCCAACCTAAACTGTTCTATGATTCCATGAAATTCTATCTGCGCTCTCAGCTGTAGCAAGAAATAGCAGGGAGCAGAGTCAGGCTTTCAGCTCTCAGTCCCCACATGCCGTCTCAGGATTAGGATTAACGTGCCCAGGGTGTCTCCTTGGTTAGAGGTCACCATCCCCTCCTTTCCCTCTGCCTGCTCCCATCCCTGCATCTCAAATAACCTTCAGCTGAAGTGGAGGCACCTGGGGACAGCTCGGGGAGCGCTCAGGTCCAGCTGGCACCGAGCCCTGAGCTTGGCTCCCCGCCTGCGGGTCGGTGACGGGCAAACCGAGCTGTGGCACGGTGGCCAAACCCACCTCTCTCCCGGGAACAGGATCTGCCTGGTTCAGAGGGCTTTATGGAGAGACCCACCACTAATCCAGCACTTTCAGAAAAAAAAAAAAAAAAAAGAAAATCCAGGGAATATCTTCTCCTGCCACATTCCCAGCCGTCGTTCCCTCTCGCAGCTGCAGGTTTCTGGGCTGTTTCTCACGTGCAGGATTGAGCTGCTCTTCCAGGTAGCTGTGAAGCAGAAAAGATTGAAAATTTCTCTGAATTTCACTAATATCTTTAAGGGTTTTGGCCAGCTCCCCTGACTGAAAAGGGCACCTGACTCCCTGTTTGTCTCGGGACTGAGCTCAGAACTAAAGAGAGCGAAGCTGGGCAAGTGAAACACTGCTGGGCTGTGGAAGGCTCTTTGTCTCTCTTGGCAATGCCCCCAGCTCCACTGGCCTTATCTTTCTTGGGCTAATTAATGATCAATTAAAAGTTAAGAAGGCTCCCTGTGCCTGCAGGAGGAAGGGAGTTTTCCTAGCAGGGAAAATTCACTCAGGAAGAGTAATGTTATGCTAATGATGCGAAGCTGTGTAATTACCAGTAAGTTCAGCTGCAGCCCGTGTGCCTGTCCCAGTCCTTGGTGCAGGCAGGTGGGTGCGTGAGGAGCAGGGTGGGCTTTTCCGTGCCAATCCCGAGCTCACTTTCTTCCTCCATGCCCTTGCAATCCCCTCTTCCCTCCGCAGGCACCTCCCCTGCAACACTCACAGGAAGAAATGCAAAAGCTTAAAGGGTTGTAGCTGGAGCAAACACACCCAAAGACTAAAATCCAAGTCAAAGCAAGTATGGAAAATATTTTGTGGTGTTTACACAGCTCTAGGATAACCTAGACCTGAGCTTAACGGCAGAAGACATTCCGGGCAGCAATGGGCCAGTGTAATGTAGTGTATTAAGCTGGTGTTTCCATCCCCAGAGAGGACCTCAGGTAGGGTGGCTCACTCTCTGTTGTCACAAGGACCAGTCTTGATTCTGGCTGTATCTGGAGACTTTCTAGGGGAAACCTATGAACTGCAGGCTGAGACATTGTCATTGTAATCAGAAATCTGTGGATGGATCTGTTGGGATACCCAGGACCCTGGGGTCCTCCACACCCTGGTCTACAGGGAGGTCTTTTGTTGATGACAGGCACTATCACATCTCCCAGGAGAGGACCACAGGGTGCTGCCCCTCTGGACTGTCCATGGGCACCAGCTGGGTGCTGAGCTGCAGAGAAAAATGAGACCCTGACTCATCAGTACTTCCCCTGTACAGCAGCGCGTGTTTTCCCCATGGTTGGTCTCTGTGTTGAGTTACTATCAATGGTGGCTCAGGTTAAGCCCCTTGAGGACAGGATGCTCTTGTGAGAGGTTCCTAGGAGGAAGTTCAGCCCCTTAACGGTTTTCTTGCCCAGGTACCCAGCTGAACTGTAATCCTAAAGCTGCTGATTAAATTTTTGCTCCTGTTTATGATTAGTTTTCATAGAGTCATAGAATGGTTTGGGTTGGAAGAGACTTTAAAGATCACCTTGTTCCAAACCCCCTGCCCTGGGCAGGGACACCTCCCACCACACCAGGTTGCTTCAAGCCCCCTCCAACTTGGCCTTGAACCCCTCCAGGGATGGGGCAGCCACAGCTTCTCTGGGCAACCTGGGCCAGGCTCTCACCACCCTCACACCAAAGAATTTTTTCTGGAGATATCTAAATCTCCCCTCTTCCAGTTTGAAGCCATTACCCCTCATCCTATTGTTCCACTCACTCATAAAGGGCCCCTCCCCATCTCTCCTGGTGCCCCTTTAGGGACTGGAAGGGGCTCTAAGGTCTCCCCGGAGCTTTCTCTTCTCCAGGCTGAACCCCCCCCCCCAACTCTCTCAGCCTGTCCTCACAGCAGAGGGGCTCCAGCCCTCCCAGCATCTCAGTGGCCTCCTCTGGCCCTGCTACAACAGGTCCATGTCTCTCCTGTGCTGAGGAGACCAGAGCTGGATGCAGTGCTCCAGGTGAGGTCTCATGGTGCAGCGGGTGCAGGATACAATGGGGTAGGTCCAGCCAGGAGCTAGGGCTCTGCAGCCAGTCCCTGGGAGACTGGGCAAGGGATGAAAGAAGGGACAGAGTGCAGGCACCATCTCATATCTCTGTGTGCTTCAGGCCATCATCTGGACACCTTTCTGCCCTGGATTTTGTGCCTGAGAGGCGTGTGGTTTCTCCGAGATGTGACACACTGGAACCAGCACAAACAATCTGGGTAGGAGTGAGATTGAGCAATAGCTGGGATTCCTCCTCTGATTAACTTCACAATCATCATGAAAGGAAATACGTGCTAATCTTTAGTTAGAAGCCAACCTCTTCTCGTCCTAAGGAGCCATCTGTGCTTTAACACTGGAGTGTGACTGGAGTCTGTGTGTAACCAAGACCATTACAGTAATTGTGCCAGTCCCTCAGGCCAAAGACAGCCCACGTGGAGGGGGCAGTGTTGAAGCCATAAAAAACTGGGGGGATACTGGTTTTCATGCTGCTCTCTCCACTTGCTTGCGGAAGGAAGAGCAGAAGAGTCATCTATTCTGGGAAATTGCCCAAGGAAAGAGACTTTGGTGAGGAGAAATGCTGCCTGTAGCCTGGGCAGGGTGCAAGTAAGGATGGAGGCGTTTGGCTTCTAACTTGTCTCTTCTGTTTCCTGGAAGCCATGAGTAAGGAGCAACTTGCCTCATGCTCCTCTGGCATTTTTTGTGGGACCAAGCTGAGGTGCTCCTCCAGCCTTCCTGTGCTGTCCTCTGCCCATGGGATGCTCAGGACGAATGAGCTCCGTTGCAGTGAGAGAGCAGCCTGGTGGGCTGAGGATTGAAGTTTATCATTGTGGCTGGCCTACAAGTCCCCTTGTCCCCTGCCAGCCCCACCTTGGCCAGGGAGGCTGGGTTGAGCAGTGGGTTTCCCCCATGCAGCATGGACTTTCCCCCATGACATGAAGCATGCCCAAGGCAGGATGGAGGAACAGACTGAGTCTACGTCCCTCTCTCCCATCTCCGTCATCTCCCATTCCTCCATCCCTCTCTCCTCAGGCATGGCTCTCAGTGACCATGTGAACATCTAGCTGAAGGTCCCTGGGTAGAGAAGGCCACCCGCAGGGTGGATTTCTCCCATAACTCATTCTCCTCACTGACGGGCAGAGTGGGCGTCACTAACGCCTGCTGATCAGTGATGGTAAAACGTGGTCAAAAGGAGGTTGCGATATCTTTGTGTTGCCTGCTTTCTATTTGAATGTGTTTACAAATAGTTTTAGATGATATGGAGAGGTGTTACCTGAACTCCCCCGATAAGACCAGTGTCTCTATGCAAGCTGTAGGACTCAGGTTTGTGCGAATTGAGTTGTATATTAGTCATTTTAAAGCCTTTGAATACCCCTTGTGCGTAAAATCATGCCAGGAAATACACATAACTATATTTATCTCTCTACATGCTTATCTCCGTGCATCAATGAATCATTGGTATTGCGTGTGTATTCAGGCTGTGTGTGTGTGTGTACGCATGTGTTCTGTAGCATGAATGACAAACACACTACAGATGTGGCTGGGTATATACTCACATACTGAACATTTCTTTTTTAGTATATAAATTAGTTCCACGTACTTTGTACAGTAATAAAGAATAGATGTGGGGGGGGGTTGGTGCGCAGTGTGAATTTTTGTTACTTAAACAGCTCCACCCCTGCCAGGTGTATTATCAGGTATAGAAAGTGATGTGATATAGATCGATATGGTTTGGTTATTAACTATAACCTGGCCAGAGAGAGCACATACACGTGCGTACGTATGCTCTTCATGTGAAGTTTCTCTTTCAACAGATGCATGAAAACAGAAAACCAGAAATCAAAGCACCGTCCTGCCACGCAAGTAGCCACAGCCGGGCAGTGGGAAACCTCTAAGCATGAAGGTTTTGCTCCAACTCACACTCAGCTCCACCCTGGGTGGGATGCGGGTTGGGGTCACCTCAGCCCCATGGGCACCCGAGGGCAGAGACCACCACAGCCACCCCATGGGCTTGGGGGCTCTTTGTCCCATGGGGACACCCTGGAGAGCTGCCTCATCTTGTCTCATCTCACCGAGGCTGCTGGGGGTTCCCACAGTCGAGTGGAAGATGAATTTTTGGCTACCAGCAGATGGAATGGACTGAAAAAATGGGAAAATAACTTAGGAGTAAAAATGCAATCGTTACGTTGCAGGCTGCTAGAAAGAGATGCTTCACCTATTGCTCCCCAATTCTGGTTTTTCTCTGGGGAATTTTAAAGCTTCATTTGTCATGATTTTTTATTTCTCCTTCGTGGTTTTCTCCTGTCTGTCTTCTTTTTCCTGCTCTCCATCCCTGGCTTTAAAAAGCCTGGTGAAATAAAATCTCTAAAGTGCTGAACTTTGGGGAAAAAATGATGCCCAGCAGTGAGGAAGTGGGAAGAGAAAAAGGAAATAGTAAATCAAGAAAACAGTTTGTCCTCTTGTTGTGTTTTATACAAACCCATTTAACCTAGTTTTGATGTCCCTGTTTAAGAAATGCAGAGCTGGTCTGGGAGGTGGAGACAGACCCACCAGGGATGAGTCAACACCGGTGGGGAATTCCTCACAGCTACAAAGGTAAGAAGGAGTGGTTTGTGTCAGCAAACACTATTGCTTCTTCAGGGATTTTCTATATCTCTGATAGCATCAGCAATCCCTCCCTTTCACTGGGTGGCACCAGCAGATCTCCCCATGGATCACCCAAGAGGACAGTATCATTTCCCTCACCCCCTCACACAGATCATCCCACTGTGGAGGATCAAGGGGACATCTGAGAGGAACGTTAGCGGTGAGAGAGACACAAGGAAAAGCTGGTCGAGTCCTTGCTGGAGAAGGAAAGCTATCCATGGTCTATGTTGAATGTGTTAAAGGTGTGTTTGCATGAACCTGGAAGGGCCCAGCTGGGAGCTGGTGGCTTCAGCGTAACTGCGAGACACAGGGCCAAGTCCCCTTATGTGAAGGGGATCAGGAATGATAAATGCTTTAAAACACCTGAAATGAAGAAATTCCTGTCAAGATGCTTCAGGATTCAGCCAAGGGCTCCCTCTTTCAGTGACTTTTGTGAATGGGGAGAGAAAAAATGAGGTTTTGAGTGACCAGAGAAAGATAAGGGAAGGATTGGCCTATAGAAAGAGCTGAATTAAGTTCCCTCAGCTTAATTCAACTGCTGGGAAAAGGCCAGCACAAACAAACCAACCTTTTGCAAGTACCTGGAAACAACAGGGAACCCCGAGGACATCGAGGAGTCATCTGAACATGGTGGAGTTTCTGCTGCTGCCTCTCCTGTGCTGCCTGTAAGGGAACTGGGGAAACACAGACCTGGTGCTGGATGGGAGGCCACCATCCATGGTCTGAGCACAGGTTGACTACCAAGCTGAGAGGATGGAGGAAGGTGGCTTTGCAGGGCCTGTCCCACTGCTGGGGCCTTACCATCTATCCATTAATGAGGTGGGAGATGGAGCAAAGAACACCTGAATTGCCTTCATAGGTAAGGCCGAGCAGGATGGTGACTCCAATGAAGAACTGGAATTTAAATGAACTGACTCCAGTTCAGGTATTTTTACCTCCCCACAGGCTGCCGCCCAACAGGGACAAGCACCAAGATTGCCCTTGGGGCAGGAGTGGCAGCTTCATGGTGTGGGCTGGAGAGGGGCTGGGGAGGTGGTGGTCCTGCTGGTAAATCTACGGGCATGCTGGGGGTCACACACTGGCTCTGAGCTGCTGTGTCCCACCCGGCTGTCACAGGTCAGGCATCACCAGCCTCAGGAGGACAACCCCTGGCATGAAACAGTCAAGTCTGTCCTCTGTCCTCTGTGAGCTGTCAAATGATGGCCATCATGGCCTCTGAGGGGAGATGTAACTTTTAGACGC
The DNA here is from genome assembly GCA_026546715.1 of Gallinago undulata. Taxonomy (NCBI): domain Eukaryota; kingdom Metazoa; phylum Chordata; class Aves; order Charadriiformes; family Scolopacidae; genus Gallinago; species Gallinago undulata. Next base: position 25,817,637 of record JAOTQQ010000003.1, on the reverse strand, counting down.
AAATAAAGTGGTGGATATGCCGGAGGTAAGGGATGCCATCCAGAGGGACCTAGACAGGCTTCAGAGGGGGGCCCATGAGAACCTCATGGAGTTCAACCAGGCCAAGTGCAAGGTCCTGCACCTGGATCAGGGCAATCCCAGGTACAAATCCAGGCTGAGTGGAGGATGGATTGAGAGCAGCCCTGAGGAGAACTTGGAGGTGTTAGTGGATGAGAAGCTCAAGTCCCTTCCAACCCAAACCATTCTATGATTCTATGATTGACTGGAGAAGGCTAATGACAGGAGATGTTGAAGAAACATTCAGGTTAGGCAGGGTGAAGGGGCAGGGGTGGCCGTGCAGGGGGGACAGAGATGGTTGTCTTGCCTTGGGCATGCACTGGGGGCTGGTTTCTTCATTCGGCCTTGTCCTGGGATCCTCCAAAAAAAGCAAACCTTGGGATTAAGGAGCCACCTGCCCCTTTCTCTGCCTTGTGCAGCAGGTTGGAAGCTCGAGCAGATTTTGAAAGCCCTGCTCGTCCGTCCTGAAAAACAACTTTAGAAAAAAAGCAGCTTCTCCACTCAGCTTATCAGCGCAGCGAGTGAAGTGGAGCAGAGTGACTGTGATTAAAAAGAGCTGTTTCCTGTCGCGTGCTATCGCTGGCAGAACCGATAAGTCTGAGGATTTGGCCTCATTCCAAAACTGTCACCTTAGCACCCAGGGGCGAGCCATAAATTCTGGGGGAAAAGACCCTGGGCGGTGTGAGCGGCGGCCAGCGGAAACCTATAGCCTTTGGCGTGTGTGATGCAGAACTCTAAGATTTTGGTACAAAAGAGCAATCTCTCACCATTTCAAGCAGCTGATCTCTTCCTCAGCACTGGCAAGTCAGTGACCAGCCATACCAGCCGCGGATTGCCCAGCTCACAGCCATGAGCTGGCTGAGCACCCACCGGCACCGCCGGATCCCTTTCCCATGGGAACCCCAAAGTTTCCTGCTCACGAGTGGGTAAACTCGACCCGCGGAGGGTTTTCCATCCCCGGCACGGCTGGTTGTGGGATACCAGGTGTGTAATTGCAGCCCTGAGGGTGGTGGGAGCCGGTCTCTGGATGGGATTGAAGGACAAAGCTTGGTGGTTTCTTATCGGCTGTTTGCTCACGCTGATCACAAGCAACTCGCTTGGGTTTTCAAACCTGTAATTAATCTGTAGGTGAGCAGTCACATCTCCTGGTGCTGGTACCTGTGCAGTCTTTATCAAATAAGATGATATTTTCCACTCTTATGGGACATACTGAGACACTGCTCAGACTTGAAAATTTATTCTTCTTCTGCTGCTGCTGCTGCTATCTATCTCCTTATTACAGATCTTTTCAAGACCAAAAAAAAAATATGTTGGTGACAGCTTAGTTCTGAGAAATGAAACAGGCAACTTAAACACCATCAGATCGGCTGTTTGCTTGGCTTTCCCCCTCCCTGTATGCCCCCATCTTCTCTATTTGCTAACGCTGGAGTAAAAGTAGAATCGGGCTGAACTCCAGAGTGGAAAATAGAGATGTGACATCAAAATATAGCTTGGTTTGTGACCTGTTCCCTTGTGGACTGCAAGAAAATCATTCACTGACTGAAGTGTTGGGGATTTGGGCCTCTGCCAGGAGGAGGTTTCCCTGCAGGATGGGTGGATTCAGAGGAGCAGAGCTCAAACAGCACTGCTTTCTTTGAACAAATACCTTTGCTTCCCGCAGAAACTCGGCCGGCTCTTGCTAGGTGTGTTATTAAAGCAACCACATAATGATGGAAAATTAAATCAGGGAAAACCAAAGCGTCCATGAATAGAAACCAGGGCAGGAGGGGAGGTGCCCAGAGCTTCTCTTTGACAGGAACCTTTGTGCGTTTGCGGGGTGTGGAGCAGCAGCTAAAATGGGAATGAAGCGTCAGTGCCGCGATGGGGAGGAGAAGCGTCTCCATCTCTGCCAGCCTTGGCATCACTGCTGGTGCCGAGCGAGGGGTTGGAAGGCACCAGGGCCCCTGGTGCAGCTTCCAGGCACTGGAGCATGGCCACCGAGAAGGGGCCAGCCCCGGCCAGCATTGGCTTGCCATGGCCCAGTGGCTGTGTGACACAGTCTCTGGTGGGGTCTCCATGTGTTGGGCTATAGTGTCCCGGGAGAAGAGAGGGCTTGGGTGCTGCACCCAGGGCAGGAAAACCCCTTTCTGGACAATAAGTGCCTCTCCGGGCCGGAAAGCCCCTCCTGAATCAGTGCTTCAGGTGAGATCTTTCTGTTTATTTTGGGAGGCAGACCTTTTCCACCAGCTCAGGACTTTTTTGTATGCCATTCATGCACAGAAGTGTCCAGGCATGACCCTTTGTGGTGCTCCAGTACTACCGTGGCAGGGGGTTGGATCTCAATGATCTTTAAGGTCCCTTTCAACTCTAACCATTCTGTGATTCTACCTGTAAATCACAGAGGACAGCATCTGCAGGGACAAAGAGCAGCTTTCTACCTGCTACACGCTGCTTCCCACACAACAGGTTCTCCCTCTGCTTTATTTTGGCTCTATCCCTTTTTTTTTTTTTTTTGGTCTTCTGACTGGAGCCTTTATTTGAGCGTGGTCCTACCTGGCTCTTCCTCTCCCCATTGCCAGCACAGGTTGGCAGAGGCCTGATGTTATCTGGGGTGATTTGAAAAGTTCCCCATCCTGTTCCCAGGGCGACGGTCAGTTGTGTTTCAGTGTCTGATGGTATCAGCCTCTAATTGGCAGCTCATTAGAGAAAACATGAAGAACCAACCCCTTCCTTCCCATTACATGCATTGCCATAAGAGAATATGACCCTACACTCGGAGGAGGGCTGATGCTGAAGTCCATCTGATGCTACGATTAAGAGTCAGGGCACACAGAAAAGGCAGGAGCAGAATGCCTCCAGAAGGGCCCTTCACCTAAATAAATTTTGGGTTGGGATCCCAAAGTTGAGGGCAATGAGGGGTGGTGGGTGTATGCTACGGGAACCGTCCAAGGAAGCTCACTGCTGTCCTCCTTCTGTAACTGTGCAACGGGAGAGAGTCTGATTCTAGAGAAAATTAGGGGGAGGGTGAAAGTTTGGGACCTGCAGTGGCCAGCTGAGAAGTGAGGAGTGAAAATGGGAGATCTCAGCCTTGAAAGCTGTTTGTGAAGCATCACCAAAACAAAAGCACATCTGACAAAGGGGCACCATGTAGCCAGTGCCACCCTTTTCCCCTCCCGTGTGACCGCGTGGGGCTCATACCCCAACTTGTGTCAGTGCGTTGGCCTCACAGCTCGCTTTCCTCTGGCATTTGTGTGGGAAACAGCATCCACGTGGCAATTCCTCCTGCACCCTGGGTAACACCTGATGTGGAAGGACAGACCCAGCATGGCTTCGGAAGTGACGGACAGGCATGGGACAATAAACTGCTGAACACTGATGGCCAAAACCTTACCCCGGGTGTGTTGAAGAAGCTAATTCTGATGCCAGAAGGGACAGGATCCCAGGTGTATATGGCACCACCAGAGTGCCCACGGTCTGAGGTCCACCAGTGCTGCCACGCTCTGCAGCGAGTCCGTACCAGGGCCAGGACATGTGCGTATGTCCTTCATGAATGGGAGCGACTCTGAATGAAAACAAGAGAGGGGAAACGAGGATGTTATCATCTGCTGCTGTTTCCCCGGAGCCTTCCTGCCTGCGGGACGGCTGCTGGGGGGTGGAGAGCTCGTCAGGGGGAAGGGGACGCTGCTCGGTGCAGCAACTTGGCACCAGTGCAAGCAGTGGTAATGCTGACAGCCAGTTAAACTGCCTCCTCCTGCCTTTCTCTCCCAGCCAGGAAGGAAGTAGGTTATTTTTAAATCTGGGGCCCAGGTATGTAGCTCTACCTAATGCTTTTTCTCATGTAAAAGAAGATGGGAAGTGATAGGGTACCAGTGGCAGTTCCCACACTGCCTCTGTAAGTACTTTCTCCCCCCAGCCCGCTTACCCCAGGGAAGCTCAGCACCTCAAGCACTGCTCCGGACATTTTGGGGGCACGACTGACCTAGCAGGGCCCTGGCCATAAGCGGGGCCAGTGCTGGCTGCGGCAGTCGCCGGCTGGAGGGGTTGGGCAATGCAGACATGTCCATCAGCTGGCTGGACCAGCAGAGCTGCTGGGTTCACCCCAGCCCTGCACCCGCATCCCCAGGGGATGAACAGTTACCTGCCGGTGCGGACTGGGTGGGTCTGCCTGGTCTGTGCACCCCTCCCATGTGCCAGCCTGGGCTTACGCCAACGTGCCAATGGGTCAGAGCACTGATAGACCTCAGCAGCCTCACCTGGGACCCTGTCTGGGCTCATCCCGGGAGCTGCGCTCCTGGCACTGAGTCACAAGTGGTGACAATGTGACGCCGGGCTGAGCACAGCCAGACCCGCTCCAACTGACAGGCAGCCAACACCTCTCTCAACGCAACATCAAACTTCTCCGAGAACGTGTTCCAGAAGGGGCCAGGCATCCCCTGCCCAGGCTGCGTCCCCGAGCTGGCAGCAGGAGGCAAGGGCTGCCCGGGGGCTGGCATTGAGCAAAAGCAGATGTGCCCGAGATGCTCCAGACGGGAGGCGCTGGCAGAGGCATGGAATGCTGTGCTTGGAACGGGGGGCTGGAAAAGTGTCTCTCCTTGGACAGACTCCTCCTTGTCTCTCGTAGCAACACCGTTTTATTTGGAGGCGCTGGGTGTGCAGCCTCCAGGCGCTCGCTCTGCCTCGGCAGGGAGGTGGCAGCACCCCAGGAGTTGCCCCGGCGTGGGGCTGCTTGCCCCATCTGTGCTGGCACAGGCTCATCCCAGAGCAGCCTGACCCGCACGGCTGGTTTTTGGGGATTAGAGACAGGGCACGGCTGAGCCCTCTTCCACCTGCTCCTGCACGTCCAGAGATCACCGGGTGAGCGTGACCTGCGCGGGGACAGCTTTCTCCTTGAGGGACTTCTCTATGAAAGAGGAAGTTGTCTTGAAATAACTCCGGCGCTTCCCTTTTAGCTTTGCAGACTTTGAAGTGTGCTGCAGAGACCAGCCGCTGCCCCGGAGCTCTCCCAGCACCCACTGACCTCCTCGACGGGCAGAGGGGACCCTGCGATGACTCCTCCGGGACCCCGCTCTGCTCCCCAGCGCTGGAGGGCACCTTGGGTGCAGGCGTGACCCACCAGGCTCCCTGGTGCCTGCCCTGAAGAAGCAGGTAGAGTCTTGGAGGGTGCATTGCTCCTGGGTCTGTGCATGGGGAAATGCAGCACCCATCCTCTCTCTTCTTCTCCCTGCTCCTTTCAGAGGGACCTGCTGCTCTGCTGGTCCCCAGTGCGGTGCTTTTACTGGGAAAGGCTTGGGGGCTGGCCCTGAGTGCTGCATGCCTGGGGGTGAGAGCCTCTGCATGGGGTCAGTTTGGTTTTCTGTCTCAGGGTGAATGAGGGGAGGGGGCACTGATGGTGCTGGAGAAGAGGATCGTGCTGTTTCTCTGCAAGAAGGGAATATTTGTGCATGCTTCCCTGGCTGCACCCTGCCAGACAGTGGGATCCCAGTGGGAAAAACAGGGTTTTTCCTGGAGCCTGTGCCAGGGAGGAGTGGGGGGCTTTGCTGCCTGTGCCCCTGGAGAAGCCATGGGTTGTCTGGATGCTGTTACTGGCCTGGCACTGCCTCAGGGTCCCCAGCCACTCGCAGCACATACCCCACCCTGAGCTCAGAAAGACCCCGGCCCAGGTTGCCCAGAGAAGCTGTGGCTGCCCCATCTCTGGAGGGGTTCAAGGCCAGGTTGGTGGGGGCTTTGAGCAACCTGGTCGGGTGGGGGTTGGAACTGGATGGTCTTTGAGGTCCCTTCCAACCCGAACCATTCTGTGATTCTGTGACCCAGCCCCGGGGGAGGCTGTGCTGAGGGTCCTGCTGCAGCCCGAGGGTGGCACACGCTCCAGCGCCAGCTCTTTGTGCAGTCGTGTGGCTGCCCAGCTTCTCCTCCCCTTGGCCAGGGGCCTCGCCGGTCCCCTGGGGGCCCTGAGCGCAGCAGCAGGGACATGGCAATAAACAGCGATGGTAGCGGTGATAACGAGGAGAGCAGCGGCCCCGTCCAGAAAGGAAACAAAAAGGGGAGTGTTTGTGGCCCGAGCTTCAAAAAAATGTAGATGAGCCAGCTCTGTGCAACAGTTGGGTTTCAGTCCTCCTCCCCACTGTGCTGAGTATTTTCCTCTGCATCCTCTGGCAGCATCCTCTGGCTGCATCAGAGGCACCGAGCGTGAGCCATTGTCCCATGACCGCTCACCTCCCTGGGATGTTCTTTGGTGTCTCTGAGTGTCTGTGCAGCTTAGCAGCAGTTTTTCTTTCTGTCTCTTGACAGAACACAGAAGCAAATTCCTCTGGGCTCCAAGGACTGATTTATCACCTCTGAGTATTACACAAACTTTTAGGTGTGTAGTTGTTTGGAACTTCAGTCATGGAGTGAGTACGTGGCTCCCAAGGCTTTCTCAACCAGATTCCAAGTTCCTCTGTGGATGGCCCAAATCCAGAAGATATTAATTCAGGGTTTGCAGTTTAGGTTCCTACTGAACATCTAATGGTATGTCCTACATCTGCAGTGGAAGAAAATATGGGTCAGTCTAGTGAAATATGTGGCCAGTCTCTGCTCTGTCACATGAATCTGTTCAAACTGCACGGCTTTCTCTATAACATTAATTTCACCCGAGGAAATAGCTTGAGGCCACAGAGCCTCAAGCTGTTCTGGCAAGACCTGGGCTTGCTGCTGGCAGCGGGCAGTGGTCTCCGCAGGGTTCTGCCCTGGATCCTCTCCCACCAGCTGTGAGATGCTGAGGCTGCAAAGTTGGCACAGGGCTGTCCTGACATCGGGTATTGGAGGGTTGACATGAAGATCAGCTCTGATGGTGTTTCTGCCCTAGAGCAGCCTGAGTTTGGTTCTTTTAGTCCTTTTTCCTAAAGAGACAAAGCTATGATGCATCACTGTTGCTTGTCCATCATTCTGGGGTAGCCCATATTCCTGGCTGCATGACCCCAAATCAGACAGAGGAGAAGATTTATTGGCATGGGGTGAGATGGCACAGGGCAGCTAGCACTGGTTTTACTGGATTTTCCTGGACCTTAATGGGACAACATGTCCAGGTTGTTGTATGACAGAAACGTTGCTTTCTTTTTTGCTACAAAAATAAAATAATCTCTGTTTCACAGAAGGGCTGTGGGGGAGGCAACTGGTCACTGTTCCCCATTGCCAGGCACCAACTTGCACATCCCCATAGGAACAGTTTCCAGTTTCTCTTTTGTGCTCAGATGGTTTCCCTCTGGGAGACCTGTGAGCAATATCTCACAGTAGTCCTGCTTGTGCTGGACGTTGTCTCGCTCCACCGGTGACAGGGACCTTGATGTAAAACCTGTCTGTGGCCCCTTTGGCAGCGGTTGCCCTGTGCGCCTTCCCACTGGGATATACTGAATTCCCACCTTCCCACCACCTTCTGATACATGGGGTGGGCATGGTTGCTGTTCTGTTGGGGGCATAATGACCTTTCATCAGTCACTTTTGTATGGGTTTGTGCCAGTAGTTGAGATGTGGGCAGCAGCAGCAGCACCCTCTCCAGCATCCCCCGTGCACCCAGCCTCGGTGGGGATTTGGCAAAGAGGAGCCCTGATTTGCACAAGAAATGGGAGCTCCTCTACTCCACGTGTTTAGGAAAGAGCTGACCCAAAAGGACTCTCATTTTGGTTGTGTCCAGCCTTCCTAATGCTGACTGCATCCCCTACCCAGCCTCTCGCGAGTTGCTTTCCCAGTTGCTTTCTTGCTTTTCTGAGCTGTGCTGGTGTTAATGGCTGTTCTGGAGGCAGGTGCCGTGTTGGCTGAGTCATGTCTTTCTATTTTGAGGTGTGACATGCCTTGAAGACAGCACCGTCCATCAAATGTGGTTTGGGCAGGAGCTCTCCAAGGGAGCTGCCTGTTGAGACTGATGGGATAGGTTTTACTTTTAAGTCTCTAGTGTGATTTTTCCATCCAGACTGGTGTTACTGGGGGTGTTCATGGTCCTACTGGAAGCAGTGGTTTCTGTTGTTGCCCGTATCATGTAACTGGATCTCATTATTATATACTCAGCCCTTCCTTCCTAAGCCCCTTCCTTTGTGCTCCGTGTTAGCCCTGTCAGCAGTTGTCAAGTTGTTCGTTCCCCACTGCCAGGGCAATGCCATGAGCACACCCCACCACCAGCCTGGTCATCTGCTGACAGCGGGGGACAGTGCCATGTGCAACACACTGGGGTCACTCTGCCTCTCGTCACCCTCCTGTGGCCTCCCAAGGCCATGGGCAATTGTTCTCCTTGACCCTCAGGGACCTCCCCTTTGCGGATGTGGCCACCTGAGCGCAGGTTCCAGCAAAGGCTGAGAGCTCCTCTGCCATGGAGGGGAACAGCACCGTGTCCCTGTGCAGACCCGGGCTCTCAGACACCGTCCCATCACCTGGGGAGAAAGACCTAAGTTATAAACAGCATTGGATTCACCATTGAGTCTTCTGGATTGAGGTACATCTGTGGTGGTCCCTTATGGTCCGGCCTCCTGACTGTGCCTGTGGTCAGGCGAGGCAGGTGGGGACCATGTGTTACCACCAGCCATGCTGCTGGAGCTCTGGAAGGACCAGCAACATGATATGGTGCCACCAGCTCACCCGTGCTCAGGAACTCCTGCCTGAGCACATCTCACCGCAGACCAGTGGGAGCTGCCTTCCTCCACAGCACGAGATGCTGAACTCACCCTGATACTGCTATTTAAACCCCAAATTTCTTCCTGAGGGGCAGAGGATTTGCTGTCAATGCCAAACTGCTTTCTCCCAGCTGGCAACACGCAGCGTGTCTGTAGAGGGACAGAGCTCCAGTGACAGTGCTGGTGAAGGCTCCCTGCGAGGGAGGTGTTTCTCGGGGAATGGGACGGTGTGGGACTGCGTGTCACCCCACAGCCTCTTCCACATCCCCTGCCACCTCCCTCTCCCAGGCTGGCCACGTTCAGGACCCCAAGCTCAGCCCACTTTGATTCCCCTTCAGGTGGACATCACTTGCCTGGGCTGTTTGTGCCAACAAACCTGGCAGCCGTTTTCAAAAATATGCTTATTTTTCCCCTCTGATTGATTGTTTTTTCCAAAGCCGGCTCCAGGAATGGAAAGAGATGCTAAATCTAAAAAGCTGATGCTTCCGGAAAACTCATTTCTTTCCTTAGAAAGGATGAAATGTGACGTTGGTGAGGAAGTCTCCAAAGAGTCGTTAGTGTCCAGGAAGCCGCTCAACTTCCACACCAGCTTTAGCAAAGGGCTTCGGGGCTCAGTCAGTCCTGATGGGCCGATGAGCGCTGGCCGCAAAGGTGTTTCATTAGTGAAATGGCTGTAAGAGCCATTCTCGCCTTCTCCCTCCATGGGCATGAGTCTCCTGGCAGGAATGTGCCTTGCCGGAGCAGGCAAAGTGTTGCTGGAAAGCGGAGTCTGAGCTTGAGATGCATTTCCTTGGCAGTGGGAGCCTGAGGGAGAGCATCTGGTTTCATATCAGAGCTGTCTGAAACCACAAGCCCTGCCAGGTTTTTGAGCTGAAACTGAAAATCGGTCCAGAAGGGGAGCTCCAGGCTGGTCCCCAGCACGTGTGGTCCCTCCACCTCTTCTACCTTCTCTCCCTTACCCCAACAACCTGTCCCAACAGGGGCCAGAAATGAGGTGGGTGATCTTCATGTGGTTTTTGAGATTCAGAATGAAAGTTTTGCTTAGTTTTCATTTTAACTGAGACACCTCACTCTGGGGTGGTTGATGTAAGGTGGGATGGAGACAGACCCTGCCCTCGGTGTTCATCCTTGGCTGTGGTGCCAGGTCCTGGGTGGCGAGGAGGGGCTGGATGCTGGAAAGCTGCATTTTTCCTGCTTTCCTACCCGAGCTGTACAGCTGGGTTGGAGGTCGGGATCAGGGCCAAAACCAGCAGCTGCTCCACCGGCAGACGGACATAATTTAAGAGGAAGGTCCAAACAGGCTGTCAGACCTGCCTCTGGTGCGCTCCCCTGGATGATTTTGCCGCAGCGTGGGCTCGTCCTGGTGCAAGCAGCGATGTCGGGTCAGAGGAGCAATCCCACGGCGTTCCCGGAGCTGTCGGCTGCCATCTCCAGCAGCCCAGAGGACGCAATGGCAAATACTCGGGTTGGCTTTGGGGGGGGGCGGAAACATCCCCTCAGCTCACAGGGTGAAGAAATGAACCCCCCCCCAGGCCCTAGCTCACATCCAATCCTTGTGCTCCAGCCGCTCTCCCCGGGAGCTCAAAGGAAAGGCGTGTTGGGCAGCCGTCCCGGGGCTCGGTAACGTTAGACAGAGCCTCCCATGTGCGACTTTCGTAAGGGAGAAAGGGGGAGGGCAGCGCTGGGGAAGGGGGGGGGCGGGTTAGGGAGGTGGCAAATTTTGGTTCTCTGCTCTGCGGGACATCTGTCACCTCGACAAGGACACACCACCACTACACGTGCCTGTGCGCGTCCCCTACGGCCGAGCGCCCGCCGCGTCTCCCTGCAGGATGCTCCGGTGCCCAACGCCTCCCATGGTATTTGTGGGACCCTTGAGCAAGGTTGGGGGGGCTGTCCCCTGCGGGAACTGGGGGGAAGTAGGGTGGGGGGCGGTGGGATGGGGCAGGGGGGCATGGGGAGGAGCGGGGCTGGGGGGTAACAGCTTTCCACCCTGGGTTCCTGTGTAACGCGTCTCTGCGAGCGTCTGCAGCCGTGCTGATAAACAACCACAGGAAACCTCAGACGCACCCGTGTAGTGAATTTGTAACTAAATACAGGGCTGCAGCGGGCACGGAGAAGGCTGCCTTTGGAGCGGGACTAAATATAACCGGGAGAAAGCCAGGGGCTGCCTTGCCCTGCTGTGTCACCGCTGTCCTCAGGCGGTGGGACAGGGGACATCCCCCCGGGCTGGAGGTGGTCGGCAGAGCCCCAGGTCACAGCATGAGAGACCCGGGATGTGCTGGGCACCGGAGGGTGCCCGGGAGAGCTGGGGCAGGACGGCACAACCGAGCTTCCCAAGGGAGCCTGCACCGTCGCTGCTGGCCCAGCTCCCACCACTCATGGGGTTGGGTTGAAGTTTTCTTCCACGGCTTTGGATATTTCTGCCTCACTCGGTCTGTGCCTCACGTGTTTCACCTAGGCTGGGGGTTTTGTTTTTTAGTGATTTCCGGCAGCTTTTGGTAATCAAGTGAGGTAGAGCAGCAGGTCTTTTCGGGAGGCTGAATGTCTCCAGGGATCAGCCTGAGTCACTTCCCTCCACTGAGTATGGTGGGGTTGAGATGACTCATGTGGATGGACACATCTCCATCCTTCTACTATGGGATTTTCAATCTCACCCCAACATCCTCAAATTCTGGGGGCTTAAAAAGGACTGAGCTTCAGCTCCTGGGGACTGGGGGTATTCAGCCTGGAGAAAAGGAGGCTGAGGGGAGACCTTCTCAGTCTCTACAACTCCCTGAAATGAGGGTGTAGTTGGGGGGGGGTGTTGGTCTCTTCTCCCAAGGAACAGGCAATGGGACAAGAGGACATGGCCTCAAGTTGTGCCAGGGGAAGTTTAGGATGGATATGAGGAAAAATTCCTACACCAAAAGTGTTATCAAACACTGGAAGAGGCTGCCCAGGGAAGTGGTTGAGTCACCATCCCTGGAGGTATTTAAAAACCGGGCAGACGTGGTGCTGAGGGACAGGGGTTAGTGGTGGTTCTGTCAGTGTTGGGTTGATGGTTGGACTTGATGATCTGAAAGGTCCCTTCCAACCTGGAAAATTCTATGATTCCTTCTGTGGATCAGAGCCAAGAGGGAAATATGTTTTTCTTGGGACATGGATGTGTTTTCTTACAGAGCTGGACTGCTCCTCTGGCAGGTGCTCCAGGCTGGGGAAGCAATTCCATTGCTGTCCCACACACCTGCTAGGAAGTCTTCCTGACTGGGATTTGTCATAACAGTCAGCAGAATGGAACAGGCTGGTAGAGATGGGCTGCTGTGGTGGGGCACATGGCCTGGTGGCCTCCTGGGACTCAGCTCAGGTCCTGGTCAGACTGGTCAGGCTCATGGGTGTTTGTTGGCAGGGTGTTGGCAGGGCTTCTGGAAGTCCCTCATCTCTCTGGGTGGTGACTGTGCCATGTCTCAGCTCAGGTCCAGGCGCACAGGGGTGTTGGCAATCAGGTGAGCCCTCTGCTGCTGTGGTACCCCATGGTGCTGAGCCCAATCCAGGGTCCTTTGGGACTGCAGGCAATGTAGCCTGATACCTATAAGGGTGCCAGCCCACGTTATAATTAAAGCAATCTAACAAGGGCTGAGTGAGCATGGATCGTCCTTCATGGAGGACAAGAGCAGCCCAGACTGGTCTTCTGCGTGCAGTAGGGACCCTAGAGGCACCAGTGGCTTTCTGTCTGTCTGTACAGCCTAGTGATATCCACCCAGCCATAGCTGGGACCCTCCAGACACATCCAAAAAGCAAACAAGGTAATGTCTGATCAGCTGAAACTCACCTTGTCACAGTGTTTTTGGTGTCTGTCTGGCCAACGACCACTTCTCAGAGAAAGGAGAAGGCATCAGTGTGGTCTCCCCACCATGGCTGTGAGCACCAGGCAATGGACAACCCTGGAGGAAGGTGACTTTTTCTTTGTATAGGCCTGGGCCAGAGCATGATGCAGATGGGGAACCCCTGTTTAGGAGGGAGATGGTTCAATGGGGTGAGCACTGGGGGGGATGGAGAGATGAGGAGGGATGCAAATGACTGGAGGATCCCAGGTGTGGTGGCCTCACCTCTAAATGGGACTGCACTTCATTTTCTATCAGCTCTGCCAACATAGAGCAGCCATTGCAAACTGTTCCCCATCTCTGGGTCCCCATTATCCACTGTTCTGCAGAGGAGTGGGGCCGAGGATGGGCTCATGGGGTGCTCAGCAGCCAATGCTCAGCCAGGTCCTGCTCACTCTATCTCCAGCCTCCTGGTAGTTTGGAAAAGGAGGATGAAGCTGCAAAGCCCTTTATCCCATGGTCTTATCTGCCAGTTTCCAGGGTGAACTGTACTTTCAATGCAAAGCTCTTCATTTTAAGAATATAGCCAGATGGTTCCCATAACCACCCCAAAGTCTTGGGAAAGGTGGCTTTTGAGTCACTAAGGTTTTTTTCACTAAAAACCTCATGGTTATTGAAAACTGAAGGAAGGAATGTAACTTCCCTTCTCGACCTTCCTTTTTAAATTTTTTCTCCTGCAAATGAAATAAAATACAGCTGATGCCGTGGGTATTTTAAGAATTGCAGAGAGGAAGCAGGGATTTGCAGCTCTGCAAAGAAGTGGGATGAATGCAGAGAAGACTCTGGTCTTGCTGAGCTGGCAGACAGCAAAATAACCAGTTACGGGATGAAATGTGTCTCGTGTCTGCTGCAGGGAAGGGAAGGGATCCAAAGGGGGGAGGAGGGGGACAGAAAGCAGAGAAGCCCTGGCGGCTGTGGATCGGGGAACCGAGCGGCTCCTACCTCTCGCCGGCACTTTCGCAGGGCTCGCACCACCGTGTTTCCCCTCAGCTCATCTTCTGGGTTGGCTGGGGCTCATGAGCCCTTCCTGTTCCTGGGTAGAAAGCCTGTGGTCCCCGGTGAGCTCAGACACACCGAGCTGAAGCCAGCCCCGTCCACGGCCGGCAGCGCTGTGCGTGGGCTGCCGTGCGGCGCCGCAGGGATCGCTGCTTCCCCGTCAAGATCCCACCGCGGCCGAGGAGCCGGTGCCCTTCGGCATCGCCCGATCCATCGCCACCTCCTCCCTCCTCCCCCTCCTCCTCCTCACAATGGGGCTGCTGGGACGGTCCTGTCCCCCGAAGGGAGCTGTGATCCCAGGAGCTGGAAGGACTCAAGGGGAGGTGAGTGCGGGTCTGGGACAGGGTTCTTCCTGGAGTGGTCCCTCTGCTCCCCCTCGCCGTGGGAACGGTGTGGGGCCAGGCTCTGATGGGGGATCCTGTCCCCAGCCCTCGGGGGAGCAGATGCAGCGGTTCCCAGGCAGAAGGTCTGAGTTAGTCCACCAGGCACTAGGACCAGTGCAGAGTCCATCCCCAGAAATGGGGACAGTATCCCCTGACTTGTGCCAGGGATCAGTCATTTCGGGCAGAGATGAGGCAGGCAGAGAGGGTTGTCTGTAGTGGGGGGGTTCGATGCCTTGTGCTCCCCTTCCTGTTGGGACAGGATCCCCCATCACAGCCTGGCCTTTGCTGACACTTGCTGGGACGTGAGGATGGGGCACAGCTAATGCTGAGGGTCTGGTCTTAGACACTCCTGAAGTCCCCTTGGCTGAGTGTCCCTTCATGAGACACCAGACCACTAGTGCAAACCTGGGAGAGGGGACTTGGGTCCCTGGATAAGAACCGGGATGAGAAGGGGAGGCTGCAGTGGACCTCAGACACATCTCTCTGCCTGCCATCCCCTGAGCAAGCCCTGGGCATGCCCGCCTCCCCACCCCCCCCGACCAGCTGGCTCACAGCACGTGGTGGGTCAGGGCTCGGTGGGCACAAAGTGCAGAGGTGGATGTAACCAGGGTCCTCAGCCCCATGGCCTGTGACCAGAAGGGGTGGCAATGACATAGGAGCCACAGAAAGGAACTTGTCCCTGCATGAAGAGGATGCAGGGTCATCCTTCTCCATCTTCTCCAGGGAAGGAGGGCTCCCAGCATCCCAGCATCACATCCCAGTGTGTCGCATCTGGTTTCTCAGGGTATTTCTGGCTGCCATGTCCTGGGAACAGCCTGGCAGGCAGAGGGACAGAGCGGGGGACTGATCCTGTCTCAGTGGGACAAGCAGCAGCCTGGTGCAGTGACAAGTATTCTGTTACACCCCAGGTTTCTAGGTGCCAGTGGGTGACATCTCCCACTGCTCTTGCACCATGGTGTGTTCTTGTAGTTCTGCACACCCTCTGCTAAAATGCTTTTTCGCCCAAATTAGCAGCTCTAAGTGTGTCATTGGGGCTTCAGCTGGTTATTGTGTCCCTGCAGTGGCACATGGCTTCTAGGTGGTGCTCAAGGAATCCCTCCTGCCAGGTGATGGGCTTCATCCCTTATGGTCAGCCTCCGCCTGGAGCAGCATCACTGCCAGGGCAGGGACTGTCAGTCTCCTTCCCAGGGGAAGAGGCTGGGTTTTTGCTCCCGAACTCTCTCCACTCAGCCAAAGAGGTGCCAAGGTCAGATCATCTGGCGTAAATCAACCTGATTCCATCAGTGTCACCCAAAATCTACCCCTGCACCTTGGCTGGGGAGCAGCCTACACCTCCACGGGCCAGGAACCACCTGTAAAAGCTCTGCACAAAGGCTGGATTTAGTCCTTGGTTTCAGCACAGGCTCTTTCATCTTCAAAGCCTTCCTCACCGTGCAACTGGGTTTGGATTTGTGCTGGGGTGGTTGCAGGGGCAGCTGCTGTCGGGAAGGTCCTGATGAAGCCCAGGAGGGAAGGGCAGGCAGCATCCTCATGTGTCATGGCCGGGGAGGACAACTGTGGTCCTGCTGTCTGTACTGCACCAAACTGGGGCTGATGCTGTCCCGCTCTTCCTGTCCTCAGCCCTGCGTCCCTCCTCCTCCTTTGGTAGCCCTGGTAGCCTCACCCTCGGGGAGAAAAACAGGGAGAGAGTGTCCCTAGTGAAAACGGGTGATTTTCTGCTCATTTAGGTCCCTGTGCTGGTTAAGGCCATGTGAAGGAAGAAACAGTAGCTGGTGCCTGGCAGGAACCAGACTGACCCCAGTCTTCCTCACCAGTCTGTTTCTGTGTATGTCATTTCATTCCTCTTCTCATAAGACATTTACCTGTTCTCCTGCAGACAGTGGGGCTGCATTCTGAATGTGCTGGGGACCAGTTTTTGGTATTTTATACTGACTTTTCTTGCGAGACCCAAGCACTCAGAGCAGGCAGGTGGGCTATGGATTCCATCTCAGCTCCTCTTGCCAACAGTGGGGAAACAGAGGGTGGTGAGACCCTGGCCCAGGTTGCCGAGAGAAGCTGTGGCTGCCCCATCCCTGGAGGGGTTCAAGGCCAGGCTGGATGGGGCTTTGTAGCAACGTGGACTAGTGGAAGGTGTCCCTTCCAACCCAAACCATTCTATGATTCTATGAAAGCCATCACTTTTTAAGCAGATGGCTGAACAGAGAACTGAAGTTTCTCATCCAGGAGGAGCTCACGTCACTCTGGCCCTGTTAAGCCCCTTTCTAAATCTGGAAACCAAGCGCTGGCGAGCAGGTTCCACGTTTGGTCATCGGTTCCCCTCCCACGCGTGGGCAGGTAGGATGCGGATGTGGAAAACCACCGACGCAATTAGCAGCGGGCTGTGTTTCGCTTTGGCAGGCGGCCTCACCGAGCCCCAGCTCAGGCGTGCCAGAGGCACCGGCGTGCAGCCCCGGCTGCTCCGATCAGGGCAGGCACCGCGTGTCTCCCCTGGCACTGAGGACACTTTTCCCAGCAGGAAATATCATTTTGAGAACCTCGGTGCCAACCAGCTCATGGGCTGGTGCTCTTATGTATGATTATCACAGAGTCATAGAGTGGTTTGGGTTGGAAGGGACCTTAAAGATCATCCAGTTCCAATGCCCTTGCCCTGGCCAGGGACACCTCCCACCACACCAGGTTCCTCCAAGCCCCCTCCAACCTGCTCTTGAACACCTCCAGGAATGGGGCAGCCACAACTTCTCTGGGCAACCTGGGCCAGGCTCTCACCACCCTCACACCAAACAAGTTCTTCCCCACATCTCATCTCAATCTTCCCTCTTTCAGTGTCAAACCCTTCCCTCTCATCCTATGGCTCCCCTCCCTGATCAAAAGTCCCTCCCCAGCTTTTCTGGAGCCCCTTGAGAGACTGGTAGATTAGGAGAATCAGTCACTTTCCTTCTGTAGCCACTGATTCACAAGGGTGGTTGGTAATTCCAAATAATTACCTGGATATTCCAATATCTGGATTGGTAATCCAGAGAGGATTAACTGATATTCTCTTCATCTGGCCCAGATGCTGGCAGACCAGGTGACGGTGACACGTCCCATTTCTGGCTGTAGAAGCAGAAATCACCTATTGTCCACAGCTATTCAGCTTGGTGCAGGCTGTCAGCGCTGCGGTTACTCATGGCTGGGTCAAGAGAGCATCCTTCCTTTGCTCACCACTCTGCACCCAGGGTGCTGAGCATCTCCGGGAAGTCATCTGTTGCCCGGCCAGAGGGGGGTTGCGTGGGCGCAAAGCGGGAAGGCAAGTGACTGTGCCACAGGAACAGGAACAGGAACAACCTGTGGGCAGCACATGGGGGGCAGAGGGGGAAATGGTTTGGTGACCTCAGGAGACACCCTCTGCCCTGCTACGCCCCTCTGGTGCACCCCAGGATGGTCGTCACAGGGGAGAGGGCACATCCATCACCACAGAGATGTGATTCCCAGGTTAGCATCAGGCATCCAGCTCAGTTCCTCCCCTCCCCAGCCCTGGACCAAGCTGCCTGCCTGCTGTGCCATAGTAGCCCCCTGACCTGCAGAAGAAGCCCTGTCCTCACCTCCCTTCTCCTCTCCATGGCCGGGAGCTGCGCCAGCAGCACTGCTGCTCAGCAGGCGGTGGAAATCTGCCGCGGTGGCTGGGTGCCAGGCCTTGTGATCTAGCCCCGGGGCCAGAAAGAAAGGCCACACGGGTCTGGGGTGGGTTTTGAAATCTTCGCTTGCTGCAGGAAACCTTTAATGAGCTTCTGAAAGCTGCTGAGAGCAGGATGGTGCTCGGCAGGTGTGTGGCAGGGGCGAGTGTCCGTCCATCTCCCCTGCAGCCACAGAGCTCTTGGGTTTGGGGAGGGATTTTTACAGATGTAGGATCTATCTGGGTAGACTGAGGCCCTAAATGTGCAAATTAAATAGAGCGAATCCAAAATAGAGCAAAGACATGAGCAGGAGGGTGGGCTGATGGCCTGACTGCTGGGAGGGATGCGGAGGACTAACGAGGCTGCGTTGTTAGTGCTGCCTGCGCTGGTTTGGGGACTGCCAGAGGTGGGCTCCAAATGTGGATGTTTCAGGGAAACCATAGAAAGGTTTTCAGAGCTGTGGGCTGGGGGTTTTTCCATCCCTCAAGGCAAGAAGAGAGGGAAAAACCTGCTGTTTGGAAAAGCCTCGGTCTAAAAGCGCGGAGAGCGGTGCTGCAGCTCACTCCGGCTGTAAGTACAGGCAGCACCATCCTGTGGTTGCTGCTGTGCCTGTGGATGGGGAGACAGGAGAAGACAACATGTTGCGGGGGGGAGATGCTGCCTTGCCATGGGTGCTGTGGGGGCAGGACCACGAGGCACTGGAGCTGCTGGGCAGGAGGAACCCAGTTGTGGGGCAGATGGCTGCAGCTGAGCATCTCAGCAGTAGTATTTCACATAGAAGATGCCATCATCTCCCCCACCCCATGCTGGCTCCGCAGTATGCTTGTGGTCCTGTCACAGGCAAATTTCCCTTCCTTCCTTCTCAGCTCTTGGGATTATTTGTTTTTTTCCTCTTTCTTTGGAGAGAACAATGCTTGAAGGCAAGGGAAGCTGTCCGGCCCCAGGCTGGCTTCCCTCTGCAGTGTAGCTGGGCTCCCGAGCTTTCCCTGGGTTTTTTTCTCTGGGATGCTGGATCAGGATGGCATCAGATCAGCACACCAAGCATAGGAACCTCATAGAAATTTGGGACCCTTTTTTATTTTTTTCTCATCTTCTGGTTGGACTTTGCATTTCAGACTCGACTTATCTAGAACATATCTTCTTAAATCCTGGGGAGGAGAAGGTTCCTGAACCTGCCCTGCTTGGTGATGCTGATGCTCATCCCTCAAGGACTCCTGGCTTTGGGGACCAAGTGCTCAGATGGATTTAGCTTCGAGCTGCATCTTTCTGCAGCAAAACACAGCCCCTGAGACACACTGTGCTCGCCCTTAGGGTTCTGCCTCCTGCCGGACATCCTCCACCCGGGGGTCCTGTGCCCATGCTGTCCCGGTGGCTTTGTGGTCTTCCTCAAGGTCCAGGCTGATCCTGATCTCCACCACCATCCTGAGCTTGTCCTGTTTTTCCACAGGCAAGACACAGGACTCAAGGCCATGCCCGAGCAGAGTGAGGAGCAGCCGTGCACTCGCCCCGTCGCTGCAGTCGCCCCATGGCCACCGTGCCCACCCCGTGCTGCCCGCTCGGCCCGGCCATGGAGAGCACAGGTGGGTGATGCTGACCCCCCCCCACCCTGGGTGGGGAGTCCTGGCCAAATAATTAACCTGCCTCATCTACCTTCTCCAATAAAATACATGGATACCTAAGGAGGATCGACTGCCTCTGGGCAGACCTTGCTCTTTGCAAGGTGTTGGCAGATCACGCTGGATGGGTGAGAAATGAGGCACAAAGCAACTGAGGGGGAACAAGAACCACTGACATTTGACTTTTAAAGCAGTTTTGTATTTTATTGCAATTTTTTTAATGCTCATTTCCCACCCTCCCCAACCCCCCTAATCTGTGTGTTATTTTCACACTGTTTCACGAGGCGGTGGTTGTTCTCCCAGCACCCTGAGGTCAGGATATCAATGGTGAAAAATTAGGGTGGTTGTTTTATTTTTTTTTTTTTTTTACTAAGCCATTCCGTTTGCCACTGGTGGGTTGAGGCTGTTTTTAGATCAAAGTGCCTCTTGTTTGTGTTGGAGCAAATGCTCCCCCCGAAGGAACCTCAGCTTATCGTGGCTGTAGTCATTTTGATTTAGGAAGAGGACAGTGTTTATATCGGTGCTCAGGAAAAACTTCCCCTGGTAATTAAAAACATACACAAATGAAAAGAATAGGAAATTTCAAATAGCCCATTATTGTGTAATTCCCCAGTGCAAAACCAATGAACAAAACAGTGAAATTGAGGAGCTTCACAAAATCACTGGAGAGAAAACAAAAAGGGGAGAAAATACAAATTTCCAAAGCAAAATTTTTACATTTTCCCAAATAATTATTCCAAAATGGAAAAAAAATCCCATTTCAAAGGCCATTTTTGCTCTGTGACTCCCCATGTGGCTGCCATGGCATGGGCTGTGCTGGCAGAGATGGGACTGCCTGTGTACACACACACTCGTGTGGGTAATTGTGAAGCCGAGTGTGTGGTTGGTTTCTAATGTAGCTTTGGTGGAAGCCACGGCCGTAGATACTCCTCCTCTGCAGGAGAAGCCTGAATTGAATGAGTCCTCCACACAAACATCCTTAAGGGGATGTACTTCCCTGGGGTCAGTAAATAGAACTATACTGGCTCTTGGGCCATCCTCAGCAACAGGCCATCTCCAATACTTTAAATTTTGCATTTCCCAGCTGACTTTGCTGCAGGGCTTGTGTCTTCTGCTCACCATCTCACTGGACCTGTGGCACTGCAGTCTCTGGGCCTGGAGAGGGCAAGGGTGGCTTGTTCTGTGTGTGGCCACTCTGCCAGCCCTGTGAGCTGGTGACAAGGAGGCATCAAGGATGCTGTGAGGGGCAAAGTGCTCCTGCTCTCTGCTGTGCATCGCCAGTGGGAATGGTGACAACTCTGGGGTGCCATGTCCACTCCCCTGCACGATGACCCTGGCTCACACACCCTCTAAAAGACACAGTAGAAGAGCAAAAAACCATCTCTGTTTTTTGCTTCAAACCCATCCTGAGGTGGTGCAGGTGTCTGCACGGGATGAGGGAGCAGAAACTCAAAGCTGCCTCATCTCCGGCATGATCATGTCTTGGTGGTCTTCTGTCCACAGGAGCACTCACTGGAGAGGCCCCTGTTGGTCTGACCCTCCAGCTGAGCTGTAAAATCCCCCTGTATTTTCCTGTTTTCCTTCCCATAGCTCCCAACCCATCTCCCCCAGTCATTGTTCCTTGTAAAGCCCAAAGCACCAGCTGTTCCACCAACTAGACCCAGCCCAGTTGGCCTTATCTCCTTCCAGAGCCAAGGAAGGATGTTTGGAGGCTGTGGTCCTTGAGCACAGCTCTGAAATTGTGTCACCCTGGCTGCCTCCTCTGTTTCTTTTAGGTAAAGACGCATGTGAGTGCCCACCACTGTCCTTCTGCCACCTCTCTGATGGAGGAGGATGGAGCTGTGGCAGAAAAGAGTGAGGAGGGAATGAACAAATTCAGGAGCAAAACTGGGCAGTAAACAAGGTGGTGATGACACTAATCCCAAAAGGCAATGCCATGTGGATGAGACAGTTTAGACCAGGCAGTATGTGCCTGGAGCTCCCTTAGGACC
Source organism: Gallinago undulata (assembly GCA_026546715.1). NCBI lineage: Eukaryota > Metazoa > Chordata > Aves > Charadriiformes > Scolopacidae > Gallinago > Gallinago undulata. The sequence goes on along the minus strand of JAOTQQ010000003.1, from coordinate 25,796,463 downwards.
TGGGTTAATTGCTCCTTCCTCGCACCCTTGCCACGCAGGTGGGACCCGCTCAGCCACTGCTGGCAATGGTCTGGACCCCAGTGAACATGGAACCTGCCCCAGGAAAGAGCTCTGGGATATGGTTACCACAAACATCTGAGCTCCTCCTCTGGGTCAGGCCATGTTCTGGCTGCTCCACCCTACAGCTTCTTACAGAAGGAGAATGTCACCTAATAATACCCAACTTTATATAATGCTTTTTTAAAAAAAAAAATTATTACAAAGGAATAAGAATCATTTTACCGATGGGGAAAAGATTAGCTCAGGGTAAGGAGGGACAGGCACAGAGTAAAGGGACCTTGCAGCTTTCCTGGCTGACACCCCACACGCTTTCAGGGGTGACATCTTGACATCTGCGGTGTGTTGGTGCACATGGCCACCATCAGCCCTCGCCCCCATGTGCAAGTCATACCTCAAACTGGGTCTGAGGTTGTCAGAGTTACCCTCGTCCAGGAGCAGGATGCAGTTTTTGACGTCTGCGAGAAGCGTGTGGTGGTTACCAGGCAGCAGCCCTGACCTCGGGTCCCTGCTCGGAGTTGCTCAGAAGATGCTCAGGGCCCACAGGTGGCTGGTGGCACGTCAGAGAGAGGCTATGAAAGGTCACAGGAGGTGACATGCCCAGCCTGGTGGCTCTGTCTGGGTTACCTAGGAGGAGTGAGATGCCCGTGTGGGCAGCAGATCTTGTTGCAAGAGTGCTCCTTGTGATGGTTGTAAGGTTGAGGCCAAATCCATGTGGTGCCAAAATGCAGAGGTGTCTCTGCACTTTCATGGTGCCAAGTGGTGGTTTAATTTTGTAGTTTCTATATTTAACAAATGATTTTTCTTGTTGAGCAAAAGGAGAGAGGGGGTCTGAAGAGCTCATATATGCACAGTCCTCTGCAGAACTCCCCTACCACCACATCCCCACTGGACTGCTTTGCTCTCCAGTAGAGCTGCACGGGCCACCAGCCCATGGGGTGACATGTGCTCCCCAGATCCAGTGGCCCTGGGAAAGTGTCTGGAAAATTTCCATCAAGGCTCATCTAGGCTTGAAGCCTGCAGAGACAGCCATCCTGAGGGATGTGGGGAGGGTGCAGTCCCCATAGTCACTTGCTCCGGGGTTGTCCCCACGTGCCAGTCCCCCAAGGGTACTGGCCTGGCTGGTCATGTCCTCTCCATCCCTGCAGAGGTGGAGTCGGACATCCTGCGCCGCGTCCGCACACTGCTGCGAGAGCTGGATGGTCACCACCCCTCCTGCCAGAGCGACCGAGGTAAGGTGGACCCCTGGCACCCTCATCCCCTGTCCCCCCTGTTGCCTCCCTGGGGCACTGCATAGCCCCAAACCTCGCTGCTCCCCTCTCTCAGACAGCATCGGGGTGGGGGGACATGGGGTGGCCTCACCTCCCTGGCCCTGCTCTGTCCTTTCTAACCTGCTCTTGAAGGTGCTAAATCTTTGGTAAGCTCCTGGTGTCTGCCAAACCAACCTCAGCAGCTTTCATCCCTCCTCCCTCCACCCTCTGCACCCTTCACTCACCCGGGGGGTCCAGCATTGAGGTGGGACATCAATTGCCAGAGTTTGTGACACTGTTCCCAGCTCTGACACCAACTTGCTGCACAGCCCCGTCCAACTCATTCAACATCCACAAGCTGGAGTCCCCCCTTCTCCTCCTGGAGGGGTACGGCTCAGCTCCTCACCAAAGAGTCAGTTGAAATCCCCGAGTTACAGTTCCGGAGAATAAAACTCTGTCTGACCCAGTGACTGGACTGCTACAGCCTTAGGAAACTTCATTGATTTTGAAAAATGGATTTTCCTTGGAGTGCACAGAATATTTTACAGTTAATTAAGTTTGGTTTTGTCTGGACTGAGCACTGACATCTGGAGGACTGAGATGCTCTGTGGTCCTTGCTCTGAGTGTGAGCTGTCGGCAAACAGTGTTCAGGTGCTGGGTGCTGGGACTATCAGGAGCCCACCTTCCTGGGGGCAAGCGATGAAGGCTGGTAGTTGTGAACACAGCAACAGAGGGAACCAGGAAAAAACCTTCATGTCCATGACCATTTCTTTTCTCCAGACCCCCAGCCCTAGGATCTCTGCCCCCAGCCCTGCCCTCTGCTCTGCCCTGGGGAGGCCCCATCTGGAGCACTGGGTCCAGTTCTGGGCTCCCCAGTTCAAGAAGGACAGG
>JAOTQQ010000003.1:25773614-25790404 GCA_026546715.1 Gallinago undulata | reverse complement strand
TGATGTGCTCTGGGCAACCCTGCTTTGGCAGGGGGGTTGGACTGGATGATCTCTAGAGGTCCCTGCCAACTCTGACAATTCCATGATTCCGTGAAATCAGAAGGCATGGGAGGGACCACATGAAGTCGCTCAGTACCTCCTCCTGTGCTGAAATACCCCAGTACCTGCCCAGTAAAGCCCTGGCACTACCACGAGTGGACTCAACTGTGCGTTTCCCAGTGTGATGTTTGATGGCTGAGGTACCTGTGACATACATGGGAGTGACAGGTCCTTCTAGCTGACCCCCTTTTCTGGAGGTGTTTAGGTGCCTTATGGTGCAGGAAACCACAACCTGGCAAAAATGGTTGGAAGGGACCTTTGATGATCTCAAAGGTCCCTTCCAACCACTAAGATTCTGTGATTCTGTGAAAAATGTGTGCCCACAGCCCTCCAGTGAGTATTGCTGGAGGATTCCAGCAATTGTAGGGCCTGGTCTGCTTCATATATTACGTTTAAATGCACATGGAATCTGGTGTAGCTCTGTGCCCTCCCACCCTGGGGTCTGTTTTGGGGGGCAGCACTGTTAGGGATCACTCCTGTGGAATCTCCTTATCTGGCCCTTTCTCACCCCAGGCCCCTTGCATCTCTGATGAGCTCTGCAGCAGAGTGTATGACTTCTGCAAGAAGCTGCTCACCCTGCCCAAGCCCTTCTGCACCGTTGGTTTGGACTATGCCATCAGGCTGAAGATGGAAAGGACAGCACCAGGTAGGAGGACTTCTCCACTCTGCCCTATGCAGGGCACGGTGGACAGCTTTGGTCCTTGAGGCGATGGTGGTGGAGTCTTGGGGGGTGTTCCATACCTGAGCTGATGCAGCGAGCCATGGCAGGGATTTCTGCAGGGCACTGGCCAAACGCTGGGGGGTCTTAAGGATGCATTTGGATGGGAGGGTTCTCCTCTCCTTATTTCAAGTGATGAGCCTTAGTTACTGGTCGAAAACCGTGGGGTCCTCCTGCTGTCGATGTTGGTACCACCAGAGTCAAGTCCAGCCCATCTAAGGCAGGTGTATATACAGCCTCTGTCTGAATAGGAAACAGGGTGCTTACGCTCCCAGCCTGGGCATCTTGGTAAATTTTATGGAGGTCTTCATTTTGCAAAGTGAACTCCCTGTCTGAAATTGAGTTGCAGGCTGTCCATCCCTCCACTACTGTGTATCATGTTCTAGACACTAAAACATCATTAGCTCCTCCAGAGATCACTCCTTTTGAGAAAGAAAGCCAGAGGAATACTCTGTTTTCCTTGTTCTTTATGCTGCTCATTAACGTTCTTCTCAGTAAAATCTTCTTTAATAAGTCTTTAAAAGCAATTCTTTAAAACAGTGCAAGGTGCAAATACCTTGTGAGATGGAAGTAAAAGATGAGAAACCTGGTGGGAAATTAGAGAGAAAGTGCCATTCTTGGTAGTCTCGGCCCATCACCATCACCCCAACCACTCTTCCCCAGTACCATTTTGTCTGGAGCTCCAAAGTCCACCTTTATGTCACCTGGCTTCAGATAAAACAGTGATTCAGTGTGGACAGATGGGGATCTCCAGCGGGGCTTTTGGAGCACCATGAGGTTCACAAGATGATTGCACCCAAGCAATGTGGAGCGGATGTATCTTCCCCACCTTAAAGCTGGGTGAGGGTAAAGTACATCTCTCCCGATGTAGAAACCCATTGTGTACTTCATATCTACTTAAATGCTCTCCCCTGCTGTGGCCCCAGGCACAGAGGCCGGGAGTAGGGTTCTTCCTCCTGCTTCCGACTCCGCTCCAAAGCTCAAACTCCACTAAACAAAGGAAGGGAAATACAGGAAACTGTCCCTGAATAGAAGGGGTTTTCTTTTTATGTACCATGGTCTATCTTTGTCCTTCACTATTTTTAACTCTGAGCCCAGTTGTTGGCTATTTTACACCATCTCCCCAGCAATGTGTTCACCAACTTGGCAGACCCACCACCGGCCACCACAGCCGGGAGCTGCTCCACTGGGTTGTGCTGTTATTTCTCATGCTCTGACTCCTGCGTGTTTATCTCCTTGGATTTGATAGGTATGTTGTACCAAAGAATGGTCATTTCCGAACAAAGCCTTAAAAGCGACCCGTACCCTTACCAGGAAAAGTGAGTAGCGCCTATTCAAATGTGCTGTTGCTTTTATTTCTTTTATGATCTCATAGTGAAATCTGTCCTTTTCCTGCGCTCTGAATGTTGGGTGGAACAGACAAATTGGATATAAACCCCACAGCAGCACATGGTCTTGGGGGAGCACTGGGAGAAGCACGTTCCTCCCGTGTGCCTCACTTTATTTCTGTGATCCTGGGTGGCAGGGAGCCGCCCCGGGCAGACAGATGATAGAGAAGAGAAGGGCAATATCAGCAGGAACCCTTTTTCCTTGCATGGGATTTATTTACTGCATCCAGTTCTGGGCCACCGAGTTCAAGAAGGACAGGGAACTACTGGAAAGAGTCCAACAGAGGCTATGAAGATGATCAAGGGACTGGAGCATCTCTCTGCTGAGGAAAGGCTGAGAGACCTGGGGCTGTTCAACTGGAGAAGAGCAGACTGAGATAGGATCTCATCAATGCTGAGCAATAGCTAAAGGGCAGGTGGCAAGAGGATGGGGTCAGGCTCTTCTCAGTGGTGCCCAGAGAAGACAAGGGGCAATGGGCACAAGCTGGAACATGGGAAATTCCACCTAAACATGAGGAAATTCCATCTAAACTTTTTTCCAGTGACGAAAAAGCCTGGAAGAGGCTGCCCAGGGAGGTGGTGGAGTCTCCTCTGGAGACATTCAAAACCCACCTGGACACGTTCCTGTGCAACCTGCTCTGGGTGGACCTGCTTTGGCAGGGGGGGTCAGAATAGATGATCTCCAGAAGTCCCTTCCAACCTCTGTCAGTCTGTGATAATGGAGACGTGAGCCACTCATGGCAGTCTTGATGTTGGTAACGGAGGGTCTTTGTTTCATCTCCCTCTTTTCCCATCCTCCCGCCCCACGCAGGATTTTCATCTTTGCTGATCCGGAGCTGCTCTCAGAAGCCATCTGCAACGCACTGGTCACTGACACGGAGGCAGCTCAGGTGTCCCAGAGCCCCCGAGCGTGCATGTGCTACGTGATCATCCATGCCATGCAGGCGGCCCTGGGCGAGGGCTGCAACGTCAGCAGCTTGAAGAAAAGCCTCCAGGTAACTGCCACCACTTCTGTGGCACCAAGTGTGGTTTTCCAGTGGTCTTGCTCTTGCTGGGCATGTCAGAGCAGGGAAAGGATTTTTGGCAAGTGGGGAGACCCTTCCCAGCTCCTCCCCGCGGGTCTCCATCCCCAGTAGCCCCAGTGTTACTTGCAAGGCTGGCCTACAAGCAGAGCTGGGGTTATACTAAAAAGTCCTCCAAATATAGAAGATCTGCTGCAGAAAGAGCCAGAGGTCTTGACTCTTCGGTTAGAGTCTTTGGTTTTGCAGAGCAAAGCCGGGCTCTGCAGCTGAAATACAGGCTGTTGTGATCCCTGATTTGGCGTGATGAGCCATCGGTCATTGCAAAACCACCCCAGCAGAAATGGTCCAACCAGTTTTCTCCCAGACCTCCTTCAAGGAGCTCTGGGACCACAATAAAACAAAAAGCCACTTCAGACAGCTGACTTTGCAGGGGATCTCAGCATTTTCCCCTCCAAAGAACTCCTTTGTATGTCTGCTGTCCCCATCTCCCCATTTGCCACTGGAGCTGTCACTGGAGCTGCCATGGCTCCCTGAACTGGTGGCAGCCAGGAGCACAGCGCCCTGCCAGAAAGAAATCTTTAAGCAGACAGCACAGCCAGCAGCTCTCCTTCTCCAGCCTTACCCAGGGACAGGAGGGCAATTGTGTCCTCTGGTGTGAAAAGACGAGTTTCTGCAGGACTCATTTGCCCTATTTCTGCCCCCTCCCACTGCCCTGTGGGATGTGTGCCCACTGTGGAGCATCACCTCTTTTCACACCTCTGGGTGCTAATGGCTGCTCCTCGCAACAGGAGATGCCCACGAGCAACGTCGAGCACTGGTTCCAGCAAGTGGTGGCAGCGGTGGAGTCTGCAGGCCAGGAGGGGAGTGCAGACCGGGGCCAGCATGCAGCCAGGCTGGAGAAGATTTACCGCGCTGTCCTCAGCGCCCTGAAAGCAGGTGAGCTCCAGGCCGGCCATGCAGGGCTGGCGAGGGGGGCCAGGAAGCTGGCAGGTCCATGTCTCGCTGCTGTGTCCTCGCCATTGATCTCCCACAGCTGCCCATCCCCACCTCCCCTCCACTTCCACTTGAGCAGCGTCCCTCACCAGGATCAGGTCCTCCCAGCCTGGCTCCTTGCTGTGACCTGATGTCCACCATGGCCAACTGCTTGTGGCAGTGGAAGTCAGGTTTGTCACCTGAGGAAAGGGACCGTGGCAATCTCTGCTGCTAATTCAGCTGCCCTGAAGCCCGGAGATGTCTCTGTCACTTGCAAAGGGTGCCAAGGCTGTTGACCAGAGGAGGTTGGGCAGAGTCTCCAGGGCTCTGCTGGTGTAAGGTACATCTTGCCATGGCCTAGACTGGGAAGACACTGTGCACCCCTCCCTGAAACCTCCTTGTACTGCTGTGGTGGGCACTGGTACTGCCACCTCCTTCCATCCCTGGCAGTGCTCTGTTCCAGCCTGGTGCCATCAGGGCTACACGGACTATAACGAAATGTCCCCACCCATCACAGCTCCTCACACAGATCTGGGGTAGACCAGAGGGAAATGGGGGTCATCCTTCCCTCTTCCTGGCTACTCCTGGTGGAAGGTCCCTGCATCCCAACCCCCTTTCCAGAAAGAGCTGGACACTGTCCCAGTGCAAGAAATGGGGAGGAGCAGCCAGTGGTGCAGGGAAAGGAGTGGGACTCACCTTGGTGGCAGGGAATGATTCCATTGTCTCACTGCTTCTCGCAGAGCCAAAATGGGCTAAAAATAGCCAGCTCCCCTGCGTCTCAGTTGAGATCACCAAGGGGAGGTCCTGCCATGTGCGTTGAGGGCCCTGTGCTTGAAGAATGTTTTATTCATTCAGCAATCCCTCTGCTGCCTGCAACAGAGCAAAGTTCTTCACTTGCCTGTGCCTGCTTCCCCACCCTCATTTCTCCCTTTCACTGATGTAGGTGTAGGGAGCTTCTCAGTGCTCAGTTTGTGAGGTCTGTGGTGACAGCCTCAGGTCTGGCCGGGAGGTGACCAGGGTTGGAGAGCCCTTGGGGTCAGCACAGGCTCTCTCACCCTGTGTCTGAAGTACAGCACTGGTGGGGGTGCAGGAAATCTGTCTGCTCCTGTGTGTTCCAAGAATCCTTGTTTCTCCCAGGCGATGCTTCTTCGGGGGGATTGCAGGGAACCCCTCTGCCCAATCCCAACATCAGCTTTCACCTCTGGACAGAAGATGACCAGCTCTGTGAGTGCCTTGGGGGGGCTGTGGCAAGTTCGGGTGGTACCTGAGGCTGGGAAACCTGTGCAAAACATGTTATTTAGCCCTGATTCTTGGGCTGTTGGGTCTCATAACCATTGCCCAAGGGCCAAACTTCCGGAGGCTCATTCCGCCTGCACCAGCCTTCCTTCTTGTTGGGGTGCCTGGGTCAGGTCAGGGGATTAGGGAGGGAGAGGGGTGAAGGAGATGGGGAAGGGACCCCCATGGGACAGGCTGCAGCATGACGAGCCTGGGATACATGATTTGAGTGATACTGAGCTCTCTTCGTGGTGCAATGTGAAATGGGACTGAAAGACTGACTCCTCTTGGACCTGCTGGTGGAGATACTGACCCTCCAGTTTGCATGAGAAGAAGGGAGCCAGGGCAGGACTGGAGCTCAGCCAGGGTTTGGTTGTATTTCCCTCCTCAAGCTCCCTCCTTGTCTGCAGGGAAGGAACTGGTGCTGTTCATCCGCCCGCTGACACAGAGCTGTGAGCCCAACTGCCTGAGCCAGGACCTGGACAACTTTGAGATCCAGGACATGATTTCGGAGTGCGAGTGCTTCGAGCAGACCCGCTTCTCCGTGCTCTCCACTGACAGCGGCATCGAGCGAGACCTGCCGGCAGCAGCGGAGGAGCCCTTCGCCCCTGGCAGCGCTGAGACGGAGCAATCCCGGCTCCAGAGGAAAGGTGGCATCAAAAAAAAGCTGTCCCCCCTGGAGAGCGTGGCCTTCCTGCAAGCTGGCTGCAACGGTGCTGGGGCAAAGCCCCTGGCGAAGCCCCCGAAGAGAGTGGGCACCCCCCCGGAGCCTGCAGCCCCGCTCCAGAGGCTCCACACTGCCCGCATCGTGCTGCTGGGGGACGACCGGATCCTGGGGCGCCTGGCCCAAGCCTACCACTCTTTGAGGTAACCAGTGGCCACAGCCTCTCTGGCTCTGGGGGCTTGGGGAAAGGGCAGACAGGGTGGGAGCTTGCTCCTCAGCCTGTTGACACAGCCAGGATGGCTGGGGATAGGGTTGGGCTCCAGTGTCACCAGAGACAGGACGGGACCCAAGTGCTTTGCACCCGAAAGCATCTGGTTGCATGGCATCGTTTGGCTCTGTCAGCACTAATAGAATCATAGAATCATAGAAATGCTGAGTTTGGAAGGGACTTTTCAGGTCACTGAGCCCAAACATCAGCCTAACACTGACAAAAGTCATCACTAAACCATATCTCTAAGCACCACGTCTGCACGTCTTTTAAATACCTCCAGGGATGATGACTCCACCACTTTCCTGGGCAGCCCATTCCAAGGCTTGCTAACCCTTTCGGTGTAATTTTTTTTTCCTAATATCCACCCTAAACCTCCCCTGGCACAGCTTGAGGCCATTTCCTCTTGTCCTAAAATGATGCACAAAGGGAGATTTTCCCTTCTCTCCATGGTTTAATGAATAATAAATGAGGATGCTCTCCTATGCAAAAGGAAAAAGTCCTAAAGAAGAGCTGTTTTCCAGCTGCCCTTCCAGGACACCAGAGCCGGGGGGGGTGTGGGTTGTGGGGGAGGCAGCAGCCTGGGGAGCAGCCTGGGTGCAGAGGGGTCGACTGGTCCCATCTGAGAGACGGTCTGTATGATGTCCCTTACCCCTGTCATCTACCCTTGCTGGAGTTGGGAACGCAGGGACATCACTGCCAGCCTGTCACACTGGGAAAAAGAGGAGTGTGAGGAGGGCATGAGCTCCTGATGCAGAGCAGATGTGGTGTCCTGGCACTGCCCAGCTTTGACCAAGAGCCATTTCCCTCCCACCTTCCCCTTGTGATGTGGTTATTTATTCTTCCACTTCAAGGAAACGAGAAACACGGCGAGTTTTCCTGACTCCCAGGCTGAACCTGCAGTTCTACTACATCCCGGTCGTGACGGGGCAGCCCAACACCTTGGCCGTTGCGGTGAGTCTGGGCTTGGCAGCTCCGGGCGCTGCCACCAGCTGACGGTGTTTTTGGAGAAATTCCTGCTGTTTACAGGACTTCACATCCGTTCATGCCTAGTTCCTAGAAGCAGGAGGATGGGAGCCAGGACAGGGCTCAGTTTGCAGATTGACTTCAGGAATCCATCAGCTCCAGAGACATTCAGGCTGCTCCAACCACCCAAACGGGTGCTAACTCACAGCCTAGAAAGGGTACTCAGTTTTGCTGCCACGCTCCAGCTACAGGAGGATCGAGGGAGCTCGAGCGAAGGACTGATGCTTTTCTCACCTCCCAAATGCTCAGGGGGAAGTGGTTGTCCTTTACTGAGGGCTTTGCCTGCTTGGTCACGGCCCCAGCTTTAGTTCTGCAACTCGCCACCTTGCAGCTTATCTTGGGCAAAATCTCTTCCCCTCTGACAGTCTTGAGACAGCGATAAATAAACAGTTGCACTTCTCACAATATTTGAAGCTGGCAGAGGGCTGGCTGTGAGTCCTGACAAACGTGCTCTTATAAAACATTAATATTTCTTTTTTTTCATTCTTCACTTGGTCTTTATCACGTGCTAAGTGAGTGCGGCAAGAAATCTTCTGCTGACTTCTCTGGACCAAGCAGGGAAGGGGGAAGGATGGGGTTCATGGGGCATTTGTGCCCCAGGTCTCTCTTCCTCCTGGTATTTTGAGCCTCAATCATGCTCTGAGCTGTGTGTTTCTCCCACAGGACCACACTGCCACCAGCCAAGAGGAGCTCTGCGAGGTGGCCGGGTACCTGGGCAGAGCTGACCCATGGTATGAGAGCAACATCAACACGCTGTGCCACATGATTCCCAAGCTGGCCACCATGGTACGAGGGGACACCTTCCCACCTCCCCAGCCTGGCCCATTCCCCAAACCCATCTGTGGTCCCTGAGGATGAGTTTGTGCCCTGCAGAGCTCCTCTGTCACCCAGACAGAGGTTTTCTCCCTGCAAACCCACCCCAGGGCCTGGCAGCCAGAAAGGTGCCTGTGGCTAACACTGCCCCAGCCCACAAGACCCATTTGCTGCAATGGGTTTTTTTGGCCAAGGGACAGGAAACGGCAGATTTCAAGAAAAAAAATGTAAATGAGGCATTTGCTGAAATACCCCCAGCTCTCATTTCCTGGCAGTTTGAGCCACCCATCTATAGCCTACCAAAAAAATAAAGGCTGGTAGGTGGGCGCAAGCCTTCGCTTCTCACATTGGCTTTGACTAGTCACGGAAGAGCAGCTCAGCGCCGCCTGAGGAGACAGCTCATTATTTATCTAGAAAGGAGTGAGGGTTAGTGGGCAATGTTTTTCAGAAGTGACTGTTGCTGATCCCTGGTGTGATTTGCCTCCCCAGCCTTCCTCTCCGAGCAAACATCTTGTGACTGATCTGTTCATCACCGATGTCATCGCATACTACGTCCGCATGGGCATCCAGCCTGTCTGCTTCCAGGTCTATGCTGTGAAGGTGGGTGCCACATCTCTTGTGTCTTCAGGTGGCCCTCCAAGAACTTGTAGAACCCAATCTGGGCAGAGCCATGCGAAGTCCATGGAGCCTGGGGGCTTTCGGCATGTCTGAGCCTGGATTTCCATGCTGTCCAGCCTGGCCCCTCCTTGCTAGGCTCCTGGATATAGCGACTGCCCATAGCACAGCTCAGCCAGAGCCAACGATCCCAGGAAGGCTATGATCACCCAGGGCAGCAAAGGTTCAAAGTGAACCTTGAAATTACGCACCAAGGACTCAGATTTCCTGCTCCACTGGACTCGGGTTTGCTCAGGAGCTCTGGCACCTCCTGCTGCTTTGGATGCTGTGAGCAAACAGGAGTTTACGGAATGGCTTTGCCCAAATCACCCTGTACCTTGCAGGGGCTTTGCAAGGCTTCCTGAAACACCATTTTATTTATTTCCTGCCAGCTTTTCTCTGAAAAGGCAACACAGTGAGACCTGGCATTTGATATGAGCGCAAAAAACTACTGTATTTGGTTATGTAATGCCAACCCCCCCATCTGCTCCTCAGTTTTCCCCCTTCAAAGCTTAGGGTGGCACCAATGCATGTGTCTCCTTTTTATCTACCCATAGCCAATGTCGTAACCTGTTGCAGCAAAGAAGCAGCCACTACATGAGAAACCTGACATGTGGCTCGCAAAGAGCTGGAAGAGCTTTGGTGGAGCATCAGCAGGACTTGAACTAATAACATGTAGCTCGTTAACACTTGGAGTGCCTGGTCCTCAGCTTGTGGGGCTGGGCATTTGGGTTTTTTGGTGAATTTTATTCCATTCATTTCTCCTCCAAGACGGAAATGAAAAGCAAGCAAGAGAGTGGGTGACTCAAGCAGGAACTGAGCCCAGTGGTTTTCAGATAGCGACACCTGACCTACCCTGCTGTCATACAGGGTGCGATGCTGCTTCATCTACGCCTGGTTTGCCTTTTGGGTTAAGACCACACTGTTCCTCTTTGGCTGAAGAGATTTTTCCTGGAAGGGAAGGCCAAGTGCCACGGGAGGTGGATGTAGGGCTAGGAGACCTTCCCCAGGACCTTATCTTCATCTTCACAAGCCCATGAATAGAAACTGAATAAGTTTGAAGTGGAGAAATGACCTGCCTTGAAGCTAAGGCAGCATCTGCAGCCAGGCCTGGGGAACTGCTCCTATTCTCCTGAGTTGCCTCTGGGTGGATGGCTGGGAACACACTCATCTGTGAGGGTGCAGTGACACCCAGTGGCAGGGGACACTGACCGTGGCTCTACTGGCCTCCTCCAGCCTCCTGGCAAGATCTGCCGTGCTCTTGGCCTTCAAAAAGCAGAGCAAAAGCTGTTCTCTCCATCTCAAAGGCCCTCTGGCTGCCACGATGTCATAGATTCCTTTTGATGATGTCACACCTGGATGCTCTGGAGAACCTTTTGAAGTAACAAGACCAGTGTGACATCACAGGGTGACTGAGGAGGAGCTGTTTCTTAGAGATTTTTTTAATTCTCTTTCAGATTTTCTTCAACAACCCAGCACAGGAGCCGGCTGAGGATGTGTTCCTCACGGAGTTGCGCACCCAGGCACAGGACAGTGTCTCCCACAGAGGTGTGTGTGTGTCTCCACGTTGAGCCCTGAAGCAGGGGCTACCATTACCATCATGGGCAGGGTCCTGCTGACCCAGGCTCCCTCTTGCCCTGTCCCTCAGCCTGCAGCTGTCAGGGCCATGCCATGGGCCACTATCCCTTGTTGCCTGACAAGCAGGAGGCCTCCCTATGCACCTCAATCTCCCTCTCAGGTGCATGACACCGGGCTAAATGAGAGACCTTGTGGTCACTGGCTCCAGGTTTTGTAGACTGTGCTTTTGATTGTCTCCTTGACCCTCTGAATTTGAACCAACATCATGTATTTGTTGAGGAAACAAGCTGGGCTTTACAGCTATCCCCCTTCCCAGATGTTTTCCCTATTAGAAATTCTGCTTCCTTGAGGTGACAGTGATGGGACAAGGGTGCTCGAGCGCTGGACTGTTACAGAGGTCACATCATCCCTTCCATCAGCATATCCCCATGTCCGATCCAGTGGATGTTTGCCATTGCCGTTGGGCACAGAGCCTCAAATGCATCCATCTCACTGGAGCTGTTAAGTTCACAGAACCTTGAGCCAAGGAGAGAAGGGCCACTGTGCCAGACCACAATTGCTGTGTGACAGAGGGGGTGGGTTGTCCCATGGGAGGACCCCCTCTCTTTTAGCCACAGACAGGTGGGATGAATGAAACTTCAATCCTACCTGGTTCCCTCCTTGCAGAGTTAAACATGACCAAGAAGAAAACCACCCTGGATGGCCCTGGCATAGACCTCACAGTAACGTACAGAAAGGTAAGTGGGGCTCTTGGCCACCCAAAATGTCTCCACTCACAGGGACTCCTGGCACAACACAGGTCTCCCAAAAGGAGTGCTCTGGCCCTCCTCATTTATTCTGGAATTGCACATTAGGACAGAAAGGTCATGGTGAAGTTTAAAACCTGTTAGATAACCCTACTTTTGTGAAAAACTGCCCCCAAACCTCTCCATGTCCAACTTCCCTGCCAGGGGGAATTAACAGAGCCTTTTCTGCAGATTGTGGTGAGCGATCGGGTGAAGGAGATAGCAATGTCCCTGCGTTCCATAGGCCTGGTGATGAAAGCCATCCCTGCTGATGAGGCTGAAGGTGGGTTCCTCCTGCTTGGAACAATGTGAAGAGGGTTTGCTGAGTTTTCTGGTGCTCCAAAGAGTAAATCTGACCCCAGTACTTAGTGTCAATTGTGCGTGGGCTGTGGGGGTTGATTCAGTGACATGCATGTATTGGTGTCACCAGTCTGTGGTTGTGTGCTTTCTTGAGAATGATGTTCCTAGGGCTCCCTGTAATGTGGGGTTCAACATAACCATAATCTAGGCTTGGCGGCGTCTTCCTCTTCTTGCAGACTTCCCCTTTCACCTTGCCCTTAGTGCAGCCTCTGAGGTTTCCACCCTGAGCGTGATGCCACACAAACCCTTACCCCATGGAGCTTGCCAGAGCTGGTCCCACAGACCTCTGGTAGTATGCCTGAGTGTGGGATTTGGCACCAGCCCCACTCAACACTGAGCTAAGATTGTGCCATGGTCTAAGGCTAACACCCTGCTTCTGTTGCAGACCTGGTGTGTCTGAATGTGAACATCACTGAAATAATTCGGATCAACAACTTGTCGGGACGATCCTTCTCAGTAAGTAGCTGTGGATGGTCATGGCCCTGGAGGGGCTCTGGAGAAGCTGTCCAATGCATGGAAATCCCTTACAACCATGGTGAAAGGGGAAACACTCTGTGGGGAGGAGAAGGCTCTGGGGCCACCCCACTCAGAGAATGTTTTCCAATTACTTTCCATTGCAAAGTTTAGATTTTTGAGCCAAAGCCTCAAATGCCATCCCTGCTGCTCAATGCCACATGGAATCCTGTCTCAGGAGACCCTGAAGGATTGAGCTGCTGCTGGGGTGATGCTGTGACTCCAGGGAGGAACTGGAGAAGCAAGGCTTAGCCCTAGTCATCGTGGCTCCACCTGGGTACAGAGGAGGGTCTCTAATTTTGTGATTAACTCCATTAGCTCCACATCTCCAGCTGCAGTGCTCTCCCCAGACCTCGCGTGTTAATCCTCATGAGAATAGAGGCCACTGGAGAAATATTTTAATGAAGCATAAATGAGAAGCAGCAACTTCAATAAATCTAATGATAATAACTAACTCAGAAAGTTGGACACACAAGAGGTGGGACTGAAAACTTGGGCTCCTGTCCTTGTTTTATGTGAGAGTTCCAGTAGAGCCCAGAGGACACGCTGCCCCATGGGAATGTGTCACTAAAGTTGGGTTGCATTAAGTATTATTGTGCCTTGGTCTTTTGGGCCCTGGAGCCTCCACTCTCTCAGATGGTATTTTTAGCCACCCAGCACACTTTTTCTTATTTTCACCTGGCTTTTGGGAAAACCAAGGTGTTGCAATCCATGTTACCCACCAAGATACACCATGGCCCTGGAGAACAGACTGTGCCCCACATTAGACATCCCTAGCCCTTCAACCTGTGCAAGCATTGCCTGTTTGGAAAGTTTGCCCTTGCAAAATTTGACCAGGTTGTGATTACAGAAAAAAGAGACAAGAGAGACATTCTCCTCCTTAAAGAAGTTGCCTTCTGTCATATCTGAGGTTAAAAAAAAAACAAAACAAAACAACCAAAAAAAGAGAAATGTTATAATTTGCCCCTTTCGTACCCAGTATGCACACATCACCCATCACCGCACAGCCAAGAGAAGGGATGTGAGACACTCACTGGGCTCTTCCTCCTCTCTCCACCCAGGCTGTGGCCAACAGGTTGAAAACACGCAATATCAAAATCAGGAGCACGGAGCAGAGGCCCTTCACGGTGTGTCTGGACAAGGACAGCAGAAGAGCCTACAGGAACGTGATCAGGTGAGAATGCCACACGTGCCAGGCTCTGCACACCTTGCTGGTGGCCTTGCACCCCTCCCTGGAAGGGCTCCCAAGGTGGCAGAGCTGTTTCCCAGGGAGTCCCAGTCATGATCCTCACAAGTGACAGAAGATCCATGGGCAAACACATTGCTTCTCTAGGGAAAGCAGGGCAGAGTTTGTAGTTTCAGGTGATGATGTGAGAAACAAAAGAGTTCTTCCATTTTAAGTCGGGTGCTGTCATTAGGACAGGAGAAGGATAGGTACCTCCAGCGACAAAATGAACTCTTAATTACATCATGGAGCTGATGCTCTCTCACTGACTACGTTCCTCAGCAGGGTGTGTCAGGCATACGAGGGTAGAGGGAAAGAATTCAGCTCTCTGAAGATAGCAGGGATCGATGTGCCTACAATAGCTGCAGTGACATATGATGTGTTGGAAGCAGACGGACAGGTGGTTCATGGTCCATAAGGAACATATATAAAATGTGAATTTCTGAGAATCCAGTTGAGCCAGGCTAAGGACACTGGTTTTGTGGTCAAACACTAATACACATCAGCTCATCTTTCCAGCCAAAACCAGTTGAAAAAGGCATAAAAGCAGCTCTTCATCTCAATATGACACCCATTCCTCAGCAGTCAGTGGAGAGACCTGTTGTTTGGTCTGAGATCAGACTCTGGCCCTCAGGGCAGATTTGCACATGCAGTAAATAAGTTCTTGTGCTCTTGCAGCGTGGAAGTGTCTCCTTGCCTAGAGCCCAGCTACTGCTTACAAAAGACAAGGACAATGAAATTCAGCCTGCACGAAACAGAAGATGTGGGGCTTGAGAAATACATGCCCAAGTCTCTGCTGTTGCCCATCAACACGTTTGCAGGCGTCATCCAGTGAAGAGAATGAGAAAAAGCTGGTGTGAGAGATGTAACATCGGGCCATTGCAGAGGAGGTGGAAAAAGAAAACACACTAAAAGCCACCAACAGTGGTTTTACAACGGTGCCGGTGCACAAAGCTGCAGCAGCAGAGGTGGGGAGGGCTGAAAGAGGACAGCTGTGCCCTGCTGAATGACAGCGATGACCACAGCCAACCCCCCGGCCAAGGGGTAGAGCATTGCTGAAAAACTGAGTTTCAACCTTTTGCACAAAAGTCAGGGAAAACCTTTGAGGTTCTTCGTTTCAGGGAGACCTTGGCCTCAGCGAAGGCCATGGTGCTCGCTGTGCTCGAGGATGGTCTCGCAGCCCGGCGGGGGCTCAGGGCTGGCTGCGCTGGGCTCTGCACAGCAAACACTTTGTTCTGGCACAGGGTGATGTCTTTGGGCAAACCAGCAATTATTTCTCTGCCTGACGTAGGAATCCTCATTGTAAACCCAGCCACAACCAGGAGAGCGTGTGTGTTTAATGCACCTTCTAGGGAAGCTGGTGGAAAACCTGCTGTTATTTCATAGGGGTCACACAAAGTAACAACGAATGGTGTGAAACAGGGAGGTGGGGAATCCAGTGCAATATTTGACAGGGACAAACAGGGCAAGAACAGCTCATGCAGTGCTGTGGGAAATGCTCAGCTGTGAGCAGGATACATGTGCTTGAAGAAGAAACCTTCTTTGAGCAAACAGTGGAGACTGCACAACAACTCTTGGACAACTGAGCTACACCTTTGAGTCCACTTGGGATTTCAGTGTGGCTTTGCTACGTGACCTTTCTGCATCTGGTCTGGAGCCTCACGAGTGCCGGTTGCATTCATCCAGCTGTACATCCCAAGAACAAGCACCTACAACCCTAGGAGCAGCAGACCTCCTCGCTGAGGTCAGCCAGCCGTCCCTCTGCATCCCTCTGGTTTGATCTGTGCCTGCTGGGTGGGTGAGAGATGTGGAAGAGTGGAGTAGTGCTCCTGGGAATGATGGATGCCTGCAAGACTTCTCCATTCCTTTCTGCTGCTGCTACCAGGCTGTAGAAACCCTCCCCTGGTTTGCAGATGAGCCAGGTTGAGCAGTGACAGCCCAGCTCCTGTTTCCACCCAGGATGATGGTAGAGGAGGACCCTCCACTTAGTGGCTGACTGAAATAATGGAAGCAACGTGGTGCAGTATTCATTGACTTTCTGAATGTGATCTGTGGTTTCTGGGGTATCTCTGGGAAGTCTTCCCTAAATTCATGTTGAAGGGGATTTTGGGGGTGTTCCTTCTATGACACTATCATTTTTTTTATTCTCTCGGCTCCCAGATATCTCATTACCTGGGTTGCCCTCACTCAGGTGTACCTGCTTGGATCAGCAGCCCAAAGAAAGTATTCTTTAGCTTTGTAGACGTACATAGCAGCTATTCCAGTCATCTCTGGCTGTCACCAGTGGGGCTGATGTCACCTGGAGCCAGCTCTGTGCCACAGGGTGTTGCTGACCCAACCGCAGTGGCTATTGCAAACCCCTGTGTTAGCCCTGAAGGCTGGGGACAAATCCACCCCTGTCCTGCCCACCCCAGGTCTGCCCAGCCATGGGGAGCTGCACCTGTAGAAAGTCACTTCTGTTTAACCACCCACACCTGGAACGAGGAGCTCACCTCCCAGTGTCCCTTCCACAGAACTGCTCTGAGCTTGTGGGTTATTCTGGATGGTTGGGCCCCATGGATATCTTCCTTGTGCTTCTTGCCACACGCACAAGGCTTTAGGGGTTGAACCCTCAAACTTCCCTGGTCCCTCTCTTTGCCAACGAGCACAGGGCTTCCATAACCATGCTCTCATCATGTACCATCACCTGGCGCAGCGACCATTGTCACTTCCTCTTCCCAAGCTCGCGGTTTATTCCCCCTCACGCCGAATGCACTGTGGAGGCCAAAACAACCACTGAAATACACTACGGGGCGCACAGCAGCTCTGGAGCTGTCAGCTGGTGGTGGGTCATATAGCAGTGTAAAAAGCCTCCAGGTCCCAAGAAATATTTAATCCCAAACCAGCACCAACAGATGAAAGATCGTGTTGAGCAACGGCAGCAAGACCATTTCCTAAGGAAGCAACCTTGAAACACTGACAGGTGTAGCCTCTCGCTCCCGGCTGAGCCAAGGACAGTCCCCAAGCCTTAACGTCCCCTTGTAGGAGTCACAAAGCTGCAGGATCTCAGCAACAGTGTTTGGTTCTTCAGAACTGTTTTTTGCTGCACTTGGTCACAACAACTCCATGTAGCACTACAGGCTGGGGGCAGAGTGTCTGGAGCTGCTTGGCAGAAAAGGACCTGGGGGTGTTCAACAGACGGCTGAACATGAGCCAGCAGCGTGCACAGATGGCCAAGGAGGCCAACAGCATCCTGGTTTGTATCAGGAGCAGTGTGGCCAGCAGGACTAGGGAAGTGACCATCCCCCTGGACTCCACCTCAAGGGCTGTGTCCAGTTTTGGTTCCCTCATGACAGGAAAGACATTGAGGGGCAGGAGCAGGTCCAGAGAAGGGCAACGGAGCTGGTGAGGGGTCTGGAGCACAAGTCTTGTGAGGAGAGGCTGAGGGAGC
>JAOTQQ010000003.1:25674393-25762555 GCA_026546715.1 Gallinago undulata | reverse complement strand
CACTATGGAGCTCACTATGGGAAAGAGTCCCTCCCCATCTCTCCTGGAGCCCCTTGAGGGACTGGAAGGGGCTCTAATGTCTCCCTGGAGCCTTCTCTTCTCCAGGCTGAACCCCCCCAACGCTCTCAGCCTGTCCTCACAGCAGGGGGGCTCCAGCCCTCCCAGCATCTCCATGGTCTTCTCTGGCCTTGCTCCAACAGGTCCATGTCCTTCTGTTGTTGGTGGCCCCAGAGCTGGAGACAGCACTGGGGTAGGTGTCCCCAGAGCAGAGCAAAGGGGCAGAATCCCCCTCCCCTTGCCCTGCTGGGGATGCACCTAGTTGAGCTGGCAGTGAAGCACTCTTTGAGCATCACCTTGGAAGCGTTCTTGAAGATTGTGAATTTGTTGAATGTGCCTTAGCAGTATCTGTTGTTTGCTGTTGCCTACTCAGGTTGTTTCTTTAAAGACCTTCAAATGACCGTGTCCATCCTGATGTTCTCCAAGCTGCATTTTAATTCTCTTTGTATTTCTCAGCACTTTCATTTGCCTGGGAGATGGTGCTACTGTTGCTTTGTAGTGGATGATGTTCTGTTTATACGCTTGTAATCTGTGTACTTTCTATTGTGTAGGTGCCCGATTTCCACAGAAATGACTGTAAACAGGGAAATATTAGTGCTTTCAAGAAATATTCTTCTATTGCCCTGGAAGCCTTTAGACCACTAAAACGTCTCAGGTGTGTATTTGAGGGTGTAGGGCATACCTGGGTGAAGGAGAAACCATCACGTTCGCACGGGGCACGTCAGCTCTGGACTCTGTGGTGCGCTTCATTTGCATTCACCTCTGCACATAACGATTCCATTCGACGTGGCAGACCAAATAGCGTGCGTTAATTGGATCATAAGCACGTGTATGGCTCTAGATTGTTTGATTTAAGCCCATTACGAACAAAGTGAGCATATAGAATGTGTCAATTCATGTTGCAACCCACAGCAAACCTGGCTACTTTTGGCAAAAATAATCCTGTGGGTTGTTCAGCTGAGGAACTGGTTTAAAATATTTACACGTTCATCCTCTCTGCATTGTGGAGCAATCAAAGCAAGGTGAGTCACTTCAGACCTGAGTTCATAATTACAGTGATGGCAGAAGCTCATCATTCCATGAGCTGAGGCACAACCAGTCGGGGGCTGTTGTTACCTTCGCCACTAAAACAACCAAACCACAGCCCCCGATGTGGCTGTGACCCTCCGTTGGGCTTTGCCTGTCCAACTGTTAAAATTACCGTGCAGCTACCTTACAAACAAAACTCAGGGCATTCTTGAACAAGTCATTTGAATAGTGAAACTTGTTATTTTTCAAGAACCGCCATTCCAGCTCTGGGGTGGGTTACAGGACATCTCCGTGGCCTTGGGGCTTCATGGTGCTCCCGTCTGAGAGGTGCTTCTGTGTTCTCCAGTGGTTGCTGGAGCGAGGTGCTGCTCCTGCATTTCTAACCCAGAGCAGCAGCTCCCATGTCCCCTCCCCTCCCCTCCCCTCCCCTCCCCTCCCCTCTCCTCTCCTCTCTCCTCTCCTCTCTCCTTTCCTCTCTCCTTCCCTTTTCCTTTTCCTTTTCCTTTTTTTTTTAATGCATAAACTCTTAATTTTTGTCTCCTTCTTCTGTTTATATGCCACAGTTATCCTCAGTGAGCGAAGCACCGTCTCCCATGCACATGTTCTGCTTTAAAACAAAGGACCGTATCAAAAGCCAGCAGCTCCTCTCTGGTTCTGGGAGATGGGAATTCCAAGATATTCCTCAGATTTATGTCACTTCCAGTGAGGACGTTCCATATGGATTACCTCAGCAGCCAGTTTCATTGTGGGGGGAGCAGCCAGAGACAAGGATGCTGCGAGGTACTGACAGCAGGTACCACAGGCTGGTGCTTCTCTGCAGGGGGTGATGCTCCTCAGCCACCCCTTCTTGGTTTTGCTCACCAATAGCTTATTTTATTGCATTGACTATCAACTTCTAGCAATGTCATTGCCAGCTGGGTAGGAGGACAGCCAGGTGACAGGATATGGGGGCAGAATCCCGCAGCTGCTCCCCCAGGCCTGGCTCTCACCTCTCCAATGCCCTGACTGCTCTCCAGCCCAGTGACTTTGTGTGGCACTTCCCAAAATGTGCTGGTGGGTGTCCCTAAGCCCCCTCTTGAGGGTGGTACGTCCCTCAGCCCACCCTTACCCTCCCCTTGGACCTTTGCTGTTGCACAAAGCCAGCCCGGGGACATCAGTGCCACCTGCAGGCATGTCCTAGCAGAGAAAGGTATCCTAGCAGAGGACGTGTGTTTGGGAAAGGTGCTGCTGAGGTGTGTGCCTCCAGAGGATAGTAGTTTGGGAATCCTCAATGGAGAAAACACTTCTGGTACCAGTGAGTGAGGGGGAAGGGTTTCCAATGCACACCCTGCCCTCACTTTTCCCTGTACCAGTTTGCTGGGAGAAACCTTCAAGATGGTGGGACTGGTCTTTGCTGTGTCTTGCAGGAGAGCCTAGCTGGAGAGGGGCAGCACCCATCACTGAGATCCCCACTGCTGTGGGTGCTACCAACAAACCTTTGTGAAATTCAAAGGTCTGAAATTGACCAACACACATGATTCCATGATATCTTTGAACATGCTTTAAACACCTCCTGTTGTGTTTTTCCATAGGGAAAAGATACTTCTGCTGGAAAGCCCGGCTGCCCAGAGAAGCTGTGGCTGCCCCATCCCTGGAGGGGTTCAAGGGCAGGTTGGAGGGGGCTTGGAGGAACCTGGTCAGGTGGGAGGTGTCCCTGCCCAGGGCAGGGGATGGCACTGGGTGGGCTTTAAGGTCCCTGCCAACCATTGTATGATTCTATGTCTTTATGGGGGGCTGTTTGGTGTGAATTTTAACGCCACACTCCACTGCACATCCTGTGTCCCACACGGGCTCTGCGAAGCCTGGTTGTCTTTACTCAGAGGAACCACGCGTGTGCCCACCCGGCCATACCCACCAGGATGGGTTCTGCACACACACCTTCCAACCTGCTGTGCCAGGCGGGGCCGCTTCTGGTTTTACTGCCTTTATTGCTGCGGTTTTCGTAGAATCCTAGAACTCTCGAATGGTTGGAGTTGGAAGGAACCTTCACGATCTCCCAGTTCTTCCCCCCCGCGCCGGGAGCCTTCCGCGGTGCGAAGCAGCCGGTCTGGGCTAAAGGGGGTGCCGAGCCGGTCCAGCCCCGGGGACAACAACGGGGGGGAGACGCTGGTGGTGGGGAGGGGGCTGTCTCGGGGGGAGCGGGGCGGTGGCGCAGGGGGGGCGGCAGCCGGCAGAGGGCGCGGGGGGGGTGCGGGAGCCCCTGCCCGCCCCGGCGGAGCGGAGCGGAGAGCGCTGAGCGGAGCGGGCAGGGCTGCGGCATGGAGGGGAGCCGGACCCCTCTCCGGTACGGATCGCTGGAGTCCACCCGGTGGCCGCCCGCCGGCGAGGGGCCAGGTGAGCACACCGGGACGGGCAGGGCCGCTGCACCATCCAAACTTTCCTACCTTCCCCCCCCCCCCACGCCCCCGCCCCGGTCCCGACTCCGGTGGCTCCGGGGCTCCCCGGGCACCCCGAGAGCCGGGGGGAACCGGCGGCTTCATCCGCCAACCGGGGCCCCGCGGGTGCTGCCCGGTATCGCCGGAGCCCCCGGAGCTCCCGCGGCGCGGACGTGGGGAGTGGGGCGGGAAGAAGCGGGGTGTGGGGAGAAGGAGGGAGAGAAATGGGGAATGGAGCTGGGGAGGGCTGGAGGAAGGGAAGGGTTGGGTTGGGGAGAGGAGTCAATGGAAGGAGGGAAAGGGTGGATGGAGGAGAGAAGGATGGAGAGAAGGGACTGGCTGGGAGGAGGGATGGCTGGAGGGGAGGAAGGATGGAGGGAAGGAGGGATGGCTGGAGGGAAGGAGGGATGGAGCGTGCCATCCGGGTGATGCTGCCCGGAGAGACACGGAGCTGCTGTGCTGCCATCCCCAGCTGTGAGCATGGTTGTGACTGAGAGACTGGGGTGCTCACCCTGTCCTTCGCTGCCTTTTTTCCCTCTCTGACCAGTTCCCCCAGTGCAAAACGAGGTGGGGACACTGACCAGGGGATTGTCCAGGGCAGAATCCCCAACAGTGGGGTGGGAGGAAGGAGCCTGATGCTGGGCTGTGGGCAATGTCCTGGGGAGGGGTGGCTCCTGCAGCCCCTCTGTCATGATGTCCCTCCAACCTCTCCCCTTCTCCATCGCTTTCTGCTCCCCCTTAGCCCCTTGCACCCAGCAGGATAGGGACAGGCAACTGGAAAGGCAGATAAGGAGGGATGGAGCAAACTCCAGCATCCTGCTGGGCACTACTGTGTGAGGGTGCTGGCGGTGAAGCTGCTCAGCTCCCTGGTGAGCTGCCTGAAGTTTTAGTCTTTCTCCTTTGTGCCTTTCAGCATGGTGTCCTCCCCCCACGCACCTCCCCTGCCTGGGAAGAGTGGAGACCCTGCCCTTGGGGGGGTCTGAACACTTCCATCACCTGGATCCGCTGCTCCCAGCAGCTGGGTGACATCATGGTGGTCCAGGGAAGGGTCAAACACCTGCTGGACTCAGGGTGCTGGGTATAGTCCGGGCTTCAGCCCTTGGGTGCCTGCCAGCTGGGCTGGCAGGGGATGTGGTGGCTGTGATGTTTGGTGGTTCAATGCAGTTCTGTAAACTCTCGGCTCCTGGGGGAACCTTCACGATGGGCGAGAAGGCAGCCATGGTCAGTGTCTGTTTTTTGAACGCTGCTCTGCTGTTTGCTGCCAGCCCAGGAAATCTCAGGCCAGCCCTGTGAAGCGCTGAGCCCTGCTTGTGCTCAGGGGGTGACCAGGGGAACACGCACGCAGCAGCGGGGTGTCGTGGAGGGGCTACACACCTGATGATACCCCCCGTAAGTCATCCTGGGGTACCTCACCCACAAAGACTGGTGTTTTTTGAGGCAGTCTAACATGACCCCGGTGGTGCTGGCTGTACCAGGGGGATGTACAAAACAGAGAGGTCGCCCCTGACCACCATGGGCCAAAGCTGCAGGTTTCTCCCTGGGTTAGTGGAGGGGGCACTGGTCGGGAAACAGTGCCATGGTCTGCAGGCTGCCAGGAGCTGTGATCTCTGCCATCTCAGCAGGATCGTGTCCTCTGGGACCAGAGTGCTCGGCTGTGCATTGACCATCCTGGAGGTTTGTGTCCCTCCTGCCAGACGGTGTGTGTGGTGGGGATGGCACCCCCTCTGACCAAGCTGCCCCAGAGCCGGGCAGCGGGTCACCATCGCTCCCCTTATCGAGCTTGTGGAGCAAGGACTGATCTTAACAGGCGAATGCCCCCTGCCCATGCCGTGGGCAGCGAAAAGCAGGCGGCTGAGTTAAAGGCCTCTTGGCATGGATGCCAAGTAAAGAGCTCTGACCCCCCTCCACGGGGGACATCAATCAATCGTCCAACTTTAATCATGAAGTAAATTGTTTGAAACTCAACCCTGCGCTGGTTGCTGCTGTGACTCATCTCAGGCTTGCTGCTGGCTGTCTAAATGTTTTCACCAAAGCCATATGGAGTGGAAGTCTCCAGTTATTATACTCCTCATTAACCATACTTGCTTCCCCTGGGCCATGTACGGTGATTAGAGCAATCTCCAAGTTTAAATCCAAGCTTTCTGCCCTTCCTTGGTTTGCTGGCTTAAAATGGTGCCCGTCTGGGGTCCTTTTGCCCGGGCAGCGTGGGATTGATTTCTGTGTCTGGCTCCACAACCGTGGGAGCAAAGGGACCCCCGGGCAGCGTGGCTGTACATGGGTGTCAGCCCTCTCTAGGCCCAAAGGGAGACTCAGGACTGTGAGCTCTATCACAGCTTTAATAACCATCACTGCCGTAGGCCCTCGCTGGTGCCAGGCACAGAAGGAGGTATAAGAAACCTGTTCACAGCTTTGGCGAAACCATCTCCAGGGAAATCTTTTGCCCATGTGTCTGCTTGAAGGATGTGCTGGGTTTTAATCCCTCGTGAACTCTGAGTACTGTTTGTGCCTGCTGTACGATGTCACAGCCACCGTACAGGAGGTTCATGGTGCCCGTCGATCTCACCACCATCTCAGGAAAGCTGTGATCTGGCCCATGCCTGTAGCTGTTGGGGTTTGGGAACTCAGTATCACCCCATATCTGCCTGGAGACAGCATCTCCTGAGCTAGCAGGGAAGACCCATGCACATCCCAGTTGGTTGTCACAGACCAGAATTCCATCTTTTTGCACAGAGTCACAGAGGAGTCTGGATTGGGAGGGACCTCTGGAGATACCGTGTTCAAAGCAGGCTGAGTAGATCAGGTTGCTCGCAGCCTTGTCCACTCTCTGATCCCCGTTCCAGTGTCTGAACAACCCTTCAACCTCCTTCTCTCAGCCTCTCATCCATCCCGTGCTCCAGCTCCTACCCTCACTCAGATGTTCAGCTCTTGGCATGATGACCTGTGGTCCTGGGCAGGTGCTGACAGATGGTCCATGAGCAAGTTCATCTTCCCATCCTGTCTGCTGCCTATTAGCCACCCGTACAGATTCTTTGGTTTCTCGTGAGGTTTAGTGGATGGCTTTGGTGCAGAGGGGTAGCTC
Source organism: Gallinago undulata (assembly GCA_026546715.1). Lineage (NCBI taxonomy): Eukaryota > Metazoa > Chordata > Aves > Charadriiformes > Scolopacidae > Gallinago > Gallinago undulata. Next base: position 25,755,976 of record JAOTQQ010000003.1, on the reverse strand, counting down.
TGTGTCCCCTTGTTCAAGTGCTCCCTCCCAGGGTTCATGGGCTTCATTTTGCCCGAGCACCTGGAACTGCCCTCCCTCAGCTCCTGCCCTAAATTAAGCAGCTCCAGACTTAGAGCTCCTCTTAGAGCTTCTTGTCTGGGACTTACTGCTTTGGTGAGCAGTTCCCTGGCAGTGCCTGAAGGACTCTTGCTTGAGGGACGCAGGGTGCTGTGACCCCAACCACACCACCTGAAGACACAGCCGAGGGCTGAAGAGATTCCAGGTCCAGTCCTGCAGCCATTGCTGTGCTGTGTGGTGTAGACCTGTCCGCTGTCCCCAGTTCACAGGAGGCTGCTGGGAAGTGTCCTGTGGTAAGGTGACATTTGGTGACAAAGAGCATGTGAGGGCACCTCCTCTTGGGCAGGGTGGTCCCAGCCACATGCTATTCTCTGTCTCTGAGAGAAACCCATCCAGAGCTGAGCCAGGAGCTTTCTCTGTCTTGTGGGCAGCTGCCTAAAATGACATCCCTTCCTCCTGCTGTGACAGGGGAGAGCAACCCAGCACTCCTCCCTTCCTGTACACAGGTGAGGATCCACCTCTCCTGTTTGGCATGGCTTCTGCTAGTGTGGTTCTGAGATGAGAAGGGAGAAGTGATGCTGACACTTGTTTCAAACCCTTGCACTCACCCACCGGGAAAGAGTTGGCTGAGAACCTCAGCCAGATACTCCTGCCACTAGTGATCAAATAAATTCTGGGTTATTCACCCACCCACCCTCCCAAGTCAGGAGTGACAGTCCCCCTCCCCAAGATCCCCCACCCCTGTTCTTCTAGGGGTTTTTAGATTTGTCCTTGGCTAATGAAGGCTGCAGTAAGCTCGTAGAGTTGTTTATTGCTACGTTTGTAATCAGCCTTGTTATTACAGCCTCGTCACAGAAGTGACACTTAAAGCAATGCAGCTTTTTCCTGACAGGTCTCAAGCTGCACTGAAGTACAGCCAAACCCCAGGGAGTGGCTGCCTACAGCCACACGCCGGCTGTACTGTCAGCACCTTCACATCTGTTGTCACCTGCCTGCCTACTGTCACCTGCAGGAAGATCCTGCCTGTCCCCGGGGCATGGCCTCAGCTGCTCGGTGGTGCTGGATGTGAGTGCAGCAAAATATCCCGGGCAAGAGGATCTCTAGGGTGGCAGAGCGGCAGGATGCTCAGGATGAGGGACCTCAGCATCCCAGTCCCCTAGCAACCGCAGTGTGGTCCCCTAGCAACCACATCCTAGTCCTGTAGCAACCACAGCCTGGTCCCCTAGCAACCCCCTTCAGGCCCGTAGAAACAAAGCTATGGGAGGGTTTCTCTGCAAATTTGCAGCAGAGGCATTGAGCAAAGAGCTGAGGGAGGGCAGCGCATCCAACCCCACACCTCATCCAACCCATGTGTTTGTTGGTCTGTACTGAGCAGCCACTGGTCCCTGAGAGCATCCTGACAGCTTATAGTGGGAAACAGTAGAGGATTCGACAAGCTGGAGTTGGCTCAATGTGTGGCCTCTGTGGCTAGGGGAAGAGGGGGATTATATCCAAGTAGTCCTCATGAGTTTCTAAGTCAGAAACAGCAGAAAACTGTTCTCCAAACCAGTCACACTAACCCAAACCACTCATATTTCCACTGTTAAACCTTTCCTGCCAACAGACTGGGCAACGTGCTTCACCCGGGAATGAGTTCTCAAGCCATTGTACCTGATGGGTAGAGGACCAGTGCAGTGTGGTTTGCCTTGGGCTTCATCCTGCCCTGTTACTCTCAGCACTGGCCTGGGTCCTGGTTGGGATCCCCAGGCCACACAGTCCAGCTCCGATATCTGCCATGCCCAGACCTTGGCCACCCGGAAAATCCTGCTCCTGGAGCTGGTGCTCCGTGGTGGTGCTTTCCCTCTCCCTGCATCAGGAAAGCCCCCAAGCTGCAGGAAGGCAAAGTCTCAGAGGGGAAATGTGTCCTGTGTAGATTCAAAGGGAGCAGAAAATGCCCCTGATGTGTGTAATTATTAATGTTTTCTCATAGCCTGGCTTTCCTGTAGCCACTAAGCCCCCTCTCCCCACCACAGGAGAGCCAGATTAGCCGGCGTGTGACAAATGTGCTGCTGCATGTCACTGATAAGAAGCTCAGTGATGTGTTTCTGAGAGCCAGACCAGGCTGGGGGGTGGGAGCTGGCTGTTCCTCAGCTTTCCCCATAAAATGGGCTGGGAGCCACTGTGGGGCGTGCAGGCTCACAGGCACTGTTTGACTCAGCACAGAGTCCTCATGTAAATCAGTGGGGTGGTCTTGTGTAAACTCACGGACATCCGTGTATAAATCAGTGGAGGCAGAGTGTGGTGGCCAGAGCAATGAACTGAGGGCCTCTTGTCCCATCTGTCCCTGGGCTGGCCACTGCGCTCTTCTAAAATATACATTATAGCCCCTTTTCCCCGTACTTTGCTATGAGCCTCTTGCCCTGAGGAAGGGACATTGCCCTCGTTGGGCAGAGAATGGACTGAGAGAGAATGACAGGGAGACCTTAGAGCCCCTTCCAGTCCCCAAAGGGGCTCCAGGAGAGATGGAGAGGGACTCTGGATCAGGGAGAGGAGCCATAGGAGGAGGGGGAAGGGTTTTACACTGAAAGAGGGGAGATTTAGGTGAGATATTAGGTATAAATTCTTTGGTGTGAGGGTGGTGAGAGCCTGGCCCAGGTTGCCCAGAGAAGCTGTGGCTGCCCCATCCCTGGAGGGGTTCAGGGCCAGGTTGGTGGGGGCTTGGAGCAACCTGGTCTGGCAGGAGGTGTCCCTGCCCACAGCTGGGGTTGGTACTCTATGATCTTTAAGGTCCCTTCCAACCTGAACCATTCTATGATTCTATGATTCCCTGCCTCAGGTTCCCCAAGTGGGTTATAGAGGTGATGCTCAGCACTCCAGAGAATGAGGAAACCCAACAGCCCTGATGGGTACTACAGGGGTTACCCAATGGTTTGGGAAGGAAGGGTTGTCTTCATTCAGCCTGTGATGGAAAGGGACCAGCTATCAGAGCTTCACCTCCATGGTTCCTTAGTAGGCCCATCTGTGCTATATGGTCCCAGTGTTTGGTCCTGGCACATACTGGGGTCAAACTTTTTAGCAGGGCCTGTTGCGATAGGAGAAGGGAAAATGATTTTAAACTAAAAGGAGGTAGATTTAGACTAGATATAAGGAAGACTTTTTTTACGCTGAGGGTTATGAGACCCTGGCCCAGGTTGCCCAGAGAGGTAGGAGATGCACCATCCCTGGAAACATTCAAGGTCAAGTTGGACGGGGCTCTGAGCAACCTGCTCTGGTTGAAGATGTCCCTGGTCATTGCAGAGGGGTTGGACTAGATGGCCTTTAAAGGTCCCTTCCCACCCAAACCATTCTATAATTCTATGATACTGGAGGACAGTCTCATGTCTCTGGGTGTCTGTCCATATGCTGGAGATGCCTGAGTCTTGCGTGGTTCTGGAAAAAGGGAGAGATATTCCTGTCCTTCCCTCCAGCAGTTTTTTCCTCCTCCCTTGGTCTCCGGCTGTTCAGCAGCAGGGAAGACCCCCTGGAAACCTGTGGCTTTCTCAGCAGTGCAGAGCCCGGGTGAGCTGCAAAGCCAGCACAAGCCGGCAAGATAATCCTCTGAGCCTCTAAGGCTCAGAAAGCTGCAAGCACATAGGAGGTGGCCTCTGAGGTCCTCTGTCATGCCGAGACTTCATGCATATTGCATGCGTGTTTGGAGCTGAACTCAGGGAGCCGAGCCAGCTCTGATGGTAACGCAGCGAAGAGCAGACCCGCTCCAGTGCCCAGCCTCACCGAAAGCATAAATAAAGGCAAAATGCAGTCACCGGCAGCTCAACATGCTTTCCTATGTCAGTGCCTTTCCATGTGCCCCTTGGGCTGTCTCCTTTTGCAGCACCCAGCAGGGTGTCCTGGGTTGAGCGACACAGGGCTAACTTCTCTTCTAATGGGGGGAAAACTGCACTTTTAGAAGACTCCGGTGTCTGAATTCATGGAAATATTTACTTTACAGCCAGCTCTGGGGTGTGGGATTCAAGGTCTCAGTGTTTTCGAGTCTCTCCAGGTGCAGGGATGAGGAGGAGCAAGACCCAGGCACTTGACCCAGGCTGCCAACAGGGTTATTTCATACCATGATTGTGCTGTTGTCCCTCAGCACGTGTTTACCATCTCCTGGCTAACGTGGCTCCCGTTTCATTTGCAGAGGACGAGATCATTTCCATGGCTGACTCCACCACCACCATCGATGACATTGAAGGGGAGCTCTTCAAAATCGAGAGGATCCGGGAGATCCTGGTGAGGAGGGAGTCGGAGCTGCGGTACATGTGAGTACCTGCCTTCCCCCCTGTATTTTCTGCCTGGTCAGACACAGATCATCCCCAGAGATGAGCAAAGCCTGAGGCCACTTTCCACCTCCTTTTCCACCTGGAAGCACTGCCTCTCCCACTGTTCTGGCCTTGCTCTCGGAAGGGGCTTCAGTGGATCCCTGTTACAAAGCTGCCACTGATGCTGTAATGCGTTGAGCCAGCCTATATCCATGCTGAGTTTATGACACAGGTTTAACTATGCTAATTGTTTCTACATTGAACCACAGGCACCCTGTGGGTCTTCCCAGTGGGTCCGTATTCTTCCTCAGTGCATGGCTCTTGGGATGGGCTTGGGAAGGGTCCTGAAGTTTGGTGGCTCATTGCTGCTCTCTGGAGATACCGCTTTGCCCCAGCACAAGCTGTTGAGCATCCAGATGATCACAGTTTACTCCCCCTGTATTGAAATACTACACATCCACCCAGCTCCTCCTTTTCTCCTCTGTCCCCTGGCTGCTGGAGGACATTGGGATTCGTCGGGGCTAGATGGACCAGCATTGGTGCCTGATGCCCATCTCCACTCAGCATCCTGCTCCCCCAGCACAGTCTTTGTAGCCAGATGAGGAAGGAAGGATTTTCTCCAGGGTCCATTTCAATAATCAAAGCAGATTTTGGGTAAAAATCTGTAGGGCTGTTGCATTTAAAGCAATCAAATAATCACTGCGTTGCAGTGGCACTAACCAGGTGATAAAACATGTAGGGTGATAAAGAATATTTTCCCTGGGTACATCAGGAGATTTTATGTTCTGGGAGAAAAAGGATTGATTATTCATAGTCTGGGTTGATTAATCCTTTTAATACCACTGAATTGCTATAGTCAACCCAGTCCTGAGATCCCATGCTGTGAGGTCAACACAAAGCCTGGGATCTTTTGCTGGTAATGGCAAAAATCGTATTTAGTGGTCTGCAGCACTCCATAGGCTGCTTTTTTAATGTGTCTGGGTCCCCACTGGTACTGGCACTACAGGGATCACCAAAGCCCAAGAAATGCCTGTGTAAATCCCCTGTCTGGGGAAGCTACGAGCTGGAGTGCGGTTTAGAGGCTCAGATTTAGAGCGATGACCTCTTTGAGGCACAGTTCCCCCTGAATATATTGTTGAAAAGGATTTTCAGAAATGATAAAAAGTCTAGTTCTTAAATGTTTGCCATGGCAACCGGTACCTAAATCTCACAGGTACTGTCAAAACTTACGTCTCTTGCTTTTTCTTATCCCTTTGTTTTCTTCCTTGGCTTGCGCTTGCAAAACAGAAGGAAATCACCTACAGAAACTGCATACCAGGGTGGGCCCGGCTGCAGAAGCCATGGAAGATTGGAAATGCCAGGATTCCGTGTCTGAGTGTTTTGGAGGCACCGCGGGGAACTCGAGTGTCAGCTCTTAGAGTGTGGCTCTGCAAGGCAGGGAAAGCCCAGGGCTTCCCTGACCATCACTGCCAGAGAAGAGGGATCCCCAGATCTGGGTGTGGCAGGAGAGGGTTAAAAAGTCTGGGGACCTGGGGCTGAAAGAGGCTTTTTTTTTCCCAACAGAGATAAAAAATGTGATATTCAGGATCGGTGGGATGGTGGGGCTCGGAACAGAGGACATGTCCTCCGATGTGCTACCAAATGGAGGAGTGACCCCTCCAGTCAGTCGATAGCCATGGGTGTTTTCTTCTTGTTGGAAATATCAGACTAAAACATCCCAATGTTTGTGAGATGCCTGTGCTGCGAAAGATGATGAAGCTCCCAATATTTCTCCTGTTAGAGGGCAAAAAGAAAGCTCTGGAATTCCCATGGGACACCCAGCTCTACACCTCACCCGCTCAGTGCCCTGATCTGTGCCAGTCGGGGGCAGCGTGGCTGCGGTTGATGCTGCACTAAGTTTTATTGCCAGTGGTAGAAGTAATTTCCTCTCCAGCAGCAGCCTCTGGCTCCTTGTCTTGGCAATCTCTCCCGAGTTTTACTGAAATGAGAATTTTTATTATTGCCCATTTATTATTCTCATTATCAGTTTCTACAGAATTAAATTCCAGTTTAATTTTAATAACATTTCAGTTATCATTTGACTGTTTATTATAATTGTAGTAAGTGGATCAGTAGTGATCAGCCTGTTGCCCATGTGTCCCCTGAAGACCTGGTGCTCTTTGCACAAGCTCAGGGCTTGGCAACCCAAGGACTCTGAGCAGGCAATAAAAGGACAGACTTCCTTGCTCTCCATGTGCAGCTCCTAGACGTTGGCATCAGTGGACCTACTCAGTGCAGTGTACAAACAAATGAAGGCACTGTCAGATGGAGCAAAAGTCTGACAGAGCCAAGAGGAAGTCTTCTCTTCCACCTGACATGATCTCCTCCTACAGCAGCATCTCACAAGGTCTCTCTTCATCAATCTGTTTGTTTTCCCTCCCATTATTAATTTTTCTGGTGTCCTCGGCCCAGCTGACAAAGATGCATCTTCAAGTAACTCCAGCAAATATGACTCATCCCAGAAGGGGTGGACAGCATGACTCAGTGGAAGGACCAGCAGGATTACTGAAGATACAGAAAGGGCTTCTAGCAACGCACACTTCAAAGGGAAACAAAGATACATCTGTTCAAGGTGGCACCAGCTCTTAAGTCAATCCTGTATCACCTGTAGACACAGATGGTATGTTGGAGTTTCTTATCACTCACAGACTCGAGCTTCTTAGAAACGTCAGCTGTGATCTTCCAGGTGGGACGGTTTCACATGAGGGCTGCAAAGTGTCCAAGGAGTCCTTCTACATCAAAGGCTTGGACAGCCTTGGCAAGCACATGCTAAGATGCAGGGGTGCTTGGTAGGACTTAGGAGGATGTATGGTGCCTCTGTCTAGGTTTCTCACTGCCAACAACTAGTGACACAACCCAGGTAGCTCCAACAAAAGCTAGGTGAAGTGGGCTGCAGTTTCCCACTAGCAGGCAGGCAAATCTGTGCTCCCTTACATGGACAATGAGCTTGTTGCCTTCCAGCATTGTCTGGGTGTCGCTCTGGAGGTTCTGAACCTTTTCTCTCCCAGTCTTTCCCTCAGTGGTTTCATTTGTGTCTTTGCAGGATGGATGACATTCAGCTTTGCAAAGAAATCAGCTGGCTCAAACAGGAGCTTCAAAAACTCATCGCCCTTCCAGGTAAGGCTTTGTAAAGGTTCTGAGAGCTGCACCCTGCCGCTGCCCTCAGCAGAAGGGTTTCTGTGAGATACAAGAAGCTCTGGAATGGCTCCCACCCTGGGATGCTCCCAGGGACACTGCTGCTGCGGGCAGTGCCTGAGCATCAGGAAACGTGGCTCCTTGGGTCTGAGCTGAGATCTTTCATGGGATCTTTGCTGTGTGCTTCCAGGGAGTCCTTGTCCAGCCTGGGCTGAAAGGCAGAGGAAACAGGAGAGGAGAAAAGGCATGAGTCCTTTGAGGAAGAACATGGGTCTCGTATAGGAAGAGGGGAGGAGCTGAGGGAGGTGGCAGTGAATGCCGACACAGTGGGACCTGCCACATACACTGGATCCCCAAATGAGTTGAGAGGACAAGCAGGGGACATTGTCAGACCACACCATGGAGGTCCCCCACTTTGAAAGTAGCAGGAAGGAAGATGAGCCTCAAGTACATGAAAAACAGTGAATTCTTGCTGTGGCCGTGTCAGAAATGTGTGTCAGGCAGATGGCTGCAGCTGCCAGGGAAGGGTTCCTGGTTGCAACCAGCATAGGATGAGTACAAGGGGGACATCATGCCAAAGGGGGTTCAGTGATGTCCCTGATTTAGGTGAATTCATCAGTCAGGATGTTGAAAAGAGGCAAAGAGTCCAGGGAAACATATGTGAGAACTTCAGCTGTGAGGAAATGCCACTTTTGTCCCCCTCCTTACCATGACCAGTGACCCTTCAGGTGCCTATTGCAGCCAGAGCCACCCTTGATCCTTCACAGTCCAGGAAAGACCAAACCTCATTTCTGTAAATGACCCCCCTCAGCTGAAGTGTTCAATGGAAGCACACACCGAACAGCTCGGGGTTTGAATGAAAGCAAGCAAGAAGGGCTTCCCCATAAGCTGTGTCCATCACTTTCATAAGGCTGTGCCTCCTCCCAGGACATCCTCATCCCCAGGAAGGACTTTATGTGTGTTTTTGAAACAGGGTGGGAGATGCTTCCCTGCTTATTTGCACCCATCCAAGCATTAAGATCCAGACCATCACAAGTATCACCACTCTGAGGGTGCTGTGCTCACTGAGACCAATGGATGTGTAGGAAGGAGTGATGTTGGGATGTGGACAAGGGACCAGCTGTTTCTCAGAGCTGCGGCTCAGCTCATCAGTTCTGTCCTCAGGGTTGTCTCAAATAAACCCTCACGCTTTCTAGTGCCGTGGTTTCGGTTGTGATTCATCAGCACGCAGTTAGAGCCCAGGTGCTGCTTGATATGCAGGTCTTGATCAGTTTAATACAACCTGGCTGTGTCCAGAGGGAGGTTCAGACAGGGGAGGGGAGGGTTCTGCCATAAAAACAGGAGCTGCTTGCACAACATAGACCCCAATCTCATGTGGGCTTTTAAATCAAACTTATTCCAATTCATAAAACAAGATGACCTAAACAATGGCTCAGGACCAGAGGCAAGCTTGGCCTTTTCTGGAGGTTGAGAAATGTGGCTGGTTTTCCTTCATGTGCTTTGGTCTTTTATTTCTATCCTTTTCAGCATTCCCAGAGCCAGCTGAGAGCAGAAATGCTGCTTGTATCAGGGGTGCTCTTTTTGTCTTCTTTATTACTTGCCTCAAATCAGACTCTGCTGGAAAAACCCCGCACATCGTAGTTCTTGCGAGACGATAGCAGCAAATCATTTGTAAAAATTGGGCGTTGAACTTTGGTTCGGATAAAGATTCAAACACGTCAGTGCTGACTCAGAGCTCAGACAGAGCAGGGGCTTGAAATCTCACCAGACCAAGGTGCCTTTAATACTTCAGAGAGATACCGTGGTCGTGATGGACTCTGAGATCAGCAAGTCACAAAAAAAGGTGCAGTGTTTACCCAGCAGGTACGTTAACTCCAACATGCTCATGGTTAATTAACTCCAGAGAGCTGGGATGTTTGTGTGCAGCCTGATGGTTCCCATTTGTTCGGACTCCAAATGACACTGGAAGGTGCTCCTGTTCCCACCAGGCGGCTGGGAGCTGCTGCACAGAGACAGTGCCCATGGCCGGGTGACTTTGCATTAACTCTTTGTGGTAGAAAACCAGCAGCCGCGGCCCAGGACAGAATTACAGAATCACAGAATGCTATGGGGTTGGAAGGGACCCCCCTGCCAAAGCAGATCCACCCAGAGCAGATTGCACAGGAACATGTCCAGGCAGGTTTGAATGTCTCCAGAGATGGACAGACCTCAGTCCAGATTGGCTTTCTCTGCCAGAAAGCTGGAGCTCATTCCCTGGACAAGACCACAACTGTAGGAGAAACCTTTGTTTGCTGGGGGTGTTTCTTACAACATGATTATTACAAGAAGTTCCTCCTACTCAGCCCCCTGCAGCAGCATCTCCCATCAATAGATAGCAGACTTTAAACTACAAATCAATACATAGTTTAGGTAACTGCTGGGAGCCAGCCTGCTGGGTTTGCTCCATCCTGTGCATTTCACTGCATTTTTATTTAACTGAAGGAAGACTGGAGATTGATCCATCCTGTGTTGGATTGATTTTGGAGCTGGATGTTGAAATTCAGAAATGGTATTAAATAGCAATTAAATGCTATTAAATAGCAGCACGGACAGTCATGGTTTCCACCTAAGGTAGCTCTCCATTTAACGCTCCGTAGCCCTATCTCTATCATCTTCTCATATCCCACTTACCATTATGTACCGATTTAGATGAGACATGACTTCATAGTGCTGTGAGAGCTTTCAGGTCTTCACTAATTCACTACCCAGAGATCTGTGGCACAAGTGCGTCCCACCGTGCTCAAGGCACTCTGGGGGTTCAGGTGACAGCCCAGGATAACACATCTGAAAGAGCCTGGTTGGAAACTTGTGGTTGTCCTTGTCGCTGGGGTGGGAATGGGGCTGTCAGTGGTTTGAAAGGTCAGATGTAAAGGATGAGATCACCAGGACCGTGTTCAGCAAGGAAATAAGGCCACAAAATCCAGTGGATCATACTGGTTTTCATGAATGGGATAAATGGTGGGGTGAGGTGTTCCCAAGTCATCTGGGATTGTTGATAATTCCCAGTGCACCTGAATCCCTGGCTGGTTTCTCGGCCAGAGAACCTGGCTCAGAGGTCTGTGGATCCCTACCCAGCTGAGGGCCAAGCTGAGACTGGTTGGGTGTGCTGTAGTGGGAAATATGAGTTGAGCACATCCTGACCAAAGGATGACATCTGAGCCTGACATTTCTGAGCTTGTTGACACCCAGTACCCAGCCTCTCCAGCAGTGCAGGGCAAAGACTCCAGGGGAGCCATGGTCAACTCTGACCAGAGAGGTCAGAGGGTTGATGGGCCCTTCCTCTATTCTGCAAAGCTCACAGTTGCATTGTGCAGTGCCCAGCCTCATGGAAAGTTTGGGGAGAAGCTGAAAATTCAAACTTCAGTGACACCAGCCTTGTCTCCTTCTGGCCAGGGAGGTTTGGGATGAGGTTGTTGCTTATTTAGCAGCCTGTGTCTGGATGCAGGTGCTTACTTTGGGCTGGGTTTTACACCCACGCTCAAATCTGCTCTCAGGTCGAGCGGAAGCAGAGCAAGGTTGGCCTTGGTGTGGGTGGGATGGCCCCTGTCGGTGTGTTAAATGTGTTCCCTGTGCCGCAGAGAATGAGAAGTCTAATGAGGAGAAGCAGAAGGAAGAGGAGCTGGTCCAGCAGATACACAAGCTGGTGGAAATGCGCGATTTCCTGGTGGACGATGTGGAGTTTGAGAGGCTCAGGTAGCTGGTGCAATTTATTCCTTGCGCTGAGGACAGTGCAGTCTGTCTTCTGGTCTGTATCATGCCTTTCCAGATTGTCCTGAATGCCTTGCTGCTCCTTTCCTGAGTGCTAACCAATCTCTTGGTCACAGGGAAAGGGAAGAAGACAAAGAAATGGCAGAGTTCCTGCAAAGTAAGCTCTCCAAAAGCTACCTCCAGAAAGCAAGTAGGTGGTTGATGAGTTTTATTCCCTGTATTGAACCTCCCTGCGAGTTTCTTCCCATTCCTAAGGACACTGAACCCAAGATTTCATTGCTCTGCAAGGGGCTAGTTTCCCCGGAAGCCATCTGTTGCTGGAGGAGGGCGTGGGGAAATGACAACTGGGGGATGGTGGTGCTTGAGATCACATTGTGGAAATGTCCCAAGTTGGTACAGATGTTATGCTTCCATTTCCCAGCCAGCATGTCCCACAAGAATGGGGATGGGTAGATCTCCTTTTAGGGCTGGTATACTTCATCTGACCCTTTCCAACCTTAGATTTCATCACACCATTAGCTAAGATCATAAGTCGTGGTATCCACCCCATCCTCCTTTCTTCCTCTGATGGCTACCCTCTTTGCTGTGCCTCCATCATTGCCCAGTGGGGAGCATTTCCAGCCTCGGGTCCCTATGCCTGCAGCACACATGGCAATGTGCCTCCAGGATGCAGAACCTCATGCCCAGCTGTGGGTCAGAAGAGGGTCAGCATCTTAGCCCCGAAAGGAGCTCTAAGAAGAAGCGATGGGCCTGTGCTTTTGTCACTGGGCAGACATTGATTCCTCTTTCCATAGCTCCTGTCAAAGAGAAGAAAATGACTTCCAGGGGGCAGCAAACCTCCGCACCATACATGACCAAAACAGGCCTCACCCTGCTCAAGGAGTGCTGTGGCTTCACCTGCTCCATCATGTAGGCCAGCTCCCAGCTCCTCTGCACAGGACATAACCATGGTAGAGTATGCATCCCGGGAAGCTGGGCTGGGAAAGAGGGAGGTCTCTTGGTGTCCTCAAACAGCCAAGTGTGGGGTGGGTGAGGGCTGGTGTCTGGGACACACGCAGCTCCTGGTGCTGCAGAGAGATCCACCAGGAGGCAGCCCTGCTCTGGGGGGCTGGCATTGCAGAAAAGTGCTGGAGCCTCACCAAATCCCAGGAGAGGGTCTGGAAGGGAAGCAGCAGTGGTTGTGTCTTGGAGGATGATGAGGGGATGGAGGGAGCTGGGTGGAAGAGGTAGAGAGCTGGAGGTCAGGGAGGAGCAGGGCCAGGCACACTGCAAGTTGCGTACCCAGACACCAAGGCATCTCCTTCTAACAGGAGTTGTTGGGCAGATGTACCACTGCTGTGCATACCTGGTGCTCATGGAGTTACACCACCAATGCCTTTGTCTTGTCATAACGTCTTCTCTGAAAACCTAAGAAACAACCATGCCTTTCTGTCCTTGAGGGTCCTTCTCATTGAGCCTCCCACTGCTCCTTTTCAGCAGGTTGCAGTTAAATCACTGGCATCTGCTGACAGCCTCAGGTGCCCGGCCATAAAGTGATGTGCCCATTGTTTTTCAAACAGAGTTTGCCAAGGGCCAGGCTGTGCCAGTTGGGCAGGACTATCCTCCAGCCACCAAGAGGCAACCAGACAAATCCCCACCCATTTGCCAGTGGTTCAGGACATAAACCCTTTCCAAACATTATCACTTTGTACAAGTGTCAGTGAGTACCAGACCCATAGAGAGGTGCTTCTTGCCAATGCAGCCTGGTGTGGCCTTCTCCACCTTAGAACCATAGAATCAGAGTATGGTTTGGGTTGGAAAGGTCCTTAAAGATCATTGAGTTCCAATCCCCTGCCCTGGGCAGGGACACCTCCCACCACACCAGGGTGCTCCAAGCCCCCTCCAACCTGCTCTTGAACCCCTCCAGGGATGGGGCAGCCACAGCTTCCCTGGGCAACCTGGGCCAGGCCCTCACCACCCTCACACCAAAGAATTTCTTCCTGAGATTTCATCTGAACCTCCCCTTTTTTGGTGTCAAACCCTTCCCTCTTGTCCTATGGCTCCCCTCCCAGATCCAGAGTCCCTCCCCATCCCTCCTGAAGTCCCTTTAGGGACTGGAAGAGGCTCTAAGGTCTCCCCAGAGCCTTCTCTTCTCCAGGCTGAACCCCCCCAACTCTCTCAACCTGTCCTCACAGCAGAGGTTCTCCAGCCCTCCCAGCATCTTTGTGGCCGACTCTGGCCCCACTCCAACAGGTCCATGTCCTTCTGCTGTTGGTGGCCCCAGAGCTAGAGGCAGCACTGCAGGGGGGTCTCCCCAGAGCAGAGCAGAGGGGAAGAATCCCCCCCTCGCCCTGCTGGCCCTTGGAGCACCTTTGTGGCCTCCTCTGGACTCACCATGTCCTTCCTGTGCTTATCCCAGGAGGAGGCTGAAGTGACCAGTCTCACAGTGGCAGTGTGGCTCAACACTCAGGAGTTAGTCTCCTTGGCGTTAGGCACTCCATAAAGCAGGGTTGGCTCTCTAGCCATTGGAGAAGGGAGGCACCAAGGCGATCCCACGTTCGCAACCATGGTTTCCCATCTCTTGCCTTTCCTCCCCAGGTCTCCAGACAGAGTCCACAATCTGCTCTCCTCCGAGAGTTTCAACTTCCTGTCATTGTTGATGCTTCCCACTGCGGCACCACCACCGAAGGGACTTCCCAAGCAGGCTGGTGCAAGCTTGAATGATGGCATGTGTCCTTGGTGCCATGTCAATGGTCGTCTCCTCCATGACATTAACAAACACTGAATTCCACCCGAGCTCAGCTTGGAAGAGGTGTGTGCAGCAACAGCAAGTGAGTCCATGACAAAGAGGACCAGTACAGTCCTTCACCTGGACAGAGTAACAAAAAAAAGCACTGGGAGCTAATGTTTGGAGAGCATGGTGCTCCACTGTTCAAGACATGCTGTGGCCAAAGATGATGTCACATCTTCAGCCTTGTACCACCTTGTGAGTCTCTCTGGGATGATTCCTGAGGACTCTTGCTGGGGAATATCTCTGTTCTGGGTTTCGTTGTGCTTGCACCGATTTTATTGCAAAGTGCTCTGTGGCTCTGGGTAGAGCTGAGCAAAGTGTGAAGGGCAGTCCCCAGAGACAGCTGAATGAAGGGCTAATTCGTGAAATCATCACCTGAGCACAAACCTGGTGCACTGAACTACGGGCAGATGAGTTGCTTCCCCCATCTCACTGTTACTGGATTCCGTTTTCAGCTCCAAGAAAAAGGAGGAAATTAGAGCAAAGAAGGAAAATCCAGAACGGGGCAACACACAGAAGGAAGTGAAAACCAAACAGGAGTCTGGAAAAGTGTCAGGGGAAGGTGGAGAGGAGCAGATGAGAGACACTTTCACTGCCAAGAGGGCATGCAATCCTACCCTCCAGTGCCCCAGCCAGCACCTCTGGGCTTGGCACCATGAGCTTGACATAAAATCCTGTGCAAACTACTCACTGCACCCTGAGGTCACCCACTGTCTCAGTTCATCTTGTTCCTTCTAAGCACCCTTGTGTGCTGAGATGGCACAACCAGAGCTGCTAATGTCCATCGCATCAGGACAGGGGCTCTCTCTCTGGATGAGATGACCTTCACATCTCCTGCCCTGCACTTCTGCCCTGTAGGCTTCTATGGCTTTACTGGATGTCCTGGGTTGGCCTTCCATTTGGGTGGCTGCCCAAGAGGTCTGGTCTGGCCAAGATGGTGACTCCTCCAGCTCAGTCCTGCTGCATCTTTCTGTAGGGTCTTGAGATGATGTTCCTGCCTGGGTCACTGCCCAGCATGCCCGTGACACTGAGATGGTCACAAGCCACCTGGCTCTTTCCATTGCACCTGATAGCACATTCACCCTTATAAAACACATCCTTATAAAACACAATGTAGATGGGAACCTTCCTGGTGCAATTCTATAAGCAGGTCCAAGCTCCTTCTGCATTTCTTTATCAGCACTGCCAGAAATCCCAGTGTGTGGGAACCTGTTCTCTAACCTTTGCTCTTGTCCTTCCTGAACAATCTCCTCCCCATATGGATCTTACCAGTGGCCAGAAAAGTCCATAAACTAAACCAGGACTCACAGACCAGGGTGTAAGGCCCAAATGGGCCAATGTGGTCATCTGCAGTACCTGGGCACCTGGCCATTTCTAGAAAACTTGACCCTGCTTTGGTTCATGTCACCTCTGAGTTGACTTCAATCAGTCTGTAGCCTGCTTATATTTTGTGCTGCTTATTGTTAATGACCTACAGCATCCTACAAACCCCACCTGCCAGTTCCTGTTGCTCTCCTCGCTTGTGGGAGGCTTCAGCATGGGCTAGAGGAAGCACCCTGTAGATCACAGGGACACATTAAGTCACAGAGAGCTCCTCTCTGCTTTGTCAACTGTGTGTAATGGAGTGAGGTGCACTACATATTTGGGGCTGTTGTCCAAGCAGGGGTGACAGGGCATCATCAGTAGCATCCGTCTTGGAGTTGATGGAACAGATTGGGCCACTTGCTCTTCCAGAAACTGTCCAGTGGCCACTTTGCTTGGTCACTCTGCAGTCATGCACATGGTGCAATACTGGTGTTTTCTTTTATCCCTACAGACCAAAGGCTCAAGACCTAGAAGACTCCCCCTCATTGTCCTTGATTTCCCCAGGGTCTTCTTGGGAAGGGTGATTGACTGAGCCAGTTTGGTTGGTTGGACCGAGAGGGAGCCAAATGCAAGGAATAGCCCTTGATTCAAAACCTGTGTCCCTAATTCATCCCTGCCTCCACCCCACAAAGCCCCAAGACCCAGACTCCAGCTGCTGAGGATTGAGGTGGGCAGGGAGGATGTCTGAGGGGCAATGGGCAAGGTCCTGGCCTGTTTTGTTTTGTGTTTGCTGTCTATGCTTGTGTGGCTGGTCATGGAAAAGGAGACAGGCTGCTGTCCTGGCCACATGATATGTCTGGCCTGTATGTTAACTGATGGCAAAGGTGCGCAGCGACACGGGAGCGACACTGTTTCATGTGCATTGATTTCAACCCAAACAAATAAATGTCTGTTGGAAGTTTGGTTCATAGATATTTTCCTTGCCTGGGATGTTTGCAGAGAGGTGTGTCAGGCTGTACCACAGCTGGTTGGTTGAAGAGGAACAGATCCTAAAAAGTCAGGCAGGACTTTGGAGCTCCCTGGTATGCCAGGAGAACGGAGCAGCTCCTGCAGCAAGATATCCAACCCTTCCATTTCTGGCTCCTGACCTCTGATATTTAACTTTTGGACCGGGCTGAAAAATCTTTCGAAAAGCAAGAAACTCTCTTCATGAGTTAATATCCTTTGATGATCAGAGCCTTTAATATCCTTTGATGATCAGAGCCCTGAACTCTTCTGGTATATTTGTTCACTGATAACAGCCTTCTGTCCTCACCAAGCCTGAATGGTAGGGTTAATCGAAGGGTTGTGGAACATTAAATGTCTTCTATATGTGGCACTTTGTTTAACGGAGCACTGAAGGGGGTCTGGCTGCACCAGCTCTTCTCTTGCTTGGCCCCTTGACTCTTCCCCTCCTGTACCCCAGACCCCAGGAGCTCTCAGGAGGAGCAGGACCTGTCTGGCCCGAAAACTGAAGGGTCTTCTGCGTTTGGGAGTTGGCTGTCATATGAGAAGCACTGCATGGTAAACGTGCTGGAGATATAAGAAGCACTGCATGGTAAACGTGCTGGAGAAGGCAAGGAGGCAGGAGATGGGCCAGGTAGGAACAGAGAGGCAGGAGAGACTCTGGGGGTCTCCTCAGTTGTGTAGGACCAGGGAAGCTCACAGTCGTGCTTTTATGCCAGCGACTGCTGAGAAGGGACCCCTCTGCACCCACATCCTCTCTTGGGTCGGGTGTCTGGAAACTGCATGCATAAAACCAGTGCTCTAATTCAGCTTTAATGACTTCCATGTCTTTTCCATCTGGCACCCAACGGTGTTCGGCATGTCAAATACCAGATGATTCTAATCATGGGGTTAAGAAGCCAGTGATGTCTTCTGAATTCATTGCTGAAGACGGTGGTCAGCGCTGGCACAGGGCTGTCCCTGTAGTTGGTCTCAAGGCGAAAGCATCCTGAGGGATCTGGAGCTAACAGTCCCTTTCTTACAGCCGTGTTCTGTGTCACAGCCTGTCCCCATTGAGTGACAGGGACCGCTTGGTGGCCCCTCTGTGTCTGGTGGCTCTGGGGCACAACC
This sequence comes from Gallinago undulata, assembly GCA_026546715.1. Taxonomy (NCBI): domain Eukaryota; kingdom Metazoa; phylum Chordata; class Aves; order Charadriiformes; family Scolopacidae; genus Gallinago; species Gallinago undulata. Next base: position 25,738,531 of record JAOTQQ010000003.1, on the reverse strand, counting down.
CCCCCCCGCCATGGAAATCCCACCATGGGCACTGGGGCAGGGCTGTCCTGCAGAGCAGGGAGCACCAGCGTTGTCAGTTCATGCCCACGCCGATGGAATAGCAGGCTGCTCCAGAGGAAATGTTGACACAAGTCCAGATTAAACCAATAACAACATCACCATGTTCTGGGGGTTTTCCATCAACAAGAGGCAAAACAGACTGCAGATTTAGCCAATTCTTTAATTATCTCTTCTCTGAGCCAAGAGAAAGAAATCTTACCCAAAAAACCCACCCAAACTCAAAAAACACAATGCAAACAAATCCAAACCCTGCAATTCCCCGAGAAGGCAGGCTATTAACACAAGAAAAAACCCTTGTTTATTATACACAGCATCACAGAATTGAAACCCTGGTACCTGATTAGGTGATTTTAGTCTTTGCTTCCATGTCCCACAGCATCATGAGTCAGACTGGTTTTGCTTTGCCCAAGAAAGTGAATAGAGCTGGTAGGAGCTACATCTCTGCGATGCTCAGGGCACTGTGCTCAGGCAGGGGGTCCTGCCATCTCCTCTGCTGGTGCCGAGATTCCTGAGCCAGTGGGATGGCTCCAGCAGGCAGAAGAAGGGGAGCATGGTGGATAGCCCAGGAAACCCTGGCAATCCTGATGGTCCCCTCTCTGGAGCAGGACTTTTGGACCAGCACAGCTCCAGCTTGGCATCTGTTGGCATCTCACAAGTGGTGAGAGCAGAACTTGTCTTTCTGCTGGGCTGGGGAGGCCTTGGCTGGCTTTGCCTTAGCTTAGGTTAGAGGGTTTCCCTCCTTTCCAGCTCCTCAGGGAAAGAGCAAAGGAAGGATGAGTTTCATAGGCTGAACCAGTCAGTGCCTGTAGTCCCTGGTTACTCCTCCACACAAGCCTGACCAAGGATCCCTTCACCCCCGTCACGACAGTGCACACATGGGGTGCCACCTTGTCCCCTTTACCCTGTGGGTATCATCTCTTGCCAAGCCTTCTTGAAGAGGCATCTTTAGGAGCTCCTAGTCATGTGAGGAGAGGTGAGAACCTCAGGTTATGTAGACATGTTGTAGCCACCCAGGGCACAACCTCTGCTCCATGAGATGGCTAGGACCTGTCCAGCATACCCATATGTGTAAGGACACAGAATCAATTGGGCTGAAAACTTAAAATGGGCTGTTGTGGTGCTCACATCTCTCTGAGTGCACTGCTGGCTATGAAGATCACCAGGTGTGGCTCCGACCAGCACCAAAACTCCTCTGGAGCAGTCAGGGAAATACCTTCTTGTCCTGCCTTGCACGTGGGCCAAGGCCAGAGACAGCATCTCTTCTGTGCCAGCCCCCTCTGTCCTTCCAGCAGCTTGGCTGGGTCTAATCCAGACTGGTGTTAGAGACAGCTTTGTCCCACCACCCTGCTTATGACAAAGACTGGGAGATCTCGGGATAACTCCCTTCCCCTGATGTGCCCACATATGACTGGGCTCCTGGCTTCTCTCTCCACTGGCTTGTCTGTGATTCCAGAGGTGGAGAGCCTGACGTTGTCCTTTCAAAGAGCTTGCTCTGGTGGTCAGAAGGTTAATGCTGCATTTGAGAGCAATGCCATCTGTCCAGATCTATGGAGAAAGAAGAGTTAGTTGCAATGCCTGGCAATCTGAGAAACCTGGGACTTGAGTGTGGCTTACTCATGCTTGGGTAAGGACTTTGCGTTCTCAGGAGGGGATCCTCTGTCTTTGCTGTGCTGGTGTCGCACAAATGGCACATAAGAAAAGGTAAAATCTGCCCTCAAGTTTCAGTCATTCCTCTCTGACTTCCTAAAACCAGGCATTCCACTATGTGGGCACATAGATGGGACCACAGAACCAAGTAGTTACAGCAAATGATGCTGCAGAGCACCATCCATACGTGCTGTGGCTCCATGTTCAGGATGGTGGGGACTGCTGGGGCAGAGCAGGTGCAGACGGGACATCAGGACCAGTCAGGAGCACAGGTCTTCAACTTCGAGGAGAGCTGTAAGGGACATGCTGAACGTGGTGTACTGGCTGGCAGATGGACACTACCAGGCCCACTCTGGTGAATGAAAGGAAGGACAGATTGCCCAGAGAGGTGGTGGAGGATCCATGCCTGAAGACATTCAAGGTCAGAGCTGATGAGGCTCTGAGCAATCTCATCTAGTTAAAGATGTCCCTGCTTACTGCAGGGGTATTGGACGAGATGACCTTTAAAGGTCCCTTCCAACCCAGCACATTCTATGATTCTATGAAAATACATTGAAACAGATCAGAAAGTGGACCAATGTGTCTCAACTTTCTATCTTGTGCTGAAGGTTCCTCAGAGGAGCTCAGCTGCCTGAGCAGACAAGTCTCTGAACTGGCCAGCACTCAGTGTCTGAAGGAGTTCAGGAAACCTGGCCCATCAGTTTGTCTTCTCCATAAGCCCATCCTGGAGGTAGCTGTGCCTTCAGACCATCACTCGCAGAGTGGCGGGCTCAGAGCTACAGCCCCCTGTCTTCCTCAGTGCCTGGGCAGAGCTGCTCCTCTCCCATTAGCTCCCAACAGCTCCCACCAGCTGCCACCAGTGAGATGCATCAAAGTGGGTGAGGGGGTGGCTGCGGGCGGAAGGAGAAGAGAAAGCTGAGTCACCTCTCAGGATGGGTGTAAATGCTTCTGGTCCCTTTGGATATATCACTGCCGAGAGGAGATGCAAGGGCACAAACGTGCAACATCATCTCTGCTCGGATGAGTCATGAGTTGACTTTTCCAGTGCGGGCAGCGGCTCTTGGTATCATCACCAGTGTCTCAGTGAGACATTTACCAGCCTCTGGGACCCCTGAGGGCCTCAGCAAGGTTCACTCTCTCCTGCTTGGTTTTTTCCTCTCTCTTCTGCTGCTGTGTATTTGGTCTCACAGGAGAGCAAGGATGGCCAGCAAATGAGGATGCTGCTGACTGTGGGGTGAAGGCTCTCAGATCCAGCCCTGGCATGGGGACCTGCTGTCTCCAAGGAGGTGACATGCTCCCCATGAGGCCCAGTCCCAGGGCTGAGCACTAGATTGCTCCATCCACACAAAAAGAAATATATTTTCTTCCCATTGAGAAATCAGTCTTTACTGGCCTGAAGTGCTCTGCACCACTTGCCTCTCAAGGCCACCTCCATGGTCCCAGCCACAGCAGAGGATGCAGACAGGATGAAGGTATCTTCTTGCTGGGGAAGGAGTTCCCAGAATGGCAGGAGGAAGTGTGTGCCTTTCAGGATTTGTGGGAAGTTCTTCTTGTGCAAGGAATCACTGCAGACCTGCAACCCCCATGTAGGGTCTTGACCAAAGGCAAGGGAAAGCCTCCCATGTACCCTTATCCCATCTCTTGAACCATCTTATCTCCCTGAGCATCCCCCAGAACATGCCCCCAAAACCCTCAGCTCCTGTCCCTAAGCCACTCTGTTGACATGGCAGCTAAATGTCCCCTCCTTCTGGATGGCCAATGGGTAAGAAACCAGCCTCTTCCCAACTCTGCCATTCACCTCCTGGGTGACCCATGGCTCCTCTACGCTGCTGCTCCTCCCAGGCTGGGCATCTCTTTCTTCCTTGCACCCTGAGGGTCCTTGTGGCAAAGACTGTGGCCTTGTGTGTTCCACACACCAAGTGGAGGAGAGCCGAGACCCCGGTACTGGTTTCATGGTGACTTCCACAGGACATTAATCTGACCTCCTGCCACAAGAAGCAACATGGCTCTTGGCAATCATCATCATCGTGGGGCTTCCAGCCCACTGCAAGGAGGTGTTAATGCCCAGGGGCTCTGCAACCCTTTCCTCACCTGGCAGGGGTGTGGCTGCCTGCGTTCAAGGCCAGCTCTGATGTGGGACAGCCATGTAAGCTGGGATCAGACTGCTGGAAAAAGACAAGGCATGAGAAGGAGCTGGAGCCTTCTCTGGAGCTTCCCCTGCTGTACTTGGGAGCTGCATTCACAGTTAGGTCCTTCCCCTTGGCTCTTGCCTTGCAGGTGAGCCTGTGCCCAGCCCTGTTCCTGGCTGATTCTCACCTTGCTTTGCTGATGTGATGTTCTGGCTTGACTTTGGACCAGCCTCCTTACTGCAGACTGGTGTTGGAATCGTTGGACACAGCCATGGACCTCTCTGTTCTCACTCGCAGACCATGGGGCTGGATCTTCCCATCGGTGATGATATCTTCCTGCCTGCTTTGCTTTGAGCTCGTTCCCTTGAGGAGCAGCCCACTCCTGCCCCTCTCCAACCATCATTATCTCTGCTTTACAGAATGAACATAATATAATCATTAAAGTGTAGGCACATGGTGGCTGCGTAAAGTTGCAACAGCTTTTACTTTTCCCTGCCACTCACCTCCCACCGCTCAGGGGATCTGTTCTGAAGAACATGGGGCATGTCGTGGCCCACACTGCATTTACGTGTCAAGGCTTCAGAGAGAAATGAGCTCTTCCTCCACATATAGCAGCTGAGAAACAATTATTGCCCTGGCCTCTGCCATGGAGGCTTTCACTGTTGTGTTTTCTTCTGCACTGGCATCACACCGAGGACATTGCCCAGTGTCATTTTCTGCTGATGGATGGTAACTCGCTGGTCTTCAATGGCCCAACAGGGCTCTGAGCTCAAGAGGATTGAGGGAAATTGGATTTCCATGATGAGTTCTTCTTGAGACCTGGCCTAAAGTACTATGTTTCTAATTGAGTTTATTCCTATGAATTCAAGCCTGTAGAGAAAGCAATAGCACATACACAGGGGGAGCATCCTCTGATCAGACTCTGCACCAAGGGTTCCTGCCCCAAACTCATCCTCCCTCTGCTTTCCAAACAGGCAGCCAGCACCAGCCCTGGGGCATCTGTTTTCCTTGCCACTCAGGAAAACACGGATTTGGAGAAGGAAGGGGGTTAATCAGTGTCTGGAAGGAAGGAGTCAGGTGCCTGAGCAACCCCCAGGCATTACAGACATGGACCAACTGGACTCAGACACATTAGCTGAATCCACTGGCTCGGGACAGGAGTAACCCCTGGAGAGAAGGCAGCAAGAGCATGTGATCAATGTTCTCTTGCCTCAAAATCCATAAACTTGTCATTGAGTCCTTGATCCATTAAAAGGCCCTCTCCAGAAGACTCTGAGCCATTTTTAGTCCTTTTGTTCATCATGTTGGCACTCGCAAGGAACAGCTAAATGCTTGGTGCAATAGCTTTGGCTGGTTCATCCTTCACCTCTACCCATTCTCCATGCTTTCCCTAAGAGCTTGAAGGGAAAGGTGAGTTTTGGCATGTAGCACGTGGCTGTGCAGAGAAATCCAAGTCCATGGATGTGCTGGGTGTAGTGGTGGAAAATCTCTGAAGCTCTTCCAAAGCACAGTCCTTCCATCCCGTTGTGATGTCCCTCTCAAATAACCCAGAGCTTAGGCTGAGTGGGAGATCCAAATGTGAACTTTTCTACTAATCCCTATGTGAGACTACATTCCTGCCCCAGCCTGCTCTCCCTATTTTGCATGCCTTGCTGGGATACTGTTCTCCTGCAACCAGAATCCCATCTGTCAGGGAAGGCACTCCAGTGGCGGCTGGGTGAAGCTCTGGGATGGAGCTGCTCTGATGATTCCAATCCTCACAGGAAATTAAGAGACACCTTACACAATTTGATTATTTTTAATAGCATAAGAAGTGTTCAGGACAGAAGAGACAGGAAGGTATGAAGCTTCACTGGTGTAACCTATGTTGCAGTCTACAATATCTGTAGGGCCCTCTGTCCTCCTATTTTCTTTCCCACTCTGCTGAGCTTTTGCTGGCCGAGCAGGTCATGTTGGTGTGTCCCTTACAGCTCCGTAGGTGTAGATGCTCACTGGCGGGTGTGCATGTCCTTCTGTTTCCCCTCCATAGCAATGTCTGTGAGGTCTTGGAAAAATTGCTGAATCTAGGGTGGGGAAGAGAGATGACATTGCTCAGAGAAGGTATGGGAACGGGAGGCAGAGGGGAACTTGTTGGCCCTTTTGGAGGGCAAATTTCACCAACCAAACTGAGCAGGAGGATAAGGCGTTTGCCTTGCTGAATCTGCACCACCAGAATGGGCTGTGGTGGGTGAGTCTGAGCTCAGGACAACAGTGAATGAAACCAAACCTTGGCCATGTGTTGATCTGCACTCCCTGCATCTCCTGCCCCAGCCTGCCTGGTTCCCACTCCTTCTGCCCCCACAGGGACCCACACCCTGCTCCACCTCCTTGGTTGAGGCTGCTTTGCCTGGTGTCTTCTAAACCATTCCCCTTGCCCAAAGGAGAGCCCAGGTGAAAAGTCTCATGGGCACATGGATTTCTCTGGGCTCTTCCCTCCCTTTGGGCAGCTGAGGGTCACTATTGCTCCTCTTTCTGGGCAAGAAGAAGGGAACTAGCCTGGCTCTACCATGTCCAGCTGTCTGTGGCTGTCATCCACCGGCACATTCAGGTTTGCTTTCAGCTGCGTGCTTACACACTGGAAGAGGTTGAGGATGGCCAGCTTGATGGTCCCCAGTTCCTGGATTTTCTTGGCAGCCTTGTTCTGGATGTCAGCCCAGCGAGTCTCCTGAGAGGAGAGGAGATATGCAACATGGGGAGGTGCCCCAGCAAGAGCTGCTTCAGCACTGTAGACCCTGGCTTGGAGACACAATAATTTCACACTCATCTATTTTGCTAGGAAGAACCTGTCATTGCCCAGGGCTGAGCTGGAGGTGGTTCAGCTTGGTGTGCTGGAAGCAGATCCAGGAACCACCACAGCTGCTCCTTGCCCTAGGAACCTGCCCATCTCTTGGCCAGCTCCTGCATTCCTCCCGCTGGCAGGTCCTCCCTGCATTTGCAGTCCCCTCAGCAGTACTAGCTGATACCCAACACATCCCTCTGCCACCCTCCGAGACCAGGGGCTCTCCAGCTTTGCCTGAGGGCACCCAACTCCTGGAGCCTGGAGTATCCAACAAGGGAATTTGGAATCCCCCTCAGAATGATGCAAAGGGAGCAGAGGCCAGCAGAGCCAAGGACATTTTTGCACCTGAGCTACACATTGATTTGCCTCATTACAGCCCAGTTTGCCACCAGTCCTGTCACTTTTGGACTGGTAAGGAAGAAGGAAAAGTGGTGAGCCCTGGTGGGCAGATGCTGAATGAAAGGATAAAAACAAATAATAAAAATCAGCAAAACCAACTACACTCTGAGGCCTAAGTCATGACCAGGGGAGACCACAAGACATGCCATACTGAAGCCTCATTACAATGATGGTGCTGCAAGGAATGGTGAATGGGAAGGAGTATGACCCAGCTAGACATAGCCAGTGGGCATGTGGTGGAATATTCTTGGATTTTGCACCAAGGCAGACCTCCCCAGAGCCTGGTTAGATTATCTCCTTTCACTATGGTTTCAAGCAAGAAATGAAAGATCATGATGGCTTTGCGAGGGCCTTGTTTTAACCCCTGATGTAACCTGCTCCAGACCTGGTCTGTCATTCTTCATTCTATAACCCCTTGGAGGGATGTAATTAAGTAACTCCTCCAATCACAAGGACTGCTACTGGGCATTGCCATGACCCTGTGGCTTAGGGGTGAGCCATCAACTGGTCCTGTCACAGACAAGCCTTGGAGATTTTCCCCTGCTCAACCCACATTTACTCACCCAGGAGAGGATGTCACCTTGAGCCTGGCCAAAACGTTGTTGGAGCTGCACCAGCTCGTTTTGGTACTGCAGGATCTCAGCTTCTTTCTCTTCCCTGTACTGGTCCAGGAGCACCTTGGCTTGTTCAGACATCTCCTTGTGCCCATGTTGTGACTGCAGCAGGTCCTTTCGCACCTTCAACAGAGTCTTGTGGCGCCAAATGACTTCCTGGATCTCCTCAAACTGCAGCACAGGGCTCCTGGTGTTAGTAAGCCTCCTGCCCTCCCCTCATCACGATTGCAAGTCTCATGCTGTTTTGCACCCTGCCTTGACCAGGAACAACACCTTCCCCAGATGAAAGACCTTCCCTTCTTGATGAGACTATTGCCCCAACTGGTTTGTGAACATTGCCACATCCTTGTATGATGACATCCCGCTGTGCCAGTCTCAGGGATGTCACTGCCATAAGCATGGGGAGATATTGCACCTCTTCCCCAGGTGAGCAGTGCTGTGATAAAACACAAAGAACAACTGCAACTGACAGTGTCAGGTCACCTACACATGGGAGGGGGCAGCTGGGACTGCGGGAGTATGAGTGATACATGGAATGATGCTTTGAGAGAGACATCCTTGAGAGAGGGCACAGCTTTTTTGACAACTGCCTAGATTCCCATTCCCAGGCAGCTTTTCACTTCTCCCAAACTATCAGTGTGACATGAAACAGTGACACAAAGGGGTTCCTATTCCCCTCAGCCCCATGCCTTTCCCCCTTCTAACAGTTTTTCTTTGGTTTTCTCAAGCCTTCACCGCCTTTTCTGTTCTTCTCTCCTAACTCTGGTCCCCTTGGCTCGCCTTGGTTGCAGGGAATCTCCTCCCATCCCATCTGAGGTCTCTGGGTTTGACCAAGTCTTATGATTTCCCTGGAATTGCCTATCTCCTATAGGTTTAACATCCATGTAAGGCCCTCCCTGAGGCCGTGATCTGTCTCTCTCATGTCCAAACTCACCTGTGAGATCTTCACCACATCCTCCAGGTATTTGTTGAAAATAGAGTACTTCTGCAGTCTGTTGCAGAGTTTCTGGTGTATATTTCTCATGGCTTCCAGTTCCTCCTTAACTCTCAAAACCTCACTCTCCTTAAGCATCTTCTTCTCTCTCTCTTTGCTGGCTTTGTTCAGAGCTTCAATTCGCATCTTATCATTTTCCTAGTGGTGTTTCCCCCACCAACACACACACAGAGGGAAAGGAAGGCAAGGGAAGATGGAGCTGGGTCACTCAACAGCAGTGGGAGAAGGTACCTTCACAGAGGAGAGACCAATACTGGAGCACCCCGGGACTATTTTCACTCCCTGTTTAACAGTACCATCCCTCTCACATTGACCCTTTGGTCTTGGAGACAGGCATCTGGGATGGCACTCTGATTTTCAGACCTAATGGTATCTGTCCCTGGAAGACACCTGGGTGTCAACAGTGAGGACAGGCTCCCTTCTGGGGAGATGCCTGGGGCCTCCAGGAGATCACACTGGTACAGGACAACCTCTCTCCCACCCAAGTCCCACCAGGCCTTTCCACATCTGTGGTACAAAACCCCATGCCCTGCCAGTCCTGTTCCTCACACCTGCAGGCTAAAGGGAGGCTTGGACATATGTGGTGGCCCAAGATTGTTTCCCCAATGGAGGGGACATGTCAGGGTCATGTCAGGGTCATGTCAGTTGAGTGGGTGTACCTTTAAAGTCCTCTCAGATTTCTCCATGTTGGTTTTCAGCTGAGCCTCTTTCGCGTGGACGTCCCTCCATCGGCAGCTTATGACTTTCATCTGCTCCCTGAAGTCCTGGCAACACCAGAGTGCGTGTGACACGGCTGCCCTCATCTGGGGCCAGTCCCCTGCCTGCTGCTGCCCTCCAAAAAACTACAAGCCCTGCTGACCCTCCCATCTTTCTCACCTCTTGCTTCAGCTCCAGACCCTTTTGCATCTGTTCAACTTGTTTCCTCTTCGCCTGGAGGCGAAGAAACGGAGAGGGGGTGTCCTCCTCTGTCAGTCTGAGTTTTCTGTCATGGAAATTTTCCTCGAGGTTAGACACTGGGTCCAGTACCTTGGGAGGGGGCGTTGGCTTGCTCTGCCCTGTCACCCCACTGTTTCCCATGTGGGGTGGCAGGGCAGAGCAACCCAAAATTGTCTCAGATGCTATCTGGCAGCATGGTCTTCCCACCCCTCCCCAGCAGGGATCCCACTGACAGGGCAAGGGGGTGTTACTGGGGGGAGGGAGGGAGGGCTGGGGAGGGAAGGTACAGGAGGAGCCTGAAGTAGTGGAGATAAGGGATGGGAATTTTTCCTGGTGGTGGAGGAGGGATGGAAAAGACAGGAGAAGAGGATGGAGGGATTAGAGGCAGGTGGAGGAGCCCCCTCACCTGATCAAGGGCAGGCAGTTCACCTTGTACTGCATGTGAAAATAGGCTGCCAGGTCCTCATCGCCCATGTTGGCCATTGCTACAGCTACCAGTAGGGCCCAGAGAGCCCAGATTCTCCCAGTGCTACTCCTCTCCCAAGCAAGCCCAGGAGCTCCTCTGCAAGCCTGAAGGCTTGGTGGTGCATGGGAGAGCCAGCCAGGCAGTGGACAAGCCCCTGGGTGCCTCTTGCCTCCTCTTTCCCAGGACCTTCCTTGCCCCAGTTGTGCCTGTGGCCACCAGCTCTTTGTGGCCAGTTGGTGTGAAACAGTTGCTGGGGGCAGTTGGAAGATGCTCAGGCAGTTACTTGGCAACTGCAGCAGGGTGGTGGTCGCCATGCTAGCAAGGGGGACTGACCACCATGTCCAGGACCGGCACTCTTCAGCACTAAAGCAAAGCGAAACAAATGCAGATTTCTTTCCCTTCCCCTCACTTTCTCTGGTTCTTCCTCTGCTAAAAATCAGCCCCTGAGTCCTGAGACCTCTGCTGTGTTGGGCAGGTATTTCAGTGCCCCAACATCTCTCTCACGGTCTCAGGGCTGAGGGCAGGAGCTCAGTCCTTCTCTCCCAAAACACCAGATGGAAAGACAGTTAAACTGAGGGCACATGCTCAGGGATGCTTGGTCACTGTTATCACCCACGGTTCCCTCTCTGTGTGGGACTGAGGTCTACTGTTCCCTAAAACTTAATAGATTTTTAAAAATTATTATTTATTTTATCCCCGTCCCCCCGTCCCCGTACCCCCCCAAGGCATTTGTGCAAGGTCCATTGCCCAAAATACAGCGTGGTATTTATAGGAAAACCAACAGATGATGGTGACCTTGGGGTCTGCTCCTCATAGGACATTTCACCTTCTGAGGTCAGTCTCTGGCTTCCACACTGGCTTAACATGCAAAAGCATTTCTGTGAGCTACCGAGGCTGAAACACTCCTGGCTTGAAGGGGAGAAGTCTTCATTTCTGTCACAACCCTGACTTGCACTGGGGAAATTGTTTTCAGGTGAATGTCACCCCTTGGACATTTTATAAACCAGTAGGAGCTGGGGAAAGTCCACCGGACTCCACTGTAAACAGCACGGAGATGTCTGGTACCTGCCGCAGGGCCAGGAGCTGGGGCAGAGACTGTCTGGTGTGCTCTGTCATGCAAGCAGAGCCACAGAGCCATGTGTGTCATTGTCCTCTGGTGGCTGCACGGTGCTGTCTGAAATTAAAAAAAAACACAAACCCTACAGTTTTGGGGAGAGCAGTCTGAGGGAGGCCCTGGGCACCAGCATCAGCACTTCAAGCAATTACACCTCATTATCATTATGAATAATTGGAGACAGACGTTTCCAAGGGGAAGCACTGGCTGACTTGCCAGCCTAACGGAGAATCCCCGTTGTATGACACCTTGTCGTGCGAATGACAGATGGGCTCCAGGGAGCAGGTGACTTCATCATGCACCCTCCCACTTGTTGGGCACCTGTAAAACATGAGGGGCTGCCCCGGCCCCTGTGTCATTGCTCCTGAGGAGGTGCTGCCCTTCCACAACAAGGATAGAAACCACAGCCCATAATAAAATTCCTGGGGTCTTACCTTGCCCTGTAGATATCTGTGGGGGAAGATATCTCTTTCCACACTGAAGACTCTGAGCAAAGCTACTGCTGCCTTATGAACGAAGGAGTCTTCTAAGGTTTTACTCTTATTGATCAGTAGAAATTGCAGCTGAGTCCAAGGAGGGTTAATCATATGGTGGGGCCCTCAGGGGGTTTTTGGAGGTCTCCCAGTACTCTTGCACCCAGGGAAAGCCCCTTGCTGTGCCTCCTTTTTGCCTCCTGTTGGCAGTGGGGAGCTGCAGTGCTCACTGGGTTAGCACAGCAGAGAGCCAAGCTCAAATCACTCTCAGCCACTCTCAGCCATCACCAACATCGTCCCATGGATTCCCTCTGCTCTTGCCTCCACCTTCCCTGTTTTGGCAGACAGCAAAGCTACTGGGATTGGAGATCTTTGTGTGCCCTGTACATACAGCACCTTGTGACATTGGCTCCTTGTCATCACCACAATGCCGTCACGACCAGCATAAAATACGTGCACTGCAGCAAACAGGGCTCATGCCATTGTCTGAGGCCAAGAAGTCCCCAAAACTTTATTCAGGGGGGTCATCTTCCATGTGAGACAGTGAGCTGGCTGAGAACAGGACTGTTAAGACCAGAAGTGGGATGTGGTGTGAGATGCCCTGTCATTACCAGGGTACCAATGACATCTGCTTAGGGTGTGGGGAAGGTGCTCTGGAGTGCGGCTCCCATGGACTTACCTTGATGGATTTCCCACCTGGCCCATGGGGGTGAGCTGCTTCTGGAACAACCCCAGGAGAAGCCTGGTTCTGTATTGGTACATTATTGGGGTTCTTTCCTGAGCTGTTGTTGTTTTCTGAGTCCCTCCGTGTTTGTACTGATGAAACTTGAATGGGCTTATGGCTTTCTGTGGTTGTCCCCAGCATGGCTGGGCCGGGGTATCACACAGGGGTTCTCCCTGCCAGTGTTCCTCTGGGCTCTTTCATGTTCTTACACCCTTTCACACATTACCCAACAGTCACCTCCAGTGCACCCAAGGCTCTGCTGGAGCCCTTCATGCTTGCGTTGCCCAGCCACCAGCTCTGCCCAGAATGGCTGGCTGCTGTGGAGAGGACACCTGGGTCCAGCATCAGTATTGGAAAGATGAGTAAGGAATCAAAAGGCGGGGTTACTGCCAAACAGCCACTATCATGGGGACATGGGGGCAACCTAAACTGGGAAAGGTGATCCCAGCTCTCATGGTTGGGAGGAGAGGAGGAAGACAAAGCAGTGCTTGGAGCGGGGATGTTCAGGATGGAGGGAGAGGAAATGCTGTGATGTGGTTGGGGAGGGAAAGACATAGATGACCAAGTGGGTCTGAAATACACCTTGTGTGTATTTTCCCCTGAAGGTAAAAAGGTGAAATACAAAGACACCTGAATTTTAAGTACCCAGTGACACACAGGTACCCTCCATGCAGCACCATGGTGCTCTGGGCATCTGTACCAGCTCTCTCCTCTGTCTTGTAGCACCCTCACACCCATAGAACAGGCAAACCCAGCTCATGAAACACCAGCTCATGAGAGCGCCCAAACCAGGCACTCTCCTGCCTCTTGTCTGCTCCGAAACCAACAGACCTCACCAGCTTCCCGGGGTGCTGGACTCTCCTGAGCTGGTGTCTGGTGGATGGGAAACCCTGAGCTGGGATCAGTCCTCTGCCCACCCAGAGGGAAGGATAAGATCAGACCCTGCATTTCACAGTTGTGGTGAAAGTGCTTGCAGACAGCTTTTTTTCTTTTTTTTCTTTTTTTATATTCCTAATCACTGTTTGCTGCTTTTATCCTCACACCGAGTTTTTTTCTCCAACAAATGCTTTCCTCTTCAAATACACTATGCATTATAAAAGAGTTTCTTCCTATCATGCTCTCCATGGCAACTGCATCAGCTTGCCATGAATAAATTACCTCTGACTTGACATCCCTTATTAGAATATAGAAAATGCCATTTCTGAGTCACAGCTACCCAGGAGAAAACTTTTGTGTTCATCCCTTAGGTACATCCCCCACCTTTTTACTCTTTGAAGGAAATGGCATTATTTATTTATTTTCTTCTTTTAAATCACCTCTGCTATTGAAGCCCCTGGAGTTGAAGGCTGATGGAAAGCTGACATGGACTTTTCCTTCTGGCCTTCAGAAGTTCCCAGCACAGTACAAAACACATTGGGTGATAGCAGATTCCACTGAATCTCACCATGCTCTGCATTGGTGTGATTTTGAAGGACCAAATCTCTTCCCAGCATCTTTCCCCAGTTCTTAGGTCCCCAAGGGACAGGCATAAGGGAGAAGATGAGCTTCTGTACAGGGAATACAACATGATGCTGTATCTTGGTGGGAATAGACAGCATGGGGACATTCAAACATGGTATCTTCCTTGAGTGCCCAGGGCTTTTTGGAAGTGGGAAGCAGTTCCCATGTGGAACTGGGACCATCTGGAGCAGAGGGAAGGTCCCTGCCCCACTCCAGGAGTCTGTCCAGCCTGAGATACCTCCCAATTTGCCAAAGACAATTGGATTGTCTTTGGGACGGTGTGGCCATGGCCCAGGAGAGGGAGCACTTATTAAACAAGTGTGCAGTCCCAGATGCAGTCCCCGTCCAGCCTTGCTTCCCTGCCCTAGGATAACTCCAGGCAGCCTTCCTGGTGGTGGGCAAGGGTCCGGCCCTTCTACACAGCACACCCTTCCTCTGCCCTCTTCCAATCCCAGCCTGCTCTGTGATGTGGATGCAGTTGGTGTGGGTGGCAAAGCTGGATAAACGTGTGGATCTGTAAGGGAGAAGGGGCTGAGGAGCCTGAGTCACTGCTTGGTGCCTCTCGCCCCCCACAACACTGCTCGCCTGCTACCTGCGCTCTGAGTCATCCTGCACAGCAGGATTTCAGCTTAACCCCCAGAAAGCCACAGCTGCTGGAGATGCCCATCTCCTCTGAGAACCTCAGTATCTCTGGGACAGGCTGGGCTTTGCTCTGTGGATCAGATGTTCAGATGTTTTCCCTTTCGTAGGATTCCCTGACATAGATTTGTCCCAACCTCTGTACCTGTACCCCAATCCTGCCCAAGGGCACCTCAGGGTTGTGGCGTGGGGGGGGTGAGGAGGAGGCTCAGGACTGATGCAAGAAGCAGCAGGAGACGGAACTAAGAAGTGGTTTCCAAACACCAGACTCTCCACATATTTGCAAACTAGCACACTCTTAACTTCACTTAGTCATTTCCAGGCACCTGAGCGATGGAACAGGCCAAGGGGAAAGCACAGGGCAGCTCTGCTCTGCCACCAGACAGCCATGCAGCCATAAGAAATCCCTCTGAAGCCTGACCTCCTGGAGGTGTGGGACTACGCGAGGCTCTTCAAGCTCCATTAGACATAAGTTTCCAGTTGAAGAACAACCACCTGCAAACTCATAGCCCAAAGGTGAGCACATGGGTAGTCATAATGCAATATTTTGTGTTTAGCTTTTTGCCTAGCTTTTCTCATTTCTGTAAGACCTGAATTATACAAGCTTAGGGGTCAGCCATCCCCAAATGCTATGGCTACACAGCAGTTTTGTGGTGCCTCCTGAAATCCCACTTCATCGTGTGGCTTTGAGCAGAGCTGTCTGCTCTTCCCACTTCTGTTGGTGGGAGAGGTTGGTTTTGGCTTCCCTGGCTGCTACGGTGGGTCTTGGTGAGCATCAGGCTCCACTCTCAGGGCAGTAAATTGCCCAGTTTCCTTCTTGCAAGAAGTTATCTCTGTTCTCACTTAGCTGGGTTGGAAAAAGGAAATAGACTGGTGAGCCCACTAATAAATAGGTGTGTAGGCTTCGTTCGAAAGGGTTATTCCACACCTCCCTGCCATCCCTGGTGCTTTAGCTGCTTGTTTCCATGCTGGTGTGCATCAGCTTGTTTAGAAGAAGGATGCCTGCGCATGGCAGGGAAGCAAGGAGATGGTATTTTCTGCCAGATTTCAGTGCAAGAGAACAGCAGCCTAGATATTTGGGTGAATAAGAGAAAAAGAGAACACTCTTTCCAATTGGAGAAGATCAATTCAACACAGGTATCCAGGGATGTTTCCATTTTAAGACCTCATTTGTTGAGCAAATCTTTATAGCAAGTAAAAGAGATCAAAAAGGACAGTTTGCTCTTTCACACACAGAGTGGTCCACGAATCAAAAAAAATAAGGATGATGCAGCAGCATAAGCAGCAAACTATGACTCGGTGTCCAGACATCCCTGTGGCAGCAGCAGTCGTTGGACTGTGTTAAAATGGGCTCATTCATTTGCTGTGCAATGGGGAGGATGCAAGAGCTGGAGGAGGAGGGGTGGGTGTGCCTTCAGCCTTCAGATGTTGCCTGTTCTCCAGCTTTGAGGGGTGGCCCCCAGGCCCACACATCTGAACAACGAAGCAAAGCAGCAAGCAGATGTTTTTCTCAGGAATAGTTTGCTGCTCCTTTTTTATTGCCTGAACTGCTCAAAAAAATTGCATTCCCATCAACCACTAGTGATCTGCCCCAAAGCAGGTGCAGCTACCCCTTCCCAAGGGTTTCAGGGCAGCAAACTGCCCTCACCCTGTTTCAACTCAAGTTGGGATCTGGATTGTATCTACAAAAAGCACATTTAAGGATCATTATCCGACTTGATGGTAGATGTCTTGAATGGAGACAAGCTTGGCCACCCCAAGCTCCCATCTTAAGCACTCCCAGGGCACTACACACTCAATTCCTTAAGGCTGAATAAACTTCTGGAAGTTCCTGCTTCTCTCCATGGACTATCCAGGGTACCTGCCATGACCAGCTCACATAGACAGATCTAATTTGGGCCACTTTCCCAGGCCCTGTAACCCCTCACTTGGCCTATGACCTGCCTAATCACTGTATTGAGCCCAGTCCCTCAAGCTCTACCTGTAAAAAAGAGGTTTGAGGATGAGGAGAAGAAGTCTGGCTGCTGGAGTCATGGGCTGTAGAGGAGAAGGATACCCTGAGGGTGTGGGTAGACTCCATGGTTTGCCTTGCTAGAGACAGGTCACTACCTGTGCTCAGACATCAGTCCTTGCCAGAAGTAGATGCTGAGACTCGTATTTTGGCTATGAGCTCTGTTAAGGACAGGAGAATAGATTGTCATGCTCTGGTTGGACTTCCTCAGCCTTAAGAACATGACCCCTTCCAAGAAGCCACCTGAAACCCTGTGTGCTTGGAGTAGGTTCCCCTCAGTTTGGACACCATGATTTAACCCAGTGCACCATCTCTGGGCAGTCCTCAGCGAGCTCCTGCAAGCTGGCCTAAAGCTGTCCTGCCTCCAACTTCATGTCCTCTCCAGAAGCCGATGGAGACTTGGTCCTTGGTGGGAGCATTCGGTCTGTGGGGCTGGGGACACGGCACCAGCCCAGGCAGTCAGAGTTCATTAATCACAGCAATGCAACGTTTGCTGCACACAACACAATTCTAGGACCTCTGTCCTGGCTGGGCTTTAGCAATGGTTCTGTCATGCCTCTGGATTTTCATGTGACAGGGACACCCAAGGGTGCCATAAGCCCAAAATTGTCTGAGTTCATCTTTTGGGGTGCAAGTGACCTCAAACTCAGAGGCATCAAATGAATGTTTCCCAGTTCCCTGTGAATGTGTCACAGTTTCCCAGGGGAGCTGTGACAAGCAGACCCAGCCTTGCGGCAACGTCAGGAGGGTGCTGGGGGCATCACATGAGTCTGAAACTGTTCTCACACTGCCCAGCCTGGGCACAGAGATGGGGACCTGATGCCCAAGGTGTGTCTCGGCAGAGTCGCAGCTCCAGAGGGACCTGCCATAAATAAATCCCCCCCAGCTCCAGAACTCAGCTGGTTTCCAGTGCTCCAGGGTTGTTTGGAGATAATGAGCCTCCTGCACTCACATCAGCTGAAGCTGCCTCATCTGCCACAGCTGCTGGAAAGGTCTGGCCCTTCTTTACTTCCCCATCAAGGGTTTGATTTCAGCTCCACAGGAGCTCAAATGCACAGCAGGATAATTGTAAATCTGGAGGTCTTTAGATTTTTTGGGCTGGATTCAGCTCTCTGGTAACTAAGTAAAGACCAAAGGCCTTTTCCAAACATTCAGTCCTGGGTTAGTTCTTGCTCTTGGGCTTTGAAACCTCTCCTGTCAGGCCTGGTGGCAGCAGTATAACTCCACTGAGCCCATCAGAAGAGACCTGACAGAGGAGGCACCATGGTGGTGAACACCAGGCAGATGGCAGAGCTGCTGGGTGAGGAGAAACAGGATCCTGGCATGGTCAGAGCCCAGGGACCATAACAGAGGGATGTCAGGATGTCTCAGCTTTGACCATTGCTCCTCAAGAGGACCAGACCTGAGAAATGTGAAGTCCCTGTGGGGAGGCTCAAATCAATGAGGCCGAAGAGCATGGATGAAGTCCATGCCTTATGCTCCTCGTACCAGGCAGAGGCCATCCCAGCCTGGAGCCACAGCAGAGCCTCCTGACCCTAACCCTTCGTACACTGCACCAAGGATAATGCTCAGAAGCAAGCTCAGCTCTGGCCTTTGGCTGGAATCACATCGCCTAATCACAGGTGTGCTGGGCGGGATATTTCCACAAGCTGAGAGACTCCCTTGTGGTTCCCAGTTACTGAGGAGGGAACATTTTTGCACACAGATGGGACTTTTCTGAGTGCTGACACAGCAGGCATCATGTTTGCCCAGTAATATCATTTCTGTGGTGTTGCCTCATCCTTAGCTGCAGCCCAACGTAGGTCTGACTCCATCCCATCACGCGGGATACAGCCTCAGGGGAGGGCTGATGGAATGAGATGGGAGCTGCCCGCAGACCAGGATCACCTCTGGGAAGGGGATGCTCAGAGGTTTATTACCCTCTGAGAGGCCAAGCTTTTCACTACAAAGCCCTGTGACAGTGCAGAAGCCTTCTCAAGTCCTTTCCTACCGCTGCCTAGTGATGCACCAGATTCTTCCTCTCCCCAAGACACGAATAAATCCTGCTGGAATCAGTGCCGAGTGAACAACAGGAAGATTTCAAGATTAGACCTGTCCAGGTCTAGATGTGCCCAGGTTTTGGGCACTGCAGACTCCTCTTTAGCCCGTGTGCCCCCCGGCACCCCCCAACACACACAGACAGCCTGGACTCGCTCTGGCTCTGCCGCTGGCCCCGATGTCTCCTCCAGACCTGCATTTCACACCCTGGGTGCCTGCAACCCTGTGAACCCCCAATCCACTGATGCTACTCCTGCGTTAGAGCCACACCAACTTAACTGGGAGGGAAAATACAGCCCAGAAATCCAGGAGAGAGCCCCTGAACAACTCCTGCAGCCTGACAGTTACTTGGGGGGAGGGGGCTGGATTTTGATGAATGTGTTAAGCTGCCATAATCCGTCTGTGACTCCCGGTCCCTTGTCCCCAGCTGCTCATTCCCAGCCCTTCACACCCCCCGCGCTGGCACAAGTGTTTGGGTAGTCCTGCCCTGGATCAATTCAGGGAACCAACTGCCTGGAAGACAAGACCAACATCAAAGACATGTCAAGACACAAGACACTTGTGTGGATGAAAACTTATGCCCAGGAAAGGGAGGGTGTTTGAGAAGTGTGGCAGTCTGAGGGGGTGGAGAGGACATGGATTCCTGGAGGCGATGCTTTACACTGATCCCCCCCAGCCTGAAGAAGATCTCCACTGAGCAGGGCTGATGTTGGGGCTGCAGTCCCCTTTAGAGACACAGGGAAGCCCAAAATGTTGATACATGTCATACCATCACTTCTTCCCTTCCATCAGGTCATCAGGCATGTGAAAAGTGGACATGAGGCTTATTTGGTGTGAATTGAGTATATTAGTGTTTGTAAACCATTTAATAATTCACCCCAATTTGGTCCAATATCACTCTGATAATGGGTTAATAATCCCTCCCCTTTTTCTGTCCAGGTTTGTTCTTCTGGCCCAGCTTTCTGATCTCTCCAGCATCCCCACTACCTCTCCCAGACCTCCCACCCTGAACGCATCATGCATCTACATGCTCCTTTATCCCACCTCTCCTGTTCTGGCCTGTTTTCTTACACCCCCCCTTCCATTAACTGTCTGATCACGTCTGGATTTTTATGAAGATTAAAGCTGAAAAAGGAAACCCTCAAACTCCTCTGCATTCCCCACATCCTCCTCTGGTTGTTCTTCTTTCCTGCTGAGCAGCAAGCTGAGGCTCTTCTTCATCTTCCTCCCTGAAGATGCTCTTCATTCTGCCTGTGGTGCCCTGGCACACAGCAACTTCTGCTTTCCCATCAACATCTCTCTCATTCGTGTTATCCCTCAGGTTCAGCCTTGCTTATACATTCTTCTTCTCTTCAATGCTCTGGTGTTCAAGGGCTTGTGCAACCTTCCCACTCCTCTCCTGGCAAGGTCCTGTGTTCCCCTGTGCTGCAAACATTTCCTGCAGAGCTGAGAAAGAGTCCTGCTTGGGAGCTGCCAGGCTTTCCTGCCCTCCTTGTCCTCACTGATCCCCTGCCAAGAAGGTCCCTGTGGGCTGAAGTCTGCTTTTTTCATTGACATCCCTATCCCATGGCTTTTCTCCTTG
This sequence comes from Gallinago undulata, assembly GCA_026546715.1. Classification (NCBI taxonomy): domain Eukaryota; kingdom Metazoa; phylum Chordata; class Aves; order Charadriiformes; family Scolopacidae; genus Gallinago; species Gallinago undulata. The sequence goes on along the minus strand of JAOTQQ010000003.1, from coordinate 25,718,388 downwards.
AGTTTTGAATCCTCATGTTCCAGCTGCGCTACCCCTGAGATTTGCATTTGTGCCTTTTCCCTGGTGAACCCAGACTCGAAGCTGAAAAGGAGGGAAGAGCTCTGATTTAAGTGTGGCATCTCTTCGTTTTACACCAAAACAAGCCTCATCCCCACGCTCTCGCTCTCCGCAGGGCGCAGCACCGACTGGTACAGAGGATGCGGGAAAGCCGTGTGCCTCCAGCTTCTTACCACACATCCAGAAAAATGAGGAGGTGATGCCATCCCCAGGCTCTGGGAAAAATAGCAGAGGGTTTGAACAGCAAGAAGGAGATGGGCAGCCAGGGCACACAGCTGGGGTGGTGGGCACCTGGGGATGAGGAACCAGGACTGGTTTCCATGGATGTCTTCTCCATCATACAGCCCTGGGTCTCAGCATCCTCCAGCATCTCACATGCTCTCTGCAGAGCTGCCAAGTGTCCTTCAGGAAGCATTGGCAGAGCAGTGCTGGTCTGCAGGGACACACAGCTCCTCTCCAGGCTTGTTCCCTCCCAGCAGACACTGGTGTGTCACTGGAAGACCCCAGAACCCTCCATAGGTCTGTGGAGGTTCTTCTGAGAACAGGTCTTGAGTTCAAGCTGGCAGGCTGCAGGTTGATGCATGACCTGGAGGACTTTTCCTGCCCTGAAGATGGAGAGGGAAGGCGGGCTGATGCGCTATGGGCGATGGAGACCAAGGGAGACACAGCTGCCCAAGATGAGCCAGAGGATGATGGGTTTTGCACGCAGATCTGGGGTGTCAGAGCTTGTCAGGGAAGAATGTGTTCCAGATTAAACAATTGCAGTCTCCACCCAGGGACCTTGGCAGTGAGGTGGCCAGGCTGCTCTTGGGATTTGGGAAGTCCCCTGGAATTTGGGAAGTCCCCTGGGATTTGGTCTTGCTAAGGCCAGCTCCTCTAAACAAGACTGTGCTCCACAGGTACTGGGGGTCTCTTCCCTCTCTTGGGGTTTAGGCATCCTCTATCTCATGTCATCTTTATCTTGAACCCTTGAACCCATATTAGCAGGTTATTGCTCCAGTTATTGGCAGATACAGCCAATAATTCTCACCACAATATCCTTTCATCGGCTGTTAAAGATCCCACAGGAGTATCTAAAGGGGGAAGCACCGCCAGGATGAGAGTGGTGTGGGGTTTTCCTCCTGTTTAAAGACACCTGGACCAATCTTTTTCATAGAGCAAGTGTACGGCTGGAAGTCTATTAAGGCAGTTTTAAGGGAGCTCAAACAGGGCTCAGATTAATTAGCTAGCAGTATTGCTAATGATCTCCACTGCAATGAGTTGTGCTGGGAAATGCACAGCTGTGAGGGCTTCGGGGAAGCAGGTCTGATGGCATGCTCCCTCTCCAGACAGGCTGCCTCCCCTTGCACAGACATAGCTGCTCCCTCCTCCTGGAGAGCTGCAGATATATCTGCGCACCCTCCCCCCCAGGTGTCTGCCAGAACCCTCCTATTTGTCTCTCCTCCATCCCACCCATCTCTTGAGATCTTTCAGCAACTGGTTCCAGCTCCCAAATAGTCTGGATGGACCTTCTCCACTCTCTGGCCCTGCAGTGCCACCAGCAAGACCAGGGATTTCCCGGATGGTACAAACTGGACTAGGACTAGGACGTGGCTAGGGACAGCATAGAAGTAGAGAGTGACCATCATCCCTTGGTTTCGCCATGCCTGTGCTGGATTGTGGGTCCGTGACACTAGGATGTCACCCTGAAGAGTCTGCGGGCCACAAAGAGCAGTGAGTCCCCAAAAAATCCTGGGGTAAAAACTTGGCTGACTTTGGTTTAATAGTATCTCTGGTCTGAAGTTCACAGGCTGCTCCTTTCTTGCATCCAAATTCACACGTGCACTCTGGCTAGCAGAGCACCACTTCTCCCCAAGGGCCACCTTCTTGTCGTAAAGGTATGTGGAAAAAAGACAAGTTTAATTTGGGCCAACTCTTTTGTACTGCTGCCTTGGGAAAGGAAAGATGACAGAAAAGCTGAGACAGCCCCAGAAAGCAATGTGGCATGCCTGATGTTAGCTAGTGCTCAACCTCTCCCTCCCCATGGCCTCTGAAAGGAGCAGTCCCCAGGCTCCCAGGGAGGGGGTGAAGGTGACCAACCCTGAAACCTGCGGACAGGAGGGCAGGGAAGGAGGGATGCTTAGGAAGGGTGTTCGTACCTGCCGAGCATCCCCTGAGCAGAGACAAATTGCAGCAAGTCTTTGGCGACTGCCCTGGCGACTGGCAACCCCCCTGCCCATCATCTTGGGCTGCTGGATGACTTTGTAGAGATTGTCTGAGCTCTGTGGTTTGTTTCATGCTCTTCTCAGCTCCATCAGGGATCAGGGTCCTGTGGGGTTAGAGCTGCGAGGATACAGGGCCTTCACTGGCAACTGCAACTGCATTTGTGATCACTGCACACATAAATAAACGAGGGGCCATGCTCAAAGCCCTTGGTCAGGGGCTCCCCATGTCTCCTCGGCTCCTTTCCTCCTCAGCAACTCTCCACTGGGAGGATGGACGTGTCTGTGAGATGCAAGCGCTTGAATCCTGCCCAAAACCACAATCTTTCCCATGTAAGGGAGCCAAAAGAGATGAAATGGTCAGTGCTGTCCTGGGACCAACCAATTCCGAGTGCTAGTGCCGAGACGGACAGAAAAGGCAATGATGGGGGAGAAACCCAGCCTGGGTGGTGTGCTAGAGGCCACCTGGATGGAGGTGAGCCGAGGGAGGCTGGGAGGGGGAACCATCCAGTGTGCCCTCTCCTCCAGGAACATCCTCTCCATCACAGCCACTTGGTGCAGGAGAGGCTCTGGTCTGAGCTGGCCCAGGGACAACAGGGTTGGGAGTGCCTGTGACTCCCATCCCACGAAAAGCAAGGGGTGAGGTGTTAACCCAGACGCTGCCTGTGGTGGGGAAGGGAAATTGGTCAGGTTGCACCAGGGGTAGGTGAGGGTGGCAACAGGGGATGGATTTGCTTCAGCCTTCAGGGCTGCCGCCACCACCCTGGAGGAGGGGTGTATCCCTCATGCCACCGGGTGGACAGCAGGCAGCGATGTCCCTGCAACCCCTCAAAGTCTTGCCATGTTCTCTCTGAGGTGGCATCTGTAGGCTGCAAGGAGTGTGACGCTATACATGGCCCTGGGTCACTTTATGCAGTGCTTTTCTGTGGGACCAGCTGCCCATTGTGCCCCCCACCCACTGCGAGGGGCCCTGGGCAAGCTCTCCAGGCACCTGTGGAGGTGTCTGTGCTGCTGAGGGAAGCAAGGAGTGCAAGGAGGTGCCATCCCCCAGCTTCCACAGAGTTCAGCACGTCCCCTGAATCACAGCGAGGAAATTCAAACTATGCACAGGGCACGAGAGTTCAGAACAAGCCCAAGTCCCTAGCCAGCCATAAATGTCTGGCCGAGATGAGGCAATGCAAAAACTAAATATTCAGGCAAGCAACAGATCCCAAGGAGAACGGCAGCTCTTAGAGACACTGTCAGCTTGGTTCTGCTTCTCCAGAAGCACTGCGGAGCACTGTACCCAGCTCTGGGCTCCTCAGTTCCAGAAGGACAGGCAACTGCTGGAGAGGTTACAGTAAAGAGCTACAAAGATGATGAGGGGCCTAAAACATCTCTCTGATGAGGAAAGGCTGAGGGACTTGGGTCTTTTTAGCCTGGAGAAAAGAAGGCTGAGGGAGGATCTGATCAACGCCTATAAATACTTAAAGGGAGGGTGTCAGGAGGATGGGGCCAGGCTTTTTTCAGTGCCCAGGGACAGGACAAGAGGGAACGGGCACAAATCTGAAAATAAGAAGTTTCATCTAAATATGAAAAGGAATTTCCTTCCTGTGAGGGTGGCAGAGCCCTGGCAGAGGCTGCCCAGAGAGGTGGTGGAGTCTCCTTCTCTGGAGACATTCAAACCTGCCTGTACACGTTCCTGTGCAACCTGCTCTGGGTGGACCTGCTCTGGCAGGGGGTTGGACCCCCAGAGGTCCCCTCAAATGCCCTAGCATTCTGTGATTCTGGGACCTTTTTCCAAAGGTTTCCCAGTGTTAAAGATGAAGAAGAACCCTGGTCTTATACCGCCTGCGTGTTATTTTGGTTTTCAATCCACAGGGGTACTGGAGGGGTCATAGGAGATATATTTCCAGAATACAGGGATAGAGGCTGTCCAAGGAAAGCTCCCAGGAGACCACAGGCAGGGGAGCTGGCTGGAGCTGGTGTTGGGGCAGAGAATGGTCAGCATGAGGTGCTCCTCATCATCCTGCTGCTTCCTGAGTGGTTTGCTCCCCATCCTGCCTCTCTCTGCTGCTTCACTCCCTGCCTCTCTGCCTTCCCTGCTACTGAGATCCCTTCCAGCTGCTCGGGGTTGCCCCAGGCTTGGGGAATCTCCCTCCCATTAAACCTGTGTAGCTGTTTGCAGCCCGCACCAGCAGGTGCCTGTGTGGAGCGGCGCTGGCGGAGCCCCAATGTCATGTGCGACCCTTCCATCCCCGCTATCCTGATCCTCGTGGGAGCTCCCTGCCACCCACCCATTCCCCTTCTTATCTATGTACAGCTGCTGCTCACAAATGGGCTTCCCAGGATGTGGAGTGGAAAAGCATGTGGAAACCTGCCACCGTGGGCTGGCTGCAAGAAATGCCTGTTTCTCCAAGGCTTGGTTGCTCCCTGGCTCAGGAGCTGGATCACCTGCAGCAGGAGAGAAGGGCTCTGCCTCAGCCAGGGGAGCCCTGGGCTGGATGGTTATTGACCACCTCACTGTTCCCTGTAGAGCAAAGCTCTTCCCAGGGCTCCTGCCTGACCACAGATGCCAGGGTCTGGGGGATATTTGAAGCCAGAGCTCAGTCTGATCATGATGGCCCATGATGAAGCAGGAGGCACAGCTCTGCCCATCTGTGTGTCGGCTGTGCCCATCGGGTCCCCTCCACCCTCTGCTTTTGGCTGTGTTCCCTCTCTCCCGAGGAGCAAGGGACAGTGCAAAGAGCCCTGTTCCTAAGCTGAGGAGCAGAGATAGGCTCAGAAACCCAGCAAGAGATCCCCCCAAGCCCACCGAATTATAGAATCATAAAATGGTTGGAGTTGGAAGGGACCTCAAAGATCATCCAGTCCCAACCCCCTGCCCTGGGAAGGGACACCTCCCACCAAACCAGGGTGCTCCAAGCCCCCTCCAACCTGGCCTCAAACCCCTCCAGAGATGGGGCAGCCACAGCTTCTCTGGGCAACCTGGGCCAGGCTCTCACCACCCTCACAGCAAAGAGGTTCTTCCCCACATCTCATCTCAATCTCCCCTCTTTCAGTTTAAAACTGTTCTCCCCTCCTCCTATGGCTCCCCTCCCTGATCAAGAGTCCCGCCCCATCTCTCCTGGAGCCCCTTTAGGGACTGGAAGGGGCTCTAAGGTCTCCCTGGAGCCTTCTGTTCTCCAGGCTGAACCCACCCCATCTCTCTCAGCCTGTCCTCCCAGCAGAGGGGCTCCAGCCCTTGGAGCACCTTTGTGGCCTCCTCTGGACTCACTCCAACAGGTCCATGTCTTTGTGCTGTTGGGGGCTCCAGAATCCTTTAACCAAGCCTGCAAAGCTGGCCAAGAAAGGACTTGTCTAGGATCGAAGGGCAGAGGAGTGCGGTTCATGCCTCACCCTGCCTTGAAATGGAGAAGCGAGGCCTTCCCCGTGCTGCTGCCCGTGGTTTCCTGGCAGCTGGTCCATGGGCCAGGCTGCCTGCCTGCCCATCCCACCGGCAGCATGGCCGGCCTTGCAGGTCAGCCGGCGGGCAACATTTGGCCACCCCGGGAGGCTGTGCACATACAGAGGAAGGCAAGCCAAGCCTTCCCTGAGCACACGGGCTGCCAGGGTCCACCCAGGAGGTCAGAAGCAGAAGGAGCCCAGGAATTCAGGAGAAGAATGTGTTTGTTGTTTGTTCTGGGTTTTTGGCTAAATCCTGTTTGCAAAGGGCCGAGCCTGGTGCGAGACCCACGCACAGGAACAGGCAGGGGAAAACCCACGGCACGCTGATGGCTCCTGTGTGCCCCTTCTGCTCGGCAGCGCTGGCTTCCCCGCCTTGGAAGGGAATTACCCCGGGGACGTGTTCTGGGACAGGGGATGAAGCCAGGAGCCCCATGGCATGCTGTCCCAGCAGGTCCCCCCACCAACTGGAGAACAGACCCACGGCAAGAGCAGAGCCTGGTCCTACCTGAGACATCTCCCCAGCATGGCCCCTGGGATGAGGATGAAGCACGCTGGAGCCTGAGCTCCTGAGATCACACTTCCAGCAAACTCCCGCTGATTTTGGGAGGCTGTCTGGAGGCAGGGGAACTCCCTCCCCCATTCTCAGAGGGTGCTGAGCGAAAACACTTGCAAAACCAGCCCTGCTGGGGGTGGGATCCCACGCGGAGAGCCCTGCTGCTCCCGGGCCAGTAGGAGCAGGAGGAGCCAGAAGACTAATGTTTTTAAGTGGGGATGTCACTTATAAGCCTAAATCAATGGTCTAATTTCCCCAGGGACCCCAGCAGTGACATTTTCACTATGCATTTCTTGGAAGAGACCCAAAAAGCCAGGAGGACAGGAGCCAGCACAAGGCCGGTGCAGGAAGGGGGCAGGCTGCTGGGATGGCCCTGGCCACGTGCCACAGGGCCCCAGGGAGGAGGACAGCCCTGCCCAGCCTTGTCCCACAGCTGGCACCACCATCTCATTTCTGGCATCCTGGTGGGACAGCCAAAGAGAACCACCCTCCCTTTGCTGCTGAGAGGTACCCCTGTGGGGCACAGAGGAGTCCCCATGCATCCATGGCTTCATCACAGCACATCCCAGCCCCCACAGGGCTGTGTGACATGATGGAGAGGGGAGGAGATGAGCCAGGTTCAGGATGGGACTGCTGTGGTCCTCCCGGCACAGCAGCTGTGAGTCCATGGTGGGTTGGAAGGAGACCCAAGAGCTGGAGAGAGGGCAGGGGCTTCCCCGGGAATGGGAACTGCACGTTTCTCCAAAGGGCCCTCCAGGGTCACTAGAGCTGCTTTAGCCAAGGCGCCCTGAATATGGACACCCATCAGGCCAGTACACCCACCTCTGCTGGAACACCCAACTGCCTGCAGCCCCTGGTAATTTTGGGGGGGGCTGGATATTCAAACTCCCTGTCCCGTGCTCAGGTGGGGACAGGCAGGCACAGTCAGGGCACACTGGCTGCCACGGCCCCAGCAAGCCAAGGAGCAGCGTGGCTGCTGCCCCACCTGCCCACCTCCGAAATTCCCCACCGCAAATGGCTGGTTTTTACTTTTGCAGCTGGCTTTTGCCAAGGGCCACCCAACACGGGGTGCTGGATCCCCCCTCAGGCTGCAGCACAGACAGCTCCCGAGGGTCCCACCCCATGTGTCCCTGCATCTCCTCTGCCCCATCACGTGGAAAATCTCCTGGGTAAGTCTTGGGGTGTGGTTGCTTCTTAGAAACTCTGCTCAGGACCTTGTTCCCCTCTTTCCTCAAGCTGCCAGACCTCTCTCAATAAATCAGAGGCTTTTCCCAGCACAGCACTCCCACGCGCTTTTGTCTCTCCTTCCCAATTATTCCCTCCTGTTTTCTTTGCTGTGGCCTTTGCTCTGGACTTAACCCCGCTTTTTCTTGGGGATGCGTCAGCAGTGCTCTCTCAGAGCCCAGGTCCCCACATCTCCCATCGCTGCGTGTGGATTTGCACATCTGAGGGTGGGAAATGCAGGTGGGTGCCCAAACTGTGCCCACCAGCATGGAGGCCTGGGTCCAAGTAGGCATTTCCAGGAACAGTGGGTAAATTGTCCACTTTTGGCTTCAATCCACACGGGTTTTTCACCTCCTCTGGTTTTGAGGCATTTGGGACATCCTCCACATCCAGCCTGGTGTGCCTGGCAGTGCCAGGGCATGGAGCCGGGGCTCAGCTCCAACTGCCAGGCAGTGCTCCTCCAGGCAGGATGGCAGGGCTGGAGGTCCTTGAGGCTGTCCCACAAGTTAGTAGGCAAATGATTTGGGGTACAATTTGGGGTACAGTCCTTGCATGCCTCCACCTTCACCCATGCAGAATCCAAGCAGAGTTTGTGGTTCCACAGCTCCAGATGCACAGCGCAGGTCCCCAGCTCTCTTGGAGCTTGCGGTCCCCTCCCCAGTGGGAAGGACCTCAAGGGGTGTGTGTCACCCCAGGACACCAAGGGCCAGAGCAGTATGTGCTGCAGCACCCCCCTCCTGCATCTCCAGCTGGGGTCCTGGATGACCTGCAGAGAGGGCCACAAGGATAGGCTCCTCTGGGCTCAACCACAGCTTGAAACTGTCCACCAGGTACCCAACGTGGCTCCTCTGGGACCGCTGGAGAGGATTTACCCTGCTCTGAATCCTGTGTCCTCCTGGGGTCTAGAGAAACCAGGCATGGAGAAGTAGAGGGGCTGTCCCAGGTGACACTCAGGTCCACTAGTGACAAGCCAGCCTTCCCTGTGGCCTCCAGACCAGCCTGGCTGGCTTGTCTGCTGGTCCTGACTGGGGAGAGAGAGCATCTCTGCTCTGTGGAGACAGATTCACTTGCTCAGTCTGCAGGGAGGGGATTTACCTCTGAGTTTCCATGCTGGTAGGAAGAGAGTTCATCTGAAATAGTGCAGGTAGAAATCCTTACCTAGGCATCCTCACCCGGAACCTGCCCCAGCACCGCGGTGCATGAGACAGCAGAGGAAATATTTGCTCCTGGCACATTGCGTTGGGGAAAGTGCACGGGTCAGCTCAGGTGAGGACTTGGTCATGCCCAGACACTGCCTGCTCCAGAGGTTCATCACTAGAGAGAGAAACCAAAGTCAGGAGGAGGATCACTGTAGCTCAGGGGCCACAAGAGGAAAACTCAGAATTAAAAGCCCCTCCCCATCAGCTCAGAGCCCACCATGGCCCTCCAAAAGCTGCGCTGCATTATCTGTGTTGCAAATAAGAAAATATGGTTGGCCCCAGCAGTTTCTCTGGAGGACAGCAGCTTTGCAAAGCAAAGGTTGGCCATGAGGGCTCCAGCAGCTGCACTTTTCTCCCACCAGGAGCTCTTCTCAATATCTGCCTGAGTTTGTGATGAGGGGAGACAAAGAAACCACGACAGAAGCAAAACAATCTGCCGTTCAAGGTTCCTCCCTCATGAGGAATGGGAGAGAGACATCGCTTGGCCCTGCATTTCGTTTTCCTCCCTTGGGAAGGGCTCTGAGACAGCGTGACAGAAACCAGAGCAGCCCTGAGTCCTGCACGGGTGGGTGGGAGCGGGCTCCTTGCTCGCTCTGCCCCAACTCCACTCCAGCAAATAGGCACCGCTCTCAGCAGAGGGGGGAGTTTGGCTCTCCCATCCTGTGGACCATTAACATCCCAGCTGTGGGAGGTGACTCGTATGTGCCCTGGACCAGCGTGCTCTCTCCTCTTGCAGTGGGTCGACTCAACCTGGGCAGCCTGACCCAGCTCCCACCCCAGCAGTTGACGTGTCCATAAGTGGATCTGGTACCCCTCTTCCCCACCCCCTGGGGCTGCAGGGTGCCTGCCCATCAGCATTTCTGAAGCAGCTGACAAAAAAAGGGACAATACCCCCCCACCCCCCACTACCCCCCGCCACCCTGCCCAGGGCCTCTCCCTTGCTGCAGCTCTGCAATTTGAATGAAACCCAGGTGGCAACAGCCCAAGAAACACAGACACCTCCAAGGAGACACAACACGAGGGGCCCTGCACGAGTTGGTGGACACGGCGGTGAGCCCCTACAGCAGAGAGGGGAAAATCCACCGCAGGCTCCAAAACAGCTTCAGATTCTTGGAAAGCTGGCAAGATGGGAAAGGAAAAGGAGATGCAGGCAAATAGGGAGTGCTGGGTTTCTTGCTATTAAATAGCAAAGCAAAGCAGTCAGTGTTTCCATTCCGCCCAGTGTCACGCTCATTTGGCCCAGCTTTTCATCGCAAACTGGGATGAAAATAGGACTTTTTTGCTGCAAGACTTCTCACACTTCTCCATTTAGAGAAAAGTGTTGAGACTCACAGATGCTGAATTGGTTAAAAGCAAACCATCCCTGACATCCTTCCTCAGAGAAGCTGGCTCCTGAGTGGTGTGTGCGTGGTCCCATCCTGGTACTCTGCACTCTAGTGGTTCCCAAGAGACTCCACACGTGTAATTGAAGAAGACTGGAGAGCACCAAGAGAGGGAATTAATTAAATATGGCACTTGTGGGGACACTGATGAATTAGCTGTGTCCAAACTGGGGGCCCCCAGTACAAGCACGACACTGACAAACTGGAGAGAGCCGAGTGGTGAGACTCTGAGATGGCTGGGGACCTGACGCACAGGACACATGAGGTTTCTTCAGACTGGAGAAGGTGAAGGGGTGTCATGATGAGGGGGATTTTTTGTTAAATCTCACCAGAATTTCCCTGCACCTCTGAAAAGGACCATCACTGTTGTGTCTATGCCCTCCCATTAGGGATTTGAAGACAGGTGGCTATCAGACCCACTTTGAGCCTGAGGTATATCCATTCATGGAGGTACCCTCACCACAGTCCTCAGCTAACTGATCTATCTTGGCCCTGCTCAGAGCAGGGGTTGGACAAGAGACCTCCAGAGGTGCCTCTGAACCTCAGAGACTGTATTTTGAGAGCACCAGCCTTGCTCAGGGGAACGCCAAGAGGACTTGTCTCTCCTACTGACTTCTGTGGCCTGTGAGCCTCCCAGAGGCCAGGACTTATAGCTGGCACAGCACGGGAGTCCTCTCTGGGAGTTTCCCACCAACAGCCTTTGGGTGGAAGAGTCTAGACTGATGCCACCTCGCCTGGAGATTTGGGCTGTGACTCCATGGTTGTGTATCTGGCTACTCAGAGCCACAGCCCCAGACCAGATCCCGGGCTTGAAACTAGAAGAACAGTGGCATTTGTTCCCATGACTCATCCTAGAGAAAAGGGACCAGCACCCCGGAGTCCCATTTAGCAAAGTGTCCTTGATGCTGGGCCACAGACAAGCCCTCCCTCAGTTTCCCAACAGCTTCAACTTGTGAGTTTACAGCTGGTCTTTGGTGTCTTTGCTCCACAGTGGCTTGTTCAGGCAAAGAAAGGGAGTGTTTCCACCCGGCCTTGCCAGAAGGTTGTCCTCAAGACAGAAAAGGGGTTAAACCTGGCTTTTATCTGTTTCCTAGTCATAGTCTTTAACTAGAAGACATGGCAATGCTTGACTCCAGGGGTCCAAGTCATGGGGGGCAGACAAGGAAACGACAGATACTCAACAAGGGTGGATGCTAAATACGGTCACATCCTCCCATCCTGCCCACATGTGGGATCTTCCTGACTACCTGCAGAGCACCACGTCCTGCACCAGCACCGCACAGCCCCGGCCCTCCCCGGGAGGGCTCACGTCATGACACAGGGCAGCCAAGCCTGCACCAGCCTTTGAGCTCAGCTTCCCTCCCTGGAGCGGCCGCAGATGGGCACCAACCCCTGGAGAGGGTGAGACGGTCACTGCCCAGACACGTCCCCGCTGGCTGGAGGTCAGTTGCTGTCTGCGACGGCAGAAGCAGAGCCCCATCACACAGACTCATGGTAGGAACAGCTTCCAGCCAGTAAATGGCTGTTGCAGATGTCAGGAGACAGGAAACATCTGCATTGTCATAGCTGGCGGGTCCTCCGTAAACACAGGATACCCTTATTAAACAGCCCAGTTCCCTTCCCCACCTGATGGTGGGTGCCAAGTCAGCCTTCGCTCAGGTGGAACCAGTGGAGCTCCACAAGGCTCCCCTCCAGCATTGCACCCTGGGGCCACGCACGCTTAGGCCATGGGGGTCTGGTGGGGGGCAGCGCCACGCTGGAACCAGCACCCCACCATCCTGCTGGGAATGGTGGGGCTCAGGGTGCTCCCAGTGCACCAACTCTCAGCCCTGGAACACCCCAAATTGGGCAAGGTTGGGTTCTGCAGCTGATTCCTTCCACGGGGGACGTGGTTGTTAATGCAGGGTGAGGGGACAGATGGACAGATGTCCTCACTGCTCCTCTGTGGCCAGTGGGCAGAGGCCTCACCTTTGGTGTCTCACAGTACGGACACCCCTGCCCAGGCTGCTTCGTGCTGTCATTCACCAAGGAGACAGCAGATACTGGCACAACCCCCCTGGAAATGCCATGCCAAAAAAAGGTATTGCGTTTGCTTTCTTCCTTACTGTCCTGGTTTGAGGTCTCACTTTCACTCTGTAAGGGAGTAGAAAATTATTCCAACACAGAGCACCGTCACAGTTTCACCAAATATCTCTTTTTTTCCCCCAAAGTCATTTGCTGCTATCAATAATACCATCTCGGAGTCGGTCTGACAGGGAGATTTGCTTATGGAAATTTCATGGTGAAGGGGAAACGGGATAAGGGAGGTGAACAGGAAAATTTCACTGAACACGTCACCTTTCAGACTCTGCTTTCCCAAGTTATCCTGATACCTCAGGTAAATGGTTAAAGGGACTTCTGAAGGAACTGCTCACCTCAAGACAAAGCAAAGCTGGTGCCTGCATCAAACACACACCGAGCTGGCCTGTTGGTCACCTGGCCAGCATGGTACCATCCTCTGGGCTGGCTTTCCTCATCACAGCTCAGCACAAGCCCTCTTAGCAGTCCCTGAACATGCTCCTCATCTGAACTCTTGATCCTGGGCAGTCTGTCCCTGGAGGAGCCATGCAGCAGAGGAGCGGCCGCGTGGCACATGGGGTTCACCTTCTTTGGAGATAAATGGAGGACTCTGGGTGCTAAACTAAATTAACCTTGAAAAATTCATGTCACAACTGACTGCAGCAATTAGTTGCTTTTAATGAGCTGCTTCACCCAGACTGATGTGTGAAGGTCCTGGAGGAAATCAGTATCCGACTGCTGATGGCTGATAGGAACTGGCAGCCACCTCCCAGCTGCTTCCCAGGGAGAAATTCCCACATTTGCAGCTCTGATTTTCTGCATGCAGGTTTGTAAGCCCGAGTGCTTAGATAAAGGCTCCTGAGCCCAATGCTTTGCTGATGTGCCAGCTTCTTTTGGGAGACAAGATAGATTTTTTTTAACAGGTATTGGAGAAGGACAAAGCATAACAATCTTTTAATGTCAAATCCCCAGGAAAAGAGCAAAGAAATAGTTGGAGCTGTGGATCCCCAGGGATGTGCAATGACTCCCCTGCTCTGCTGCAGTGCTGACCACATCTGAGGGGGGTCAAGCCCTCCAGCCAGGATCCAGCCCTGCAGGACCCTCCAAGGGACTTCAAAGGAAGGGGATGTAGCCCTGACATGGGCGGGCTCAGAGCAGGCACAGCAGGGTCTGCCACTGCTTTTCTCACCACAGAGAAGCTGTGGCTGCCTCATCCCTGGAGGGGTTCAAGGTCAGGCTGGACGGGGCTTTGAGCAACCTGGTGTGGTGGGAGTTGTCCCGGCCCAGGGCAGGGGGTGTGACTGGATGGTCTTTAAGGTCCCTCCCAACCCAAACCATTCTATGATCTCTCATTTTAACTTATAAAGAACTACCAATGACTCTGCAGCAGAGGCTGAGACCTCTCTAGCCCATCCTTCAGCTTCCTGGGACCCTTGCTGGCTGCACTGCAGCTCTTGGCCCTTGGTTCCTGCTAAGGTGGGTTGGCTTCCCCAGGATGTCCCATTCCATTCTGCCCTGTGGTCTCTGCCCTGTTAGAAGGTTGCTCTCCGCCAGGCAAACTTGTGTTGCTGAAATGAAGCAGCAGCCTTGATCCTTGATCTCCTTGCAGGGAGAGCCCTACAGAAGACATGCTCTGAACAGGTTGCCCTTGTTCCCATCGCCATGTCTCTGCTGTGCCCCAGCAAGAGGAATGCAAAGCACATGCAAATGTTAGGGACTTGCAATGGTTTTGGGTTGCTAGGGGATGCCAGGCTGTCCTGCCATGCCTCTGGGTGGGACATCACATCAGCAGACTGCAACCACATCTGACGTTCCTCCTTGTGAGGAGCTGGTGCCACCACATCTTGTCTGAGGGAATTCACAAGCCCCTGCAGCCCTGGCATTGGTCTGTGGTGAGTCCATACCTTCCCCCACCTGGGCCCGCAGTTCATTGCTCCCATGCTGCATCTCCCTACCTGCACCACCCCTGTGTCCCACCAGGGACCCCCACCGCCCCCCTGAGGGCAGTCACTGTTTCCCACTGCCTACCTTGGAGGCAGAGCTCCTCCGAATCAAATCCCAGGTCCAAACACGCCTGGACTCCGGAGGGCTCCTGCCCCTGACGCTTCTCCTGGCACTTCGCTCTGGGCTCAGACTTCAGCCCCGATGCTGGTCAGGTGCCAGCGTGGCTCCATGCCTGTCACCGATCTGCAAGATTTGCTGTCACAAAGATGCCCATATAATCCCAAACCTTGCATTTTGCTGTCTGCAGGCCCAGGTTAGAACAAAGGGATTTCTCGAGATGCCTCTGATTCTTTCCCCGGGCCTCCCTTCTCCCTGTGACCTGAAGTAAATGCTAACGAATCAAATGTGCATTTCTTTCAAGTTTAACTTCCTCTTGTGTATGCCCTTGATTTAGGAGAAAGGCTCCCAATTTTCTGTTTGAAAAGCTATAACCGCATAAAACATCTCCTGTACCAAAATTTCAAAACACGTTAATATTTACTCATTAATCACTGGAAGAGCACCAAGTTTTTTTTTTCTTTTCCCTAGTGCAGTTGGCTCATCTCTGAGAAGAATCCTGCTCTGCCTGTACACCCAGCGTGGTGCCTACAGAGGACTCGAACCCCATCTATTCCTACTGGGCACCCCATAAACAGTGGGTGCCATATGGGGATTAGGTCTTCAGACACAGCTTTTCAGGGTGCAAATGGCCTCGTACTGCAACCTCCCTGGTGGCCTCCATCCAAGGTTTCAGGAGGTCACTGCAGATGAATCAGAGGACACGGCCCCAGGGCAAAAGTACCATATGCTTGTTCTAAAATGACGCCTTTGCTGCCATCTATAAACTTGGAAGCAGTGCCATCAAAACCAGATTCCTCCAGCATGGGGCAAATCTGGGTGTAACTGAGCCTTGGAATCTGCTGGAGCGTCTGATTTTCATGCCAGAAGTGTCAGAGGAACAAGAAAAGCTGTGGCAGGATGTTGTATGTTTTTGCTGTGATTCAGCAAAGCTGCATGAAAAAAATAAAAAATAAAAAAATCTGCGCAACGATTTGCAATGGACCAAGCCAGGATCCAGCCCGCTTGTTTTTCAAAAGCTTTGTCATTTCCTGGACAGTATCATTAAAGAGGGGTTGAAGCATTCAAAACCTGCACCAGATGTGGTAGATTTTGCAATGCTGCCTGGGGCTCTTTCTAAGTTTGCACGTGCTTCGCAAGCAGAGCACTCCAAAAAAAGGGCAAATCCTTCCAGATCTGGCGTTATTTTCCAGGAGCTGCTCACTCCATCCCACCGCTTCCCCAGCACACACCTGCCCGATTGGTGCTACCTCAGGTGCTCACAGCGGCTGAACCTAAACAGGAAGCCATGAAGGCTGGAGCACCCTGGTCTGAAAATTACTGTTGTCCCTCATGCAGCGCTGGAGACATCTCAGCTCTTGTGCTTTGATAACCCCAGACCTACAGGTCCCCTCCGTCCATCCTGCTCCTGGATTAGAGATGAGCAAGTCACGTCTTGATCAAGACTTGATCGAGCACCTCTTCCCTGCAGTTTTGACTTGCCTTAAGTCTAGGGAGGATCCTGGGCTGGAGGAGACCTGCTGGTGACACAGCTGAGTGGCTTATGTGTGAAGACACCTGAGGAATGGCTCCTCAAAACCAACACTTTCCCCATATCCCCGTAGTGTTAGAGCCTGGTCTGGGCTGAAAGCCCTTCTCCTTCCTCCTGGGGTGCAGCTCTGGAGGTGGAGACCCCCACATCCCACCCCCATGTACAGAGGGAGCACTTTGGTGTCTGCAATCCCACCAGCCGCACCGCTCACAGCCCTGCTCATCTCCTCTGCTGGATTTCAGGACCCTGCTCACACCTCAAAAAAAAAAATGTGGTATGTGTTTGTTTTTTTTTTTTCCTAATCTTGTTTTATATGGCTCTTCAGTGTCTGGCAACGGGGCTGAGCTCATGTTGAAGACTTTCTCATCATGGCAGCCCAAGTGTGGGTCTCTCTCTCTCCTTCCCCATATTTTCTTGCAAGAATAAAACATTTTTGACGTTTTAATCTCTCTGTTGAGGCCGGTAGGAAGTGGTCAGCATATTCCAGCTGACCAGAGGCAGGCACAGAGACGGCAGATTAGTTTAAGCCTCTGTGATAATAGTAACTTTTGCGAACATTTACAAGTAATTCTCCCTTACTCAAGTTTTTTTATGGATCCTGTATCTTTATACCACAAAAATAATAATAATAGAGATAATTTGGGCCCTTTATGACAATAAATATTGATTTAGTAATGACTTAGACTCTAAGCTCCTTGGGGCAGAGTGTATTTCTTATTCAGGGAGTTTGGACCAGGAAAAGCCAATAAATCCCTTTGTTTGACCTCCCACGTGTAATCATTTTGGTCCTGTATTAAGCTTGCAGCTCCTCTAATGACAAAATCACACCCTCAGCAAGGTATTTGGAGGTGGGGACACCACGAGACGGAGCATCTGCCCTTCCTCCAGCTGTTTGTGCCTCACTGTAGCTACACAAGCCCATGTCCCCTTTCTACTGGGGCTTCATCTCGGCACGTTTCTCCCTGGGGTGCCCTTCTCCAGGGCTCCTGCTGCCCTGTGGCCAGTGACAAGATCTGCCCCATGTGTTAATGACACAGAGCTCATCATCAGCTGCTCCATCTGGGTACTGCCCCCAGCCCTTCACCCTCCTTGGGCCACCACAGTTCCAGCCCTGCTGGAGGTATGAGGAGCATCCAGCCAGGACGGGAGCAACCCAGGGAGGTGGGTGTCTGCCTGACTACACCCCGTGACTCAGGAGCTTGCGCCACCTCAACTGATACAACAGAGAGACCCAGAGGTGAATCTCGGGTGAATTCCTCCCGCAGCAGTTTTGGCCCATGCTGGAGACCTGCTGGCTCCATCCATGAGTCCCTCCTGATCAGGCTCTTGCTCTTACTTTGCCCCAGGCTCTCCCACCTGTGTTTCTGCTTGGGGTGGTCCCTCACTCAGGCACCTGCTCTAGTCTGGACAGCTTCAGCTATAAATATGGTAGTCCATTTGCCCTGGGAGTATCCAAAGACATTGACCCCAAGCATCTTGGCAGCTGGACATCCATGAGACCTGTTGTCCCCCCAGGTGTTCCCTGGGATCTCCCAGGGGCAGGCAGCTCCACGACTTGCTTCTCCCTCTTTGCTGCAGGCCCCAATCTGCCTTTCGGAAGGTCCTCCATACCTGATCCATCGGGATCTTATCTGCTTTGTGTGTCTATGTGGTCCAGGTCCCTGCTTTCCAGTGTGGGCTCCTGCTCTGGCCATATCATTGGGGGGACCAGGGCTGTGAAGGTCCTTGGCTGCTTGCAGTTGAGAACAGCTTAGACCTGGCCAGGAGGAGAGCAGAGGGGGCTGGAAACAGGGTTGGCAACCGGGCAAAGCTTTGGCTCCTGGGGCACCACAGGGCTTAGGTGCCATTTATTTCCCTACGGGGCTCGGGAAGCTGTGAGCATTGCCAGGCTCTGCCGAAGCAGATTTCTCTCCGGACACCGAGGAAAGCCTGGAAGGGGGAAACACCTAAGAGCTCCAAGGGTCAGTGTTCCTACCTGTCTCCACTGCCACCGGGTATGGGATGCAGCCTGCCATCCTGGCCACAGCAAGTGGTGGACGGGATGGGTTGGGCTCTGCCCAGACACAGGAACAAGCCAAGGGGCTCCGGTAGTGCCTGGGTTACACAGCCTGGAGATAAGCCACCTCTGGTATGTGAACCCTCACACCATGTGTGCCCCGTCAGCCATCTCGTCCTTGGTGCCTGCAGAGCCCCAAACACATTCTTCAGGATTTAATCATCTTGGTGGGGGCGGGGGGGGGGGGGAAAGGGGGGCGAGTAAGGGGACAGGTTCCCAGGGCAGTGAGGGATCCCAGAGAGGAGAGGAAGAGGAAGAGGAAGAGGAAGAGGAGAGGAGAGGAGAGGAGAGGAGAGGAGAGGAGAGGAGAGGAGAGGAGAGGATGACTGCTATGGGAGCAGAGGAACCAAAGAGTTTCAGGCACTCTGCATGGCCCAACCATGATTGGATTTATTTATAAGGGCCAGGATCTCTGGATCGAACACACTCATTTCTGCTGCATGCACTAACGGATCCAGGGCTCCAGGGCCCTGAGATCAACTTCCAAATACAGCCTGGTCCCTGGAGGCACCGAGCCACCCCGCCAGCCTGGGCTTACAACCTCCTGCTTGCAGGGACTCATACACAAAGAGGCCATAGAGACAGTGCTGGATTAGACCAGCTCAGAAGGCAGCAGGACAGGAGCCAGGACTTTGGCCCCAACTGCCCTATTCTCAGCACCAGCAGGATCCTGCCTGTGGGGATGGAAATCCCATTCCCCAAATTTTCTCGATGGTGCCCTTGCTGAGAAGGGGAAAGGAGACCTGTCATCCCTTCGACCCAGCTGGGACTTGGCCATTCATCAAGGAGCAGCTACCCGTCACCTTCCCTTGCATGAAAGGCTCTCCCTGCCCTCCTCCTGCACTCCCACCTTGGAGGCATCAGGGCTGGGGTGTGAACCAGCCTCCCCCAGCACCACCGTGGCTTCAGGCGCATCCCCTCATCGCATCCTGAACACACCGGGCAGAGAAACTCCCTGCTCCTGCTTGCCCAGCCATTTGCTCTGCCCAGGAAAAGGCAGGCGTGGGGTGAGACGAAGCAGAACACAAACATTGCATTCATGCTGGCTGGCCCTAATCAAAAGCTGATGCTGCACAGCCCGGCCAGCAAACATTGCTGGGGATCTGTGGGAAAATGGGATCCACATGGCAATTCGCACTCCAGCTGCTGCCTTATCTCCTGGAAGCGTTATCTCATGCAAACTTGAGCTGGAGCTATTTTATTTTCAGCTGAGTAAAAATGTGTCAGTTTTATATTTATATATTAGGCCACAATCCCATGGGAAATTAATTTGCCCAACAGCAGAAATTCTGTCATCGCACGCATCAGTCAGTCTGGGAATGGGGATCTCCAGACCAGGGCCCTGAAATCAGGGGAACGGCTTAAAATAATAACCACAGGAGGATGTGGGAGACTGAGTAAATTACAAGAGTTCCTTCCCAACTGCAAAATGTATTTAGGGGGCATTTCATGGATGATATATAAGTGTAGAAGCAGAGGCTTAGTGTGACTCCGGTCTCAGTGGTTTCACCCCGTGGGGAAGAAGGGGCTCAGCCCACACACACCGTGGGATGGGGAGGGAGAACTCTGGCCGAGGTGACCCCTGTGCTCTCCCATCCCAGTAGCACCAGCCCAGCGGGGTGTCTGAACAACCCCTTCCAGTCAACTGGGTG
The DNA here is from genome assembly GCA_026546715.1 of Gallinago undulata. Lineage (NCBI taxonomy): Eukaryota > Metazoa > Chordata > Aves > Charadriiformes > Scolopacidae > Gallinago > Gallinago undulata. Next base: position 25,698,988 of record JAOTQQ010000003.1, on the reverse strand, counting down.
TCCCTGCAGAAACAGAGCAGGGGACTGTGGTCTGGATCCTGGACATCACCACATCCCTGCCACTTAGAATCATGTAATGGCTCAGGTTGGAAGGGACCTTAAGATCACCAGTCCCACGCCCTGCCACGAGCAGGGACACCTCCCACCACACCAGGTTGCTCCAAGCCCCCTCCAACCTGGCCTTGAACCCCTCCAGGGATGGGGCAGCCACAGCTTCTCTGGGCAACCTGGGCCAGGCTCTCACCACCCTCACAGTGAAAAATTTCTTCCTAATATCTCATCTCAATCTCCCCTCTTCCAGTTTGAAACCATTACCCCTCATCCTATCACTATGTGCCCTTGTAAAAAGTCCCTCCCCATCTCTCTTGGAGTCCATTTAGGGACTGGAAGGGGCTCTAAGGTCTCCCTGGAGCCTTCTCTTCTCCAGGCTGAACTCTCTCAGCCTGTGCTCATTGGAGAGGTGCTCCAACCCTCTGATCATCCTGGTGGCCTCCTCTGCAGCACAACAGCTTTGGGTTCCTGTAGTGCACCAGGGAGTGCCCCAAGGAGACCCCCAGCTGTGCATCCTGGGGTGCTTGGTGATTCCAGGGATGCAAGGCAGAAGCAGAGCCAAGCCTTCACCTACATGGGGTGCTCTGTGCTGGGTCTGCCTGGCAGCTCTGTGCTGGGGCTGGGATGAACCTGGCCCAAAATTTTCCCTCCCCTGGTCCATGTTATGCAGCAGTGGGCACAGGGCATCTCCAGCCTAGTGGCACCATCCCAGGCCTCCAGTATGGGGACTGGAAAGTGGTTGGGGGACTAGAAAGGGACTGTGCCCCTCTGAACCAGGGAGGGTGTGCTGGCTCCAGCCCCTTTCCCTGCACCCAGCAGGTCCCCACAGGCTGACGCACATGTCCAGGGAGCCTGTCCAAGTCAGGGGGTGTCAAACCCTGGTCATGGAGCCACCTCATTGGACTTTGGCACCTTGGACAGTGGGTGCCATGGCTGCCAAGTCACGTGGAGGCATCTGCTGCCCAGACAGGTATGTCTGCCTGGAGGGAGCAGTGGGGCACGGAGGTGTGTGGTGGCCGAGGAAAGAGCCCAGGGGATAAGGAGGACGTTTTAAGGGGATTCTCTCTGTTTTTCCCTTTGAGATGAAAGAAGAGAGGGAAGGGAAGGGAAGGGAAGGGAAGGGAAGGGAAGGGAAGGGAAGGGAAGGGAAGGGAAGGGAAGGGAAGGGAAGGGATCACTCTCTTTACCACTTTTCCCTTTTTATCCATCCTTATGTCCAAAATGCCCTCTGAAGGGAGGGTGACTCATCCCACCCTCCAGCAGGGGCTCCCACCCACAGTCCAGCAGGGTCTGGGAGCCGGAGGGATCATCTGGCCCAGCTGGGATCAGCTGGTGGAGGGGGACAGAGACCCCCTTCCCTTTGGGGGTGGTTCTCCTGAAGCACCATCGCTGCCTTTCTCTGCTGCCCGGCTCTGCAAATAAAATGTGCTTCCTTCTCCATATCCACAGGCTTCCTTTGAGCTTCCAAATGTTCTTGGAGCTTTTATCCTTCCCTCTCTGCTCCAGCCATGCAGAACACACAGGCTGGGCTCGGGCACTATTATCTAGCCAGTTAATAATGCAGCCGAATCCCCCTAGGTTTAGTCCAGCCTGTTTTCTCATGGAGACACTCCCACCATTGAAAGCGCCCAGGCAGAGTTGGCAGCAGCCTGATTTACAGCCAAAAACACCAAGGCCACACCAGCCTCTTCTTCCCTTGTTTTTTTTTAAGAGCAAAACCCTTCTCGGGCTGAAGGGGGAATGATACAGGGGGAGGCTGAGATGGGCAGATGCTCCTGCAAATAAGGGGGGCTTTGTGGGACCTAGAAGTTGAAGTTTCACACAGTAACTAGGGACTGGCAGGAGCATGAGGCCGGAGCAGAGCTGGGAAGCACGCTCCCGAGCAGCTCCAAGGCTGACGTAAGAGCAGCCCTGGGGCTGGCTTGCTCATCACATACCTAATTTTCCCATATATGGCCAAGGAGAGCAATAACTCTCCTGGCAAGCAGATCAATAAAAACAGATGGTGGGCTTACAATTAGAGATTAAGCACATACCAATCCAGAACAAACAGGCCATAAATCATATGTGAAGGAGGGTATTTATAGTTTAGATCACATTCCTTAATTAATACAAAATGGCCCAGAAAAGAAAATAATACAAAACTGCTCTTTTCTGCTTTGTTCCTGCCTTGCTTTTGCAAAGCTGCATTCTTTTCTTGGAGGGCGCAGGGGACAGGGCAGCCACAGGAAAGACGCCTGTGGGACGATGTGGCCAGGAGAGGAAAGCGAAGGCTGGAGGTCTGGGAAGGGGCTGCAGAGCAGGCAGGGAAGCAGAGCCAGCACCTGGGGCTTGACGGCGTGTAGGGATGGTGTTGGAGCACGGCTGAGCGCCGGACTCATCTGCACACCTCTGGGTTCCTGGTACACCTTCCCCCAGTAGCACATCACCATCACTGTGCCCCCAGGGTGGGGGGACAGGACAATGGACCTATGGGACGAAGATGCAGGGGCTTCCCGTGTGTGGCATCTCTGGGGGCATTTCCATGGAGGTGGATGCTCCCAGACCATGGGTCAGGATCTCCTGAAGGACAATGCCAGAATCCATCCATTAGCTAACAGGCCATTTGACCTTTACAGCAAGGGCCAAGCATGTTTTCCTTGCAGAAAATACTGCAATAAATTAACTTGCTCTATAAAATGATAACAAGGTCCTTGCTCTTGAGGTGACTGCCTAGCCAGAGGCAGTATGACAGAGAGAAAGTGCCAGCCAGAGCTGATTAGATCTGAAAATATACCTGTGTCTGAACTGTGGATTAAAGGTCTCAGGCTTTCCAGAGCACCTCTGCAACTCCAGTCCAGACCTCCAGGATAGAAATTATTCATTTTATTGGGAATGAGGTGCCCAAGGGCCCTGAGCAGGTCCAGGCTTCAGGAAGCACCATTATACTGTAAATCACAAAATCATGGAATGGTTTAGGTTGGAAGGGACCTCAAAGATCATCTTGTTCCAACCCCTGCCCTGGGCAGGGACACCTCCCACCACACCAGGTTGCTCCAAGCCCCCTCCAACCTGCCCTTGAACCCCTCCAGGGATGGAGCAGCCTGGGCCAGGCTCTCACCACCCTCACAGCAAAGAAGTTCTTCCCCACATCTCATCTCAATCTCCCCTCTTGCAATGTCAAACCCTTCCTCCTCTTCCTATGGCTCCCCTTCCTGATCAAGAGTCCTTCCCCAGCTTCTCTGGAGCCTCTTTAGGAACTGGTAGGGGCTTGATGGTCTCCCCGGAGCCTTCTCTTCTCCAGGCTGAGCCCCCCCAGCTCTCTCAGCCTGTCCTCACAGCAGAGGGGCTCCAGCCCTTGGAGCATCTTCATGGCCTCCTCTGGACCCGCTCCAACAGGTCCATGTCCTTCCTGTGCTGAGGACTCCAGCGCTGGACACATTGCTCCAGGTGGGGTCCCAGCAGAGTGGAGCAGAGGTGCAGATTCCTCCCCCTCCCCCTGCTGGCTGCACTTCTTTTGATGCAGCCCAGGATGCCGTTGGCTTTCTGGGCCACCAGTGCACAAGGCTTGCTCTGAACTTCTGAAATTGCATCAGGAGGATGGAGAGAGGTTTCCTCTTTGTGAACACAAAGGACTTTGCCTGACTGGGAAGAGATGTGCTGAACAGAGGATGGTACAGGGATGGCAGGCTGACTGCTATGCAGCTCCCCTCTGTCCAGAGAGAGATGTCTCTCCTCCTGCCTCCTCCTCCTCCTTCTTCTCCCCTCTGCCTTCCACCCTCTCTCCCAGCACATCCCCATCCTTCCAGCTCTCTTGCTCATCCAGCTGATCCCACAGCAAACCTGCACTGACCCAGGCTACCTTCAGCCATATCCTGAAGCTCCACTGAGTGGCAGAGGACCTCAGGACACCCAGTGTGAGGAGTCCCGTCCCCACCACCTGCCCCAGCCCAGGGGAAGAAGAGGCATCAGCAGACATAGTGAAGAGGGAACAACTCTCATGATGTCCCAGGCAGGAGAGCAGAGAGCCTGGAGAAGAGAAGGCTCAGGGAGACCTGATTGTGGCCTTTCAGTACTTACAGAGGACTTACTTATAAGAAAGTTGAGGGCAAACTTTTTAGCAGGGCCTGTTGTGATAGGACAAGGGAGGAATGGTTTTAAACTAAGAGATTTAGGTTTGATATAAGGAGAAATTTTACAGTGAGGGTGGTGAAACATTTGGAACAGGTTGCCCAGAGAGGTGGTAGATGTCCCATCCTTGGAAACACAAGGTCAGATTGGACAAAGCTCTGGGTACCCTGATTTAGTTGAAGATGTCCGTGTTCATTGCAGGGGGGTAGGACTAGATGGCTTTTAAAGGTTCTTTCCCATCCAAACTCTTCTACAGTTCTATGATTCTATGACAGCCCTTTGAAGTTTTTCCTTCACTGTCAAACACACAGGGCATGAAAGAGGTTGCTAAGCTGATGGAGCTGGAGACCCTCTGGGACAAGGAGCAAAGGGGTGACCCAGAGCATGGCAGAGCAGAGAGCCCCTGACCATCCTCCAGCTGCCCCAGTATCGCCAGCATCGTCTTCATCTCCCCCTCTCAGCAACCCCTGGACCTTGTCAGTTGGGAACTGGGATAAGGGAGCCGTACTGGCTGGAGCTGGAAATGGTCCTCTGTTGGCCAACGGTGATTCAGGAAGAGACCCCGGCGATGCAGCAGTGGTACAGAGTGGGAATCCACATTAGTTCACATGAAGCAACCTCATTAGCACTGCTCTGCATGGGAACATCACAGAGGGTCAACCCCAGAGGACAAAACAGGCCTTTCTCTGGCACAGCAAATTGTATGGAGAAAATCTGAACTTCTCACTGACATTTGAAGTCCCCTACTGAACAGGGCTATTTTAAAATCTTATTTGTGCCCTCCTCCCATGTTTTCCCCCATGTCAGAGCTGCTGGTGGGGCACCGTGCCCGACCCCTGATGTGAGTGATGGCTTTGCTGATTGCCCCACCACAATGCTATTTGTCTTCTTGCCGCAGCTCGGCATTTTGTGGGTTTGTGAGGGGGGGAATTGCCAACTCAAAGACGTGAGAAGCAATGCCAGCCATGACACACTTCTCCTGATAGTGATCGTGCAGGCATTCACTGACAAGCAAGTCTAATCAGCATGCAAATTAGCTTGTTAGCTGCCCTCTATCACAACCAATCTGTTGACAACCTAGGCTCACGTAATAAATCAGGACTTCAGATCATGAGGCTGTAACAGCCCTTTGCAAACTGTCACCATGATGTTTACGACAGCCCTGCTACTGCGCGGTGACTTTTCAGACCAGCAGAAGCAGCAGGGCCAAGGTGGGCTTTGCACGAACCATCAGGTGCCACCGAGGTGCCTTCCTCTCCATGACACGTTTCAGCTCCACGCTGCGTCTCAGAGATGCATCGTGAAGGGACTCCACCGCAGAGCAGGGAGAGGGTCCCCAAAGCTGCGCTGGGGGCTATTCCATGGGCCAGGATCTTTCCCAGGAGCCATTTAATTTATCAGCAAGGCTGTAACCCACACACCACTTACTCCATGTGCTGATATTACTTTCCGGGCACTCTTCAGCAGAGATAAGCCCACTGCTGTCCTGATGCAGGCACCATGTGCTGCTTGCAGGACAGTTGACTCCTGACTGTCTCCATCAGCCCCATCCCACACACACACCCCAGCCCTGCTCCACCTTTCATATGAAATGATGTCTCTGTGTTTTTGTTGGATTGAGGTGGAAGCAAATGTCCCCTTAAAAGACTTCTTAGGGGGAAATGGATTAATTTCTTTATTTGGCTCTTACCAAACCTTTCACATTTCTGCCCCCAACACCTTTTCCTGCCCTGAACCATATTTTCATCATTTCCATTCTTCTGTTCAAAGCAAAAGGTACACTGAAATCTTTTATATAAATGTTTAAACTATAAGAGGAGATTTTTCATGGGGGTAAACCTCCCACTGAGCATCCCCATGGCTGAGACAACCCCCATGACCAAGGACCTCAGAGAAGGAGACTCCACCACCTGAGATGAATTGAGGAAGACCATGGCCCATTTTATAACAGGAAAGAGACGTGACAGGACGTGCCCCCAGTTCCACGGGGTGTCACGCTCTGCTGAGACCGGGCAGAAACACCTTGGATGCAGCTGGATGAGAGGCAGGATGGACGGAGGCTTGACACCCATCCAGGTCTTTGTATGCCTGGTGCCATCCCATCCACACCCCCATTGTCTGCGGAGGTGGCTAAGTGCAGAGTGAGGAGCTGTCGGCAGCCCCCTCAGGCAATATTTAGCAATCCCCAGCATTAGGGATGCAGACAAGGTGTGAAACATTGTGGTTGTGTCTCCTCCCACACCCTGGGAGTGATTGAGGCCCTGGTGATATCTTAGCTCTGGGCCTGCTCCCTGACAGTGGGTGATCAGCTCTGTTTTCAGCCTCCTCCACCTCCGTGGAGGTTCCCTGCATGGGCTTTCGCTCAGGCAAACTCCGCTGATGGAAATGCCACCCATCCCATCTTCATTAGTCACAGGCTTTCTCTGCTCTTCTGGGCACCTGCTGCCTGCAGACTTAGCTGAGCTTACCCCAGGGACTTCTGGCAGGGAGAGGATGTCCTCTGGTCCAACAGCGGCTGTGGAGGGCTCGCGTTGGGATGGGTCCAGACCACAGCGGAGGAACCACCTCCCCGCAGGGCAGTTGCACTGGTGTGAAGCCCATGTCCCCACTGGAAAGCTGATCTCCCGCCCTGGTGCGGGCCAGTGCAGAGTTATTTATGGGCTGTGTTAACGCGATGGACACTACGCCAGCCAACACACAGGGATTAAACCAAACCAAAGCCCTTCCAACGGACCATGCAAACAGCTGCGGAGGGAGGAGGGAGCCAGCCCTCCCCACCAGGCTGTCAGGGCCATGAGCTGGCGCTGGAAATGCTCTCCAGCACCTTGTGCTGCCCCGGCTTCATGTGTCAGCTCTGAGCAGACAGACAAGTCTATCAAATATAATGTCCTAACCAACAGGAACCGTGAGCATGTCCATGTCCAACACACGGGCTGTTGGTGTCTGTCCACTTGCTCCTGGGGAGCAGCAGCTCCTATCTGGCTGCTTTCATCTGGTATTAAATCACTCCAGGAACCCTCCTCTAGCAGTTAGTCAGCCTCCTCCTCCATCCTGGAAAAAAAAAAAAAAAAGAAAAAAAAAAAAGAAAAAGCTGTTTTGTCAGTAAATGTGATAAAAATCTCCCCTTCATCTAGATTCAAGGAGAAGCTAATCAAAATATTTACACAATCCTCATGATACTGCACTTGCCAGGGTTTTTGTGGTGTCCTGATTGCAGCAGGTCCTCCTTGAGCATCGTCCCATCCTGGAGGAGGAAATCCCAGGCTGGTTACTCCAGCCCTGGTGCCCATGGCCATCTCACATTGCCCCCATGGACACTTTCCTGGGTTCTCTGTCCCCATCCCACTCCAGTGCTACTAGGAAAAAAAATCCTTGCACATCCACATGAGCGCGGCTGGGGAGTGTGTTCACTCGCTCATCTGGCTGGGCTGGAGCAATTAAAAGAGAAGCAGGTTCAAACCTGCAGTTCTGCACAGCACCGGACAGGAGACAGTGTCCCAGACAGACCCTGGCTGTGGTCCATCCAGCCCAGCGCTGGGGTCGAGCTGCCCATCCATCTGCAGCTTGGCTTTGGCGCGTCCCGCAGGCTGAGGCTCCCTCGCCCCCTGCCCTGAGCCCCTGCCCGTCCTGCTCAGGGGGTGGGCACCCGGCAGCCAGCACCCGTCTGGGTGGATGTTGGAGTTTCGCACTGCAGCGTCTCTTGGGCAGGCGCGTGGGCGTTTCTTCCACCTTTCTCCACACTGCAAGATTAGAGCCATGAGAAGAGCCCCATCTTTGGCCAGAGATGCTGGTAGGCAGTGCTCACCACGTCCCCGCTCAGGAACACCACTCATGGAACAGTGAACACAGTCACATCAACCCTGGACTGTTGGGTAATGCTCATGGGGACCTGCTTGGCCCCTCCAAGTCACCAGCCCACCCGTGGTCCACCAACTCTCTGTACATCCTGCCTTATCCCACCATGTTCAATGGCTCTCTAGCCAACCCTCTCCTCTCACCATAGCAAACAGCTCTCCATCCATCTCAACATACCCCACCACACCCAACGGCTCTCTCTCCATTCCACCTTGTCCCATCCAAACACTGAGCTACTCCACTGGTTGGGTCTGCTGCCAAAGACCTTCCTGGATGAAATGCCTGAACTGGTGGCCCCTTCCTCTCAGATTTGGGGCTTGGTCATCTCTTCTGGGTCTTCTCTCCAGAGAAGCGAACATGGGTTGCCTCCTCCAATGCCATCCAGCCAGACATCATTGTCCACAGGTAGATATGAACAGAGATGGTTTCACAGAGCAGTGGCAAATCCTCACTGAGATCAGACCGAGTTCTTGGATTGCTTTCATTGACAGTTCACACACCTCCATGCTCCCCACCGGTTCTGCCAGCCTTCATCAGCTGACAGGATCTGCCTCCGCTGGTGTCAGCCTGGCTCCTCATTCTGCATCTGCTCGTGAAGATTAGACGCTGTGTTTCCATGTCCACCTTTCACTGCAGTTAGCTCAGATGTGTTAGCCCTAGTTAGGTGGGCCACATCTGCCAGCAATGCATTTCATTTGCATCCTTAGTAGCTGTGGTGGATCTGGGCAGGCTGTTGTAGACATCTGAGAATAGGGATATAGAACAAGGTCATCTTTTTGTTTTGTTTTGTTGTTTTGTTTTTTTTTTGCAGGGAGTATAAAGAAACCTGTGCTACTTTGCTCCTGGAGATAAGCTTTTCCTGCGCCATTGTTACAGGCTATTTTCTTTGATGTACTCTATTTTTGGCACATGCAATAAGCCCTAACATCCTCCCCTATCACTGTGTTCACTGGAGTCCAGTTTAAAATATTTCTGGCCTTTATCTTAGATTTTCCAGTGCCGAAGCGATACTATATAGACCTTATTTTTGTCCTATGAATCACCAACCTTTGAACAAGATCCTACTGGATATAAAGAGCTCCTGCTAAACAACAACCAGCGCTGGGCTAATAACATAGCAGCTCCCCACAGCCTCCTCTCCAGCAGTGGTTCTGGCACTCGGTTCACATCCCGCCGGAGTCTAGACGAGAGTTTTTCATCCAGCAGAGAAGTATTAGTTCAAGCTCTGGACTTTGCTCCCACGCACTTTTATCAAATGCTCTTGAAGTGCATTTGAAACCACTAAATCTCCCCCTGTTAACAGCCCATTTGCAGATGGAAAAGGTATTTCTGCAGTCTTGCGGGGGCAGTTTGTCAAGCAGGTTTCACTAATATTGGCTTCCTGTAAATAAAGACATGAAATATTCGTGTTGGTTTCTCCTTCTCTGGGGATTTTGGGGCTCCAGCACCAAGTTGGTCTCCGGGTTCAACCGTGCTGTTGGGTATCGGTGTCCTCCTGGGGTCTCAATGACTGACGGCTCCCGGAGGCGTTTGGGCCTCCCTTTGCAGGAGAATAAAAGGGTATGAACTTCCCACGGAGAATATTCCCACAGGAAAGCTAAAGGGGGTCCCAGCAGAGACACTTAGCAGGCCTTCATGGCCCAGGAAGTGCCCCCCAGCCTTGCGATCCTTTGCAGTTTTACGCTTACCCTGTATCTCCTGGGGAACAAGACAGGCTTAATACTTTACGGGGAGGTTGAACCTCACTCCTGTTGCACATCTGTGTGATTCAAGCCTCTAGACTGGGGACGTGGTTTCCAACACCATGCACAATCAAAGGTTTCTTGTGTTCCTCTGTCATCAGCAGGGCCTCCTGCCATACCCTCACCCTTATCTTTCAGACCTCATTGCAACGGCTTCTCACTCAGGCACGTTATTTATTCTGTTGTCTTCATTCTTTTGATTGAGCCTTAATGCAGCAGCTCTGGCTGCTGTGCCTTGGATGCATGAATCATGTTCCTCTACTCTTTCCAACTCAAAACATCACCTGTATAATATGAAATGCCCAAAAAACCCATTATAAATGGCTTTATTTTTCTGTGCTACCCCCCAGTGCTGCCTACCACCCAGAAGGCAGTGAGGTCAACGTATCCTAAGGGAGAGCTCATTGCCATGAGATTGCTCCTGTTTTTCCAAGCCTACCTGCCGGAGCCCTGCTAATGCACACAACATAAAAATATTTGGCATGAGTCACCTTCCCCATAATTTTTCCCCCTGGAAAGCAGTGGAAATATTCCTCCTACATTCCGAGTACGTTGGGTCTGGGTGTGAGTGGAGCATTGTGTCAGCTGCTTTGCCGTGGTGATCACTGCACACCTCCACCCTCACGTGGGCGTCCAGGGCCATGTGCCACCTGGGTCTTTTCTTAGCCCTCTCTATGGGGACGGACTGGGGCACCACTGGGCTCTTCTACCTCCGCACAGAGCTGAGTGTTTCTCTAGTAGGGGGAAGCCATCTTCAAATGCCTCTTCTACAGCTGTAGCCCTCCGGCTCACAAATGTGCTGCTGTGAAATTTGCTCTTAGCACTTTTTGCCTGCTCACAGGTACTGTCCACACAATACTCTTAGTTATATATTTTTCAGTTTGTACCTACCTTTATGCTCAGTTTGCTCAACTCCTCGGTTTGGAGGGTAACGCTCACCTCATTCCTACAAAGGGTTTCCTGAGCCAGAGGAACTGCTGCCCGTGCTGACACAGCCCTGAAAAGCAGAATGGTCCAGAGTAACTCCCCACCATTTGTACCAGCATCATTTGTGGTGTCCCAGGCAGCCCAAGGTCAGAGATGGAAGAGCTTTCTGCCTTGGGTCTCCTTCCCTGTAGTCCTTGGGTTTGCACTCGCTCCCAAGCTGGCACAGCTCCTTCCATCTGAAGGGTTTGATGTGGACCAGGCACATGTACTTGCCCAAGGCCAGCTCTGGGGCTCTGGGATTTTTGCCCCCTGGTCTCTGTTGCAGTTTGGTTTTGTGCTGGGGACTCAGTTTGTCTCCTTACCATGCTCTCAGCCCTGCTCTGGTTTCCTCCTCCTTGCATCTTCCACTTTGAAGGCACTTCACCCGGTCTCATTTGCCTGCTGAGTGCAGGATACCAGAGACTTCTCCAGCAGCTTTGTTGTTGGGTTTCACGATGTTACACAAAAGCCATTAAGGGTGTTAAGTGCCGAAATCAGGCTGCCTCCACCTCTCCCTTCCTGTTGGCCTCCATAACTTGCATACCCAGAGAGAAGCAGTGGTTAAACCCTCTCTCCACACTCATCCAGTTTCTCCTCCAGAGCTGTAACTGCTCTGCTCTTTCACTCCATGTATTTTCTTCTGATCCCATGGGAAGCTCAGCAGTTTCAGAGCCCAGGGCTGTAGCAGAGATCTGCTTTGGTCCGATGGTTCTGCCCTGATGCATCACTATGATATAGAGCCTCTCCAGTGGCCCTGGACACCGTTTCTCCACCATGCAGCCCTGTGTGAGGAGGGAGGCAGTGTGCATGGACACCTCTCCACCACAATCACAGCAGGAAGACCCTGGTAGCACTCTGGGGCTCAGGTCTGGTGAGACCCCAGACCTGTTGGGAGCTGCACCCCATCAGCCCTTCCCTGGGGACAGTGGTCACCAACACAGACATCCCTACAGCACAACATCAGGGCCAAGCCGGCTCATCCAAAAACTCCTGGATACCCCATGACACCATGGTCTGTCCCATCCACTCACCTGGCTCAGACCCAACATCCCCGTGTCCCGTGTCCAGCACAGGGCAGAGCGTACTGGGGCAGAGCCAGACTTTGAACCTCCTGGGAACACGATGGATCAGCTGGACCTTCCCTAACAGTATCTCTGCCCCTTGGCAGCAGCCCAGCCAGCAGTGGGGCAGCCTTTGCCCCCAGAAATGCCCCATGCTGGGATCTCAGCACAGATTCCCAGACTAAACCCTTCCCGCCTGGCGATGAAATCACCCATCAAAAGGCGTGCAGTGGTGCTCCCACCGTCAGCCAGACATCTGCCAGGGGTTGCAGGGCAAGGAGCTGGGAAATCTAACACATCTTCCTGTGCACGTTCCCCGCTGCTGGGAGGATGCAGTCACTGAAACCAAACCCCTCCTCACTGCCCTGGCTGTGAGTGGGGCCAGCATGGCTCCCAGGCCACCAAATAAGCCCATGTCACTGGTCAGCAGGTCCCAGATGCACCTCCAAGGCAGGGATTTTGAGGGCCACAGGCAGAGCCTGCTTTGCCTAATTTTGAACATGCCTGAAACAGGAGGTTGTCAAGGCCTGGAGAGGGACAAGACATAGGGGGAGAGAGGAATTGTAGAAATAGGATGATGAGTAATGGTTTTAAACTGGAAGAGGGGAGATTGAAATGAGATGTGGGGAAGAACTTCTTTGCTGTGAGGGTGGTGAGAGCCTGGCCCAGGTTGCCCAGAGAAGCCCCATCCCTGGAGGGGTTCAAGGCCAGGTTGGAGGGGGCTTGGAGCAAGCTGGTCTGGTGGGAGGTGTCCCTGCTCGTGGCAGGGTTTGGGACTGGATGATCTTTGAGGTCCCTTCCAGCCCAAACCTTTCTGTGATTCTGTGATTCTATGAATTCCTGGGAAATCATGGGTGAGGATGGCTGGAAAATCACAGACCACAGGAAGATGACTGGGAGAAAGAGAGGAGAATGAGGGCAAAGGAGCTATAAGGTTTGATCTACCATTACATGGACATCCCCTTCTGTCAAGGTCCAGGGCAAGTGCCTGCCTTGGCACTTCTCCCAGCCTCACAGGGACTCCTCACATAGCCCCTCAGCACCACTGGGGTGACTGCACCCACAGCCATTGTCACAGCAGCAGCAGAAGGACACTGGGCTTGACCAGCAAAGGCTCAGCCCCAACGTCCATCTCTAGGGTTGATCAGGCCAGGATGGTCTCCACCAGGACTCTGGAGAAGTGAGAGGGGGCTGAGAACAGAGGGACAAAGACAGCAGTGGGCAAAACCCAGAAATAAAGAGTAAAACACTTTCAAGATCCCACCTTCCCCACCAAAACAGGCCTGCTAATCTCACCCTTCAGACCCTGGCTCTGCCCAAAGGCCACCAACTCCCAGCATCCAGGAAGGCCCATCACATACCATGATGTCTCTTTATTCAAGGAAGAGATTCAGCTCCTGGAAGACAAGAATTGGCTCCTTCTTAATGTATTACAACTTAACAAGCTTGGGCAAAGCAGCTTCAGTTCCCCACCCCCCTCCCAGGAGGGATTCAGCAAAAGCTGTGATTTATCACGTTCTGCATGTAGCACCTTCCCAGGCCTGACTCCCATCCTGTGTTGAGTGCTGGCCCCAAACGATGCTAAAAATGCTCTTCTCCCCCATGTTCGCTGACCTGAGCATGACTCACTGAGCAGGGGGAGGACCGTGGCATTTCACAGGGATTTTATCCCTTCATTCCAGAACACCAAAGTTCTGTGCAAATATTCATCACCCCTCCAAGGCATGGAAACATTGCTGCCATTTTAGAGAAGGAGAAAATGAGTCATGGGATGGTGAAGTGACTTGTCCATGCTCATGTTGGAATGGGTCCAGCCAGCCCCGCAATCTGGGAATTATGGGGGGCCCTCACTTTTGAAGTAGGAGATGAAATTTGAGAATTTTTGCCACAATTCCCAAAGGCTTTCCAGTAATGGAGTACTCCTAACAATGCAAACAGCAATAATCCAATTTGGTTTGCAAGCCAGAGAGTTATCTGAAATCCCTGCCATTGCTTCCAGATATTTTTCTTGCTGATCTTTTACTTGTTTTGAAGGTCCCAGGATGCACCTGCAAAGCACAGTGAAGTGCACTAATTACTAACCTGGAACTGGTTATGTTTAGGATCATGAATTTATGCTGCAGGGTCCTTTCCAGTTAACTGTAACAGCCTCAATTAATTCTTTATTTATAGAGAGCCAAGCCGGGTGGAAATAAATGGAGGGGAGGAGGAGTCAGGACACGTGGGCTTGGTTTCTTGCTCCTTAGCTTGGCCACTGACCCCAGACATGACTTGGCAGAAGAAGGCAGGCCTGGTGGTGAAGATATCAAATGAGATTTCAGAGATCTCCATCCAACTCCTGGCTTTGTTGCAGGTTCCCTGGATGACTTCAAGTAAGACACCGGCTTAAACCTAAACCCACAGAGCGGCATTTCCAGGATCGGAGAGATCTCTCTTACCAGGGGTGAGGCCAATGCTCTCTTCCCGGCGTTAGGGCAAGTATATTTTGACTGTGCCAGCCCAGAGAGCACATGGCCGTCTCAGGAGCCCTGCTACTGAGTCCCCACCTCCATGCCTTTGGGTTGAGCATCCCACGCCCAGCCATGGGAAGCAGAGCAGTGTTCAGCTGCTGGAGCTCTTCCAGAGCTACCACACGTAGGGGACAATATGGATATATGGCCACCTGAGCCAGGATGTTCCCAGTGCCCAAGCAGTGGTTGTTAATGGTGAGAAGGTCTTGGTCCTCTCTGGCTGCACAACCACAGACCCGTGTGTGTGCGGGAGCTCCCCCAGTCCCAGGTGGTGTTGGAGCTGCAACATATGAGCAGATCAGCCAGCAGTCTCATCCCACATTAAAGCTGCTGCACGCAAAACCAGAAAATACAGTTGTCTCACCAGCAACCAGCAAGGCAACGGCCAAACCAGCCGAGCTGGATAGAAACCGGTCAGGTAGCACTGCTCACCCCGGTTAGGCCGGGCTGGGAGCGAGGCAACAGGCAGGTTTAGGAAACTCTCGACAAGCTCCTTCTAGATGCCTCCATTTGCATGCCCAAAAGTCACTTTCGAAGGTGATGGCTACAGGCGAGGAGGACAACGTGTCACCCCTCCATCCCAGCCCCAACAGAACTGGCTGCAGCTCCTGGAGCCACGCAAAGTCAAGGTTCTCCATCGGAGAGCTGCCACTGCTTGAGACCATGGTTAATCCAGGGGCTCAAAGGTGATGGAGGAGTGAGTTTGGCTTGTAGGGCTGCAGGACGAGGAACCGTCCTGTCCAAGGACAGAGGGACACATACAGACCCTGTCCTGCAGGCTTGTTGGTGTAGATGACATTATTTGCAGGGCCTGTCCAAGCACCACTTGGTTAGAAGACCTTTCCCTGTTTTGGTGAATGATGGCTTGGCTTTAGCTATTCTCTCCTTCAGCTTTTCTGACCTGACTTTTGCAATAGGAGCAATGCCACTGCAGCCATTCAGCATGGTTTGGAGGTGGCTGAGGGGTCTGGAGCACTCAGAGAGTGCACTCAGAGATCCCCCTAAAAATGGAGAGGACCACCTCCTCCACTGCAAAAGCCAAGAGCCATCAGATGGAGCGAGCAGCAGCCAAACATAGGTCAAAGGAAGGTGTGGTGCATCCCATAAGCTGTGGTCACTTATGGCCACTGTTTCTATTGGATTTCTGCCAAGGGCTTGGCATCAGCCCCCTCAGCAACCTCCTCTCTTCCCTAAAAGAGGTCTTCAGAAAGAGAAAATAACGTGAGTATGGGGGATGACAAAGAAAGAGAGAAGTCAAATGACCAAACCACTTAAACTGGGGACCGGGGGAGGGGGGGATGGGGACACGGACCCCAAGCTAAACAGCCCCCACAGTAGCACCCTCAAAGGCTCTGCCTGGAGATGGATGGGAGATGGATGGAAATAGGCTGCACAAGTCAGTGGGGTTGGCTTTGCTCCCTTCTCCTGCCTCTGGGGATGGGCATTTTGGCCAAGGTCAAAGAGGCAGAGAAGATGGTCCCACAGTATGATGGGACCTCCAATGGGGAAGGTGAGGTGAGAAGAGCTGCTAAAACCTCAGCAAGGGGCTCTGGAGGAGTTGGGCCACTGTTGGAGACAAGAGATGGGCAAACTAGACATTTGGTCTGAACCCAGCATCCTGGACCTGCCTTCTCTCAATGAAGCACATGGCAAGATCTGCATGTTTCCTCCTTTCTGGGTGAGCAAGGACCTGCAAGGACAAGCTCACTGCTGGGCTGGGAGGTAGGTGGCACCAAATATACCCTGTTTTGGAGGTTCTCCGCTTCTCTGCTGTGGAGAGCCATGAAGATCTTGGCATAGGGTGAAGCAAACCACTGTGTCCCGCCCTGAGAACCTCCTGCAAGGTGGCAGGAACCTCTGACAGGGTGTTTGCTTCAGTGCAGGTCCACAAAGTGGGTCTCCAAGCATAAGCCAAAATGCTGGGTGAGCATTAGACGTGGACTCTTTCATCCCTCGTTTATTTGCTTTGTCTGCTGGTGTGTGACGGTGGCTAATGGGAACCACCCATGAAAAACAGTCCTTCCCCCTTTAATCTTTAGAGAGGCTACTCAAGAGACAGTGCTGTCACCTGTAATACATTATAGGAAAAAAAAATCACATCTGGACACAATCACCCCCATGCAGCCATCATGGCTGGGAAGCAGGACATGCTCATCCCGACTCCCTGTGAGAGGAAGCACAAAGTGATTTGGGATAGCAAAGGTGGAGACGGGATGACTCAACCCTTGAGTTTGCAGAGCTTCCCCTGCACTGCCCGACAGCCACAGGACAAGCAAATGCAGCCACAAATCCAAGTTTTAAACCATCTTTTATTTCCCACTCGGCAGAAAATAAGGGCAAAGGTCCCAGGTTTCACAAAAAGACCTTCTCCCTGCCATCTTTCCCAAGAGGCCATCTCTCTTGCACTCAAGACCACCCCAAGATGCAGGATCTCAGCCTCCCTTTCCAGCTCTAAGCTGTCCCTCTTATGCTGGTGGCACTAGATGCTCTTCCAGCTCTTTGTAGGGTCCCCCACCAGTGTCTGTAGGGTGTGCAGGAGGGTGCAGGAGGCCAACAGCACACTGAACACCTGATGATGCTGAACTGGGAGGGTCTCAAAGGTCTGGTGCAGGATGCCCACAGGGGCACGGAGCACTGGAGCCAGAAGCCAAGGAGATCGGGAGTGTTTTTGTTTCAACTGGAGGGATTATTTCACTTCTTGGTGGGTTTTTTTCCAAAATCTGAAACCTACAACATTTTCTGTAAAAGGAACCAAAGCACAAATGTTTTGGGGAAAAATTATTTCCGTGGAAAAGCTTTTGCTCTGCTCTGAAATTGGAGACACAGCACAACCAAAGGGTACATGCCTACTGGAGAGTAGCAGAGCAAAGGGAAGAAGGCAAAAATGACGACATCCAGGTGACAATACGCACATCCAGGTATCCTGGCTTCACCTCTGTGGCCATGTCCATCAACAAGACATCTTCCAGAGTGTGTGGGCAGCTGCAGAGGTTGGACTGGAGGGATACGGGAACAAAACACGCTCCTCTGCCGTCCTCTCCCTATACAAACCCAATGACTTCGACTGCTCGCTGCCAGAGCTGGGAAAGCTCAAGAGCCTGTTTGAAGTCCTGCAAATGAAATCAGCCCAGTTCAGTCACCCGTGCTTTGTCTGACAAGTGGTTCACATTTCAGACTTGGCTGCAGACTGTGGTTGTTGGGAAGGAGAAGAACCCCTCATGGTTGTAAACCGAGGCAGGGAGTGCTGAGCCACCAAGGTGGAGAACAGCATGGGAGGGAGGGGGAAGCACTGACAGATGCAGTGGGACCGTCAGACTGCTAAGAAACGTCTGCTCTGCTATACCCGGCTGTTGGAGCGGGCCAACGAACTCACCAGAGCATGAGATGTTCCTGGCTGGAGATCATGACCATCAGCTGAGAGCCTGGGCCAGTGGAACCCACTTTGGGCAGGAGATGCTCAGCTTCCCACGGGGGGGTCCTGTCCTGGGAGCTGAGCACAGGCTTCAGGTCTTGGTCAGGGCGATGGGGGATGTGGTTCACAGGGGGGCCAAGCAGGGGAAGGCTGGCAATAGCTCCTGGCTGGTGGCCACCACAACACCAGGAGAGCTCAGAGGAGGTTCAGGCATGGGGTATCCAGGACCCCCTCTTGCCAGGGTGGTCTTGCTAACCACAAGCATTTAAATAATCATCAGCTCAGCATAAAAATAAACAGGGGGATCATTGCTATCCAAGCCTTTAGGCTGCACTTGATTCTCATTTTCTAGCTGGTTCCTGCAAAGAGCATTTTGTTGAGAGAGGAGAAAGACAAACCTATCTCTGTGCATTGCCTTGCAGGGACTCAGGACAGTTGGCGTCACGGTTTCTCCTGGATGACCCCAGTGGTGTTGGTCAGTAGAACATGGGATTTTCACAGCCTCGGGGTCTGTGTGAGCCCCAGGGTCATGGCAAGGCAGGGGCTGTCCATCTGGGAGCTCAGTCCTGGGTGTGCACGGGGGTCAAGTCCCAGGGAAGGGTTCAGGGGGCAGGAGGAAGGGCCTGTGGCCTGTGAGAGGCACCAGAAACACCTGTTTCCAGGCAATGACATCAGCTGGGATGTTTCAGAGGTTTAGCTGAGCTCAGCCCATGGGCAGGACCTTGGATAAATCCTGTCCCTCCCCGGCCCGAGCTGTATCACAGCCCTTAGGACCTCTTCGAAGGCCCTTTGGTCATATGCAGAGCATTCACCCAGGGCTGCCTGCAGGCAATGGTGGCAACAGAAAGGTGTAAAGTGGAGGTTACGCCACAAATGTTCCTCTTCTTTCTCTGCTCCCGTGCAGTGGCTGTGGATCTCCAGGATGAGACTTGTACAGGATATCTGGAGCTGTGCATCAACACCTCCTCCTCACTTGCGACCCTCCAGCATGTCCTCAGCAGGGATTGTCCCCAGCAGGTCAGGAGAAGCTGAGCTGCAGGTGTTGCTGGTGCAGGGGTGGCTGCTGAGACTTGCCAAGTGCCGTTTATCTCCAGCAACTCCCTCAAAGGCGAAGTGATGCTGGGGCTGATAGGAAACCGCTGAGCGAGCAGGGGTAGGACACAGGGCAGGTAACACCATGCCGTGACTCAGCCCTGGGCTCCATCCCTTTGATATTCCACCCCGGCAGCCCCGCTGAGCCTAGGGCAGCTACTCCTGGTTTGGGACTCAGCCATGTGCTCCCATCCCTGGTTGAAATGCAGTTTGTCTCCCATGCCAGGGGGGCAGCCTTCCCCACCGCTTATACCTGAAAGAGGGGAGACTGAGATGAGATCTCAGGAAGAACTTCTTTGGTGTGAGGGTGGTGAGAGCCTGGCCCAGGTTGCCCAGAGAAGCTGTGGCTGCCCCATCCCTGGAGGGGTTCAAGGGCAGGTTGGAGGGGGCTTGGAGAACCCTGGTGTGGTGGGAGGTGTCCCTGCCCAGGGCAATGGTTGGGACTAGATGGTCTTTGAGGTCCCTTCCAACCTGAACCATTCTATGATACCACTCCGTGTCCTCCATCCCCATGGACACCAAGCTACCAAGGAGCCACTGGCACCTCTCCTGCCTCGACCAGGATGGGAGATGAACTACGCTGAAACACACACACCGGCATTTGCCTTCAAGGGCCTTTCAGGTTTCTGCTCTTTCCCCACTTGCCCTGCAGTCATTACCAGGAAACACAATGTCTTCAAGCAGGTTTTCCAGCTGGCAAACAGCCACATCCCCCGACCCTCCGGAGCTGTGCTGCTTTACACCCCCTCACCATGTGGCCCCCAGACCTTTGTTTCTTGAGGGCAGAAGAGCTCCGCTCCGCAGCTCAGCAGCTTCAAAATATTGAAGGGACTTCTTCGGTGCTGGGAAGGAGAGAGCTGATGGCTGGGACAGAGCCCAGCAGGCGCCTGGGGAAAGGCACAAGTGAAGCAGAATCGTCCTCCTGCCGAGGAGCTGCCGGCAGGCACAGGCTGCCGATGCAGGAGAGGCCATGGGAGAAGAGGTAGCAGTGCCCAGTGGGGGAGCTGGAGGATGCTCGGACGCATTCCAGATCCCCATCCCAACGAGCCGCAGAGCACGGGTGCGTGAGAGGGAGAGATTTCTGATTAAAGCCAGCCTTTTCATGCCACCTTGGCCTGGGCTATTGGATGAATTTGAACAGAAACAGAGCTGAAACTCTCGAGGCTGCTTGGGCAGGCGTAACAAATTTGTATGTTACAGGCACAAAGTGGTATTAAGCTGGAGTTATGGGGGGGGCTCAGGTATCAGTAGTTTGGGATGAATAATATTACGAGGTCATTGCTATTAACCTAAACCCGTATGTTATAAATCCAGGAAATTTGGAGCTGAGGTTAAGCGTCAGGGAATTTCAGGCATGTCAGGAATGCAGAGATCAGGCACAAAACACCTGTAGTGAGACCAGGGAGGGGAGAAACGAAACATGTCTTTAAAAGGGGGTTATATCTAATCCAGCCACAATGGGTGCATCATTCCATCATTCCCTGTGTCATGGCGGAGCACAGGGAGCACCTTCAGTGACACAGAGAAAAGCGGGGGGGGAATATCATTGTGAATTAACAAATACACTAGCACACAGATCCCATGCACCATTTTGTGTGGTCCAGCCTGTCTCCACATGTGCAGGTTTTGGTTATTGTTAAGTGGGAGTGGGGATGTTTTAGAAAACCAGAGACACAGGGGACTAAAAAGAGGGGAAATTTAATTTTTGTGCCTATGAAGGGATGGAGGGAAATGTGAACTACTCGTCTGAGTTGTCAGAGAGCTGGAGATGGGTGCTTGGGGGGCTGGGGTGGCAGCAGGAGGACCACCCTGCAAGGACCAAACCACATGGCTTCAGCCTGCCTGGGTCCATGCCCTTTCCTATCACCTTTCCCCAGGGACGATGCCGGGCTCAGGGAGGAGTGTTTCTGCTGCAGGGACACATTTGATCACAGCAGCTTTGGCAACGTGGGGACCAGCCCAGTAAAAGCCAGTGGGAACTGGGGCCAAGCAGCCCACGTTGGAGAGGCTGGAGAAGTGGCACGGCGCTGGCCAGGCACAGAAGCTGCCAAGATCAGGGGGAGCTGGGGGGTTTGCTGCCAGGCTTGTGTCCAGCCCTTGGGGACATGGGGTGAGCCAAGGGGTTGGGGTGAGTGCGCGGGAAAGTGCAGCTCTGCTGCTGAGCTGCTTGGTGGGGAGTATTGCCAACATCAGGACCCCCAAAGTGATGCCAGGAGCAAAGGGCTCAGTCCAGACTGAAGGGGTGATATCCAGCAGGTCCCCAGTGCTGGCGGGGAAGCCACCAGCCAGCAGAGTGTCTGCAAGGGGGCTTCGCTCAAGGCCACCTCCCCGCTTCCAGCTGCCACCCCCTGTTTGCATCCAGTCCTTGCTACCAACAGAGCACCCCAGGAAGCCTTCCGACTTGCAATTAATCCCTGGTGACAGTTTTCTCCCTGGATGCAGGAGCGTTAACCCCTGCGGTGCTGGCAGCACGGCACTGCCTCGGCGGGTGGGCGCAGAGGGGTTAAGCCAGCAGAGCCACACAGCACTTAATCAGATTGGAATCCGGTTTAATTGCAGGTTGCCGGTGATCCTTGATGCCTGCTCTTACAAAGTGATGGAAAATGACAAATATTTATCCCCACTCTGGCAGTGGCCCTTTATCTTCCCACACTGTCATCAGGCTTTTCCAGCCCGGCTTTCGGCTTTCGGGAGGGAAGAGTGTAAGCAGATACTATATAAGGGTAAAAGCTGGTTTGGGCAGCTGTCAGCTTTTGCATTCGCAGCATTCCTGGGAGGAGAGGCTGGGGGAGGAGGTGCGAGACACCAAGGTAGCTCATGGGCACCCAGGTGCTGCCACCGAAAGGGCTTCTTGGGGTCCCCCCTGCCTGGGGTCCCCAGGAGGAGGAGATGCCCAGTCCAGGGAGCATGGCAGAGCGGGCATCTTTGATAGGGAACAAAAAAAGAGGGAGTACGTGCTCTTTCCTTCAGGAGATATGCATGAAATCTGTGTTAGGTGTGGGATAACCTGCAGTTATCCCTGAGCTAGGGAAAGGTTTTCTCGTGGGGAAGATGGAGATGGGGTCAATTGTGCTGCTGCATTACCCTCACACCCC
The DNA here is from genome assembly GCA_026546715.1 of Gallinago undulata. Lineage (NCBI taxonomy): Eukaryota > Metazoa > Chordata > Aves > Charadriiformes > Scolopacidae > Gallinago > Gallinago undulata. The sequence goes on along the minus strand of JAOTQQ010000003.1, from coordinate 25,677,094 downwards.
TGCACCCCCTGCACCGCGCCAGGAGCACCTGGGACACAGGGAAAAATGCCTTCAGGATGGCAGAGGCAGGGGAAAGCAAGGCAGGCGAGGAGCTACAGCAGCCACACCAGCGTGCGCTGCTTCAGAGTCAGTGACATTGTGGCCATGGGCTCTAACGGAGGGTGAGCCCTCACCAAACGAACCAGGATTCCTCCCCAGAGGAAGAGACACAGCTGCAGTCTGTTCCCGCAGCTGCAGCGTGCCCTGGGGGGACACGGGGCTTCTTTATGACCCATCTCCCTGAGTCCTGTGACTGCCAGCACACCCCGGTCCCTGCCGTGCCGAGCCCGGGAACCCCGATTCCAAGGCACAAGGCCAAGCAGGAGCCCAGACTGCTGCCATTCTCCAGTTCTCCTAAAAATCCACTTGGTTTCTCCTTAGCTCCTGAAAACTCAGGTGGTGAAGGGTCCCTGACCCCTCTGCGAAGCAGTTGCCCTCCACCCTTCTGGCACGTTGGAAAACTTGGGCTGGGGACATGGAGCTCTGAAACCACCTCCCAGTGAACAGGACCAGCTCAGCCACAGCTAGTTTGTGGCTACACCAGGCTTTCCAGAAGAGGGTTGTTTCCTCCCCCTCCAAAAAAAAAAACAGAAATAGAGAGGAAGATTTGAAATCTCTCCCTCCACCAGATGCCTTCGAGCAAGTGCATTTTTAAATCTTAGAAACAAATGAGTTGCATTCTAGGTGTCGAGGGGTCTTTTGGCTATGAGAGAGCTCCTCAGCCTCTCACTGTTTATGGATTTCCTCGCTACCGTGGGCTGCCATATTACCCTGAATCTGTTTGTCTCCCAGACACCCTGCAATATCTTAACTCCCTTTCTTTCCTCGGCAGCGCTCGGGGTCTGGAGAGCCGCCAGCATCCTCTTTAAACGTTACCAGAAGGGCTGGCAGGAATTCAGCCCGAACTCGTTACAGGTCGTCCGTCCAACGCATGGACGTTGGGCTGGGGGTGAGGGCTGGCAGAAAATTTAAATTGAAAAGAAGGGGAGGAGGGAGGGGAAAGAGCCCTATGGAAAAATAAAATTCCTGACAAGGATGTGTATATTTACACTCCCCTCCCCAGCAATGGCTGCATCTCCTGTTGCACGTCGATAGCCTCGTCCCCTGCAGCACGGGCTGCTGCCGATGGGAACAGCCCCGGTAATTGCATGGACGTGCTGATGACATGGGTATCCCATGCATGCTCCAACTGGGGGTGGCGGGGGCTTTACACACCCTGAAATAGTGGCTTTGCTCCCCCCCCCAGCAGGGTCGCTCCATCCCCCCAGTGACAGCAGCAGGGCTCAGTGTCACTGGGTGTGGTGGCCCTGGGATTTGTTGCTGGGGTCTCCTTATTCCCCTGCTGCAGGGCTGAAATTAGGGGATTTCCTTCAATTTGAAGCTCTGCTCATCTCCTCTGTGCTCTTCTGTTTCATCCCCTTTGGTGGTGTTTGCACCACCATCGCTCAGCACCATTTAAACCCAGTCCCTGTATGAGCACTACCCCCCCGTGCTTATTTCCACAGGATTTTACATAGAAAAATCCCTCAGGTCCCTGCCCTGGAGGCACAGCAACACCTGCAGAGGTTGTTCAAGTAGGAGACAATACAAAAAAAGGGGTATTTTATTTTTCCCCAGAATCATGTTTAGTTCCTGCTCAGCACTGAGATCCGATGTTGACTGACTAACAACATACGTATAAAAACTACAGCTAAGAAATGAGAAATAAATAAACTAATGACAAAAATTAAAAGAGACAAGGATTCACTTCAGACTCTTTAGACCCAAGGGTGTAAATACCCGTGGAGGAAGGGAGTCTCCATTAAATATTCAGCAGCAAGATCCTTCAGGAGAGGTGGGGAGGGTGGGGGGGCAGGAGTTGCCAGAGCTGCGTTTCCAGTTAAATTCATTTGTTAGATAGGTTAATTAACCAGATGCAACTGGGCTCTATGGACGCTCCTCAATCAGGTTGTGGATGGTTAAGTGAAGGTGGTTGCAACCACTCCTCTGCTGATACGCGAATACCTGCGTCAGGAGCCGCCCCTCGTCGACTGAACCCAACAGGGTTCATCCTTCAGCAAGAGCAGAGCTTCCTACGGTGCCCTCCAGCAAAGTCAAAGATGACCAAGGTTAACATCCAGGATAATTAATACCATGTTTGTTTGCTTTACAAACAACCTTTTCAGATGTTCAGACCAATCTCACTCATCTTAAACAGATGAGAAAAGGCGAAAGTCCAATTAAAACCAAAGTCAGTCATTGAATCATTTGCAAATCACCTTTATCTCCATCCTAAGGCTCTACCAATCATCATCGCTATGGTGCTTGGCCTCCTCTGTGTCTGGGAGCTGGAAGCAACTCTTGAGGAACGTGTATTAGTCCCCGTTTTCTCCATGTCCCTGACATAGACTGCACTCACGCCAAGATGGGAAATGGGAACGCTGCCTGCACGGGAGCAGGGCAATGGTCACAGGAATGCGGCAATCATCACAGGAATGGGGAGGTGACCATAGAATCACAGAATGGTATGGGTTGGAAGGGACCTTAAAGATCATCCAGTCCCACTCCTCTGCCCTGGGCAGGGACACCTCCCACCAGACCAGGTAGCTCAAAGCCCCCTCCAACCTGGCCTTGAACCCCTCCAGGGATGGGGCAGCCACAGCTTCTCTGGGCAACCTGGGCC
>JAOTQQ010000003.1:25647334-25674293 GCA_026546715.1 Gallinago undulata | reverse complement strand
CCACAGCTTCTCTGGGCAACCTGGGCCAGGCTCTCACCACCCTCACACCAAAGAAGTTCTTCCCCACATCTCAGCTCAATCTTCTCTCTTTCAGTTTAAAACTGTCCCCCCCTCATCCTATGGCTCCCCTCCCTGATCCAGAGTCCCTTCACATCTCTCCTGGAGCCCCTTTAGAGACTGAAAGGGGCTCTAAGGTCTCCCCGGAGCCTTCTCTTCTCCAGGCTGAACCCCCCCAAGTCTCTCAGCCTGTCCTCATAGAAGAGGTGCTCCAGCCCTCGGAGCAGCTTTTTAGGAATAGGGGTGACTTTCACAGGAATGTGGAGGTGACCATGGAAACAGGAAGATGGTCAGAGGAATGGGGAGATAACCATGGGAACAGGGTGATGCTCATGGGAATGGATCATTGACCATGATGGATGTACCCTGCTTACCATGAGGCTCTGCCTTTTCAACTCCTGATTTTACGAGGTAGGAGTGGAATTTTTGTACCCCTGGGAGCCATTTCTGTGGTACCCAAGAGCTTCAAGCTCTTTGCTGTGGTTGTCTCCCACACTTTCCATGCAGTGCCCACACTTTCTGCCTGCAGAGCTCAAGGAAGTGCCATTCGCAGGGTGAATCACTCCATCAAGTACCATCAAGTACTCCATCGAGTGATGGAGGTATGTTAAAAGTCATCCCATGGCTGAGTTATCCCTGCCTTCAGCACCCTGCCCTAGCCCTTCACTGACGCTGAGATTGGGATAGGAGAGACTGAAGCCTTCCCCACCCAGCCCAGGCACACTGCTGGGGTCACCTTCACCACGTTGTCACTCTGCCCCATCATCTCTGACCTGGGGACAAGCTACACCAGCACAGTGCCTGGAGGAGACTAGACGCTGCTGGTGGGATCCCAATGCTCAGGCCAGCATCAGTTCCACAAACGGGTGAGCAGCCTGACCCTAACGGGGATGTGCAGGCTCATTTTTGTCTTTGGCATCATGGGAAGCACTGGTGCCTGTCTGCCAATGGAGCTGGGCTCCACGCTAATGTGCCATGTGGGCTGTGCCAGGGGTTAACTGCTCCTCACCCTGCTCATCCTCACCAGCCCCAGGGAGTCGTTCACTGGGACTGAGCAGAGATCGATCCCCCCTGCCCCCCCCGCCCAGGGAAGGGGTTGGCACATGAGTTACAACTGAATGACCAGCTGATAGCTGAGTATTGGCTTCCTAATTAAACCAGCAGGGTTCAGTCAATCATTAAATTGGATTGAATTAAATTGAATTAGATGGTGGCTGTGGGCTAACATCCCAGGGCAAACCCGGCTGCCAGGGCTGTGATGGCAACTCCCTGCACAGCGTATCCCAACAGAGCTGGCGTGCTGCGATACGGATGTGACAGGAGGATCCCTGCTTCCCTTTGGAGGAACATCCCCCAGGAACAATTTATCTCCCAGCCTGTATACACTGGGCTCAGCTGCTGGGTTTCCAGGGCAGAGGGTTTCTCCAGCTGGCCCTTAACCAGCATCAGGAAGTTGGTGTCCATGAGGCCTGACCCTCTGGCTTTGATGTCAAAGATAAATAGCCGTGGAGGAGGCTTGCAAAGACCAACTGGATCCTTTGAATGTAATATGATAAATCAAACTGCATGTGATAATTGATAGTGGGAGGAGACCACTCTCCTCCCTTTTAGACATACTATCGAGCCTCTTGCATGAAGATGTACTGGACCAGGACATCCTGGTCCATCCTTCATGCCTATGAGACCAAGAAGTGATGTATCAGTGTGGATGGAAAGGGTGAGCTGCAGCAGAAGGGACACATCCTACAGATCACTCACAGCCTCTGCTGGATGCAGGAGGGTGAGAGTGGCTGGGACATGGTCCTCTGCCCCTTCCTCTGTACTGTCCTGAGCTGGGGAGTGACCGGGACGTGCCTGAGGCAGGCAGTAGGTCCCGCCTGGACCAGATCTGCTCCAGAAGCTGTGCTTTGCATCCTGGCACAAACACTTGCATGTCCATGGCAAAAACCTCCAAGCAAAAAGCCCAGGGCCAACTTTATGGGACAGAAAAGCCACCAACGAGCCCCAGAACAGTGGCTGAAATGTGGCTGAGTTGCTGAGAGGGATGAGCAGCTCCCTGACCTTCTGGGTCACGCTCGTGCCCTGGTGTTTGGGCCCATTGATGGGCAACCAGAGAGGCTCCTGCCGGCCCCGCTGACGAGAGCTATTTATTCATAGACCAGCGAGGGGCTGTGGTGCCAGGCTGCTCGTGAGCAGGCGGCAGCTATAAAAAGCCCCACAATTGCCTTCCAAGCTGGTGATTCAATAACAAAATGCAAAAGTAATATTAAAGCTGCCTGCTGTGCCAACTGCTGTCTGTCTGCAGCAATAAAAATGCCGTAAATCAGCTCCAATTAAAGACTACACAGAGTCTAACAGGAGGCTCCTGCTGAAGCCTGGAAAATCCCCAGTACGCTGAAATCGCTGGGGCAAACGCTGCGTGTCATTGCTTGCTGCTTGCTGGGGACTGGAGAAGGTCAGAAGGTGCAGTACAAGGGGGATTTACAGGGCTGGGAGAGCTGGCAGCGTCTGTGCTTCATGTCCAAGGACAAGTCAGGGCTCGGGAATACTTTTCCACGGTTTTCCAAGCAGGAATGAGCTCTTGGGGTCAGCTCTGAAGAATGTGAAGTTGCTGCTAGCCCTGGAAACTGCTGGCAGTCTTGGTGGAACCTGCCAGCACGCTTGGGCACATCCATGCTTTCCCTGGGTGGATCTCGAGGAGCTCACACCTCCTCACAAGGCAAGGAGACTTCCCAAATGCATTATTTATCTTTAAAAATGGGCCCTTGGCTCGTGAGGCACCCCAGCAGCTCTGAGCTCTTGGTGGAAGGTTTCTCCCCTGTGGTCTGTTGGATGTCATCCCAGCTCAGTTTTTTGTCATTTTCTCCTCATAGTGGGCCCTGAAGGGTTTTTCTCCTCCATTGCATGTCAGGGCATTTGAAAAGCCCACGGGGAGCAGGTGGGAGGCAGGCGTGTGGAGCTGGGATGTAGGAGGACAGGCCTGGTTTCCACTGCAGGTCCCATCCCCTTCCAGCAGTGCATCCTGTTGGCTGGGAAATGCCTGGTACAGCCTTGGCCTAAGCATCCCCTCAATTCCCAGCCTCCCACCCACCCTGGCATGTCCCAGCATCGCCCCAAACCCTGCAGAGAATGGCCAGATCTGCCATGCCTTTGCTCCCTGGCCAATGGGCAAAGCCAAAGCTTCCACCAAGGGTGCCAGCTATGCCCCAGATGAGCACTTTTCAGCACTGTTTCTTCCTTGCTGATCGTTTAATTCCATTTAAAAAATGGATATTTTCAGTTCAGGCTCTCCCAGAAAGGAGTGATTGGTCCCAGATGGAGGTTCTGGCCCAAGAAGGAGGATTTGGTCCCTTCAGCCTGGCCAACAGCCACCATAGGGCAGCTGCCCCCTGCCCTCTGCCCCAGCCATGATGAGAGCTCAGGTCTCCCCCCCTGGGGCTTTGGTACAGCAAGCTCTTCCAGGGGCAGCCCCTCCATGTCTGCCCAGTCTCTTCAGCATGTGGCCAGTCCAAACCCTGGACCGTGCAGGTGACTCGTGTTTCTCGGCTTCACTTTGGTATATGAAAAATCTCAAAAAAAAATACCACTGTGGATTTGCCCAGCTCATTCTCATTTAGTTCAAATTAGAAAATGTTCTGTGAGGTCCAGAGTGTGGGCAGAGGGACACGGGAAGGACAGTGAGGGGATAAATAGGGTTTCCAGACAGAGTAGCCAGAGCGGGTACTGTACTGGTACTGATACACAAACCTTGCCTATGGGCAACGAAGATGAAGTGGTTGACACGCTGGAGAGCAGGGATGCAATCCAGAGGGACCTGGACAGGCTGGAGAAGTGGCCCTGTGTGAACCTCATGAAGTTCAACCAGGCCAAGTGCAAGGTCCTGCACCTGGGTCAGGGCAATCCCAGACACAAATCCAGGCTGAGTGGAGAACAGATTAAGATCAGACCTGAGGAGAAAGACTTGGTGGTGTTGGTGGAAGAGAAGCTCAACATGAGCCAGCAATGTGCTCTGGCAGCCCAGAAACCACCCCCTCCCTGGGCTGCATCCCCAGCAGCATGGCCAGCAGGGCAAGGGGGATCTTCTGCCCCTCTGCTCCACTCTGGTGAGACCCCCCTACAGTGCTGCCTCCAGCTCTGGGGCCACCAACAGCAGAAGGATATGGACCTGTTGGAATGGGTGCAGAGGAGGCCATGGAGATGCTGCGAGGGCTGCAGCCCCTCTGCTGTGAGGACAAGCAGAGAGAGTTGAGGGGGTTCAGCCTGGAGAAGAGAAAGCTCCAGGAAGACCTTAGAGACCTCTCCAGTACCTAAAGGGGCTCCAGAAGAAATGGAGAGGGAGGGGAGCCATAGGAGGAGGGTGAAGGGTTTGACACTGAAAGAGGGGAGATTGAGATGAGATGCTGGGAAGAACTTCTTTGCTGTGAGGGTGGTGAGAGCCTGGCCCAGGTTGCCCAGAGAAGCTGTGGCTGCCCCATCCCTGGAAGGATTCTGGGGCAGGCTGGATGGGGCTTTGAGCAACCTGGTCTGGTGGGAGGTATCTCTGCCCAGGGCAGGGGGTGGCACTGGATGGTCTTTAAGGTCCCTTCAAACCCAAACCATTCTGTGATTCTGTGATTCTATGAGGGAGCAGGCTACAAATAAACCCTACAGCCAAAATGGGAGGAGAGGAATCTTTCCCATGGGCAGAGGTATGTGTGATGTGCTCATCCTGCTGGCATCCAACCACCTAATATGCAGTTGTGCTGAGTAAAGGCCAGTTCTGGATGAGGCAAAGATCCCCAGGGAAATGTGTCCTTCAAAAGTGCCTCCAAGGGAATCCTCCACCATTCTATCATTTTTTTCAAATCCGCAAAATCGTAGCCAGTTTGAAGTAGATGATCTGAGGCCCATTCCAGCTTGAATTACCTTCTGATCCTAATGTGACTAAGAACTGTTTCATCTTGCCTTTCTGCTACCTAATGGCTAAATCCTTTTCCCTTAAAAAAAAGCAAGAAGTGCTTCTGCAATGTGAACTCGTAAAGTAAAAGGGCAGCTCCCCAAAACCTGCCACACGTGGTTTTCCCGGGGACAATTTCCGATCTCAGGGTGTGGTGAGCAAAGCGGGGGAGGACAGATCTTGGAGGCAAGTTCCTGCTTCGAGGGGAAAAGGGAGGCTCAGATTTCTGTCTGGTTTTCAGCAGAGGCTTGTGAATGAGCCCTCCTTTTCCTTGAGGGAAGAGAAAGGCATGCCAAGCCCTTGCGCAGAGGGAGGAAGACATGGTTGTGAAAATCCTCTTCTGCCTTCCCAGCCTCTGCTCCTCCCCAACAGGAGGGATGGAGGAAAGGGGAAGGCAGAGAGAAAGCAGGGAGAGGGTGAGCGCAGGTCCCTGTGCGCCTCTGGGTCTCACTCCCAGCATGACTGCAGTAGGATGGTCCGAGATGGATCTCATCTGGGGTCCTCCACTTCAGCCCTTCACGTTTGAAGAGGATTGAGATCTTCTATGGAGTTTTTCAGCTCCCAGCACATATTCGCGCACGGCCGTGCGGCTGTTGGAGGGAATGCAAACCTCCCGCTCTGCTGCTCAGATCTTGACTCATTTGCTGCAGAGGTGGCTATTTTTGCTGATCTGACATCAGGTTTGCAGCAGCATGTCCGACAAACTATTGTGCAATCCCCTTTTGAGAGTAAGGAGCAGACTTTCCATTCCTGATTTAGCTAACTTTTTAAACTATCCAGAACTAAAATATATGGTGGATGAGACAATGAAGCTCATATTTGGTGCTGATCCCTGCAGGGTGCCCTGGAGAACACCTCGTTTCAGAACGTTTCCTATTGACATATGGGACAAAATAAAGGGAGCAGTCCTAGAGGACAGCGTGCTTCAAGAAGTAAGTGTAACCTCATCTTACTATCATTTATTACATCTCGGAAAGCTTTGAAACTCAAACATTAAGCATGAGGCTTGAAATTCCAATTCCTTTCAAGCTTCTCCCATAGAGATGTTCCCTATAAAGTAATTTTATTGTGGAATAATTTTTCTTTTATTCCTACACTTCTCTGTGTTTTGATCCCATGCAACAAAGCAACCAGTTTTTTACATGAGCAATTCTGCCTTTTCCTCGCACCTTCCTTCTGAAGGTGTCAGAGCACGTTATACATCAAACCTGATCTCAACTCTGAAATGGCAAACAGGACAATGAAGTCTCTTCCCTTCGCAAGGTGAGCAAGGGCAGGGGAGGTAGTGTGGCTGCCCAAGGCCCCAGACAGTCAGGATTTGAGCTGGAAACCAAATCCCAATGGATTTTCGGATAGACATGCTGCTGGGGGACATGGTTTAGTGATTTTTTTTTTTTTTGTCGGAGTTGGATTGATGGTTGGACTAAATGATCTTTAAGATCCCTTCCAACCTAGATGATTCTATGATTCTATGATCTTATTCACGTGTCCCTCACCACCATGAAGCACAGACTGTGCCTGTGCACATGCAACTCCTGCATGAAAACACTGAATTCTAAACCCAGGCTCAGTGTTGTTCAGTACTTGAAGTTATGGAGAAAAAAAATTGACCCAGAAAGATGCTGAGACACCCTGCTTTGTGGAGATGTGGGGCTCCTGAGGGAGGCCAGACCTGGGCCTGTAAATCCTGTGGATGTGCCCAAAAGCTGCTGCAGTCAGAAAGTAGGGCATGGAGGGAGGACACCAGTCTTGGCAGGAAGCAAAGGTGTCAAATAATCCAGGAAGGAGGATTGTTTGGTTTATTTGTGGATGCTGGTAGAAACACGGGGTAGAACAAACAGCCGTTGTATGTCAGTTGTGTCTTCTCCCCTTCCAGAAGTTCGTTCTGCCCAGCAATATCCAATGCAGACTGGGGATGGAGACGTACATCACCTAGGATGGAAACTAGCTTTCCAGTAACTGCCACCAGTAACAAGACCTCTAAATTAGAAAAGAACAGACTGGGTTTTTTTTGCCTAAATTCTCTGCATTGTTTTAAGAATCTCAAGCAGTGCTTTGAGCTTAAGTGGTTCTTATTGACCTGCTTGGGTTCCAGCTCTGGAAACACCCATGGGGATACGCTTTGCCTTAAGCACACACATGCCTTAGTAGCAACACTATCATTAGCCTTCTCTTTAAATGTAGGGAAACAATTTTAGGATTAGGGACTAGCTGAGTTTCTATTTCAAATAAAAATCCTCTATGAAAGATGGTTCTTTCTGCTCTTTCCAATCTCCTGAGGAAGTTAAAAATACCATCTTTCCTTCCATGGGTTAAAGGCATTCAGTGGATTTGGGGAATTCCTTCCTAACACTGGCCTGGATAAAAATAATTGTGTGATAAAAATAATAACTCAGTGCTATAACCCTGACACACTCCACCTGGCATCTATGGGATCCTCAAAGATTTTCCATGGAAATCACTTTCTAAATGAAACTAAAGTCTTCAATTAGCTTGTCTCTAGAATAATGTTTTGTGTGATGTTTCTATTTTTCTTTTAAAAGACCCTCTATGTCTAAAAATTGAAGTTTTGTGACTGAAGCTCGAAGCAGGAGATGTGGAGGTGCTGACCTGGAGCATGAAGGTGTTGGGGTGCAGATGCTGCACCTTCCCAAGGCCTGAGCAACCCATAGGGGCAACCGCAGCCAGTGCCCAATGCTGCTTCTTGGGTGCGTGGTTTTTCCAAAGGAAGCAAAGTACTCCTCAGGCTGCTCCGTTGCAAAGCCTTGGTGCTGCCAAGGGGCTGGCATTGCTCCAGGAATGCCACCTGAGCATCTTGTGGAGACCTGTTAGAATCATAGAATTGTCCAAATTAGAAGGGACCTTTCAGATAATCAAGTCCAACCATCAACCCAACAGCAACCAAAAACACCACTAAACCATATCTGTAGCACTACATCTACCCGTCTTTTAAATATCCCCAGGGATGGTGACCCCACAACTGCCTCTTCCAAGGCTCAATAGCCCTTTCAGTGAAGAAATTTTTCCCAATATCCACTCCCCCAAACCCCCCACCGGCACGACTTGAGGCCATTTCCTTTTGTCCCATCGCCTGTTCCTTGGGAGAAGAGACCAACCCCCCCTGGCTACACCCTCCTTTCAGGGAGTTGGAAAGAGCCAGAAGGTCTCCCCTCAGCCTCCAGGGTTCTCCAGACTGAACACCCCCAGCTCCCTCAGCCACTCCTCACAAGACTTGTGCTCCAGACCCCTCACCAGCTCCGTTGACCTTCTCTGGAGACAGTCCAGCCCCTCAATGTCTTTCCTGTCATGAGGGAACCAAAACTGGACCCATCCCTCGAGGTGGGGCCTCAGCAGTGCCCAGTACAGGGGGACGGTCACTGCCCCAGTCCTACTCACAAACAGGCCTATTGGCTGAGCAAGGAAAGATTGTAAATCCCGGGGGATGTGGCATGCTGGATGCCTGTATTTAAGCATCCCAAAGTCCACACGGTGTTGGCCTCACGCTGCTGCCTACGGTGGCTTGCCATGCAGCTCAGCCATCCCAGCCCCGGGAGTGGCAGTCCTTGCAAAGCGAAAAACAGCTGGGGAGTAACCAGTTCAGCCTTTCGCCTTTCATCTACCTGCGTTAGCGAGTCAACACCCTTATTTTTTGGTGAAACAGGATGTACGAGACCTCCCACTGAAATGATAATTAAGAGGGAGACTTTCATATAAATCCAAGCGCCAGGAGTTGCGCATGAACTGATTTGTGTGCAGAGATGAGCAGAGATGACCGAATAACTTCCAGCTCTGTGCCAGGAGCCTCCTTCCCCACCGTTTGCCCTATTGCCTCCCTGTTTGAACCGAGCAACTCATCAAAAAAATACCAAGTTGTATTGAAATGGCAGGTGCTCCTTTGGAAACATTTGCATTCCTGAAGGTAGTCCATAGAAAGTTCTGCTTCCTCAGCACAGGGGAAGTGGGAGACACCCCTGTCCTCAGCTGCTGCCTGACACCCCCAGCCTTTCCTGGGATCCCCTGCTGCAGCTTCGCCCTGCACCAGGGCTCCATGCTCCTTCCTGCCACTTCTCTCTGCTCCTCACCCCGCTCATCCACTTCTTCAGAAGGATCTGCTGTGAATTCCTTCCAGCTAAATACCTCTAATTCCTGAGCCATTTGCATTCGCATCTGGTCTGGGCAGAGAACTGAAAACCTGCAGCTCCAGCAATGGGAACCCTGGACGCCTTGAGCTCCCTGCTGGCGCGCGGGGCCGGAGTGAGCGGTGCTGGCGTTCCCCAGAGGCTGTGAACAGCTCTGAGCCGGGGGGTGAAATATAGGAGAGATTGGGCCAAAAAAACCTCAAACGAAACCCCAGGGAAAGCCACCATAGTGTTGAAGCTCTCCATCCCAAAACCCCAGGCAGCAGCAGATCATGGCCCAGCAGCCCCCCCGGACACCTTCCACCCCAACCCCCCCCTCCATGTTCAAAGTCCCCATGAGGCCACCAGGCTCTTGAGGCCCCTGCAAATGGCTTTGTTCCCCATGCTCCGGCCTCCTGCCTGATCCGGAAAAGGTGTGAGGGCTCCAAAAAAGCCTCAAGGATGATGTTTATGGAAAGGGGAGGCCAGGGCTGCGCGGTGCAGGCTTTGCTGAGGGGGCTGACACCGGCCCGCACCCCGGGGCTGGGAGTCCACGTCAGACTCGCAGCGAGGGCTGGGTTTTTATTTCTGATAGTCCAGGCTAATTACCCCCGGGAGCAATTACTGAGGGCTGCGGCAGAGTTTCTAGAAGGGGAAGTTTGGAAACCGGGACGGGGGACCGTCAGCCGGCCCCGGGACCCGGAGACCCACGACCGCCCTCTCAGACGGGCCCCGCTGAGGGGAGCGTGAAGCTGCCCCCAGCGCCCAGCGCCGCCCCGACCGCTTCCAGCGCTCGACGACGGCTTTCCCCGTTATCTCTCACACCGGTGGAAGCCGGTCCGGCGGCCGGGGCTTTAAAACACCCTTTATTGACCCAAAATACCGGGACGCCGCCGGAGGGCGGGGGTAGAGATGTGGGTGGGTGAGGGGAACGCGCGCGCCCGCCCCGCGCTGCAGCACCGCGCGCACCACCCGCTGCAGCGCCGGGGCCGCGCCGCGCCCCCCGCCGAGCCTGCTGCGGCAGCGGGGAGGAGCCAACCGGGACGGGCGTGGCAGGCGCCCAGTGAGAGGAGGGCTGTGGGCAGAGGAGCGCCAATGAGCGCGGAGGGGGCAGGGCGAAGCGGGGAGGCGGGGTTTGGAGGGTAGCGTGTGGAGGTTGCTATGGCCATGGCTGGAGAGCGGCCGCGGAACGGACCAATGGGCGAGCGCGTGGCCGCGGACGGACGTGGCCGTCGCCCAATGGGCGGTCGGCGATTGGCGGCGGCGGGGGCGGGGCTGGTGGCGGAGGCGAGCGGGGGGCGGAGGGCTCGGTGTGGCGCTAAAGGAGCGCGGCGGGAGGTGGGGGGGGGGCGGAGCGGCGCGGGTGCTGAGGAGCCGGGCGGGCGGCGCGAGCTTCGGGGCACGGCGGCGGCCGGGCGCTACGCAGGTGAGGCGGCGGCGGGGCCCGGCGGCGGCACCGGTATCTCCGGGGCGTGTTGGGAAGCGGGGGGAGGCTTCGTCGGGGGCGCGCGGCTGGGCCTGCCCGCCATGGGGGTGGGGCGGGGGCGGCGGGCCCGGGCCCGGCACACAAAGACCCCCTTGTGCGGGCCGCGCCGCCTGGCCCGCCCGCCCGCCCGCGCCGCCGCATCCCCCCGCCCCTCCCTCCGCCGCATCGCCGCCGCTCCGTCGGTGAGGAGAAGGTGGCCATTTTCTCCCTTTCCCGCAGTCTCGGCGGGGGCGGGGGGCGCGGGGCCGCTGCCCGGGCCCCGGCAGAGTCGAGCGGCCCCAGCTGCATCCTTTGTCCTTCGAGGCGGTGGCGGGGCCTGCGGGCCTGCCAGGGGGGCACCGGTCCCGCAAGAGCATCAGCCCTGGGCGCCCGGGGGCGATGTGGCCTCGGGGCTGCCCCTGTCCTTGAGAACGCCCGGGCTGCGCTGAGGGATGTGCCGCTCCCGGTGTCCCCCCCCGCCCCCTACCCCGGCCCCGCTTTTGTTTCGAGGAGCAGAACGTGTGTAGGGCTCTTCTCTCTCATTTTTTTGTGCTCGTCTTTTGGGAGTGCTGGATTCCTGCATGATAAATGTGCTCATTTGTGTATTTCATTTGAATGCCATTGTTTAACGGAGGAGCCCGGGTAGGCTGAGCTGCAACTCTCTTTGCTTCTGCAGAGGGGCTTTTGTGATTCTGTGGAATTTAATTTAATTCTGTGGAATTAAAAGCCGAAGTGGAAACTCGTTGTGATCCCCCGACGTTAGGTGTATTCCTCAGGAGTGGTGTGAAGTCAGTCCGTGCATTCATTTCAGCCTCGTATTTTGTCGTGTGGGTTCTATCTGACCTCTAGGTTTCATTCCATCTCGGTGTGCAGAGCTAAGACCCAGCTCCCCATAAAGGCGTTGTGTCTGTCTCTTACCTGGCCAGGGAGCTCTCGGAGCCTTGGCACTGAGAGGCATTTGCACGCAAAGGCAGCAATGGTGTTCCAGGTCTTTGTTGGAACTTCAGCTGTAGGTCTAGCACGGTGGAGACAAACAGCTTTCAGAATTGGTGTTGGAGGCTCAGATATTAAATTTCTAGGCTTCTTAAGCCAAAGGTAGTATTCTTTGGCTAATATCTTCATTTTACTGGCTGAGTAGTCTTTAGCTATCACCTAAGGTGTCACCTCAACGATTTCCTTTCTTCATTGAATTTTTGTCTTGGAGGTTCTTCTGAAATACTTTAAATGTTGAGTCATCACCTCTTGATTTGAATTAAGCTGTCTGTAGTAAACGGTCTGCTCCTCAAGCCTCTGAAAGGTTCAATGACTTCATGCTTACTTTACATTGAAGTTGGATAACGTAACAAATGTCCATGCCGTAGATGGTGACACAGCTATTGTATTTAATTACATGTTCTGCTGAGGATGGGTGTGTTGCAGAACTTCTTCCATCAGGGTGCATACCATCGGATGAAAGATGACAAATGCAGTTTGCGAAACCTTGCTTGCTTTTGAAGCTAACCTTTGGGTTACCTGCTGGAAGAGCCTACCATTAGCTAATGGTAACTTCAGCAGAAAAAAGACCTAATGTGTGAAAAAACCCCAAGATATTTAATGACCTGAGTACTAGGTGTCAGCTTTGACCTTGTTGCTCCTTGGGCAATTACAAATTAAAGTGCAACCTCCAGGAATCCTGCATCTGACAGTGTTATTAACTAAAGATAGAGTGATCTCGCTGAGATACAGGCAAACGGGTAAAATGAGTGTGCGGGAGCTCTTGTCAGCAGTTTTTTCTTTCCTCTTCATATTACCCGTCAAGCTGTTGGAAAATCTAAAGTCAGCCCTTGCTGCGCCTTGAGCCTCAAGGTAAACTTAAGATTGGGAGACATTTTTTTGGAGTATGGTAATGTCAGCACTCGCAACTGGGAACAGAAGCTGGCTGTGGAAATGCAAAGTCTTGTGTTTTCAGGAAGAATATGGGCAAGGTTTAGCCAGCTTAATGGCTTGTAGAAACCCCAAGTGGCTCAAGTTCTTGTCTGTAGAAAATCCACATTATAAAAACATATTATTGCCTCATTCTCATTACTGTAGTTAGTTAGCTATCCACTGAATGTTTTTTATACTTTATTGTATACATTTATTTTTTTTACTGTTCAATTGATTCTGAGTTTACTGGCAAGCTTTTGTTAAATTGGCTCTTTCTCCTTAAATAAGGACAGAAGACAGATGTGTGTTTTTCCTGCTTGTAGTTCTTGCTGCTGTTGCAATGTCTCTCCATTGTTGGTGCACAATTAGAACCAGTTCATACCGAATTTCTTGTACTGGGTCTGGGATTCTAGTTGACAGATTATTTTAACTTTTGTGTGGCAGTTGGTTTATTTGCAGAGCTGCTGTGTGAATAGGGGCTCTCAGTGGTATAGCAACATTTTTAGACTATAGAAGAAATTAATGATGCTTCTTCATTAAGAGAAGATACAGGTCTTAGTGACAGATCATATAATGGATCTACCAAAGCTCTATTCATTTTTATTGATAAGAATATGGCATGTAACATAGTGTTTGTTTTTTTTTCCTCTCCAATTCACAGGGTAACTGATAGTGGACACCTTCACTTCCTACAATGGCACAGAGATCCGGACTGGAAGATCCAGAGAGATATCTCTTCGTGGATAGGGCTGTAATCTACAACCCTGCCACCCAGGCTGATTGGACTGCTAAAAAGTTGGTGTGGATTCCTTCAGAGCGCCATGGATTTGAGGCAGCCAGCATCAAGGAGGAAAAAGGGGATGAAGTGTTGGTCGAACTGGCAGAGAATGGAAAGAAAGCGCTAGTCAATAAAGATGATATTCAGAAGATGAATCCTCCCAAGTTCTCTAAAGTGGAAGACATGGCAGAATTAACCTGTTTAAATGAAGCCTCTGTATTGCATAATTTAAAGGATCGGTATTACTCTGGGCTCATCTATGTAAGTACTAATCATTAGATTCATTATGGGTGCTAATTCAGCTGAACTTATCTGATTCTCATTCCTTTACTTACCTGGCATGTAGCAAGCAGGTTTTGACTCTGATTTCTATGGCCGAAATACTTTGTGTCCCCGCCACTTAGTTTAGTCCAGGGTCTTTTTCCATGCTGTGTACAGGTCAAGAACTCTGTTGTCATAAAGCATAGAATAAAAAATTCTCCTACGGAAATAATTCTGCAAGCATCGTTCAAAAATAGAATGCTAAATGGCAACTCTGGGTGCTTAGCTCATGCCACTCGTTAGAGCACTTGCCTCAGACATGCTTAATTGATACAGGGAATAGTATCAAATGGCTTGTTTGAGCTGACAAGAGATTACAAAACCAAACTTTGCTGAATTACTGTAGTTTAATTGCTCAGGTGAATAAGCATATATCTTGTTTTAATTTTCTGCATGTTAAAAATGACAGTAAGAGACTACGCTATTATTTAAAAGCTGAAGTTGGAGAGTGCTAAGAATGCAAAATGTCTTTTTGGAATCTAATATCAACTTAGTGGGCCAGGAAGGAATGTGTTTGAGTGCTTAAAATAAACCAATAAGATAAAGCTTTCTTTTTTCAGTGGTTTTGAAGCACTGGTTGGAACATCTAGCTTATCACCATCTTTCTATAGAGTTAGGAATCGCAATGCTATTGATGGTGCTTTTGAGCTGGTTCCTTCCTTGAGCCCTGTTAAATGATGTCTGTGACGTACAGTTGAGAGGAGCTCCTTGTCTCTTGGCAAACAGACTGCATAGTGACTCGTTGAGTCACAGTATCGTTAAGAGCTACAAGAGACTTTCTATCTTAAAAGAAACTGCAACATCTGCTTAAATGCTTGGCTCATTTTAATAAACACTTGTTCTGAAGCTTAAATCCACTTCATTTAGTTCTGCTAGTTAGTTGGCTCACATTCCCTTCCGTCTAGGTATTAATGGGCTACCTTCTTTGCTTGGCCCTTGGTAATATTTCAACTTATTAAAATTATATACAACTTCAAAATATTCTTTGTATTTGTGCTTTTTTATCCGTTTCCTGTGTGGTTTCTTGGTTTTTACCCTTCCAAGGCCTTACACCAAGATCCTTACAGTGGAGTTCAGTGAAAAACACTTCTGGAATGATTCCTGCAAGCTTATAAGTAGACTAATTGGATAATTAGTAAGAACAGGATTGAAAATTAAAAGTAAACAAGTTGATGGGTCAAAAGTTTTCAGTATATGTATCAGTCTTAATGCTAGTTGTTATGAAATTCATTACAACTATTATAACCATGTTTCATTATGAAGGTTAAAAGCTGAAGGCCTTAAATGTCAAAGCCAGCTCTAGTCCAAGGGCTCTGTACAGTACATGTGGCCACAAATGCTTCTGGAGGATGGCGTCACAGCAGAAAATTCCGCTTTGTGGAAGGCTGGCTTATTATATATGTGAAGTTTAAGTGATAATCCTATCTTTTAGGACTTACCTTTTTTAACTTCCCCTTCCCACTTCCCAAAAAAGCGCTTTGTGTTTTCATTCTGCGTGTTGAGGCAGAACCAAGCCTGGTTCCTTGGCTTTGTTGGAATCCTGCTGTCGCATGGGAGGATTACTGCATCCCTGTGTTACTGGTGACCTCCCTGCCCCCAACCTGGCAGAAGTTGGTTGGGATCAAGAAGCTAATGGATTTGTTGGCTTTAACTGGAAGTGTGAGCAACAGGAACGTTGCTGGAGGATCTACTCTTAACAAGAATAATGTTTCTACACAGCTGTAATCATGGCTTCTTGTTTGAAATGAAAACCTGGCTGATTTTTTGAAGGGGGAGAAAAAGCAGTTGTGACTACTATCAGAGGCTGAATGCTGGCAAGGATCAGAAGGCCATAGAGAGAAACTTCATCAAGAGCTTGAGCTGCTGGGGGTTTTAGTGAGGTTCTGGTAGAGAGCTCTGTCAGGGATCCATGAACTTCTTGAATGTGGCATCATCACTGCTGCTGAGGGCACAGCCTGGAGCCACTGCCATCGCCTGCTGGTGTTCCCTGTGTGTGGGGAAGAAAAAAAAAAAAGCCTAAATTAACTGAGCTGATAAAGTGAATTATGGTGGCTTGGCCATGATAAGAGTCAGTTCAAGGTGTGTTTTGATTTCCAGATAGTGCTTTTATAATAACCAAACTGCAATTTTTTATTTTTGTGTTGGTCTCAAGTAGTTGAGATGGTGAATCTGGTTTGGTTTCCTTTAATTCACTGTAGACAGTGTTACCTTTCTAGGAAGCAGAAGATGCAAGACTGTCAACTGAAGGAGATACATGTTTCCTTTCAATCCCTAGAAAGGAAACAATTGAGCTGAGGCATTTGGTGAGTGGGTCTAGTCATCTCTCTATAATCTACCTCTCCCAGATGACACTGCTGGAGTAACAGAGAGGGCTGACTAAATCCAGCTGGTGTGACCTGGGCAGTGATGCTCATTTCATCAAGAAGAGTTCCAAGTAATATCTAAGTAGGGATGGTAAGGAGTTTCTGGAACTCCTAGCATTTCTCATGTCTGCCAAGTGGCAGGATCTCAGCCTCTCAGCTGCGCTATCACTGTGCTGTGGGAGAGGAACACCGGTGGAGAATCTGGAGGACCAATGGGTTGTAAAAGCATGATGTCAATGCTTGGTCCCGTTGTTATTTCTGGTCTGCCATGATAGCATGGGAGATGAAAGGTAGCAGGACATGCACAAGAACTGCTGGGAATAATGGTTTTAACTGTAGTGATCCCAGCTTTGCTTTGGAGATGAAATAACTTCGTTACTTGCTCCACTTCTAACATCACCTATTCCATTTCTTGCCTCAAGGTTTGTTTTGGTTGTAACTGAAGAATATGTTAAAAATAATACAGCTTCTCTAGAAAATATCTTTGCAAATTATTCTGAAGTATACTGAATATTCATGCCTGAGGATGGGGAAAATCTATCATTATGACTTTTTGCACTTTTCTCCTTAACCCGGCATTGACGAAGCATGATCCTGCTGGATCTCAGAATCCTCACAATGATCTCTCCTCATGTTTGAGGCTGGGTTTTCATCAAGCACAGCACAAACGTTGGTTCTGTGAAGGTGCAGCCATCTACAGCAGGCTTTTTCTCTCATCACTTCTACCTTTGGTAGGAGTTTTCACTGTTCCTTGTGTTTCATAGCTGAATTTTTCCAGATCCTGTACTTTACTAGGGGTATCAGCATTTCTTATGGCAGGGATGTATCATTTGAGTCACTAATACTCTAAATTGGTCTCTTGTGTCTTGCTGTATCGGCAGCTTCTCATGGGTTCTGGATACCTTAAATGCTTGTTAACTTTCAATTCTTCAGCTTCATATAATTCTGCCTGCTCAGCTTTAGAGTGATGGCTTTAACATGAGCTTTGGATTGTATTTAGTAATATCCATCATTGCTGTAGGTCAGAGATTGGGGGTAGTTCATTGTAAGGGTGCCCAGGAGGAACACCTAAAGCCTTAGGAGGTCCTTTGAAGATTTGGAATATACATGATTTTGCTCGGACTGATTTTGTGGTGGCTCTTGAATGTCCTTATACCATGATGATCAGAGACTTTTGTGGGGGCAGTGCTTTAAGGAAGGAGTCTAGTTGTCACCTTGGTCTTGGATCACCAAGGCTTGTAGCCTGAGTGAGGAAACATCTTTATTTTTACAAGAGCTGTGTGTGAAATGCAAATGTGAAGCCCTAGATTTTGGGTTCTGCTTAAGTAGTGTTAGAAAAATGTGATTCTTTTTGGGGTGCGTGTGGAAATAATCTTTAAATCAGGCGGTGAAATGGAGACGTCCACTGGAAAGAGCAGATGTTCAGGATTGATTTAGCCTTGAACGCTACTAAATTCAAGACTACTGTTTCCTTGATGCTTTGTAACAAGCTGCAATAGCCAAGATTACAGCTCCATTAATTCTCCTTTTCACTGCTTCGAGAGGTTCAGGTTTTCTCCTGAACCAGCTTTCAAACTCTTCATGGTCCAATATAGTATTTGAATGTAGGAAATCACTGATTTCGATTTTTAAAGTGCTGTGTGTAAGGCATAGAGGTTCAGGAGCAGTGTGGTTTATGGCTCAGAGGTCTGTGGTGTCAGTATGCTCTTGGGTGTGCGTGAAGCCCAGCTGAAGAAGTGATTCTGGCTGGCTAAGCTGTAGCTGTCTACTTCTGCTGGAGTCCTGGGAAAAGGGAGATACTTGGAATGGGTCTCTGGTTCTGGTGGGAAGGAATGGGAGTGGCAGGGGAGATAAGCAAGGAGGAGGATTTAGTCTGAAAGTGAAGTGCTAGGAGAACAGCTGCTGCACTTGGCAATACGGAGTGGAGAAATAATTGGGTGCATCGGTGGAGAGCTACAAATGAAAGCTGCAAAGGAGCTGCTGGTGTAGGGAGAGGCATTTTCTCCATCTTGAGCTTTCTGTGCTTTGGTATTAGCTCCAGTATCAATTCAGAAAGTGTGTATGTGGGCATGTCAGTTATCTTCAAAATTAGGCTTCTACTCGGAGTTTACTACCCATTTTGACTCATATGGCTGGTCTGAAGGAAAGAACTCTCAGTTTTTTATGTTTTTAAAGTATTCAAGTTATTTTTCACCATTTTGTTTTCTCTGCAGTCGGAAGAGAGAGGCTAGTTAGTGTGCAGTTTGAAAGTCCTTTTCTTTAACTTCAGAGCAACATGATTATTCTTAACAGGTCGCCCAGAGAAGCTGTGGCTGCCCCATCCCTGGAAGGGTTCAAGGCCAGGTTGGAGGGGGCTTGGAGCAATCAGGTCTGGTGGGAGGTATCTCTGCTCAGGGCAGGGGGTGGCACTGGATGGTCTTTAAGTTCCCTTCCAACTTTAGAATCATAGAACAATTCTATTCTTTTTTTTTTTTTTGGCTCTGAATGTAAATTTTGATCTATGCTATGCCACTTCTAGAACTGCAAAAATGAAAGTGGTCAGGAGTGTTCCTGATCACTCTATCTAAATAATGCTTTGTTAGGCAGCATTCTGGATATAACTTTGTTAGTACTTTGAATTTTTAAGTCTATTAAAAGCATTTAAATTAATCAAAATGCAACTGGTTGCAATGATCAGAAATGCAGTACCTCATTTCTACCTATATAAAAAGCAACTTGTTCTTGATATTACAGATACTGGCTGGATTAGAGTGAATAAGCTAATGACTTAATACTTTGAAGTCAGGGCTAGGTGATATTTTTTCCAGCAATTTCCAGCTCTGCTTTTGGGTCAGTTCTTCTTTTGATGGCAAGAAAGACCCTTCCATTTCCCTTGTAAGTAATATTTTAAATCTTTATATGTTCCTACATACTCTGTTAATGAATATAAAACCAGAACCTTATGCTCATGGTTTAACATAACCTATTTTGGTTTAAGAAAATATTTTCTTACTGGCAAACACTGGTAGGATGGATCCTGTAGAGGTTTGACACACTTTACTCATTTTCCAGAAAAGTCTGATGTCTGAGTTGCAGGTGGCTGTATTTTAATGGTCTGACTAGTAAGTGCAGACTAATATCTGAAAAGTTCTTGGGCAAATGGCATGTTGTCCACTCAGCGGGTCTTTAAGTGCTCCAGTCTGTTATCTTTTAACCGAAAAAAGATATTACAGGACCAAAAGTCTGTCTTGTGCAGTCAAAACTTCCCATTCCTGTAAGATAGGATGAAAGAATTGCTCACTGAAACACAGGGTGTAAATAACCTATGGTAAAACCTAAGATATTTCAAATCCAATGGGCTTTATAAAATTTTAAAAGAATGTTGCTGTTGCCACATCTGTTCTAGTCCCAGCTCTCCTGGAGGAAGTCCATTGCCCACGGTTGGCTGTATTGTAGCTTACAGATTCCCCCGTAAATCATTGTGATTACTACTTAACTGCTTCCTGACCTCATTCAGTCAGAAGGATTAAAATTAATAGAATTTCTGAAACACTTGACTTGTATTAACCCCTGTCGGTACCCAGAGGGCCCCTTGCTTTGGTGCGACCACGTGTGGGATGTCCCCCTGGTGCTGTCTGTTGTTGGTGAGCCCATGGCCTACGTTTGGGTGCTTGGTTAGAGACTTCCAGGTGGGGACACGTGGCATGAGATGTGTTTACTGAAGGGGAAGTCAAGTTAGAGATGCCTGGTTTTGCTGTTCCTTGAGGAAGGACAAAAAGATGGTGCAGCACTCTTGAGGAAAGGGTTAGGTTCAACTTCAAAGTCCTCCAAACTCTAATGAACTATGCATTATCTTCCCTGCCCACTCCTCCACTGTTTTTTTTTTATTTAGCAGAGACTTTTGAAAAAGGGTTGGAAGCTGTTTCTGTAGGGCTGAGAGCTCCTGGAAACTCGCTGCTAATTATTACTCGCTGTGTATATACCTGCTGTGCTTCCTTTCTACTGGTAAAGAAGAAAGCATGCTTACTATTGTGCAATTAAAAATACTTCAGATATTCTTTTGATAATTGCAAGTGTTACCTCTGTAATTGGTCTGCAGCCTTGTGCTAATTTCTGTTTTTTTTTTAATGCACTTTCAATTTTACTGGGGTAGAAGAGGGAAAGAATGAAAAATATGCTGTAGTCCCCAGTTCCAGAGCCTGCTGTGGGTGGGAGCTCTTATAAAACTGCATTGGAGGAGCTGTCTATAAGCTGTTTCTTCTCTTAAGCTTCTGCCTCCTGTGAGGGCAGAGCACAACCTAGAACAATCTGTGGTATTATATAAGCTTCTGTGTTCTAATTGCTTTGATTTTCCTGCTGGTAATTGGGAATGTTTCACGTTGCTGAGTACTGAAGAATAGTGTTAAGAGAACGTGTAAGAAATGGAGTTTCTTACTCAAATTCATCTTCTCCTTAATACAAACTGGATCCAGTCACAAATACATGGCAGAAGAAATGCTGGGGTTCAAACTGTAAAGCCCGCTTTGACACAAGAACTTGTTTTTAAATTAACTCTGTTTTTTGGAAGACTCATAAATGTGATCAAGTTGAGAGAGTTCTGTGTAGGGTTTTACTTTGTTAGAAATGTCTGAAAGATTTATGGGAAGTGAATCCTTGCCCTCAGGCAAGCAGAGGTATGAGAAAGTGCATGTTCTTGTCAAATACTTGTTTTCTTTAAAAAAAAAAAAAGTAGCAGCCTAAAAGGGTGCAGTAATTTGAGTTATGGACTCTTGTTGAGGTGCTTGGTGGAATGCACTGTGTTGCAAGACACCCCTCAAGCTGCGTGCCTGTGTCAGGAGTTACAGGTAGGTCATCGTAGGCTGGCTGTAGAGCAGTCAGGCTCCGACATGCAGGAGCCTGTGAAGGGATAGAATACTCTTCTGGCCCTGCTGCAATCCAAGATCATGTTTTATGTCCCAGCAGTTGCTGTGGCTGAGGCAATGGTGCTGTCTGAGGGACTGTGACATTGAGCCTGTCCAGCTCAGGGAGGCAGTGAGCTGACTGAGTAGGAGAATAACATCAGGTGCTGATCTATTATTGTTTTTTTCTCTCTTTAAACACGTAACCTGAAGGCTGTAGATGTGAAAATACAGTGCTGGTGAACCTCTTCTCTTCAGTTCCAGCTGTAGAAATACCCTGAGACAAGTCTTCTCAAGTTTTGGGCTGCTCTTTTTCTTGAATAGGTTATGTATGTGCGTCGTGCTCCTCGCCTTTCGCTCTCCTCGTGCAAGGATTTTACTCTTCAGTTCCCCCAAGTAACAGTCAGTGGCTCTTGTCCCCCAGCCTCTGCCACAGCCAAGATTCCCAGTATTCCCAGTATTCCCCAGGAAACCCTCATTGGTACCTTTGACTCCAACTCCTTGGGTGTCAACAGGACTTGGTGGATTTTTTTTTTTTTTAATCTAGCAGTTTGGGCTTGTACAGAGATGTCTGGGATAATTTCTGGGTTTCTTGGGGTGGTGGTGCCGGGGCTGCCGTGTGGCTCCTCTGCCCTTGCCTGGAGGAGAGGTGGGTGGTGTCCGGGGATTACCTGGTGTCCAAAGCAGAGAATGTGTGTCCCACCACAGCCCTGCTTTCCTCCCCTCTGAGACTGAGGAGCTGCCTGCCCTTCTTTAAGGCTTGAATTTAGGATTGGATAACTGCCTCATTTGTGGGGGGAGGGGGAAGGGTAGTAAGAACCATGTCACACTTGGAGGACTTACTAGGGCTTGGAGTGTGAAAAGTGGGTCCATAACCTCAGGAAGTGACACTAGACAAGAAAATGTTGTGATGATTTATCACTCTGGAGAATGTGCTCTACTCATTAGTATATGGGTGCTGCTTAAAATATGTCTTGCTTTCTAGGCTACAAATTGCTGGTTTATATTTCAGGTAATAACAGGAGATGTCTGGATGCTTACTTCAGCTTAATTATTTATGTAGTAATAGTCAATCTGTCACTTACTGTATTTGGAGAACTGGAGATAAATGTTGAACCTGGGTACTAAGGTGATGCAAACTGTTACAAATTCCAAAAATTTACCTGCGTCTTGCTAACACACTCTGAAGTGATGCTTTAAAGATGATGTTGTGGCAGGAGGACCCAACCTACCAGTCACAACAAGCATATTCCTTGGTGCCAGAACTGTGAAGCTGAGCCATTAATCTAAGGAATTGTACAAGACTTTTGACAGTAACACCACCATATGTGTACACACAGTGAAGGTTTGGTATGGTTTTAAGGGAAGACAAGCCATGAAAACCTTTCTTGCTGTGGAGCCCACACTGTGAATTTGGAGCCTAAATTCCCAAGTGCTTCCACCTGGAAATAATGCACTCTGTTTGCTGGTAGTTCACTTCCATCTACCTCCTCCTGGGGCTGCTGACTGTTAGGACTATAATGTAGTTTTCAAATAGGCCAGTGCCAGGAACCTGAACTCTGCAGCCTGGGACAGCTTACCAAAATCCAAATTACTAAATGATATACTACTGGATAAAGGCTTGTAAGCATCTGGAAACATTCAAACTCCACAATTAGTGTCCTAAAGGAGAGTTTGTATAACAAACCTCTGTCAGAGCACCGCTTTACTCTTTGTCTCCTGGAGTCGTGCCTAGAGACTGTGTGTTCCAATGCGTATTGCTCTTGGTTGATATTGTCTATATCCTGTTCCTCAGAAAGGCAGAAATGTGTGCTTCAAGCAACTGGTTTCTTTGCAGCTGATCCCGTCACCTCAAGGTGAATAAGCACCTTTACTTGAGTTTGTAATAGGCATATCTACCTCTGTCAGCTGAAAAATTAATGAAGTGGTTCTTCATCAAGGCTGGCTTTTTGAGTTTGTTGAGTTTGCTTTTTAAATTATTAATTTTTTATGTGGCTAAAGAGTGATAATACTTGCTCCATGTCTATGTTGGGGAAATAAACACAAGATGCCAAGTGACTGAGGGGAGGAAGGAAGGATAATCTTCAAATAGTTGTTCTTATTCTAGCACTTAACTTTGTTTTGTGGGTTGGGTTTGGTTTTTTTACTTACTAGGTCGGATTATTCATGTCTGGGGAAGGGTAGTGATAGTGGGAGAAGAAACCAGCAACTTTCCTTTCTGAACATAAATGACCAAAAGAACCAGTAAAAGCTTTAGATGAATTTGTGGAGAACTACAGGTGTTGCTCCTGAAAGAGGATGTCTCTAATGTGGCAGAGAGTACAGCAGTGGTACAGCAGTACCCTGACATCTCAGCCGTCCCTTGCTGCTTTGAGAGGTCCTGTCTACTGGAGGATAGGGAACAGCAGCCCATGGAGGGAAACTGCAAGTTTTTGACGTCAGGTGGGTAAAAATCAGAGCAGTGCTCAGAAGTGCTGGGTAAGAGTCCAGAATCATCCTTTTTCAAGGGCTGGAGCCCCTCTGCTGTGAGGACAGGCTGAGAGAGTTGAGGGAGTTCAGCCTGGAGAAGAGAAGGCTCCGGGGAGACCTTAGAGCCCCTTCTAGTCCCTAAAGGGGCTCCAGGAGAGATGGGGGAGGGACTCTTGATCAGGGAGGGGAGCCATAGGAGGAAGGGGAAGGGTTTGACAATGAATGAGGGGAGATTGAGATGAGATGTGGGGAAGAAGTTCTTTGGTGTGAGGGTGGTGAGAGCCTGGTCCAGGTTGCCCAGAGAAGCTGTGGCTGCCCCATCCCTGGAGGGGTTCAAGGCCAGGTTGGATGGGGCTTGGAGCAACCTGGTTTGGTGGGAAGTGTCCCTGCCCAGGGCAGGGGGTGGCACTGCAGAGCCTTTAAGTTCCCTTCCAACCCAAACCGTTCTGTGATTCTATGAAGGGGTCTGCTGGCTTAAGCAAATGTTTCTGCCTTTACACTGGTCAGAGGGTGTGTTTGGACAGATCTGGGAATAGTTTGCCCGTGTGAATTCTTATTCTGGTGACGAGATCTCCTCTGCAGACAACAGTAAACATGTCTCTTCCTGATTAGGTGTGGCTGCAGAGGAGAAACACAACGTAGGTGCTGTTTGGTGATTTGGAGCTGGTGATGGTACAATGGGCTGGGTGGATGTGTGCCTTTCTTCTGGTTATCCTGATCTGAAGACTTGAATGGAAATAGGGCTTGTGGTAATTCTCAATGCCTTCATGTCACCTGTAGTAATTGGAGATGAAAGTGGGTGACCCAGTTGAGCACAATGGGGAAGATGGTTGGATGGGACTGTAGATCTAGTATTTATCAGTTAATTGGTCCCTTGGCCAGTTGCACCATGCTATTAAAATAACCATTCTGCCTTCCCTGTCCCCTGCAGTATCACTAGTGGCTGTGAAGGAATTTGGTCAGGGAACTAACTCTGTTCCCAACCAGTTCCTTTTGTAATTTATCCCCAGTAATATCCAGCTGGGTCAGTTACTGCAGGGGCACCAGTGCTTGCAGGGGAAATGGTGGTAGGAACGTGAAGCTGGGGAGGAACTGCCCACTTGCCAACAGAGCCACGCTTACGTTGAGTTAATGACTGATAAGTTGTTCTTTATGCTTTGGTCAGTTGACCTGATAACATCTGTTTCCTTTCTCTTGAGAAATAAATACCTTATTACCCAGGGTGTTTGGCTGAGTAAGGCGCTACAAGTGCTTATCATCCAGCAGATCTGACCCGACTATTTTCCTGTAAGGATGTAAGATGTCCTTATGGCAGGACATCTGGCATAAAACCAAGTTCTTTTTCTTTGCTGATGGTGCTTATGACTGAATTCAGAGATCACCTTTTGTCTGTCTTCCCGGAATCCCTTGCTGGTGTTGAAAGAACAGGACACTTTTTCCTCCAAATACCATCTCTTCTATGTTCGGAAAAAAGAAAAGGCAGCTCAGGAATTTCAGCTACTTTGTTCATCCAAATGTAGCAGAAATATTTTTTTTTAAATTGACTAATGTTATAAGAATCCTGATTTATCTGCTCAATACTGTAGGTCCTCGGCATCTGTTAATACTCCTTGCTTGCTCTGTTCTTTCTCTCCTCTCAGCCTGCAAAGGTAGGAAATGGAATTTTCCTGATGTTCAGGAAGATACTCCCCGTTTCCATCAAAATGTGTCTCTCTTGCTCATGTTCCTCTGCTAGTAAAGATGTGAATAATGTCAATGACCAAAATGAATCCACTTTAAGAGCATGTGATGAAATAAAGGTGAATAGAGATAAGTTTGCTTTTTTTAAAGCCCATCAATTTGGGTTGATTTAAAAAGGCAAGAGCTGTCCAGGTACTGGGGTTCAGGGAACACCCTTGATTAGCTCTGGTTTTTGTACAGTGTGATCCTGGCTCTCTGAACTGAATCTGCTCCCTCCCTGTCATACGTCCCTCCCAGAGAACACAGTGTGAGTGCTGACAGGATACAGCTTGCTTTTGTTTATATTTTTATGATAACTTCCTTATAAATAGTTTCTATGGAGCAGGGATTGAACTGTTCTGAAGTAGGCGTTGATACTTCATTGTGGGAAATGTGGAGCTATGCGTATTGTTTGCAATGTTTGCTCTATTTTGTAAAACTCAAGGCATTTTTTTTTTTTTGCCTAAACAGAAATGATTCGATGAGAGTCAAAGAAATAAGCAGTGTAACATTTGTTGTTGAGTTTCTTGCTGTTGCAGTAGTGCTGGGAAATTGTGTTTGGTGTCAACTCTAACAGCAGAGTGTGGAACGTCATCTACAGTGTCAGGGCCAGGCTTGTCCATCAGCTGGGCAGGGAACGACCCCTCCAGGAGGAGACTGCTCTAGGATTCCTAGAGAAAGGCTGATGAGCAGAAAAGATGTACAAATATGAAAAAGATAGTTGGGTGGCAGAAATAGTGGGTTCTAGAAGTGGGCTTTTTCCTTTTCCAAATTATTTACTAGACTAATTGAGATTATCACTTTCCCCAGAAATGAGGAAATAACTTCGAATGTACATTTTACTGAAGGAGTTGAACATCAAAGATGGCCATGAATCCTGTAACTTGGCAAATGGAAGAGAGACTTAAATCATAGAATCATTTAGGTTGGAAGGGAACTTTCATATCATCAAATCCAACCATCACCCAACACTGCCCAAACCCCCACTAGCTTGTGTCCTTCAGCTCCACGTCTGCCTGGCTTTTAAATACCTCCAGGGATGGCGACTCCACCACTGCCCTGGCCAGTCTCTTCCAATGCTTGATAACCCTTTCAGGGAAAAAAATATGTGGGGAAAAAGATCAGATGCTCAACTTCGTATTTGCTCACATTTATTATCTTTAAATTCTTTTTTGTGCCAGTAATTAAAGAGCCTTTTAAGAGAACTAGGCACTGATAATTGGAATATAGCATGCACTTTGAGTTGCTCAATAAAAAGAACCTCACTTTCATTCTAAGATAAATATTACAGAACCTGTGGAAAAACTCCTCTGCTCTTTATGGCTCTATTTCAATACTGTTTCCTAACAGAAATGTTTTTGGTTGTTTTTTTTTTTTTTAGACCTATTCAGGCCTGTTCTGTGTAGTTATAAATCCTTACAAGAACCTCCCGATTTACTCAGAAAACATTATCGAGATGTACAGAGGGAAGAAGCGCCATGAGATGCCACCGCACATTTATGCAATATCGGAATCAGCCTACAGATGCATGCTGCAAGGTAAGCATCACCTCAGTGGGACTTAAGCTCCTGAGTTTTAGGTCCATTTCATTATCCAGCCTATGGAGTAATTTCTAACACAACCAGAATCTTATCCCTTACTTAAAGGGGGGAGGGAAAAAAAAAAGCTTTCTTATCTAGAACTGTAAACTTTGGGAAATTTAAATAACTTGGAAATAACTTGGAGCTGAGGGACTTGAGGGTTTGTTTTTTTTTTATCTAGAGAAGAGAAGGCTGAGGGGGGATCTGATTAATGTTTGTAAATACTTAAAGGGTGGGTGTCGAGCAGTGGTGCCCAGGGACAGGACAAGAGGAAATGGGCACAAACTTGAACATAAGTTCCACCTAAACGTGAGGAGGAACTTCTTTCCTGTGAGGGTGGCAGAGCCCTGGAAGAGGCTGCCCAGAGAGGT
>JAOTQQ010000003.1:25618632-25647234 GCA_026546715.1 Gallinago undulata | reverse complement strand
CTGCTCTGGGTGACTCTGCTCTGGCAGGGGGTTGGACTGGATGATCTCCAGAGGTCCCTTCCAACCCCATGTGATTCTGTGATTGACTCCTCTTGGATATTTGTGTGACTTACTGGGGCACCAAAGCAAACTAACACACATAGGAAGTGTTCTGTGCCAGCTGGTGGCACTGAAAGTTGTACTAAAATACATTTTAAAAAAAAAAATAAAATAAAATTCATGTCAAAAGATGTAGCGTGCTGGCTTTGAATGAGGTAAGAATGAAAAAGTGTGATTGAAAGGAGAAAGCTACAGTGTGTTTATGACTTGTCTCTCTGATTCAATGAAAACGTTGGTGTTGTGGCAGCTGACAATCTGAAGCGACACTGAAACAATAGAATATGGGAGTTCGAAAAGGGGTCAGGGAAATGCTTAACC
The DNA here is from genome assembly GCA_026546715.1 of Gallinago undulata. Classification (NCBI taxonomy): domain Eukaryota; kingdom Metazoa; phylum Chordata; class Aves; order Charadriiformes; family Scolopacidae; genus Gallinago; species Gallinago undulata. Next base: position 25,646,817 of record JAOTQQ010000003.1, on the reverse strand, counting down.
TTGAAGGTTTTTTTTTAGATTTATTTTTTTTCTCTCCAAACTGGTCTAGGTCCCGTGTGTAGTAGAGCAGAGAGTGAGTTTATGGGGGCACGTCCAAATTTTGGCTTTAACGCTCTGCTGAACAAATATGAAAACTGTGAATCTGATATTTTTATTTCAACACATTTATATAGTATGGTGCTAATCTTGTAAAATTGCACTTCTGACATAGTATGTTGGAAACACAGCTCCTACTATCCAACAGCGGTCCATACTTAGGTGGTTGTTTTATTGATGTGGACACTCCAGCTTGTTGTATCTAGAAAAGTGTGTGTATTAGGGGCAGGTCTTAAAAAATATACCCTGTTTTCTGCTCTGGACCTGGTGGAGCTGTACTGGAAGGGGGCTAAAAGCTATTTGATTTAGCTCACAGCAATGAGGAAAATGTTGTTTCTGCTACCAGCTTAACCAACCATTTAAATGTAAATTATTTATTTTTTTTTAAAAAGGCCTTTCTTGTCTTGAAATAAATTGCTGTAAGTTCAGTTGTGCCTTTGTCCTTAGGGCTGCTTAATCATAAACCCCAGGCTTCTGGGTTGTGAGTGCTCTTCCACCCCAGAAGAAGCAATGCTGTGGTCAGAGAGCAGGGTGATGCAGGGGTAAGCAATAGAAGAGCAGCAAACTGGGGTCACTGGGCATTGTCACACTTCTCAATGGATATTTGGGGCTCAGTTTTTATATATATATATATATATATAAAATATATCTTATTTATTTTTTGAAATAAAAAGTATGGCCTCTTGACCAGAACTTCTAACAGCTCAGATCGGAGGACCCCTAAATAATAAGCGTATGTAGAAGAACAGAGGGAATGTTTAGATTAATTTAGATTATTTTAAGGAGTTTATTTCTAGCAGTCTCAAGTGGTTTGTAGATAAGGGCTTCCCACTCTAAAAGCTCAATGTTTTTTGAAATTGCTTCAAGAACTTCTGAAAAGTTCTTGAGCTAAATGTCCTCTATTAAAGTAAGTCAATGTCAGTGGTTATCACACTTCAGGTGCTCTATATATTTGTTCACGTACCATGCTAGTACTGATTGCTGTCTCCGGGGATCTTGCTACATGTACAAATTTTACTATTTTTGGAAGATGAAAGAAAAAGCCCACATATTTAGTCTTGGGGTTTTTTGATATACGGAGATTTGTATTTTGTATCAAATCTCTGTTTGTGTCTTTCTGTGCTTGCTTCCTGTTTGAGTTTGATCATCTGAATTCTTGTCATTTGAAAGAAGGAAGCCATAGATTGCATAGTTTCCATCTATTCTTATGCCAATAGAATCAAATAATTAAGGAATAACTTCTTCGAGGTTCACTAAATCTGTGTTTCTAGTGCCCTTCACCTGTATGGAGCTACTCCCTGTTTATTTTAGAGAGTAATTGCAATCAGCCAGTGACCTTTAAGTTGATGGCTTACCTTCCCAACTCCCTTGCCAAGGATAAGTACAAACTCTACAAGGGGCATTAGCAGTTCTGTGCTTAGCAAATATTTTCCTAAGCAAACTGTTGTTGCCTGATTGGGTTGGGTCAGAGGAAGAGACCTCCGGAGGAGGAGAAAACCAGTGCTGCTGTCTGAATTTATACTGGCCTTATGAAACTGCTCACAGCCACTGCCTCCTGTAGGAGGAAGGTGCTATACACTGCTGTTTGTATTAGTGATTTTATACAATCACCCTGGCTTTACAGAGCCTTGTGAAACAGCAATTAGTAATGACAAGAATGAATAGTGTTTGTGCAGAACGAGGCGAGGGGAGAAGCACTAACACCACCCTGTGCTGGTCCCTCTCTGTGTCCCCAGCCTCTGGATGGGACCTGATGCAGAGGGACAAAGAGGCGCTGCAGGGAACTGCATTTAAGTTTCCATATAAACAGAACTTGCAATGACAATGACTAAGGTTTTCTAGTGATTAGAGCATCAAATAATACTTGTCTTAACAGTAGGAGATTGTTACAACATGCAGCTTATTTTCTGGTTATCGCTGGCAACACAAGGTCAGCTGCTGAATGTGCCTAGAACTTGGTGGGGAGAGCTGGGCTTTCCCTGCCCACTGGGGATTGAATGTAATACACAAAATGTCCTTCATCTTCTAACTATGCCTTATCTTTTGCCAAACTTTCTGTCTTTAAGGAAACAGAAAATGTATATTGGGAACTTCTGGCTACTAGAAAAAGGTGTCTAACCAAGAACTAGCTGTGCTGATCACAGCACTCCAGATTAACTCATCAGAGGTCTCTGCTACCATTTATTTGCAGCATAATCTTTGCTGATAAGTTACTAACACAAAGTTACAACTATAAAACTGTTCTTTTCCAGTTCATGTCAGTGTTTGTGCATGTGGTTACATGTAGAGTGTGGGGTAGGAGAGGTTGGTTTTTCCAGTGTTATTGCAAGTCCTGCTATTGCTATTAGAACATATGCATATCCAACGAAATCTGTGAACGACTTTAGTTGTCAGATACTGGGAACGTAATTATTAGGATTTAAACCTGAAATTTAAGCCATAGGAATGCAATTCCTCTGGATAACACAACCATGCCCCTATAGAAATATCTTTGCTGCTAATCTAGGCCGATGGAAGTGGTTGGCTATATGTTTCTGGCCTTTTCTGTGGTATTTTGTTAAGTATAATCATATTTTCTTTCCTTGTAGCTAATCACAAACTCCTAAATTTTCTAGGTGTTTGTGAGACATGGTTATGCTGATTAACAGGATACCTGAGCCTGAGCTGTGACTCTGAACAACCTGATTTCTTCAAACCACAGTTTTTTCTGGGCTGGTAATTGGGGATAGGCAGTAAACGGTTATTCGGTATTAGAGTTTTCATGCCTTTAATTCAGAGCATGGATGGTTAGAGACCAGCTTCAAGTTTCTGCTAATCTGTGGTTTTGTATGTTTAAAATAGCATTGGCTTAAATGTTGCTGGAAACACCCATTTTCTTAAGCTGGTGTTGTAAGGGGAGCCCTGCGCTTCAGCGTGCTCTGTTGGGCACAGGCTGGATGGAGCATTGCTGACTGTCGATCACCAAAATGCCATTCTCCTCTTGTCCCCTTGGAGACTGTCCCGTTCCAGAGGCCCTTCGGCCCTGCAGTTCCACAGCTCAACCTCATCGTGCCCCTCGATGGGGAGGAGAAGGCGCTGGGGATCTGTTTCAGCTCTCGTTGCACACGGAGGGCGAAGGGGCTGTGAACGAGTGTGTTTGAGAAGCCCAGTTTGCTATTCTGGGGAGGGAATAGTATTCTCCAGAGGGAAGTACTGAATTAACATGAGCTGTCAGAAAAAAGAGGGAGGTGCAGAATTGTTTTTTAATGGCTGAGTGTTGCAGCTGAAGGTTTTGGTGGTGGGGCAGTGGTGAAGCACTAGAGATTTGAGGCCGGTTTTGGAAGGAAAAGCAAACCTCATTGATCGCTGGATCCCATATGTTGCCTTTTCTGCAAGATGTAGTAAATCCTGAGTGTGAACAATCCCATTTAAAAACAAGCAAGACTTCGGGTGCGTTTCAGTCGTGACAGTCAGGAAAAGACTCATTACCTGGTGCCTTGACCTCAGGAGATGATAACCTGCATTATCATCTTTACATAGTGCATTTCCCCTCTCTCTCCCCTAGTAATTATTTTTCAAAGCAGTGTGGTAGCAGGCTAAGTGTTACTGAACAGGTGACTTTGTGGATTTCTTCTGTACTTTCTCTTCATTTTCCTAATGTTCTGTTGAAGCAGTAAGTGCCTGTAACCCAGGGGTTTCTGGGCATATTGGGATTGTTTAGCCCCAGACAGGAATGAAATGCAGGAACGCGTAGGGTTGAAGTTTACCACCCATCTGTGAAGCTGAAGCATGTCGAGTGAGCTCCTCACCCTGCTGGATGGTTGACATGGGCGTAAGGAACTGGAATCCTAATCCCTGTGACAATTGACCTTAATTCTGTTTGGTAATACAATTTGCAAGACTTGCTCGTGGTGGTCTCCACTGCTAAAAGTTAGAGGCAGTGAGAAGAAAATACTTTGACAGGGAGCAGGATTTTCTCTGAAGTCTGATAGTTGCTGTGTGACCGTATTTCAGTAGCGAGGGAGACGATGGTGTGAAAGCAGCATTAACACAAATCTTTCTCTAGTGCTTTTACCGTACTTGGTTTTCTCTTCTCCCTCCTCCCTTCCCGTTCTCCCACTGCATTTCTCGAGGAAGTACATTGTTTTATTACTCCTCTTTATTCTTTGCCTCTTAAAAGTGCTTTGGAGGAAATATTAAGGAAAACTTGTTTACTTTTTGTTGCCAAAGACCAGCTCCCCTACTAATATTACTCTTGTATAATTATGCTTAGTCTCTCCTTTTTATCCCGTTTCCCTGAGGACATCTTGATGAGCACTAAATTAGCACTGATATTTTGGGACTGCCTTTAATCCTGTTGCAGAGAAGGTTTATCGGAAACAGCGTAATACGCGAAGTGAACGCTTGTTGTTGGAGAGGCCAGTACTGCCTACAGGGGCAATACTTACCTCTTAAAAACATCATATTGATCTGTATTTTTAGTTAATCTTGATTTAAGTCCTCTCTTTGGATATATGGGGAAATGGGGGTGGTGGTCTGTGTTTGTTTTCCACTCCAAAGATATGGAAAAATTGCAACTAAAATATGAAAGCTCTCTTCTTTAAGGGTGTATTAAATCTTTAAATGGAAGAGGAAAATCATAGCTCTGACCTAAAAATCCAGGGAGTGAGGACGAGTGTTTTCTGTTATGTGAGGAGTCTACAGAACCTATATGTATGTTATACATACAACTAATCCTCTTGATATTTTCATTACATCTTGACCTATCCAAGGATTTCCCAAAACTTTTGAACTAGTGAGGAAGTTGAGGATGGTCAGTCCAAGCAGCCAGTTCTGCTCAGTAAATGTCATGGGAAGTGTTTATAGGTCTCTTTATTGTTACACTGATTTCTGTGTTTTCACTTTGTCCAATCAAACTGCTGTGGAACATAAATATTTAGGTGACGATGATGTTAACATCAGGATTGGTTTGTATTATACCAACAGGAATGTGCTGTACAATGGTCTTAATGGCTGAGCGGAGGGAAAGAGATTCTTGAAGCAAGAAATAAAGTAGAAAAAAACCTGAAATCCATAGTGCTGAAAGGGTCTTCCACCTCATTATTTTTGAATCTGAAGTGAAATGAGAAATACTTCTGTCAGCTGAACTTTTGCGCAGGATTTCATCTCCTTCCCCTCACTCTTCCCTTCTGTCTCTTGGCATTAAATCTGTGTGCTTCAGGGACTGGGAAGTTATTCTCGTCATTTAAATCGTTGCTGCTCATTAGGCCATCTCTGAATGAGATCAGTAGCCATTACTTAATGAACAAACTCAGCTGAACTTAATTTCTAGAACTCGATAATAGTTTACTACCAGGCCGTCTTTTTCTTCAATTTTTCTGTGACTTTTGGAAAAGTTTTAGCGCTTGTGACAGTGATTCCTGACCTTTGGCTTTGTGTGAAACTGTGCTTGGATCCCTGCTTCTCGGTGTTCAACCCCAAGGTTACAAACTTAATTAGACATAATGATATTTACACTAAACAACTTTTCTTAAGCCTCAGATGCTTAGAAGTGTTACTTAAAGTGGTTGGCTTAAATTTTTGTGCATAACTTCAATAAGTAACTTTCTCCTATTTAAAAATGAGATGGGGTGACACTTGTTAGATAGAGAATTCCTCATTTCTTTGCTGCCTTGACTGTTTTCTCCCACTTTTGAAGTGAAGTGTTGTAGCAATTAGTCCATTCCATGGTCTTTTCAGTTGATATTCTGACCAAATGATGATGATGATTTTAATTTTAAAACTTGCTGTGCAAGCTGACCTCATAACTGAATTGTGACTGTGGTAGCCTACAGACAGGAATTCAATATGAAGTGCATCCAACTTATGAAATCATTCACGAGATGAATCATTTTGTGCTGCTCAGCCAGCACCTGTTTAATTTAAACTCCATTTATTTCTAGGCAATTGTGAAATGGAGAACTCGCTTCTGTTTGGCTTTAGCCTTCAGATGACATACATGGAGACATTATTGCTTGTGCAACAAAGACTTAAATGTATTCTAATCTTGATGGCGCATCGGGCTGTGACAACACTGCTGGGTGTTTTTGCACAATAACTGGGTTTTGTTGGTCATGTCTGCATTCCTCCAGGGGGCTGAACTCAGAGTTCAGCTGTGCTGGAACTGCTACTGATAGCAATTGCAGGAGCTCCTTTTTCCTTCCTCTTTAACAAAGAAATTTCAGTGTACTTTGATGAGGAAGCAACAAGAAGCAGGGATTCTATGAATTTCTCAGGTTGGGAACATTCCTTGGAGGAAGACACCAGGGAATCTCAAACTGAAGGTGTCCAGGTTGGAAGGGATCTTTTAGATTGTAGAGTCTGTAGTAAATAGTGATATAGTAAATAGAAAAATGACGGTAGCAAACTGCAAGAACCCAATTCTGAAGCTCAGTGATGGAATAGCTGACCAGGTAGCTGCTGCATGGGGACGTTTGGCACAAACCATCTGGTACCAGAGCACCAGCATCTTTTTGAGATTCCTTTCAGATCTGGGAACATGAAGACCAGCACGCTCATGAGCCAAACATGTGGGTAGGACCTGTTCCAAAGTACAAAAACTAGCCTTTGCAGGAACATACAAATGCATATAATGATATATAAAGACTTCATATGGCTTTTTAAGAGGGGTCACGCCTTGGTGCTGCATTGATCTGGGAATGAATCTGTCTGCACAAGGGAGGGATATCTGTCTGATAGGATCTGTGTAGCTTTCCAAAAGTTAATTTGATAATGATCCTAACCAGAGGCTCTTCAGTAACTGCAGTACAAGGAAAGGCCTTCAGATACATAAAGAACTGGTTAAAGATTGACCAATCGTGTCCATTATTTTCTACTTTTACGATTTGGCATATTTACTGCTGAAAACCCTGAGGAAATTGTGCTTGTGTTCATGCTTCTTGTTTCTTAACTTCTTGTCAGGGGAAGAGATGAGGCTGTGAGGGGATGCTTGGCTGATAATGTTATCCAGGGGAGCAGAAATGAGAGCCTGTGGTGAAGAGCTGCCTCTCAGGGTGTACAGGAGGTTAAAACACCGAACCAGTCGTGTTGTGGGGTGGCTCCCGTGGGCTGTACTGGGGGAATGAACTTAGTAGTGTTGGAGCTGTTGCTGCATAAGTAGGAGCTGTAGGGGATGAGAGAGATCTGTGGAAATCTAAATTCAGTGTTCAGCAATGGTTATAAAGCAGGTAGAGAATGGGAGGAGTAACTGGAAAAGCGGTCAAACCAGAAAATGTTTTTGCCATAGACTTATAATACATTTTATCTTCAACGCTGTGTCGCTCTGGCCTCCCCCTGCTTTGGGCGTAGAGGAAATAGGACAGGAAAACAGTCAAAGAGCAACTGAAATTATCAGAACTATTCAGCACAGAAATGATAATCCAGGTCAGATGTAACAGAAGGCTAAATGTGAAGAGGCAGAAGGAGAGGGAATGGTAAGTCTCCTCCTGCCCCTTTGCCAGGAACAAAGGGTCATTACTTGGAATTCACAAGTGACATGTTCAAAACAACAAAAAGAAGCAATTTTTTTTAACAGTGTAGTTGAACCCTGGTAGTCTGTGCCTTGGGATTTCAGCACCCCTGTACCTGGGTGCTGAAAGCTTATGCCTGTCCAAAAAGCAATTTGAGGAATTAATGAACTTGAAGTTTGAGGATGGTGGATCAGGAAATTGCAGGAGATTTTGCTGGCTACTGGGAGAGTGTTCTGGGGAATCATCTTGACTTGCTAATTTTAGTCCTTACATTTCTCCTGGTGGAGTGTGTGATACTGATTCTGACTTCTATGACAACAGCAGTCAGTATTCATGGTGATGTTCAGAACCTTAAATGAAGCAGATTTGAAAGATAATGCTAAGTTTTTCTCCACAAAATCACAGGCAAACATACACCTCCTTAACCCATAACCACTTCTTTGGTGTGAGGGTGGTGAGAGCCTGGCCCAGGTTGTTCAGAGAAGCTGTGGCTGCCCCATCCCTGGAGGGGTTCAAGGCCAGGTTGGAGGGGGCTTTGAGCAAGCTGTCTGGTGGGAGGTGTCCCTGCCCAGGGCAGGGGGTGGGACTGGGTGGTCTTTAAGTTCCCTTCCAACCCAAACCATTCTATTATTCTAAGAAGTCTATATAGCAGGTCTGAGCTTAAAGGACTTTCAGATGAACTCATCAAAAAGCTTGTTTCTAGGTCTTAGAAAATACCCATCAGAAAAATGCCTACAACTCTTTGGCCTGGCTGTTGCTGGGAGATGTGTTGAAACCCCTGGTGTGTGCAGCAAGGCTGACCCAACTGGTGCTGGGGTGATGTGATGGTCTGTGGCTGGCCTCTGTGGGACTAAGAACAAAAAGCCAGTGCTGGGTTGGGGTCACAATGCCTTGCTGGACACTGGTATCCCATGTGTTGTCTTTCCAAACCTGTGGAGTTCAGGCACAATGAAACAACTCGGGAAGAACCCCGTAAGAGCACAAGCTGGTTCACAGCCAGTTCCATTAAGTGGCTTGTGCTTGTTTATTTGTTTGGGAAGGAGAAGAGCAGAAGTGAAATGAATGAGCTTAAATGGCAGATACTGCAGTTACAGGACCTCCTTGAATCGTTTTTTCCAGTTGACAATGTGATCTTTGTCTGGCTAAAAGCCTACTACATGGGAAGTGGAACAGCATCTGCTGATGAAGGATGGAAGCCGCTGCTATGCTGAATAGTCATTTTGAAGAGTGTCTTGCCAGCTACTACTAATCTTAAGTTACTTCTTAGCAGCATGCAAATTAAAAACTGAAAAGTAAGCACAGGGGCAGCCTGTGTAGAAGATTTAGGACCTGTTCATTTCTATTGGGCAAGCTCTTCGGAAGCCACAAAGCCACAAAGAACTGTTTCTCTGTGCCATCTGAAGAACAAGAAGCATAAGTAGGTACTTGCAGCTCTATCTGGAGGGGCTTAAGGAGTTGTTGCCTTGTGGATTGTTGCTGCCCTTCAGCTCAGTTGTTAGATGCTTCTGAGAACCAGCCGTTGGCTTTGATGGTGAATCAGTCCCAGGAGCTGCTGCACTGACCCGGCTGGATGGATGGGGTGGTCCATCAGGAGCTGGTTCCTCTTTGTGTATTGGCTGTTTGTGCATCACAACAGGTACAGATTGTTATAAAACCATGCTTGTTAGAAATCCATACCTATTTGAATTTGTTAGGGAAGGAATGTGTTACCTATCACCTTCTGCTCACAATTGTTTTAATTTCTAGGTTAGACTACTAAAGCATCTCGCAATGCTAGTTAATAAAGGTAGTGAAAAACTGCCAGTGAAAGCATAAACCGTGTTTGAGCTTCTTCAAACTTAATGAAGACTGAAAAAAAATGCTTCGAATTCTATCTGGTATGAAATGGAGAAGCTACCCACGGTCGAGTCTGACAGCTATTTGTTTTCTCCTTTTATGCTGACTCAGCCCTGGCTCGCCACTGGGAAAACAAATGTCGCAATTTTTTCTTTAGGAATTTGGATAATTTCAAGCCAATGTTGCAAATGCTGAACTCATGACTTCTAAAATAGCCCCAATTCATAGCTGGGTTTGTTCTGCCAGGGTCTGACAGTGCTGTGGTGGGTTGGCCCCTCGTGCTACGCCTGGGCGCTTGTGCAGCAGCTCGAGCTGTCTGGGGTGAGCGAGCGAATAACCAGGGTGGTCGTGAATCCCCTGTAGCCGTGCAAGAAACCCTTGTATTTGCTTCTACGGTTCACCCTAAAGGACCTGCAGGGTAAACCCTGACTCGGGTTTGGCTGACCTCTGCTATGCTTCATTTAATAATAATTAACTCAGGTACTTAGCAGTCAGTCAGCAAGCACAGCAGAGGTATGGCTGCTGTGATTGATCTCCAATTGCACATCTTGTGGAGTAAGGTGTAGAATCGAGTGTTATTTTTAAAAGCTCTTTTATTTTAACTTCACACATAGCAGGAGCACCTAATAGAGTGTCTCCATCAGTGTACTACCACCCCATGGGGAAGAGGTGCTTTCTCAGCCCTTCACTAAAAACTTGGAGAAGTCTTGGAGTGATTAAACAAAAGTCCAGGAAAGAGTGAAATACTCGGTGTCAGAAGTGGTTTGTGGCCGTTCACCCCTGCGATTCTCTCAGGCTGGTTTCTAGGCAGAGGAAATGCAGTAGACACTGGCTGCCTGTGTCTTGTATCATGCTTTATGGGAAGTACTCGCTAAACAGGCAAAAGTGGGAATGGGTGATTGATTTCAAACAGCGCTGTTGTATTTATCTTTGAAGCGGATGGCACTGGGCTGAAGGGAGAGGTCTGATGTAATTCTTCATGGGCTGTGTAGGAGCCAGCATTGTGGCTTCCAGTGCTTTGTGGAAAAAGTATCCGAGCACTGATGAAGCAAATCTGATAAATGTTATTTTTTTTTTGATCTTAAAACCATTAGATAGCCATGAGGAGTAGAATGCAGCTGAATTTGATCTTCTAATAAAATTACAATTACATGTTTTAAGGCAAAGAGTGAGAACTTCTGCAGGTTCTTTGCTTGGCAGTTTCAAAGAAATAAGACTTGAATGTAAAAATCCAACTGACAGATAGATAAGCTGATGATAACAAGGCAAGAAGAAAAAGATAAATGCAGTGTCAAGGTACATAGAGAGATGGTTTTCCCCTAAAGGCCACCACTGTCATTGGTTGTTTTGGACCTCCAGAGGTTCCTTCCAGCTTTTAGAGTGATAGTGCAAGGATCCTGCTCGCCTTTCTTGAAGATACCTGTGATGTCTCCCTCCTTTTAGTCACATAAAACCTCCCAAAGAGAGTAACCTGACGCTGATATTGTCCAGCTCCTTTCGCACTTGTGTGTGCATTGCATCAGGTGCTCTGTGCGTGTGTAGATTGAGCTTCCTTAAATAGTCTTGATTAAATGTAGGTATTTATAGAATGATAGAATGATTTGGGCTGGAAGGAACCTTAAAGACCACCCAGTCCCACCCCCTGCCCTGGGCAGGGACATCTCCCACCAAACCAGGGTGCTCCAAGCCCCCTCCAACCTGGCCTTGAACCCCTCCAGGGATGGGGCAGCCACAGCTTCTCTGGACAACCTGGGCCAGGCTCTCACCACCCTCACACCAAAGAAGTTCTTCCCCACATCTCAGCTCAATCTCCCCTCTTTCAGTGTCAAACCCTTCCCCCTCCTCCTGTGGCTCCCCTCCCTGATCCAGAGTCCCTCCCCATCTCTCCTGGAGCTCCTTTAGGGACTGGAAGGGTCTCTAAGGTCTCCCTGGAGCCTTCTCTTCTCCAGGCTGAGCCCCCCAACTCTTTTAGCCTGTCCTCACAGCAGAGGGGCTCTAGCCCTCAGATAATCTCCATGACTTTCTCTGAGGGTATTATAACTTGAAATGTCAGCTTTTCAGAAGGCATATATTTTTCTAACACTAAAAGTTCCCTTAACTCTGTAATGGGTTACTGTTGGTAAATTACTGCCTGGGTTCCTGGTCTCTGGGAAGTTGCAGAAGGGCTGTTGGAGAGTGATTGACTGAGCTGGACACAGCAAAGATTATTGCACAACTGATGGCAGAGGTGAAATGTAGGATAAACAGAAATCTCATGGTGAGCTCCAGCCTGCGAGGGGATATTTGGTCTGCGGGGAGGCAGGTACCCAGCAAACAAACTTGTGCCTGTCAGTCTTCCTGCTCCGCTCTTAGGGATCTTTGTTGCCAGTCACCTCATGGTGTTAAGTGTTTGATGACAGTTTATGGAGTAACCAGGCAACATTTTGAAGACAAACACAAAATATAAAGGCATACATCATCTCTGTAACCAGATCTTTCCATGCTTATCAGTTCAGTAGGACTTGGTTTAAAGAAAAGAAGGAAAAAAAAAAAAGTTATTCAGAGGTTGGAATCGAAGAATGGCAGATTGTCAGACCACCTGCATCCTTTAGGAGCACTTGTGTGACCCAGTCCTGCCAATGCTCTGGCAGTAGCGAAACCCGCAGCAATGGGCAGGTCTCTTGCCTCCAGAGACCCACTTTCACAAAACTTGTCAGGAATTCAGTTTTTAAATGTCCTTGAATAGATTGCTATTCGAGCCTGCTCACCTACAGTAGAGGGCATACACGGATCTTCCAAGCCTGACATCCACAACAAACAAGGCTATTGACCGGGTAACCAGGCTTTTCTTGGTTTATAGGCTATGACACCTGAGTATTAAATATTGTCTAAAAATAACCCCGAACCCTCTGTTCCCCCTACACCACTGCTGCTTTTTGGAAAGACACTGGTTTCTCCCATTTGAGAAGTGTCAAAAGTTGTCCTGCTCCACCTCAACAAAAGCATCATTTTTTATTTTTTTTTTTGGTCGTGCTGGCTGCAGAAAGGAACCTGGCATTTCATCCCTGCTCAATAGGTATCTTATGCTCTGGAGAAATAAAAGGATGTGGGATGATCCATGAGATGCTTGGGCTTTAGGAAGGACAACCCGTGATGGACCTGTAGATAAGAACCATGTCCCTCTCCATAGCTTCCTGCTGAGTGTGCAGAAGCCCATGGCTTTTCCTTCAGCCTGAGCCAGGGAAGCAGGTTGATATATCTATCCATTCTCACTGCTTTCCTAGAATTAACCTTTTTATCTTGCGGCAAACTAATTTCGTGTTCTTCCCTACATTAAGGCTGCATGTGAAAGGGAAGATGCTTATAGGAAGGGGGGTTGGGATTGTGAGATGATCAGTGTTTGTATGAAAATTACTTTGTTTGATGGGAATTGTAGATGCTGGTGAAGTAACTAGGGATGTGCTAAATCCAAAAGCAGGTGCTACAGCTGTGGAATTGTTTTCATAGGTTTGCATATCTGTATTGAGCTGTAAAAATGGCTTTCTAGCTGGGCAGTTCAGTGTGTGGGCTATTTCCAGAGGGCTTCTCCCATTCATTCCCAGTCAAATCCATGAGGGTAAAGCCAGACCTGGGCATTTGCAATACTTAAGCTCTCGATATAGTAAAGGGCAATTGGAGCAGAGACCCACTGAGAGGGTGGGAGTTTCTCCTCGTAAGCTCTGCTCCATGGTAACGTTTCTGTGCTGCTGCCTCTGAGTGTCAGCAGGAAACTCGAAGACAGACTCTTCCTTTTCTCTTTAATTATCTTGTATCAACTTATGAATGATTATAGTGTGACCAAAGCAAAGTGTGTCCTGCTTTTAAGAAGAGCTGCTTTGTTAAAATACAGTCATTCTTTTGTTGACAGACTTTTATAGCTGTGAGCTATGACTTTTCAGAAGGTGCTGCCTGAACCAATTACCCAAGAAATATATTTAATGTCCATCTGGAGCCTTCCCTGGAGTTAATGGAGGGGTTTGTTAGGTCTGGTCTGTTAGCTGAGGGGAGGAAATCCTGTAGTTTGCTGAGAGAAGGGATGTGGAATAAAACGTTTTATATTCTGATGGTCAAAACTTCATGCATTTTATTATGTACGTGTAGGAAGGTAAACATCAGGATCTGTTCTTACTGGATTTTCAAGCAGGAAAATGGATTGGTTTGAGGAGCTGCCAGTTGCTGTCCCCAGAGTGTATTCCTCTGGGGATATGAGAGCAAAGTAAGTTTAAGGGAGTATAGGGGAACAATGGCTTTCAGAGCTGGAAGTTTCTTGTCCTTTTTGTGTTCTGGTAACTCTCCTCGGCCTCTCCTCAAAGCTTTTTCACCGTTCAGTGTTGCAGACTGGGTTTCCCCACGGGGGCTGCTGCTGCTTGCATCGGTGAGACTGAGACTGATCCGGCTCCGGCGGTGGGTGTCAAACAGCGGCTGATTCCTCCCTGGAGCTGGGACAGTCAGTCTTTTGGGTGGAAGGAAAAGGAGGAGAGCAAGAGTGAAAGAAATGCTTCCATGTCTGATACTTCCAGGTGCTAAATATATAACTTGATACAGCATAAGCTGATCTGACAATTAGCCAAAGCCAAAAGAGTAAGACCCACTCTTACTTGCTTCATCTCCTTTCTGCCTGCTGCTCTTTCTTTTGCCTTTTTTTTTTTTTCTCCTTTTTATATGTTTTGAGAGATTTTGTGGTAGCTTTAGGGCACCCACAGCATGAGGAGCTGGTTCCAGAGGTGTTTCTCTCACTTCCCATACGCTCTCTCCAGTGTTGGTGTGGCTGTGTTCTAAACTGCATCAGGGCACTGATCTACTTGAAAACTAAATTTTCTTAGTTCCATCGGCAACATGAGCAAGCATCACACGTGTCTGCACAACCAGCTGCTGGATCCAGGGGAGGAACGGGCTGGTGAAACTGGGCAGGAGAAGTGGAGACATCACTGGCAGCTCAGGTTGAATTCCAGCAGTGGGGGAGCTTAAGCCTAAGGCCAGTGTCAGGTTGTGTTGCCTTTGGGCTTCCAAAGCCTTCTGTTCAAAAGGACACGCTAGGCTATAGAAAGCAGAAAATCAAATTTTGGTTTTATTCCTAGGCTCTGCATAATTTTGGAACTTCTTTTTTCAAATTAGGAATATTGCCGTAACCCATCTCTGTGCAACTTGAATGTTTCAGTTTGAAGTTTGAAGACCTTGGGATGTGTTTAAATCTGTGTATCTAAAGTGAGGTGATAGATTCCAATGGGAGTTTTGCATTGGTTTTAAACCAAAGGGAATGAGCATATGACAAATTGAATTAAGAGCGTGGTCCTCATATTTCATCCCCTCCTGTCACATACTTGTCCTCATGCTTCTGTTCATCTGAGTGAGTTAAATGGGCTTAGTATCTTTGAGTGAGCTGAGGGGCTTTAACCTGTGATGAGACGAGGACCAGATGTGCTCGGGGGACAGAAGCTGTTGGAATGGAAGCATCAATGGGATGTACCTTTCCCTGGGGGCCTGGAGATACCGAAGTTTTGCTCAGCCAAAAAAAATAAATGTATAGGATTATATGGGAGGAACTTGAAAGATATTTATGCTAATAGCAAAACTTGTGTTATTTAAGTCATCCTATAGGTGTTTTTTTTTCCCCCGAAATAGTCTCTTTTTGTGCTTGAAATGTGACAAGCCTGTTGTGACTTTGTCCAGAGTATCGACCACTCCAGACCAGTACAATTCCATACCCTTTGTGTGGGCTGATGGAGGCAACTGATGTCAAACATGATAATGCTGCTCATAAGAGGAATTTATTTGTATTTCCTTTTGCAGTTGCTCTAAAAGCTGGGGATGAGGATTGGCTGTAACTTGTTCTGCTTCGCACTGCTGCTGTGTGCTTATAAATCCCAAGGGACTTATTGAATTGGTGTAGTATTTATATATTCCTACAGATCTGTTTGTGGGATGTTGGAGTGCTGTTATCTCATGAAGACTTTGCTAGAGAGAGATGATTTTGGCCTGCTCTTAGGAGTCACAAGACTTATGTAGGAACTTGAGTGTTTTCCAAATAGTTTTAGATTTCCATGAAGAACCACCTCAAAACTCTGTGGCGTTAATAAAAATGTTGCTATTAAAACTTTTGCAAAGGATGGCAGATTATTTGTAAGACTTAGGCACATTCTTGTTTGTAAAACAAACAAAAAAAAAAATGTCTTGTGGGCTGCCCTTCAGGTTGAAGCTGAGTCACAGAGAATCACATGGTTTTTTCAAAGTATTACTGAGGTGTATGTCCAGAGGTGCTTCTTTCCCACACCAAACAACAAATCTGGCAGAAGTGAGCTTAGGTCTTTCAAAGTTGTCTGGTTCAAGAAGGACAGAGAACTGCTGGAGAGGGTACAGCAGAGGGCTACAAAGATGATGAGGGGCCTGGAGTATCTCCCTTACGAGGAGAGGCTGTGGGACTTGGGTCTTTTTAGTCTAGAGAAGGCAAGGCTGAAGGGGGATCTCATCAATGTTTGTAAATACTTAAAGGGTGGGTGTCAAGAGGATGGGGCCAGTCTTTTTTTCAGTGGTGCCCAGGGACAGGACAAGAGGAAATGGTCACAACCTTGGACAGAGGAAGCTCCATGTAAACCTGAAGAGGAACTTCTTTCCTGTGAGGGTGGCAGAGCCCTGGCAGAGGCTGCCCAGGGAGGTGGTGGAGTCTCCTTTTCTGGAGACATTCAAGCCCTGCCTGGACACATTCCTCTGGGATATGCTCTGGGTGACCCTGCTCTGGTGGTGGGGGGGGGGTTGGACTGGATGATCTCCAGAGGTCCCTTCCACCTCCATGTGGTTCTGTGAACAGAGATAGAGATTGTGCTCTGAGGAGCCTTTAGGAAGTGGAACAGCTGTTTGAAATCAAGACTACAGATAAATTGGGTTATCTGGGAGAGGAGAAAATCAAAACAAACAAACAGGCCATAAATAACTTCCATGTTAGTCATTTTGTCAGAATCTTTTTCAGAATGAGTCTGGAGAGATTAGCTCCTCTGCTTGGGACAAGAGACCTCCGGCACGTGACAATGTGTAAAGCAGCATCTCGAGCCCTCAAGCTGTGATTTTTTTTGTTAGTGTTAGTTAAGTGTTAGATGGTGGAACTGGCAATTAGTGTGAGTGAGTGATCAGAAGGCAAAACTTGAAGCTCACTGTTGTCTTACTTCCAATTCCATAGTTTGAGGTTTGGAGTCCAGATAGATGTGGAGTAACGTACTTGAGTACCTGGTCTCTTCTTCATGAGCTCTGTGTTAGTTCAGTGTCCTGGACATGGGAAATAAGAAGGCTCTGGCACAAATACAGGTTAGGCAGAGAATGGCTGGAGAGCAGCCCTGGGGTGAAGGACTTGGGAGTGCTCGTGGATGAGAAGCTCAACATGAGCCAGCAGTGTGTGCTGGGAGCCCAGAGAGCCAACCGTGTCCTGGGCTGCATCAAAAGAAGTGTGACCAACAGATCCAGGGAGGTGATTATGCCCCTCTGCTCTGCTTGTGAGACCCCACCTGGAGCTCTGTGTCCAGGTTTGAGTCCTCAACACAGGAAGGACGTGGATTTGTTAGAATGGGTCCAGCGGAGGGTTGTGAAGATGATCCGAGGGATGGAGCACCTCTCCTATGAAGACAGGCTGAGAGAGCTGGGGTTGTTCAGCCTGAAGAAGAGAAGTCTCCAGGGAGACCTTAGAGCAGCCTTCCAATATTGAAGGGAGCTACAGGAGAGCTGAGGAAGTGTAGTGACAGGACAAGGGGTTTTAAATGGGAAGAGAGGAGATTGCGAGGAGATCTCGGGAAGAAATTCTTTACAGTGAGGGTAGTAAGACCCTTGAACAGGTTGCCCAGGGAAGTTGTGGATGTCCCATCCCTGGAAGGGTTCAAGGCCAGTCTGGATGGGGATTTGAGTAACCTGGGTTGGTGGGAGGTGTCTCTGCCCACAGCAGGGGGATTGGGCCTTGGTCCCTTCCAACTCTGACCATTCTATGATTCTGGCAAGGACAAAATGCACAGTTGTCAACAAGTCTGGACTTGTAGACTGTCTCTAAGGCTAATTAGGTAAGAAAATTCATTTATACATCATGTCTCGCATAGATTTGTGTGGTAAATTGACAGGTAAAATACATCGTGACACAAAGCACTGACAAATGCACGTTGCTGTCAAGTAGATGACTTCCAGTTTCAAGGCAAACGTTACCTGTGCTGTGAAGTTTTTTTGAGAAGTAATAAACTGAAGAGCTGTAGTTTAGAGTTGACTGTATTTTTTTTGACGAAGTGGCCTAACTGTAGTGACAAAGTTACAGAGGGGAGTTATTCTTGGTGAGTAAGAAAGGGGGAGATCAATTTGTGGCTTTAAAAAAATGTCTGGATAAATACTAAAGCTAGGAAATGCTCACTTTCCTCTCTACTCCTGGCACCAACTTGGCGTTCTTTCAGCAATTTCTTCCAAAAGAACAAATGATTTGTACCGTCCTGTGATATCTTGATTATTTTTTTTTGCTGGCGTATGGTGTTGTCTGTGAAGTGCATGAGTCACTGTTCACCCCTGGAAATGGGTCAGGGTCAGAAAGTTGCACTCTTTTCCCGTTTATGCTGACAGCTGGACAAACAGTATGTCCGACTGCTTGCTGGAGTTCTGGGGTTTGTCTCCTGCTGGTACCAAAAAATTTAATTCTGGTAGGACTTTCAAGACCAGCTGCCATATATCTAAACCAAAAGAACTTTTTTACAGCATTCTCTTAATGTTTCTGTTGTCCTTAACTCACTGTTTTGCCCATTCTCAGTTTTTATTTCTTGCAGTCACAGGATTCTCCCTTCCTTTTTTTTTAGTGTGTCCATCCAGGAGCTGCTCTCTATCATGCATATATATATATATATATATACACCCCCCACAAATACAGGTTGGGAGGAGAATGGACTGAGAGAAGCCCTGAGGAGAAAAACTGGGGGGTGTTGGTGGATGAGAAGCTCAACATGTGCTGGCAACATGCCCTGGCAGCCTAGAAACCACCCCCTCCCTGGGCTGCATCCCCAGCAGCGTGGCCAGCAGGGCCGGGGGGGATTCTGCCCCTCTGCTCCGCTCTGGGGAGACCCCCCTGCAGTGCTGCCTCCAGCTCTGGGGCCACCAACAGCAGAAGGACATGGACCTGTTGGAGTGGGGCCAGAGTTGTCCACAGAGATGCTGGGAGGGCTGGAGAACCTCTGCTGTGAGGACAGGTTGAGAGAGTTGGGGGAGTTCAGCCTAGAAAAGAGAATGCTCCAGGGAGACCTTAGAGCCCCTTCTAGTCCCTAAAGGGGCTCCAGGAGAGATGGGGAGGGACTCTGGATCTGGGAGGGGAGCCAAGGGAGGAGGGAGAAGGGTTTCACACTACAAGAGGGGAGATTGAGATGAGATGTGGGGAAGAACTTCTTTGCTGTAAGGGTGGTGAGAGCCTGGCCCAGGTTGCCCAGAGAAGCTGTGGCTGCCCCATCCCTGGAGGGGTTCAAGGGCAGGTTGGAGGGGGCTTGGAACAACCTGGTGTGGTGGGAGGTGTGGGGGCAGGGGGTGGGACTGGGTGGTCTTTAAGGTTCCTTCCAACCCAAACCATGACGTGGTATATATTGACATAGGTCTCTTTCAAACCTCCTGAGCATGTGGGGAAGCTGGAAGCTGACCCTGTGTCTGTTCATCTTGCTGGTGCTGAGCTCTGTGCCCTGGGAGGAGTACTGACCACTCCATTACCAGCTGCCCCCTTTGCCATCCATCTGAGCATCCTCCTCAAGGAGAAGGGACAGGGAGTGTAATGAAGACCTGAGCTTTAACACTTGAACAAAAGAAAGCTTGACTTCATTTATTATCATGTAATCTGCTACAAATTACCCATCAGAACATCTGTTTGAAGTTCTGAGCTTGCAGGAGGCAATTGTGTTCTTTTGGAGTGCGTGAAAAAGGGTTGAAGTGTAAATTCTGTGTGTCTGCAGATTTATGAAAAAGCTGTTTAACTCGTTGAAACCCCTTAAAGGTGTTCTCTACCCTCTGTTTAACTGAAATATGGGGTTTTTTTCAGGTATATTTGAATGGATTGATTATATCTTTTAATGTAGAGTGTATGATGATGAAATATATTCATCATATATGATGTATATATGTATATACAGTATATACAAAATATATACAGTAAAGATCCTGTAATTATGAAATACCTGTTTCAGGGCAGAACTGACCTTCAGGCTTTCTTTCCAAAGGTCACAAGCGTGGCAGTGGGTGGCACAAAAGTGCTGAGTCTCACTGCGCTGCCGAGTTTGGCTCCCTTCAGTCTTTCCCTGCGTGTCCTTCTGACAAGTCTGTAATGAACAAGCTAAATAATGGAATCACTTTAGGCTTGCATGTTCATTATAAAATTAAAAAGAAGCTGTGGAGGAAAGCACTTGTTTGCTGGAGATGTTGGTGTTATTTCCATGTTCTGGTCAATAGTATTGTGTCTTTGAAACTAGGGTTTTTTTTTTTCCTTGCTTAATATCTGCATCAAGAAGAGTGTGACCAGCAGGTGGAGGAAGGTCATCCTCCTGCTTTGCTCTGCCCTGGGGAGGCCCCATCTGGAGCACTGGGTCCAGTTCTGGGCTCCCCAGTTCAAGAAGGAGAGAGAACTGCTGGAGAGGGTGCAGCAGAGCTATGAAGATGATGAGGGGACTAGAACATCTCTCTGCTGAGGAGAGGCTGAGGGACTTGGGTCTTTTTAGTGTGGAGGAGAGAAGACTGAGGGGGGATCTGATCAATGCTTATAAATACTTAAAGGTGAGTGTCAGGAGGATGGGGCCAGGCTTTTTGCAGTGCCCAGGGACAGGACAAGATGAAATGGGCACAAACTTGAACATAAGAATTTCCACATAATGGTGAAGAGGAAACTTCTTTCCTGTGAGGGTGGCAGAGCCCTGGAAGAGGCTGCCCAGGGAGGTGGTGGAGTCGTCTCCTCTGGAGACATTCAAACCCACCTGGACACGTTCCTGTGGGACCTGCTCTGGGTGGCCCTGCTCTGGCAGGGGGTTGGACTGGATGATCTCCAGAGGTCCCTTCCAACCCCATGTAATTCTTTGAAAAGGTGCATACGGAACAAAAGATGTTGGGCAAGCTTTGTCTGGAAATATGGTTAAAAATGCTACTGTGGATTATTATTAAATTTAACCAAAAATGTTGGGTTTGTTATATGAAATGAAGAATTTTTAGGAGTGTCTAAGCTGTTGGTTGAGGATGTCTGAACTGGAATGTTTAAGGGATATTATTAAAATTGTCTGAAAGTATCCTTAAAATCGTTAAACTGAAAAACGGATTTTTTTTTAAAAATATATTAATTTAAAAGAAACTCTCTTGCAAATCATGGGACAGCGTAAATAAAAACCTCGTCTTTTGTTCTTGTTTTGCAGACCGTGAGGACCAATCCATTCTCTGCACGTAAGTGAACACTTCTGATTTGGGTGTTTTGGGGAGCCGTGTCTTGGGTACAGCTGGAGCAGACAAAACTCGGTCATTAACCTTGACAGGCAGTGACTAAGGGTGAAGGATGTAGCATGAAGTGATATTTCATGTGGGGCTCTATTCTTTTAGTACTGTAATTCACCTTATTGAAAGTTTTATAGGCATGTGCCGCTTAAGAAAATCAGTTTAAAAATGTCAGTCAAGAGACCTGAAACAAAAGCCTTTAAAAAGAGCATGTCTGTCTGAAATGCTGTGGTGCAACTTCTCAACATGTAGCACCTGAGGGGGACAGGAATCCAAAGCTGGTGGAGGAACCCTCTGAGCACCAGCTTCACTTTGTGGCTGCTTCCAACAGGAGGGCTCTGAACAAGTTGACATGAAGGTTTCTTTCTGCTTTCTCTCTGCTCCTGAACTTGCCCTGTCCAGCAGCAGAATTCCAGCTTCAGTGTAAATGTCTTTGGGATGTGGAGATGCAGTGGTGGGGTGCTCAGAAGAGCACGAATGTGCCGTCATGACACTATTGACCTGATCTGTCTCTGGGCTGCTGTTGAAAGGGGTGATCCAGTTCCATCTCCTGCACAGACCGGGTGTTTCTGCAGCCTCTTGTGCCAGCACTGGGGCTTGGTGGCCAATGTGATACCCCAGGTCAGGGATTGAAGATGGCAAAAATTAACATTGTCACAAAACGATGCTTTTCATTAGTTCTCAGGGTCTGAGCTCAGTGGGCTTAGAGGAGCGCTGGCCTGGAGCAGGAGCTGTGAACATGCAGGAGGGGACCTGTCCCTGTTGGTAGCAGCCTGGGAGTTAGGGTGCCCCATCCCTGGAGGGGTTCAAGGCCAGGTCAGATGGGACTTTGAGCAACCAGGTCTGCTGGGAGGTGTCCCTGCCCAGGGCAGGGGGTGAGACTTGATGGTCTTTAAGGTCCCTCCCAACCCAAACCATTCTGTGGTTTGTATGGTTCATCTGTGTTGTGAAACCCCACCTTGGCTCCATTCTGAAACTGCTTGCAGCCAGCAGCCTGGGGGATAACTTCATATATTCCATTATCTGAGGGAGAGAGGGAAGATCGAGTAGCTTGCATGCCTTTGATGGGGGTATGGGATCAGTTGACCACACTGTGTGCCAGTGCATTCCAGCTGCATTGAGGCCGTGGTTGGAGAGGGTGCCTGCTTCCTGAAATAGCTCCACAGTTAGATTAATTGCTGGAAAGAAACCTGGGTTCGGTTTCCTTCTTGACATGAAGGGATTCAAATCTTTATCTCCCGTTTCCTACAAAAGTGTCTTAACTATCAGACTCTGCAAGACTGAAGATAGATCCTTTTAAGCCATGCTTCTATGAACTATGGATGCTGTGATACAACGTTCATGGGGCCTGGGGCCAGAGAAGCAAGTAAAGTGCTGTAGCTATGATAAAAGTTGATCCAGTTAACACAGGTTTGTGCTCCCTGCTCTTAGTGGGACTTCTGTTTTCATGTGATGACTACTTTATATGCAACGTACAACACAGGCCTCAAAGCAGGGCTGGGATCCCGGAGCGAAAGAAATGCTTTGTTCTTGTGTGTTTGTGGATGCTTTGACGCTATGTGCTTGCCTCAGGTGAATTTTTTTGAAGTAGCTTCATGTTTTGTGCCTATGCGTGAACCTTGTGCTCCTTTACGTGGTCAGCTGAGACCACAGAGGTTGGACTGGCAGCACTACAGCATTTACTGAGTGTCTGATCTGTTCATTTGCAAATTGGAAAGCCTTTAAGCTCTCTCACCTTCAATGTTGTAATTCCCTCACCTCTGAGTTAACCGTGAGCTTTTGATCCTTCTGTACTGAGTAGGCAATTGAACCCCGGTTTATATCCGGCATGGCATACTCCAACACGGACTGTCTGGATCTTGTGAGAGGGTCCATATCTTGACCAGGTGTTTGATAAGCTGCTCGCTGTACGTCTGTTTCCAGAGAGGAGCTCTCTTCCAGGTGGTGAGGGTGGGGAATGGAGACACTTTCTGACAGTCAGACCCCAGGAGAGAGTGACCATAGCCAGTACTGAAGCCTGGAGCTGCTGGGGACTGCTCTGAGTGCAGTCCTGATACTAAGATGCTCAGAGATGGTCCCGAGGACGTATCTTCTGTTGTACATGTGAAATGTTTGGTGACAAATGTACTACTCCATGTAAAATTTCAGGAGGTGGTGCTAAGAAGCAGTGAACAATATGTCTCCAAAGGACTTCAACGCCATCCCGGAATCGTATCACAAAACTAAGTATTGGAACTATTGGTACTGTGACACTGGGCAAGTTTTGCTACCTTTAATTTGAGGTAAAAAAGGGTAAAAAATCAATGCCACTGAACATAAATTACAAGGAAATATATATATATTTCCTCAGTAACGTGGCCTCAATTCAGAACAGTAACATATCATATCTCCAAACTGGATGCACAGCACCAAAGAGCATCTAGTCTAGGTCATATTTCTAGAGAATATGAGGACATGTGATGTGATAGATGCCAGGATCCAATGTGTTTTGGGCATCTTGAAGCTGAACCCCAAAGTTCCATCGTAGCCCAGGAGACCTTGCCAATGCTGTCTAAGCATCACCATGTATCATTTGAACAAATGGATCATGAAGATGGCTGTCTGCTGCAGTACCATCACTGCAGTACCATCACATCCCTGACGTGATTTCCCCGTGGGCTTTGAGGGAGAGCTGTATCCTTTTGTCAGGTTTGTGTCACAGCCTCAGGACTTGACATCTGGTTGGCTGAGATATTAAATCCTCTTAATGATACAAGGCCATAGTGAACTCCCTCGTGTAGCAGGCTAAAAGGAGGTCTCCTATATTTTGATTGAGAGCGAGCTAGTGTCCGGAATTTCTACTGCATTCCTGATTCGGTGGTGAAAAGGTAAACTGTGGGTGTTTCCCATCCAGGTCACTGGTTTTACAAGTCTTAGGACCTTAAGGTGGAAGGAGTGTGTCTCAACTGCACCAGAGGTGGTTTCAGAAACTCCTTTGGCAGTTCATAAAAGGCTTGAGACATCATCTCACTCCAAACTTGTCATCTCAAGACCTGGATCACCTGATTGACCCTGATCTTTAGTAGGGCTGAAACTCCTCAGAATACTTTTTCTTTTCTCCAGTGGAAGCGATTCAAGCAAGCTAGTGAGAAAGAAAACATCCCTTGATTTGTGCACTTAAATGAGTGGACAGTTGTGGTGTGCTCATTGCTCTCCTGTCTCTGACCGCCTTGACTCTAGTTGTCTTTATGTGCATCCTGGAGATCAGTCTCTCTCTGTTGAGACCAGTGACGAGTGGCATTTCTGTGGGGTCAGTATTGGGACTGGTGCTGTTTAATATCTTTCATGACATGGGCAGTGGAACTGAGAGCACCCTTGGCACGTTTGCTGATGACACCAAGTTGTGTGGAGCAGTCGAGACCTGGAGAGATGGGACTGTGTGGACCCTATGAAGCTTAACCAGAAGAATAACCTGTGTTCTATTGAAGTGCTGCAGATACAGGTGTTACCTAAATGCTCTGTGCAGGGTGGGACAGCCTGAGGTGTGCTTCTCCAAGCATCCTCCCATCACATCTCGGTGCTTTGAAGGTAATAGGATTATTTGGAGGCTTCCTGTCTTAACTTCCATCACCTGCTGATGTTCCCTGCGGAGTTTAGGGTCTGACATGCCCCAGTGAAAAAGAGTTTTGCATAAACTGGTGGTCTTAAAGTTAATAATGTTTTCTCAAAGTCAAACTTAATACCAGTAAGGGGGGGAAAAAGCACAAACCCCGCTGCTGCACTTTCTGGGTGCTTGTCTCAGCAGAACACCTTGTCCTTCACCTAATGTGGAAGCTGGTTCTTCAGGAGGTGTTACTGGGATGCTGCCAGCTGATGGAGCTGTCCTTCAGTTCTCTAGTCCAGACTCAATGCTAGAGATGCCTTCTTGCTCGTGCTGTAGATATCAGTCATCTCCAACCATAAAACAATGTGCTTCCTTTCTTTTCTTTTTCTTGTTAATGCCTGCTCTCTTCCCTTTCCACGCTCCATTTTAAGGAGCTGAATACAGGCAATTGCATTGCCGAGTGGTGTTAACTTTGCAACGTGCACACAGAATCACAGAATGCTATGGGGTTGGAAGGGACCTCTGGAGATCATCCAGTCCCACCCGCTGCCAGAGCAGGGCCACCCAGAGCAGGTCCTCCAGGAATGCGTCCAAGTGGGTTTGGAATGTCTCCAGAGAAGGAGACTCTACCACCTCTCTGGGCAGCCTCTGCCAGGGCTCTGCCACTCTCACAGGAAAGAAGTCCCTCCTCACGTTTAGATGGAACTTCTTACATACAAGTTTGTGCCCATTTCCTCTTGTCCTGTCACTGGGCACCACTGCAAAAAGACTGGCCCCGTCCTCTTGACACCCTCCCTTTAAGTATTTAAAGCGTTGAAAAACATACATGGACATGAAAAAGCATGCGGTGAGGTGAATGGTGTGGTTGCAATAAGCAGTGTTGCAGGCTTTTTTTTTTTTTTATTTGAGAAGCTGCAGCTGCTGCTGTTTTGCTAAGTTTTGTTGTTTCTCCCTGACTGTTGTCATCAGGGTTGAGCGGGGCTGCCAGGGCTGCCCACCACGGTGGGGAGATTCCTGCTGGGGCAGAGCAGGAACCTGAGAAATACTCAAACCCTTCCTGGCTTTGCTGCCGTTTAGCAGAAAGGCAAATGTTGGGAAGCCAAATATGAAAATGCACTGTACTTTTTTTCATATAATCATCTAGGTTGGAAGGGACCTTCAAGATCGTCTAGTCTAACCATCAACCTAACTCTTGACAAAAAAAAACCCATCACTAAACCATGTCCCCCAGCAGCATGTCAGCCTGGCTTTTGAACACCTCCAGGGATGGTGCTTCCACGACTTCCCTTGGGCAG
Organism: Gallinago undulata; assembly: GCA_026546715.1. Taxonomy (NCBI): domain Eukaryota; kingdom Metazoa; phylum Chordata; class Aves; order Charadriiformes; family Scolopacidae; genus Gallinago; species Gallinago undulata. The sequence continues at coordinate 25,621,048 of JAOTQQ010000003.1, read as the reverse complement.
CCCATTCCAAGGCTTGATAACCCTTTCTGTGTAAACATTCTTCTGAATATCCATCCTAAACCTCCCTGGTGCAACTTGAGGCCTTTTCCTCTTGTCCTGTCGCCTGTTCTTGGGAGAAGAGACCGACACCCCCACTCCCCCCCCCGGCTACACCCTCCTTTCAGGGAGTTGGAGAGACCCAGAAGGTCTCCCCTCGGCCTCCTTTTCTCCAGGCTGAACACCCCCAGCTCCCTCAGCTGCTCCTCACAAGACTTGTGCTCCAGACCCCTCAACAGCCCCATTGCCCTTCTCTGGACCCGCTCCAGCCCCTCAATGTCTTTTTTTTGTTGTAAGGGGCCCAAAACGGGACACAAAATAATATATATTTTTAAGCTAATATTTTCTAAATTCTATAGGCCGGTCTGGATGGGGCTTTGAGCAACCTGGGCTGGTGGGAGGTGTCCCTGACCAGGGCAGGGGGGTTGGGCCTTGATGATCTTTAAGACCCCTTCCAACTCTGACCATTCTGTGACTCTAAATTGGAGACTCTTACCCCAAACTTACGGCGTTCTCAGAGCTGGGACTGGGCTGGATAAACAGCGGTTTAGGCGCTGCCTGCAGCCGCAGAGGATATCTAATCTGAGCGGGTTTCCGTGGGAGTGGTGGGGTGTGTAGGGAATAGAGGCTGCTTATTAAAGGACAACGGCAGCAAATACCCAGCATTTTTGTATCCAACCTCTGGCTGGAGGCCAGCTGGGAACGTTTCCCGTTCTCAACCAGGGTTGAGATGATGGGAAGCATCTAGAGAGACATGAAGGAGCTATGAAGCAGCCTTGTAAATTGTAAAGCCAATTAGTCCAAACTATGAGTTCTACCTCTCCGTTTCAGAAAATTAGCCAACTGATTAAGAGATCCTTTTAATTACAGGTCTTGACTGCAAGTATCTGTTAATTTGTAACTGGCAGAAGATCTGCTCAGTCCTGTCTGAGAGTAAGTGTCTCTTCTGTTCCTTCCAACTGCTGTTGTCGGAAGGACAAAAGGCTGTTGTTGGGGCTCTTATGCAGTTACTTTCTCCTACAAACAATTTAAGCGCAGACTTTCATGTTTTGGTGCCTGATGGCTGCTGTGTGTGAAAGGAGGAATTGCTGGCCATGGGACCTGCCAGGAGGTCAGGGTTTCTGTGGGTTGTGAAACGGGGCACTGAGGAGAGCTTGCCAAGGTGGTGATGCCACTTCTCCTTTGCAGTAGGATCTTCTGCTTCCAGATGAATTTCCCATCCCAGGGCTTGCTATTGATCAGGAATGACAGAAACAGACTGAAACTCCAGGGGCAGGGAAAGGGTTTGAGTGACCCAAGCTCCCAGCATGGAAAACGCTGTCTTGTTAGGTTATTTTTTCAATGGTTTAAATCAGAGAAGATCTGTAACAAGATAGATGGCACTAACTGCATCTGACCGTCCTAAGATGTTCCGGATGCTCATTGTCACAAATACTAGTTTGCAACAGGGACTCTGGTCACAGGTAGCACCATGAAGAAAAGTCTGCCTTTGGGTTTCAGAGCTTTCTTTGTACACATGGTTTTGTGTGTCCTTCTGTCTCATGTGGCTCACAGCACCATACTTTGGATCTCCTGTATGGCTCCCTCCTTGCTGGTGGAATGAATTGTTAACTGGGGCCATGCTGGGAGGGTACCAGGGACTTCAGGAAGTGACTTTAAACTAACTTGACTTCCCTAAAATCCAAAAACTCATTTTCAAATTCAGGAAGGTGCAGTGGTGTTGCCTCATCCTGCCATCCTGAGTGCTGTAACTACCACAAGATGATGTGTAGATGCTTCAAACCTGCTTGATGATAAGAAAAGTAACTGCTTTGCTGCTATTTTCCTTTAAAATTTGCCTGAAGATACTTCCTTTATTGATAATGACGCTATAGCTTTACATGCAATGAATTTAAAACCATGTAAAAATGTAAGGCGCTCATGCTGGCTCAGCTTTTCCTATTTGAAATGTGCTTGAAGCTGCTTCAAGGCAGATTTGCTGATCTAGGGAAAAAAAGCGCTTTAACTCCAGATGCTGCATAAATTTACCAGTGACCCCCAGATTTTCTTTGACCTGTTTCTAAGGTCGTTTGTACAACAGGGATCCTTCTATTGGTTGATGGAATAACCTTATCCCTCCAACTGGGGGCCATTGCTAAGACGATTTGCTCATTTGGATGGACTATATGCAGTCCCCCACAGTATCCTCCTGGAGAAACTGGCTGCCCATGGCTTGGATGGGAGGACTCTCCGCTGGCTTAAAAACTGGCTGGAGGCTGGGCCCAGAGAGTGGTGGTGAATGGAGATAAATCCAGTTGGAGGCTGGTCATGAGTGGTGTCCCCAGGGCTGGGTATTGGGGTCAGTCCTCTGTAATATCTTTATCAATGATCTGGGTGAGGA
>JAOTQQ010000003.1:25605043-25616560 GCA_026546715.1 Gallinago undulata | reverse complement strand
TTAGGATGGATATTCAGAAGAATGTTTACACAGAAAGGGTTATCAAGCCTTGGAATGGGCTGCCCAAGGGAAGTCGTTGAGGCACCATCCCTGGAGGTGTTCAAAAGCTGGGTTGACATGGTGCTTAGAGACATGGTTTATTGATGGGTTTTTATCAGAAATGTTGATGTTGATTATTGGACTTGATCTTAAAGGTCCTCTTCCAATTCTATGATTCTAGTTGATGGAGCCCATGGCTTGCATTGATGCAATATTTCATTTCAGTCTCAGAAGGCTTTGTTTCTACTAATAGTGGAATTAACTGGCTGAAACAGAAGAGGTGAAATGCTGACCCTCCTGAAGCCGTGAGTGAAGCTGCCATGGACTGAAGTAAGGCCGGGATCTCGGCCAAGAGTTTTAGTTGTTTAATTTATGGTAACATATTAATTGAGTTGTATTAAAACATGGTTTTGAAAAAGTTAATCTTTAGCTTCATGATACCATCTCCCTTCCATAAATATTGCACTTCTGTTTGCTAAAAGTTTACCTTTTTTGGGGAGGTTTGATAGAGGCAGAAGATTTTAATTTATTTTTATAATTTGTGTGTTTGCACTCCCGGGAAAGAACTAAAGTATGCAGATGTCATCATTTCTAGAAATGAAAGGGACTTTATCCTAAATCTTCTAATTCTTTTATTGTATATGGCATAGAGCTATCTAACACCGGATCCTGCAGGAAATACTTGGCATACTTGTAAGCTCCAGGGAGAGGAGGGAACCAGAGTGATCACATCCATTAGTGTTGCTTTGCAATGAGAACTTGCCTAAAGACTTTCTCGAAGGAAAAAGGAAAAGGAAAAAAAAAAACCAACAAAAAACCCCAGAACACCCCACTATTAGATTTAAGGGCTTTTTTTTAGCAAAAGGAGTATATTGCCAGTTTCTGACCTTCGTGCTCTGTACGAAGCATCGTGGTGCCTTCACCAGAAAAGCCTGTTGATTAGAAGACTCTTCTAAAACGCTCCTGTCTTTTAGAAAGTCAGCATCTGGACTGTATTTATTGGACTATTTTCTTTTCACTGGATGGTGTCAGATTAAATTTTCCTCCTGTAAAATTTAATAAACTTTGTTTTTCTGTAATCTGACGGAGAAGACTATTTATCTAGTTCTAAAGGCACAGCTAATAACGTGTTCTCGAGCTCAGAGGACAATAAGAACAAATTGTAGTGTTTTAAAATGTAAGTGGGTATTTTTGCTGTACTTCTTTTCTTACTACTTGTCCCTGCTGGAATAGTTTAGCATTAAGCATATTTTAATACACATCTAGAAACAGGCAGGACTGCTTTTATTATTTCTTACCGTCATGAATCATGTTATGTAAACACAAAAGGGGAAACTAGAAATAAAGGCTAATTGGGAAGCAAGAATTAGGATCTAAAGGTTTTTTTCATGGTTATCGATCTTCACATTTGGCTTGTTTGTGGTGACGCTGGGCCAGGTACAAATGAGGGTGGTGTGTGTTTTTTTTTTTTTTTTTATTCAAAGCGTGTTATTCCACTTGTAGCCGGTCCCAAAGTACATCCAGGTTCTGTGTTGCATATTGATGGTATCTTGGCAAAAAGGAAACCTGGTTACCCATTAGCTAATTCTCAGAGAAATCTTCTTTGTAACCAGCTCTTCAGGTAATCAATCCTTCCCAGGGTTTTCCAGGCAACACCAGCACAGTCACCGCCTCTCCCGGGAACTCTGTTTCCCAAAATGTGGAGTAATCAAGCCCAGTGATTTCTAATCTTTGATATTCTGTATTATTTTCCAGAGATGTTTGTCGTCTTGTGAGGAACGATGGAATAAAAATACTTTTAGACAGGTTGAGGTAGTTACTCTGAGAAGTGCATGCTGTCAGTAAACTGGGATGCCCTGTGTAACGCTCTGGTATTGCAGGCTGGGTTTTGGTGGCTGAGGTTGGGGTGGGTAAATACCCCCCAGCTCCTCGACAGAATCATTCTGGTCACTGTTTTCAGTTAAAAGTTTTTTCCTGCAAAACCCAGAGGCTGATCCTGTTCTCTCAGGTCTCATGGGCTTATCCCCTGCTCCTGCAGGTTACTCTTTCAGGCTTTGCTGAGCTGCTGTGGGGGAGGATTTTCAGTCCATCCCTGGAGGTATTTAAGATCTCGGAGGTCCTTTCCAACCGTGGTGATGACTCTCTGATTCTGACCCCATCACTTACCACTCGTACCCACTGCCATTCTTTGCCCAGAGCTCCCCCCAAAGTGCCCTCATCCTGCCGAGCTTCCCTAATTTAGGGGGATTGGGAGGTAAGAAGAAATGAGATTGTTTTAGAGACCATTCCCTTTGAAAATCTGGGGTGATACGCTTTTTGTATCTGCAAAGTTAAAATTTCCAGTGCTATGTTTTGCAGATGTTAAGTGTCAGGTGAGGGCAGGGATGCTTTGAACTGTCTGATCAAGAAGTGCAGGTCTGAAGGTACTAAATACCAAAGTAACTGCAGAGTAGCTACAAACCCGGGGTGTGCAGCGTGGAGGAGCAAGGTATTTATGAAAACTGCAAAAGAATGTGCTTAAATTCCTCTTGGGAAATGAACATTTCCATTATAAATGCCTTTGCTGAGAAATATACAGGCACACAAGATGTGTACTCCTCATCCTTACAAAGTATTTGGTTCCAAACTTTTAATTTCCAAACAAGTGTTGAATGAGAAAAGTGCTCTCACTCTTTCCATGCAAATCCCCAAGATAAAATCCTGGTTAGTGTCCCGCACCTTGGAGTCGCTGCCGGCAGCCACTGTCTCGCTTCTATGGGATCTTTCCACAGGAGGTTATTGCTGCTCAGTCGGGGTAACTTTGCCTTGAGAATCTCTTTGATGTAGGGATTTATATGAAGACCAGACCTAGGTTTTAGAAACAAAAGAAAAAAAAAAAAAAGAGCAGTTGTAGGAACATCATTTGCGATTGCTGGGATGTGAACTCGCTCCCATTTCCTGCCAGCAGTATCCCTTACATAAACCTGGAGTAAATTCTGTCTAAACATGTTCTGCTTTGAATCTGTCTCTGTCTTCAAAATGAAACACGCATTTGCTATCTTTATTGATCTGTGTACCATGCCACTCTGCACTAATAGGTTCATTTCTTAATGAATTCATGTAGCCCTGTGGCCATAAATATTTTTTTTTAACTAGCTAAGAGTCTGAAATGAGTGTTTGTTTAAAATGTGTTTTACTGTACTTCAAGTGTGTACTTAAAATGTGTTTTACTGTACATCGTTTGTTGATACTTAAGATGACAAAGGAATTCGGGGATATGGTCAAAAGCTTTTAATCAATGTAATGTTATGCTTTGTATCAACATCTTAATGTTAAGGAGATCTTTAGGATGAAGAAAGTATTTTAAACAAATACCTTGTAGTTCCCTGCCAGGTCAGCGGTTTTGGTTTTAGCGAAGGTCTGTTGCGTGGTCAAAGCCATAAATGGAATAAAAAGTTCCTCTGAACGAGGGATTGATCAATCGTTGCTAATTAATGTTGAGGAAAATGTCTGAAATGTTTTACAGAGGTGAATCTGGTGCCGGGAAGACTGAAAACACTAAGAAGGTTATTCAGTACCTTGCTCATGTTGCTTCCTCCCATAAAGGAAGAAAGGACCATAATATTCCTGTAAGTTGGGATCTTTTCTCATTTGTTTATTTCTCTTTTTGAAAATTACTGTCTTTGCATTAAAGAACCCACAACCCTTTTTTATTAAAGATAAGCTGTAATATATCTATGTGATTTTGTCTCAACCATTATTGTCTCTTCAGTAGTGGCTGAAATGAGCAGTTACATCAAAATTTCCACTTAATGTTGGCTGTTTAACTTCTGTTGGGAAATTAACAGCTTTATGCAAACGCTGTAACTAGAGACAGTATCAAAGCTTTCTGATGCAGCAAACCCCAGTTTTCAAAAAAATTAAATTAACTTGGGCAATTTGTTGTGAATTTAGTTCCCACTGGATGCAGTTTTCAGTACTATGTGTGTGAAACAAGATTTCTGCTTTTTCAAAATATATGCTTGTAGATGGGGGAAGTCACCAAGCTTAAAAACTGCTGGGGATCTGCTGTAGCTAGAAGTCAGCAGCTGGTAAAAGCTCAGATTTCGTTAGATTGCAAACAAGAGTGTATACGCTTTTATGTCAGAGAACCTTGGTTTTTTGGTAACTTGTCCCTAACTCTGATTTATGTAAAACTTTCTTCAGATCTACTGCCAGACTTAAAAATTTGCTCTGAATTTTTAGCAGTTCTTTGCTTTAAAAAAAAAAAAAGCTACAAACAGGTTTGAATATTCGTTGCTATAAGCTCTTCGTAGTGAAGTCTTATTTCAAGGCAGTGGTTTGCTACGATCAATGCTGGCGTTCGCCTGCTCCTCTCTGCTCGGAAGCTTTCAAACAACACTGTCAGCCTCAGCAGCAACAATTTGGGTAATTTCTAGTGCATGGCACTTAACGTAAAGACATCCTTAAATATGTCAAGACTCCTGGAAAACCAAGCGATGACTTTTGTCCAGTTTGTGAAGGAAAAATAAAGCAAGGCTTTGAAGTGGGAGAGAAGGACAGGTGCTCTGCAGGGAGATCTGGTGAAGCGTATGGGGAAACTCCAATCTTTGCTTTAATCAAAAGCAAATAATGTGACCCTGTGCGTTGGTAATTACGCAAACCATTGCTGGTTTATCGTGTAGAAAAGATCAAAATGCATTTTTTTAAAGTATTTATTGTGCAGTCTGGGGGTGCTGCAGGTCGTGTCCACATCAGTTACAGGGAAGTTTTTATGGCTGGAGCAGAGCAGCGTTAGGTGTGTGTTCCTCACATTGTGTGTGTGGCTCCAGGGAACACTGTTCAGAATGTCACCCATCAGAACTGGGTTTCTCTGTAGGTTTTGATTTATTAATATTTTTGGCTTTACCGCTGCACAGCCCTGAACAAAACTAGCATTATTTTCAGTTTCTATAGGAGTAAAATTGCCCACAGCTATCTGGGGAGGAGGAGGGAATTGTGCAGAGTGCCAATTTGTACCAAGTGCTTCAAATTTTATGCCACTGAGAACTTGGAGTACCTCAGGGTGGAGACTTTTGGAAGCCTCTGGTCCAGCCTCCTTTCATTCGTGCCTTCCTTCAAAGTTAGATTATGTTGCTCAAGACCTCGTTCAGTTCTGAAAATCTCAAGGTGGTGGGGATGATGCAGACTTTCTGAGAACCTGTTTCAGTGCGTAACCACTTGAAGACCTATTTTTGATTGTTTAAGAAGTACTCAAGGCTTGTTCAGCCTTTTACCTGCTGCCTTCCCCTGAGCGCTCTATGGCAGATAAAGCTCTGCTTATAAAGCTCCAAGGGCCCTTCTGCCACGGGAACAGTTACTGTGGCCACTTGCTGGGCTGGGAACACTTGCAGGCTCAGAATAGTGTTCTTAAAAGAACTATTTGGTTTTAACCAAACCAGGTTGCCTTCGTTGTGTTTATTGTGCAGCTCCCTGACTGGTAGGAAGCGGTGGCAGAGAAGAGAAAGGGGAGGGAGGGGGTGGAAGAGCTCAGTGAAGGGAAGAATGAGTTGCCCTTCTTAATGCAGCGTGGGCTAATTTGATTTCAATCGCTGATTGAACTGCAATTGTCTGGGGGTGTTCATCTCAAAGGAGTTTCAGATGGTTGTTGTAATCAGCTGCTTCATGAACCATTGATAAATGAGACTGTGGAAAACATTTTTTTTCCTTTGTACGACGTAGTTTACTCGGTTCTTTTTATGGTGCTTAATGTGAAAGTTCAGTGCTTTGATCCTGCGCTTCATTCACTGCGGTGCCAGAGCGAGCACTGAATTGAGCAAACATTGCTGAAAGGTGTAGAATGTTTGTGCAGCCAAAACAGTTTTGAAAATACAAACGAGTCTTCCTTTTCTGTAACAATTCGTTGTTATTTATATATTGCAAACCAAGAGTGACTTGACTTAGACACCGAACACCCAGAAGTTGGGAAGTGTCAGGGTTGGGGTTATAGGTTAGAGAACTGTGGAGGGCTGGTGGGGAGCCCTGGTACCCTCCCATGCAACCTCCGCAGTATCTTGCGCACGGAGAAGATGCTCAATAAACTGCCAGTCAGGGCTTATTTTCACTCGTCCTGTTACAAACGCCTGTCGGTGACACGCATGTTACTGAGCCTGCTCTGAAAGCTGCATGGGGTACTTCTTTAATGAAATAATTTGTATGCCGATTAAATGAATAATTACCTTCCCAGCACTGTTCAGAAGTCCAGGGTTAACTCTCTGTCTTGCCCGACAGTGATGTGAAAGTATTAGAAACAAATGCCACCCCCATTTTGACACCCCAGGCCATGGCCGGGGAGCACTGATGTTCTGCCAGGTCACCAAGGACCTTCTCCAGCAGCACCAGTTGTGAAATGCTCGGATTATGCGAGAAGCATCACGTAGGAGCTCTGCCCATCCCTGGGACATCCTCAGTGCTTTTGGCATCCAGCTGCTTCTCCCTGAAACTTTTCTTTCCCAACAGCCCTTTTTCTTAAGAGCTGGTGACTCTCCTGCTCTTGGCACATCCTCCTCAGCAGGGGTCCTGTGGAAGATGGGGTCCATAATGTGTTGTAACCACAGTGGGTGGAATTACAGTTCTGAACAGTCTCAATACTAGCACTTCATACATTTTGAGTCTCTGAATCTGTAGCCACACTGTCTCATTTCCTGATTTAATTGTGAAGAACATTAAGGGGATTGTCTTGGGCATGGCGTTAGGAAGCCTGGGAAGGTGGTGATGGGGAAAAATGGAGAAGAGGTGCTTTAGTAATTGTGGGACTTGGCAGAATTGGTGAGACTAAAGCAGTCCCTTAAATTAGGAATAGAGACTGGGCTTTCTAGAGCCAAGTAATGAAGGAAAGGATGGAGAAGTGCTTGGCCGTGAGTTATAGACATAAACTCTTCTAAAGGGTGAAGGTGGGATGAGGCAAGCCTGACTCCGTGTCTGTAGTGTGCTTGGTTGAGTGTCACAACTGACATGTGGACAGTCCTCATTGGCCTGTAGCAAGGGAGAAAAGGTGGAAGATACCACTTGTAAATAACCAAAACTTCTAGCTTCACATCCAACAAACCTGAGCTCTAAAGAATCTGCGGGCAGAGGGATGGCGGTGTCAAGAACTTCACCAGGGAATTTGAATGTTTTGCCTGCACCAAGCATATTGTGGTACATTCAGTTGTTCACGCTGCCACACGTCTGCTGGCTCTGTAAAGGCAACCAGTGGGCTTGAGCTGGGGCATCTCAGCCCAAAGGAGACCTGCACAGAATCCCAGATTTGGCAGGAGATGGAAGGGACCTCTGGAGATCCAACCCCCTGCCAGAGCAGGGCCACCCAGAGCAGGTCCCACAGGAATGTGTCCAGGTGGGTTTGGAATGTCTCCAGAGAAGGAGACTCCACCACCTCCCTGGGCAGCCTCTTCCAGGGCTCTGCCACCCTCACAGGAAAGAAGTTCTTCCTCATTTTGAGATGGAACTTCTTACATACAAGTTTGTGCCCCTTTCTTCTTGTCCTGTCCCTGGGCACCACTGAAAAACAACTGGCCTCATCCTCCTGACACACATCTTCTGTAGGCTCGGGAGGTGTGGAGGAAAGGCTATGTAGAATATAGGTTATTTAGAATAAAGGCTATTTGGAATAAAAGGAGAGGAAGAGAACAGGGATGGGGAGGTGGTGAGCATGAGAGGCTGATGTATCTAGAGAGGGTTTGGGGCAGATTAAGCAAGGAGGGTAGGGAGGGACGGGAGGCTTCTTCAACTGCCTGGCTTTGTGGCTCATCGCTCCCATGTGCCATGAGTGGGATGGGAAAGAGGGAAAAGACCAGCTGCTTTCCTGTGGTTAATAGTGAGTCTTCATTCTGATTCTTGAGTTCTGCTTTAGTTTGCGAATTTGGGGATTTTTGGATGGGGAGGGAAGTTAGTGCAATATATGGAAATAATAATAAAAAAAAAAAAGAAATAGCACACATGGCTTTCCAAAAGAAGGAAAAATGCTGGCTGTCACTTGCTGCCCAAGGACTGCCATGAACTTGCCCATTCTACAGGCTGGAAGGGGCAGGGGTGGCTCTCAGCTCTACTGAGGACTGGACGTACCTGTGTTAAAGGAGGAGCAGCTCCTGGACCCCGTTAATGGTCAAATACATGAAATCAGCCCATGTTTTCAATCCTGGCAATGTGTGAAGTAGTTAATTCTATAAATAACCGCATCCATCCACTCCTGCAGTTTCCCCTTCCAGCCATCCCAGTTCTGATGAAGGGGATTAAGACTTTTCTTCCCTTCCACTCTGCCCAAAACCTTGGCCCCTTAAACCCCCTTCAATGGTACTAAAATTCAGCTTTCACAGTGCCATTTCAAGCTTCAGAAATAGAATCATAGAATCATTTAGGATGGAAAAGACCTTTTAAGACCATTGAGTCCAACCGTAACATAATTACTGGAGCTTTCAGGTTAATGATGGCTTTCAAGTGACTGCCTTTGCCTTTGTAGATGAAATACTAAATTGTTTAATCTCTTTTATTAATTTCAAAAGGAACATAATTGGTTTTGAAGTACAGGATCCTGGGTAGGCTCGCCGAGGTTGAAGCTCTCCTTAGTGAGCATTTCCCAGAGGAGCTTTAAATGCCCTAATTTAAACACAGAAGTTCAATGTGGCTGATGAAGCTCAGTTCCGCTTCGAAGCGAGGACAGAAATGGACACCCTGAGACAGCAGTTCATCTCAGCTGAAGAGAAGCAAACGAAACGCCTCCTAATTTCCATGGTGTACCTGTCCCTCGGAAGTTACAGGAGCAGGAGTTTCAGACTGAAGCATCCAAACTTTTTTTTTTTTTTTTTTTTAGGTGCCCAAGCTGTTTTCCGAGCAGGTTTGAGGCAGCTCTGCAAAATTTCCGTAAATAAACCAGACCTTTGCCGGCTGCTTTACAGCCCCTTCTCAAAAACCTGCTGTTCTGCACTAAAACAGGGCTGCTGTTTAAAATAATAGACGTAAACAGAGGAAGGGCTCATCTGGCTTGGGATGAATATTTCTTAGTGTGTGTTTCGCCACAATATCCCCCCTCCCCAGGCTCTCTGGTGTGAGGCTCAGAATTATTGGACTGAGCCAAGGAAAGAAGAATGGAATTGAAAACTTCTGCAAATTTGAATTTTGAGGGGGATTTATTTAACTTTATTACATTCCTATTCCATTTACCCTTCTTCCCGGCAAAATTTCAAGGTCTTCCATTTCCTGAAGATTTTGGTTCTTCTCACGTGGACGGTCATTCTTGAAAGAAAGAACCAAAGCTTTTGTCTCAGTTGTAGGTTTTTTTCTTTTCTTAAATACTCGGAGAACAGTGCAAAACCAAACCCCCAACCTCTTTGTGTTGCTTTCCTCTTGGTTCTTTCATAACCTTTTTGATTTTAGAGGAATAATTATCATCTTATCCCTGGGAAACCACCTGGCAGTGACTAAGGCTGTGGAGAAAGTTACTTTGTGCTGTGGGTTTATTTTTTGTTGCTGTTTGGCAGAACCGGGGAAGGCGCTGCACAACTAATTAAAACTCTTACCCTTTTTCCTTGCTGCTCAAGGTCCATCTGTGTCTTGTGTTTTATTTGGGATTAATCCTTTGCATAAACACAGGGGTTTGGTGTTTTGCCGCGTGCAATGACAAAGGAATAACTTCTAAAATTGAATTTGAACCCTTTGTGTGAAGTGGGTGTATAGTTAAATTAAAGGAACTGGGAGGAATGGCTTGGGATGCCTTGCAGCTGGACCGGTCGCTAACATCTGCGTTTGTTTGTTTGCAATGAACAGCCCGAATCACCCAAACCCGTCAAACACCAGGCAAGTGTTTTTCTTTCTGCTTTTAAAGTTATGAAGGCAAACTGATGTATATTCTTCCATTTGCTGTCCATTTGTGTTTATAACGTGGGGGGGGATCTTGTGGAGGTATTCAAGCTTGTAAACTCTCCGAATACTTAACTGGCTTTGAGAGGGTGACAGTGACCACGTCACAGGTCCCTCAGCGTTGCAAAGCGCTTCTGGCCGTGTTCAAGTGGTGTCACTCTGTCCTGGAGCAAAAGTGTCCCCCTCTCTCCAGCTGACCCTCTCCAATACCCTGGGTGGACCTGGGTGATGCACTGTGAGAGAGCACAGAACGCTTTTTTAAAATTAAACCAAATACTAAATAAAAGAGCGTGAGTAATGGAAGCTACAAAATCCTTTTGATTAACCTACTATTTTGTCTGAATATTTTTATAGCTTCTCAGGTAACGTGATGGCTTTGATTCCAAGGGTTAAAGGCTTGGCATAACCAATCGTCTCATGAAATCCAGTGTTTCCCCTGGTCTCTAGGATAAGTGCTGTGAGCGACGTGGTGTCTCTTCAGTGTTGCTGCCTGGGTTAATGTTTGAGCTTCGGCCGCTCCTGGTGCCCAGGTTGGCTGGAGCTGCCGGGCAGATAACACTGCCCGATTCCTGCTCCCCTGATTCCTTCCTTCCCGTAGGGATTGGCAGGAATAGTCAGGATGCTCTAGGCCATCTTCTGCCAGAGCAGGAGCCGCAGTCCCTGCTACGGGGAGACCCTGCTTGGCAGGCAGTATAAAGGGGAGGGTAAGGTAGAAGACGAGGGTAAGACTGAGGAATGAGATATAAAACAATTGCTGCCATGTGTTCGGCAAGATGAACTCTCCCCTCTCTAACCCAAGATGGTAAGTGATGCCTTTTTGTCACGGACACAAGCTTTTCAATAAAGAAAAAGCTTTGCACCAGCTCCTGTGGTGTAACCAGGGCTCGGTAACCGAAGAAGCACCCATGAGTGAGTTTAGCTGGTTGTATTCTTCCCCTTCCATCTCTCTGAAGGCTGACTGTAGTGACTCAAACTGTAGTAGGAAGGAAAGTAATGAAAGAATCTTGAAGTTGGGTCTGGTGTATTGGAAGCAAAAAGAAATGCCATGGCAAGCTGTGATGGCTTTGCTGGTGTGTGGTAACTTGTTAAACCTCTCTAACCCAATCGTGTGTCTGAGCCCACGGTCTCATTTTCAGAAGTTACAGACATTCTTAGTATTAAACCTAATCCTCCCTCCTTGCAAACCTCAGCCTATTCTAAGGGTTTTTACTAAAATATTTCTCTGTTCCATAAATAGATGGAGCAGTGTTTAGTTTAACCCTCCTTTTGCTTCGAGTTAACGTGTCAGGGTTGAAATAAACTGTTTGTTGTCAAACGTTTTTAAATGTATCAGTGGAAACATTCTAATCCAGAAGCGTTGATATTGCGTAAGCCATAATCATTAACTTTTGTTTCAATGTCATTTTGAACTCCAGAGGGGATCCCTGTTGTATGTGAGTTGCATGTGGTTCTCCGTGTCTCTCCCTGGCCTCGCCACCACCCCAAGCACTGGGACGCTGTTTTTTCTGAAACTGAGACAGTAACCTGTCCTTATCTTCATGTCCCCCTGCATGAAATATGGCATGACTTCACTTTCCTCACCCTCCTTCCCACCCCCCCCCCAAA
>JAOTQQ010000003.1:25588391-25604943 GCA_026546715.1 Gallinago undulata | reverse complement strand
TGACTTCACTTTCCTCACCCTCCGTCCCTCCCCCCCCCCAATCCTGCCATACTGCTTTTTCCAAGAGCGGTTTCGATGCTGGGTGGGAGATGTGCCCATTTGGCCAAATTTATGCCCTTTCCAAAACACTGAACAGCTTCTAAAAAAAAGGGTTGGTTTTTGGCTGTAAAGCAGTCCCTCTGAAAAGGAAAACTACTACATCTGAAGCCCTTTAAGGTAGTGTGAGAGAGGTTTGCTGTTTCTCAGCAATGGCCACGGCAAGTCTACTCATGAGGACAAGCCATGAAGCCCGGCAGGGCCATTGCTCTGTTCCCACACCTTTCACCCCCCTCTGAGGTCCCAACTGAATGTTTTCCTCCAATCCTCAGAGATGATCATAAAAACGAGCTATGGAGAACTTCTTGCATGCAGTTAGAGAATTTTGTGATGCATCACGGAAGCTCCTCTGCACAAAACCAAATGAAGGCTGTGGGACACAAAGCGCTTTAAAGCATGGGTGAAGTGAGATGCTTCAAGCAGCACAGGGGTGATCTGGGCAGGAGGCAGAGCTGGAAGTCTGGGTGCTCTTCTTTTCCAGACTAGCTAGAATTGGAGATGTAAGCTGTGACCTGCTTGCTGCATTGAACACACCTAATGTGGCTTATTTCAAGCTGGGCACAGCCTGGTGGGCAAACTTCTGGCTTTGACCTGCACAGACAGTTGGGAAGAAGGGAACATGATGAACTTCACTAAAGGCAAATGTAAGGTGCTGCACCTGGGGAGAAATAACCCCCTGCACCAGTACAGGTTGGGGACTGACCTGCTGGAGACCAGCTCTGAGGATAAAGACCTGGGAGTCCTGGTGGACAACAGGATGCCCATGAGCTAAAAATGTGCCCTTGTGGCCAGGAAGGCCAATGGCATCCTGGGGGCATCAGGAAGAGTGAGACCAGTAGGTGGAAGGAGGTCATCCTGCCCCTCTGCCCTGGGGAGGCCACATCTGGAGCACTGGAACCAGTTCTGGGCTCCCCAGTTGCTGGTACAGAGGGTACAGCAGAGGGCTACAAAGATGATGAGGGACCTGGAGCATCTCACTTATGAGGAGAGGTTGAGGGACTTGAGTCTTTTTGGTCTGGAGAAGAGAAGACTGAGGGGTGATCTGATCAATGTTTGTAAATACTTAAAGGGTGCGTGTCAGGAGGATGGGGCCAGTCTTTTTGCAGTGGTGCCCAGTGACAGGACAAGAGGAAATGGGCACAAACTTGAATATAAGACGTTCCGTCTCAACATGAGGAGAAACTTCTTTCCTGTGAGGGTGGCAGAGTCCTGTCAGAGGCTGCCCAGGGAGGTGGTGGAGTCTCCTTCTCTGGAGACATTCCAAACCCACCTGGACACGTTCCTGTGGGACCTGCTCTGGGTGGCCCTGCTCTGGCAGGGGGTGGGATTGGATGATCCCCAGAGGTCCCCTCAAACCCCATATGATCCTGTGATACTTGGTGTTTCAGCAGGAGCTGACGGTGTGGTGGGGAGAGGAGAAGGGAGCAATGGCGGGAGCAAATGCTTTCCCACTCTCTGGTGCCTGTACATAGGAAGCTTTTGGAATATAATTCACAGACGTGTGTATAGTGGTTATAACAGGGATCAAGTTTTTTTCCAATTGTGGATTTTTGGGGTCAATTTAAAAGTGCCCCTGAGAAGGGTAATGCTGGGAGAGCTAAGGTATAGCACAAACGCTGTGGCCTGAGCATCGTGTGGTGTGTGTGCTCTGGGCTGAGACTCACATCTCCTGCTGCTTTGGTTACCCCCGAATCCACAGACTACGCAGTCCCCAAAAGGAAAATATCTGGAAGGAAGCAAGTTTGGACCAGATAACTTGAGGTCGCATTAAAGAACGAGCAGCCTTTAGTTTCCAATAGGATTCGAAATGTGATTCAATAATCAAATTAAAGCCACTTTTAGGCATTAACTAATGAATTTTAAAAATTCCTGTATAAGAACTGACCTCATGTGGAAGCCTTGAGAGATTTGTTTCCCATTCTTTGATGCTCAGTCTGGGGCCTTTATTTGTCTATGCTATAAATAATTGGAAAAAGCAGGTTTATGAACTACATTCCAGAAAGCTTCATTTTTTATTATTTTTTTTAAAAAAACATCCCTCAGAGCAGGAAGACAACATCATATTTTCCTATGTCCATACATACCTCCTGGGCTCATGGAAGCAGCACAGACTGTTTTTGTTACCAGACCCTCTTCATGGACAGCAATTCTAAAAGCTATTGTGCAATTTCCTTAAGATAAGTACTTCGATTTCTACATCTATTGGCCTGAACTTAAAGAAACATTTAAAAAAAAAAATAAAAATGCATTAAACATCCTGAGCAATGTTGGCTGAGTTGAGCAATTCGAAAACGGTCTTTGGTTTTGGTGCTGCTGGGCTCCCGGGATGCTGTTCTGGTGCGTTTCTCAGGTGCCTTCAGGTCAGAGAAGGTGCAATGGTACCAACGCCTGGCTGAAAATTAGTATTTCACTGGTTTGAAAGTAAGTTTGAAAATAAGTTTTCCAAAGAACCCATATCATCAAATCCCTAAACAGGAAGTTTAAGAATAACCTTGCAGTAAAATCTTAAAACGGTTAAATTAGTTTTTCTTAAATATTCAAAGTCTGTGCCTGATTTCATCAGCCCTAAATGTAAATTTTCTCTTCCGTGTTCAATGATTTGCAACATTCGTGAAGTCCTATTCAGTCGCTGCTCTGTCTGTGTGTGTACATGTGTGCCTGTTTAAAAAAAAAAACAAAACCAAAACCAAAAACCCACAAAACCAAAAAACCCCAACCAACCCACGTTCTTCAGTGGCTGAAGGAGACCCTCAGCGGATTTAGAAGCAAGGGGAAAAATGCTGAGCCCCTTCTGAAGGTGGTGCCGCTGCCACAGCCTGGGTCAGATGACTGTCAGGAGAAGCAGAATGTAGGAAGCCCCAGTGGCGTGTCCACAGTCCTTATGGCTGTCTCTTCTTCTCTTTGTCTGGTTTCTAGGGGGAGCTGGAGCGTCAGCTTCTTCAGGCGAATCCCATTCTGGAATCATTTGGGAATGCAAAGACAGTGAAAAATGACAACTCCTCCCGCTTCGTAAGTTCCTCCTTTTCTCTTTAGAGTCTGTAAATGTGGATAAATGTTCAAAGAGAAATTTTATCTAATTCGTATCAGAAGTTCTCTTTGTTCCTTTCCCCCACAAATTCAGGTTCTCTTATGGTGCTTTCTCTATTGTGTTGGAGTCTCCGAACACGCATCCTTGCTGGCTCTTGGCAAAACTTGCTTTAATTTTACCCAGTTTCTAACTTCAACCATTCTTGAATCCACAGTAGTGTTCATAGGATTACAAATACAATACAACAGTGGTCAAAACCACCTTGGATGGGGGTTTGAGCATCCTGGTCTGATGGGAGGTGTCCCTGCCCAGGGCAGGGGGTTTGGAACTTGATGATTTTTAAGGTCCCTTCCAACCCAAACCATTCTATGATTCTATGAAATAAAACTCTGCTGGAGAGCTGAGCTGTGGCGTGTGTGCACAAATCCCTGCTGAGTTAATGAAGTGTGAAGGAATTTGGCATCAACATGGAATTTAGCTAAATACAGAGCCTTCTCGTCAATAGCTATGACTTTATCAATTGATTGGCTTATCAGCTGGGTTTCTAGCCATTTTTTAAAAAGCACAAAACTTGCATATATATAAACCTCTCTAAGTTTCCATGCCCTTCTGGTTGGCTGCTTTACTACAGGAAAGTCAAAAGCTAGTATGGCTTATTGAAGGTGTCAGGTGCTGATGTTTTTGTTGGGTCGGTGCCTTCTGTTTTACATATGGTTTTGGTGGGAGATAACAATGTCTGATGTGTTCCATTATTTTAAAAATAGTGGTGGAACTCAGGGTGAATAGCTGTTTACCACTCCTTAAAACTTCCTTTCCTTTGATGGAGAAAAAACCACATACCCCCATCTCCTATTTCAGGGGAAAGATGGGTTTTAGTAGAGCTGTAAAACTGTATAGAACTAAAATTTACAGAACAAATGAAAGATTTCTTGGCTGCCTTGACGTGTCAACAGTTGCTTGAATTTACAGTGTATGAACTTCAGCTCCAGTGATAAGGACTCTGGAAAACTGCATGACTAAATCCCACAACCATTTCAATCAAGAAGGGAGAGCAGAGTACTGCGGAAATTCAACCTTGATAATTTTATAGCCATGTTATTTACAATATTCCTTAATGCATATATATGTGGGTGTAGGATTTATAATATTGACAGGTTTTAGTGTGCAATAATTCTACTCTGTTACACGTCTTGAATCCTTCAAAGATAGTACTAATTTAATGAAGATACTTTTTTTCCCCCTCTAAAAGATGTTAGCATCTGGTTTGTGTTAGATCAAAGTCTGTGTTGCCATCCTGAACATAATCACTCAGATGGTTCCAGCTTTATTTTTATAAAGGAGGAAGTATAATGCACTCCAGATGGTGTCATCTCATGCAGAAAAAAAAATAAAAATCTTTAGTAACAACCATTTTAAGACCTCATTTTTTAAAAAAACTAATATATCCTCCCACAGAGTGAGAAGTGCTGTTGTTCAGCCTCTACAGGCTTGACAGCCTTCACCGTGGGCATGAAGATGCCAGCCCGGCCCTGCTGGTAACACCATATAGGACAGAAATAAGGCTCGTGGCAAATCCATTTTATTTTATTTTTTCTTCTCCCAAAGGCAGTGTTTTCTGATGTTTCAGGAAATACAGTCTCTAATTCACAGTGGATGGGGGAGTGGGCTTATCGGGTTCACGTTGCAGAACTAGACGCTTCCTCTGATGTGGTTTCTACAAAGCCATGTACAGAACTCTGGAATGAGAGTGTAACCAGAATTCAGTTGTTAGATGCCACCACTGCAGTCACTACCCAATAAATTAATTTTTCATAGCAAGATTTGCCAGTGCTGGCAAAAAGCATTAATATCTTGCTTTTCAGAAACTGAACTAGAGAAGTGACTCCCCTGGTACAGACTTCAACGATGACTGACCTTGAAAGCAGGGAGTGTGGGGATCATAGAATCACAGAATGGTTTGGGTTGGAAGGGACCTTAAAAACATGGAGTTCCAACCCCCTGCCCTGGGCAGGGACACCCCCCACCAGACCAGATTGCTCCCCTCTTCTCCTGTCCCAGCTCCTTTAATGGCTGTGTTTCTTCTCAATTATTTTATTCATGAAATGGGTAACTTGACAGCAGAAATTAGATAACTTTTTTAAGAGTGAAACAGACTAAAGTGGTTCTGAATTCTATGAGAAAAAGTCACTGACTAGTCCTTAGGTACTGCTTCAGGTTTGTTTGCACGTGTAGCATGGCAAATCCAAGCCACGTCACTCTGAGAAGGATCTGCGGTACCTGTTCCGAGTAAAAAGTTCTCAGCTGCCATTCTTGACATGGTGGTGCTGCCACATGTGTGTTACAGTTAGTTTATTGGCTGAATTTCAGTAAAATGACAGTTCATTCTTTGTGACAAATACTGCTTTCTGGAGTTGTTGCTGAGCAAAAAGTATGAATTGGTTCGGTTCCAAACTGAACTCGGAGTGTTGTGTTCTGTCAGAGATCTGGTCCCTGACAGGACACGTGTGACAACAAGCCTTGGTCCTTGGCACGGTCCTTCTAGTGCCACTGGCTTTCCAGCCATGCTCAGATCAAGCAGCAGGGAGGAACTGTTGATGCTGATTTAAATTATTCTACCAGTTTTCTTACAACTGGGAAAAATCACTCTGCCTTGAGGATGTCACAACCGCAGTGACGAGGTGGTTGCTTTGCTGTCGGACTGAGTCAAGACCGGGCTGGTGGGAAGCACAACCGCCTTTCGCTGGGTTCACTGGTGTGACTGGGAGGAGAAGCTGGGGAGGTCTCATGCACACAAGTCTTTTTTACATGAATGGGCTTTATCTGGGGGAGTGAGGAGGGCAGAGTTCTGGGGAGAAGGTGCAATAGCTGAACTAGTTGCAGCAACTGGTAAGTCTGGAGCGTGGTCAGAGACCCCCAGACCACACCAGGCCAGGACGTTGCTGGGGTACAGACGTTCTACAAGCCTGTAGAGCAGAATATTTAATATGAAAATCAATAGTACAGTCCCTGATCTGAATGGATATTCCAGAGAGAAGTTCACATTAACATACTAAAAGCATTAATCAGCCAGACCTGAGCTGAGCGAGGGTTTAGGTACTGATTGTAAGAGAGCTTTCAGGAGGCCCCCACAAAGGATATTAGTAGGTGGCTTTGTGTAGGTACCATCTAGAGAAGTATTTAGACAGTTGCTGTGATGCTTCAGAACCTGTTCGTATGGGGATAGAGGACTAGACGGTGGGTGCAGTGGAAATGGAGAGCCCAGTGCAGTCACTGGGGGTTCCCACCGGTTCCTTCAGGTGTTTGCAGGCTGGGGAATACCCAGAGGTTCCATGGGCACAGACCTGAAATGCAGGATGGGGCTGATAAGAGTAGTCCAGCTGCAGAGCCCGAGCCTGGTGGCCTGTTGGGAATGTTTGTAGCCAAGTGACAAATGAGATTGAGGAACCGATGTGGCTTAAAACTGGTGTAATATATCCACTGGTAACCGGTTTCTTCCCAAGAGCTGTTCTGTGTGTGGGAAATGTGCTCTTTATTTGGCTCTTGGATGAGAAAAGGAGATATATGTGGAAGAAATGGGTATACTGTCTCTCTCTTACTCGTTTCTTTACCAGACACATCTAGAACGCTGTTTTTTTAATCCCTAGGCAGTGTTTGCGTGCAGCGTGACATATTCCATTGCAATGATGGCTGAGGACATCGAAGAGAAAAGATTTAATTTGAACTTGTGTGAAATACTTGTTAAATGAATGCAAGTAGGATTAAGTTTTTATATAGACAGCATTGCTGCCTTAATTTAAAAAAAAATATTATTATTTTAAAAAAATCTCTTTTCTTTACAGGGCAAGTTCATTAGGATTAACTTTGATGTTACTGGTTATATCGTTGGGGCCAACATTGAGACGTGTATCCTTCTTAATGTCACATCATTGTAAAATGCAAGTTTCCTGATGTGTTTTGCTTTTAACCCTGGAATCCATTGGAATGCGGTGGAATGTTACCCCAGTCCCGCATTCCTCCCGCAGCATCCGTCGTGCCCTTTGTTCCAAAAGAGCTGATCAAATATCAGAAAGTCAGCGTGCTTCAGCCTGCCTGGAAATCGGATACCCCAAAATTTAGCGCTCTCAAATCTGCTGGATTTGCAGAGAAGGCTTAAAGTCAGGGTTTGTTAAATAGACAAACTCTTTAAAGGCTTGATCTGGGAATCTTTTTAGAAAAAAACCCACTTTCCTGCTGAGCTGCTGTGTGGAGCCCAAGGCTCGGTTTGCCCTCGTTAGTGCTGGAAGGAGGTGGTGCCCATCAGAAGGCACTGGGACACTTGGTGTCCTTTAGGTTCATTAACTCAAAACCTACTAGCAATTAATACTGAAGCCTAACTCAGTCTTAGCTTTAGGGTTCATTTTTATTTATGATTGAGTAAGAGCAAGTAAAAATACTTGCACTGAAAGCCTTTCTCTAAAGTTATTTTCTTTGTACTAAAAATAACGTGTGTGTGATTATTTTTTTTTAAAAAATTAGCCTGCTTTCTGGGGGAATAGCAATAGGGTAGTCATAAAATTACAAAATCAGAAGGCTTGGTAAACAATATCATGTGAGTATGAAACATAAACAGTGCTGCAGTCAAGCTTTCATTCTCCTGCTGGGAGTTAAACTGCTTCGTTTGAAGTGCAACAAATGTTTTGAAATGTCACAAAATGTAATTTCCCAATAAGGCTGGGAAAGATCTATAGTTATCCCAAATATGCTTTAAAGATAAATGATTTTTTTTTTCATTCAGCACAGCAAAGGAATGAAAGCAGTTTTTGCTTTCATGAAAGTTCAGATGAATTGTTTTGCCTAAAGCTTTGGGAAATCAGGAGGACTGAACTCTTTGGGAATTCTTTTTTACTTGCAAGAACTCATCCTTGCTCATAACCTGTGTCACTTCAGATCTCTCACCCCATCTGTTCTACAGTATGGAAAATGAGAAATAAAAACTTAAATAGCTTAGGGCAGTTTATTAGACAGTATCTGCTGCACAAATAGAATTTGGAAGCTGTTTAAAAGCAGGGAAGGTTGTATGTGAATATACGGTGAGAAATGATAAATGCATTTCAGATAAAGCATTGGAGTTCAGCAGCTGCTGGCAGCCATGACCTTAGAAGTGATGAAAAAAGAATGGCCAGTTCCCCCCTCACGTAGACCTCAGCTGGGCCGTCGCAGTCCATCGTCCGCTGCCCCAGGCAGGGAGATGAGTCAACAGCCAAGAAATGAGGTCGCTGGAATTAAACGTGGGCTTCTATCAGCCTGAATTTGAAATCTCTCATTTAAATTTACCAAAAGTTCATCTTGGCCCTAGTGCTGTCATTACTATTATAGTTCTATTTGTTCTTAAAGTAATTAGACGGACTACTTTAAAAGTTTTGTTGGCACTGGACGTTTTTAGCCAAAACAATTGTAGAAGATCCTTGACTGGTTGTAATCAGACTTGTTGGAAAAGTCTCGTGCTGTTCGTCAGGCTAAAGACGAGCGGACGTTTCATATCTTCTACCAACTTCTTGCTGGAGCAGGAGAACACCTGAAGTGTAAGTCAAGACTCTCGTCTTCTAACCCTGTTGCTTCTGCTGCCGCGGTTGTTGTTTCAGTGTTAACACCGTGGGGTTTGAACTGTTCTTTCCTCTTGAAATGGTGAGTTTTAAAAGAAGATGGAAGAGCCAGGTGGCTTCCTCTCGCAGTGAGTTCTGTGTTTTATCAAGCGTGCTGTCAGGCGGCTGCTGCGGTTCGAGGGAACGGCTCCTACATGACAAAGTCCAGTTTGGGCAGTCTCTGACTGGGAATGGCTGGGTTGAAGCCGCAGGGCTCATTAATAACAAACCCAGCCAGCAGCGACAGCCCTGGCTGTTCTGGGCTGTGCCTTCAAACTGGGGAGAAAAACAGCCATTTTACCAAAACGGAATAAAACCCCGTTGCAGTACTACGTCGATGATCTCCTTTTTTTCCCCTTGGTAACTGAGAATTTCTGTTAGGTTGTGATAAGTGAAACCACATGAAGGAATAGACTTCAGAGAATTGATCCCCTCTTTCTCCTCCCGTCATAGATAAACCTGGATTTGATGTCCTTGATCTGGTTATCATGAATTCCTAGCTCCGTTTCTGCTACTTTTCAATAGATTTCTTTTTGGATATTTCAGATAGGGATTTGAGATTACGCTGGTTAGATCTGAGTCAAGTAAAGTTCTATTTACAGGCTTAATGCATTAAAGAGCTCATGTAGGTTTCTACAGATAGAGATTCTGGGAATCTGGCTTCAGCTTTTAAGGTACACTCGTATTTTTAGAGTTTGGGAAGTCTGGATAATGGCTTGTATGTGAGAAACTGATTTTGTAAAGTGATTAAAACTGATTTTGTTTGTTCATTTAGTGAGAACAGAGCACGGGTGGGTGTCAGCAGCACTTTTTTGCTTATTTTTTTCTCTCTTTTCCCCTTCCCCCCCCGACACAGCTGACTTGCTGCTTGAAGGATTTAACAATTACAGATTTTTATCTAATGGCTACATCCCCATTCCCGGGCAACAAGACAAGGATAACTTTCAGGAGACTATGGAAGCCATGCATATCATGGGATTTTCGCATGATGAGATCTTGTGTAAGTTATTGAGCCTTTTGGATTTTGAAAGTGTACTTTTTTTTCTCTTGTGCACATGCACATACATGTGCTAATTTAATGCCACCAAATTTAATGTTGCTTCAGTATCTTTACAGCCTGCAGCGAATGTTTGCTTAGCATGAGCTAGGGTTGAATTAAAGCCTTTTGCATAAAAAGTGCAGTACGAACTTGTATTTCCTTCCTGAACTCTGAATACTTGGAATTCGGAGGAAAAGGTAACACAAGTAAGGGAAGAAGAATTCGTTAAGCTGAGCCCTCTTCAATTAAACTGTTACACGTGCCTTTTGTTAACACAGCGATGCTGAAAGTGGTGTCTTCAGTGCTACAATTTGGAAATATTTCTTTTAAGAAGGAGAGAAATACTGATCAAGCTTCTATGCCAGAGAATACTGGTAAGTTGATCACGTTTGTGTGGCTTCCTTTACCTTGAGCTCTAGTTTTCTTCCCTCCATTGGTTCAGTGCTGGATCTTGAGAAATCCAGACCGTCCTCTGAGCTTCCCTGATAGTGCCCTGTGCCTAAAAGGGGCCAGGACTCTTGTGGTAGGAGCCAACAGGCAATTATTAAAACTCTCTTCTTCCATTCTCCCAACGCAGACAAATTTAAGTATCCATCAACTGAATTTATGCTGTTTGCATTGCTTCTAAACTTTGAGCAAGTGTTTCAGTTGCAGTCCTGTTTATTGCTCTCTACAAAGACTTAAGCACTCCCAAAAAGTGCGTGCTTAAAGCAGGTTGTTTTCTTTGGGTCTTGAAAGCAGTTTTCTTGCCAATGATAAGAGCCCCGGAGGCCAAGCACAACTTCCATAGAGAAATGGCTGAGCAGAAGAATTCTGCTTTTAGAAAAATGTGATTTCTGAAGTGCCATGGTGGTGTGACTGCGATTAATTTATCAGTTAGTGCCTGCGATGCAGTCAGCATTTTGAGGGGTGTATTTCTTCACAAAAAAATAGCTGCTGAAGCAAAGCTCATGTTTTTGATTTAGTGCTTCAGTACCAGCCTTTTAAAAGTGCTCATGAAATCATAGAATTGCCTACATTGGAAGGGACCTTTTAGACAGAACCATAGAACCCAACACTGACAAACCCGTCACTAACCCACGTCCCTCAGCACCACGTCTGCCCGGCTTTTCAATCCCTCCAGGGATGGGGACTCCACCACTGCCCTGGGCAGCCCATTCCAAGGCTTCACAACTCTTTTGGTGTAAAAATTTTTCCTAATATCCATCCTAAACCTCCCCTGGTGCAACTTGAGGCCATTTGCTCTTGTCCCATCGCCTGTTCCTTGGGAGAAGAGACCGACCCCCTCCGGCTACACCCTCCTTTCAGGGAGTTGGAGAGAGTGAGAAGGTCTCCCCTCAGCCTCCTTTTCTCCAGGCATTTTTTCTGGTTTGCTGATGTGTATTTTTATAGCGCAGAAACGCTCCTGCGTGTAGCTGAAGTGAAAGAAGTGTTCAATTTGTGATGTTTCCCCAGTTTCACTGATGAAGTTTTGTGTTGATTCATGAACGCTTCTAATGAATGTATGCTCTACATCAGGAGCAAGTAGCAGTGTTTTTAATACCAGACAAAAAAAAAAATAAATGCAGAGGAAGCTCTTCGATACTGGTATTAAAATCTATTTTCCAATGCAGGCTTGTAAAAATAGCTTGCTTTCATTTTGACAGTAAAACATGAGCTGTCAGATGACAAAGATAAGGGGTTAAAGTACTTTCTGGATTGTGTGGAGCTTCCTGCTAAAGGGCAACACTTACCCCGACCTAAAAATACCTTTAGCGTCACTTTCATTTTTAGCCCTATGGAATCATAAATACCCAACCTCCTGGGAAATGTATTCAGAAAAGGGGATTGATGCAGCAGGAATATGTAATGACGGGGAGTAACTCCTTATTTCCAGTAATGAATGTGACACCGGGAGAGTTGATGCTGTCTAAAGCAAGTACGCTGCTGCTTACGGTGTTATTCTATAGAAAATATTACAAACCCGTGTTTTAAACAACTTATTTTGATATAGTCTGTAATAAAAGCTTTACACTGGCACGTCTGCCCAAATGGGAACAGTTTTTAAGCAACCTGTGGTATCATGGAGTTGATGGATGATGGCCTGTTCTTTCTCTGATGAAGAGAAAATGAACGTTCCCCATTCAGGTACCAAAGCGAGCGCTTGTATGCGGGCAATGAACTGTTACCTGACCTCCCTAATTACATGAAATCTCGTGTTTTCCATGCTCCGCTAAGGCCTTTCAGTGGTGGGGTTCTCTAGAGCCTCCATCAGCTCTGGAGGTGGAAGTCCTGCATGGTGGGGAGATCTGCCCAGGGAGGTCGTGGATGCCCCGTCACTGGAGGGGTTCAAGGCCAGGCTGGATGGGGCTTTGAGCAACCTGGTGTAGTGGGAAATGTCCCTGCCCATGGCAGGGGGGTTGGAACCTGATGATCTTTAACGTCCCTTTCCAACCCAAATGATTCTATGATCTGTCCATGGGACATTTTCCCCCTCTGCTCTGCACTGGGGAGGCCACAACTGGAAAACTGCATCCAGTTCTGGGCTCCCCAGTTCAACAGAGACAGGGAACTGCTGGAGAGAGTCCAGCGTAGGGCAACAGAGATGATGGAGGGTTTGGAGAATCTCCCTGCTGAGGAAAGGCTGAGAGAGCTGGGACTCTTTAGCCTGGAGAAGAGAAGGCTGAGGGGAGACCTAATCTATGTTTACAAGTTCCAAAAGGGTGGGTTGAAGGAGGATGGAGCCGGACTCTTTTCAGTGGTTCCCAGTGACAGGACGAGGGGCAACGGGCACAAGCTGGAACGTGGGAAGCTCCACTCAAATATGAGGAAGAACCACTTTGGGGTGAGGCTGCCCAAGCCCTGGCAGAGGCTGCCCATGGAGGGTGTGGAGTCCCCTTCTCTGGAGATCTCCAAGCCCCACCTGGATGCTCCTGAGTGATGTGCTCTGGGCAGCCCTGCTTCGGCAGGGGGTTGGACTGGATGATCTCTAGAAGGTCCCTTCCAACTCCAGCAATTCCATGATTCCGTGACGTGGCCTCAACTGCAATGGCAGGTCAATTTTGAAGCTGGCACCCTGTTGTCGGCAGCTTGTTTCCCCACTGTTACTGCTGCTTGTGGAGGGTTTAAGTGTTCCATTTATGATTTGCTCCCCAGTCGCACAGAAACTCTGCCACCTACTGGGAATGAACGTGATGGAGTTCACCCGGGCCATTCTGACACCACGCATCAAAGTAGGCAGAGACTATGTTCAGAAAGCCCAGACCAAAGAACAAGTAAGTTTGGGTGCTTTAAAGATGAACTGATTTGTCCTGATTAGCTCTTAAAAAAAAAAATTAAAGATAAAAAATTATCTTAATAAAGATAATTTCCACTGACTTTAAGTTTACTGTCTTTATTAAATGTTCTTATACGGTAAAAACCAATGGTAAAATAGAAGAAACCTTTCCCTCTCCTTGACCTTCTGATCACATCCTTTAATATCACTGTTGTACATATCAAACACACAGAGGGCTTTTGGTTTTTTTATGGAACAATATGAAAACAAATTTTTCATAATATTAATCAAACTACAGACTGTTGCTACCACATGTTTTCATTCCTCAGTGGCATTAACATAGTTAAACCTCTTCAAACCTCTTCTGTAACTTATTTGTGATAACATCTGTGTCTGTGTCCTTTTGATGACTTCTCCAGTGTAAATAAATCTTCTTGTTGGGATTTTCAGGCAGACTTTGCAGTGGAAGCTTTGGCAAAGGCCACCTACGAACGCCTCTTCCGCTGGCTTGTTCACCGCATTAACAAAGCTTTGGACAGGACCAAACGACAGGGAGCATCTTTTATTGGAATTCTGGATATTGCTGGATTTGAAATCTTCGAGGTACTTCAAAACATCGCTAGTCAGATTTCTCTTTTCCCGATAAATGTGTGTTTAGGACTAACTGTAGAGCCACTAAATGCATGCGTGTTCTAAGGCTGCAGGAGAGTTTTCTTTTAATTGTGGTGGCTAAATTAGTTACTAAATTACAGTGGCAAAAAATGATACTTTAGTCTAAATTTTTCTTTTACATGGGATGGATTTTCTTACTGTACACTAGTTTAATTAGAAATAATGGCGAACATAAAAGATTTGAATAATAAGCTTTCCAATTTTCTTTGTTTGAAAGTTGCAGAGTTTTGGTGAATTCCCTTGTATTTAAGGTCAAGTTCTTGACCTCTAGGTACGTGATACGTCCTGTCACTGAGTTACTCTTTTTTCCTAATGTTACTCTTGTAGTTGAACTCCTTTGAGCAACTCTGCATTAACTATACCAACGAGAAGCTGCAGCAGTTATTCAACCACACCATGTTTATCCTGGAGCAAGAGGAATATCAACGGGAGGGCATAGAGTGGAATTTCATTGACTTCGGACTGGATCTGCAGCCCTGCATTGACTTAATCGAGAGACCTGTAAGTTTGTGCATTAATAATCACAGAATCACAGAATGGTTTGGGTGGGAAGGGACCTTAAAGACCATCCAGTTCCAACCCCCTGCCCTGGGCAAGGACATCTCCCACCAGACCAGCTTGCTCCAAGCCCCCTCCAACCTGCCCTTGAACCCCTCCAGGGATGGGGCAGCCACAGCTTCTCTGGGCAACCTGGGCCAGGCTCTCACCACCCTCACACCAAAGAAGTTCTGCCTGAGATCTCATCTCAATCTCCCCTATTCCAGTGTAAAACCTTTCCCCCTTGTCCTATGGCTCCACTCCCTGACCTAGAGTCCTCCACCACTTTCCTGTAGCCCACTTCAGGTATTGCAGTATCAGGTGGCTGGGAGGGATAATTGTCTTTGGTTTAGCCTGTGTTAAAGCATGACATACGGCGGGGATGCGGATGAGCTGCGTGTACGGACATTGCACAGAAATGTGTGGAAGGTAACTCTGGAGGTCATCTGGTACAGGCTCTGCCCAGAACAAGGCGGCAGCACTAGGTCAGGTCATAGAATCATCCAGGTTGGAAGGGACCTTTCAGATTAAGTCTAACCATCAACCTGACACTGACAAAACAACCACTAACCCATGTCCCTCAGCACCACATCTGCCCAGCTTTTAAATACCTCCAGGGGTGGTGACCCACCACTGCCCTGGGCAGCCTCTTCCAATGCTTAATAACCCTTTCAGTGAAGAAATTTTTCCTAATACCCATCCTAAACGCCCCCCGATGCAACTTGAGGCCATTTCCTCTTGTCCTGTCGCCTGTTCTTGGGAGAAGAGACCGACCCCCCCTGGCTACACCCTCCTTTCAGGGAGTTGGAGAGAGTGAGAAGGTCTCCCCTCAGCCTCCTTTTCTCCAGACTGAACACCCCCAGCTCCCTCAGCTGCTCCTCACAAGACTTGTGCTCCAGACCCCTCACCAGCTCTGTTGCCCCTCTCTGGACCTGCTCCAGCCCCTCAATGTCTTTCCTATAGTGAGGGGCCCAAAACTGGACACAGCACCATGTCTGGGTCCGTACATTGGAATGAATTTGTTTGAAGTAGTCATAAGGTCTTTCATCGAACTGAACTCTTTTGCAACTTGATTAAAATTTAAACATTTTAGACAACTTCATACTGTGGCATTCAATGGTGTCTTTTAAATATTATTTTATTAACACACACACACACACACACACCCGTGTATATATTAAATTAACACAGTTTGAATCCAACTCTGTTTCAGGCGAACCCCCCTGGTGTGTTAGCATTACTGGATGAAGAATGCTGGTTCCCTAAAGCTACTGACAAGACCTTTGTGGAAAAACTGGTCCAAGAGCAAGGAACCCACTCCAAGTTCCAAAAGCCAAGACAGCTGAAGGACAAAGCAGATTTCTGCATTATTCACTATGCAGGGAAGGTAAGGGTTAAAGGCTAAATACTTAGGTTAAATAATGTTGATTTGGGGCAAGCACTAAGTGGAGTGCTTTCGAACTACTTTTGCAGGAGGGTGGCCCTGTTTCATTTTTATTGAATGTGTTCAGGAGAGCTCTGATGATAATATTCCACTTTCCTTTAATTTTATTGTCAGATCTTCCGGATTAGATTTTTTTCAGGACTTTCAGGATTTTTTTCAGGACTCTTCTGAATATCTGTGTTTCCAGGTTGATAGTGATGATTGAGGTAGGGCTGTGTCAGTACCCTCTTCGCTTTTGTCTCCTCAGTTCACAGAAGATTTTCTGTATATCCCCTTTTATAGTTCAGCTGAGATTTTTTTGGTTTTCCTGTTAATTCAATCTTTACTGTCCCATTGAGGGACGAAGCTCAGCTGCAAAGTGAACAGTCCATGAAATAACTACGCAGTTCTTGTCAGCATTTTGTGGAACCTTCATGATCACCAGGTCTAGCCCATAGGGCTATGCTACGCAATTAGCTTCATAACTAGTTAAAGCTAAATCCTAGTACCAGTTTTTGCCCTGATATTTAAAAGAATCTGTGCAAACTGTTAAGAGCCATCCTTTAATTTTCATTTAAAGTACTTGTTGTTATCTATCCTTTGATGTAAGTGGTGCCAAGTAGATAATTGTAGTCAAAACTGAATTACACCATTTATTCTATCAATACTTAAAACAGTAAATTAGAAATCATAGAATCATAGAATGTATTGGGTTATGTGTTATAGAATATGTTAAAGGTCAAGTAGCCCAACCCCCCTGCCTTGGGCAGGGACATCTTTAACTTGATGAGGTTTCTCAAAGCCCCTGTCCAACCTGGCCTTGAACCCCTCCAGGGATGGGGCAGCCACAGCTTCTCTGGGCAACCTGGGCCAGGCTCTC
>JAOTQQ010000003.1:25564185-25578910 GCA_026546715.1 Gallinago undulata | reverse complement strand
TGGCAGAGGCTGCCCAGAGAGGTGGTGGAGTCTCCTTCTCTGGAGACATTCAAACCCACCTGGACATGTTCCTGTGGCACCTGCTCTGGGTGGCCCTGCTTCGGCAGAGGGTTGGAGAAGATGATCTCCAGAGGTCCCTTCCAACCCTGTATCATTCTGAGATTCTGTGATTTTTTGTAGGTCCCTTCCAACTGGAACCGTTCCATTCTGTTCTTGCATTTACACAGCAGGAAGTAATGTCTTCCAGTTCTGTTCCAGTGACTCCCAAGTGTGTGCTTCAGCCTGTCCACCCATGGCACTGGGGTTGAAGCCACTGGGCAGGGATGAGTGTGAGGAACAGGCCAGGAAACAGGCACTTGCCTCATCTGCTGGTAGAAAAGGACATGTTGGGTAGGAGCAGTGGGATCTGTTCCTTAAACTGGGAGGACAAGTGGGTGAATATTCCTTTAGCCATTTACAAAAGCTTCTGGATGCTAATAAACACCTCTGCTAAAAGTCTTTGGTGTTGGATCTTGACCAGGGAGCATAGAATTGGAGCAGAACTTGGCCTTTAAGTACCTTTGTAGTTGTTACTTGTCTAATCTCTTATGAGAGACTTTGAAATAACCTTTTCTTTGTATTTGCAGCTTCTAGAAGAGAAGAACATTCTTGCAGAGCAGCTACAGGCTGAAACGGAGCTCTTTGCAGAAGCTGAGGAGATGAGGGCTCGCTTGGCTGCCAAAAAGCAAGAGTTGGAAGAAATTCTTCATGATTTGGAGTCCAGGGTTGAGGAGGAAGAGGAAAGAAACCAAATATTGCAGAATGAGAAGAAGAAAATGCAGGGCCATATTCAGGTATGCCTCCTGGTAACTGGAAATGGAGGAGTATGCAAACAGGACAGTTAAGGATGAGAAAGCTCCTTCAGCATCTCCATGGCACGGAGGAGTTAGGATTATTTTTTCTCTTCTTTTCCTGAGTTTGGAAGAAGTTTAGCTTCTTGTGGCCTCCAGGCACATAAGGGTGAGGAAAGAAGTCAAAGTGTCCTGTTGGTAGCCATAGCATGCGCAGATAGAGTATTGAAGGTAGAAAGCCCTTTTGAGTGGTCAGAAACCAGGAATGGCTGCCTGGGGCTTCCCTACCTTCGTGTAGGAACAAAGACTCATGGGATATGTCACTTAGGAGAGAAATGTTCCTTTTTAACTGAAATCCAGTGAATATAATGAGGAATATTTTGTCTTAGACTCTTACGAAAGTGAGAGCTCCATCTCTTCTGAGTTACTCCCTGAGTTTGTGAAAATCAGAGGATTTAGATGCTTCTGTTTGAATACACAGGGACTTTGAAAAAGGCAACACCTGAGAGCTTACCTCTCTTTCCAGATATTCAAGGTTCTTGAAGGGGAAACAAAATCCACATCTCACAGCTCTTGATGCTATTTAATTAGTGTCCATTAATGTGTGGCTGAGAGTCTGCAGTGTGCTAGGAAGTGTTTGACACAAAGCCTGGTCTGATTTGGTTGTCATTAAGTAGATTAATACTTTTTAATTTATTTTATGTTCAGAACTAAGAAGGTGAAAGGCTTTGAAGCGAGTGTATGTTTCCTAGACAGCGTGCTTCAGCCAAAGCTGAAATACAGAGTACAAGAAATTCCATGTATATCACATGGCCCATAATGTCATTACCAGATCCTTGATACTATAAACGTACCTAACAAAGCAAATGCATTTTTAGTGTTAGTTAGGGCAGGTGGCTTTTCAAAATAGTACATTTTTTTCACCAAGTTAAAAATAAAATAAATAATTAACACCTGGGTAACCTGGCAAATGCACAGATGGAATTGCCTCTTCTTCCCAGGACCTAGAGGAACAGCTTGATGAGGAGGAGGGAGCTCGACAGAAGTTGCAGCTTGAAAAAGTGACAGCTGAAGCCAAGATCAAGAAGATGGAGGAAGAGATCCTGCTGTTGGAGGACCAAAATTCCAAATTTTTGAAGGTGAGACCAGTAGGCATGTTGGAGATCTTGCACAAAAGTACTAGTAGCACCAAGTGGGAGCTCTCAAAACACTGACTGCTGTTGTGTTATTTATAAAGCTTGTGTCTGAAGACTTGTGGGGTTTGAAGAGGTTGAAGCTGAGATGCTTGGAGCTTCTTTTGAACTGACCTTTTGCTGTGCATTCTTTCCAGTTTCATGAGTCTTACAAATCTAAGAGCTAGAAACAGCATTTATTATCACTACTGTTGATCCTTGCAAACAGATTTCCAAAAGGATGCAGCAAATGCTGTCCTAAACTCAGGCCTCCTGTGGCTTAAATTCCAAGTCTCGCTTTCTTGGAAAACAAATGTTCATGTTTCTATACTTTTCCAATTGATCCTTAATATTGAGAGGTCAGTTACTTGAAATAAAATCTGTATTATATATCCTGTATGGAAACTCGGTATGAATTTTATATATTCAGTTATTTGTGCTGCTTAGAGACTCTTCAAATTGTATTTTAGAATTTATTCCTTCTCCCCTTTCTCTTAACTAGGAGAAGAAGCTGATGGAGGATCGAATTGCTGAATGTACTTCTCAGCTGGCTGAAGAAGAAGAAAAGGCCAAGAACTTGGCCAAACTCAAGAATAAGCAGGAAATGATGATCACTGATTTGGAAGGTTTGTTTCTTGCTACATCTGCCTCTTGCCAGCTTGGAGACTGTGCTAGAAAAGGATAGGTCCCTTGTTGCAGTGTGTGTGGTGTCGGGTCCAGTCTGCCCAGTGTCACCTTAGATACCTTAACATGTATCTACCTTAACAATATCTACCATGTAGATACCTTAACAGCTGTTATTTTTACCTAAATCTTAAAAGAAAATTGTCTCTTGCAAGGCTTGTTGCATCGACTGCTGAGTCTCGTATTTAACCTGTGAGTTTTTCATTCTTGAGAATCCATTTGGTTTCTAGACACACTCAGAAATTGCTGTTGTTGAGAAACATCTGTCCCTCGGGAAGGTGCTGCATTTTCTATAATAACACATTAGAACAACACGTTTCTGGAAGAATGTTAGTAGGCATTCATTAGGCTTCTAATATTTTTTGAATAAGCAAATCTGGATTGTTTTGCTTTTCTTAACGCTTTGTTTATCTAAAACAGTTCCATTTCTTTGGCCATTTATTTCCGATTGTTTTGCCTGAGTTGTCACAGGCTCAACTACCCCTATATGTAACCTTTCCTGATTTTACGTTTTTTTTTAATGACTTATGGCTGTAAATAGCTATTGTGCAACATTAATAAACTGCCAAGTCAAAGTTGCAAAATATAAGGCAAAGTTGCTCTCTGTGCCCTAATTTGGAAATAGATTTTTCCACTTGCTCTATTATGGCCTGTTTTGCTACATATTTTAAAACTGATGTGCTTATGGAAGAACACCAAAATTTAATCTTATCTGTATAGGGATGTATTGAACTATTAGGAATAGTGGGTGATTGATGTACCTATTCTTTAAAAAACATATTTATAGACCTTAAGAGGGGCATAAGTAAGCTTTATGCACTGAAAAAACAATGAGTTGTTATCGGCTTAAATCAGGACTAGTGTTTCTGAAGATGCTTGACAGCTGTGTTTGGTTACGGTACCGTTCCAAGACTGATGGCCTTAGAAATGGAAATTAAAGCTTAAATATAAGGCATGCAGTTTCTTGGCTAGGAAAGCACAGTAAAATGATATTTACTCTTGGAGATGATTCAAGGAGCTGTTAAGGTCTCTGCTAGGGGCTTGGCACTGCTAGGCACTGAAATTTGGAAGAAAAATCAATCTAATTCACTTTCCTGTGAACTTTCTCAATTACAAAGTTGGGTCTTACGACACTGTTCTGTCACTCACCAGAAGTATAATGTCAAAACTGTTTAGTGAAAAACAGTGTTACTTCAGATTGTTTGGAAAACACCGAGTCGCCCTGGGTGGCTCGAAGAGATGATTCTTGAAGAGGGCTTCCTTTGCCAGATGATGCTTAGAATGGGTGCAAGAGAAATCTCTGCACTGAGGAGTCACAAGTATTGAGCAAGTCGAATAATTTAGGTTTATGCTAATGTGTTTAGAATTATGCTAATGCTATGCTAAGCACCAGTGGTTTGGCAAAACCTTCCTGTGCCTTAAATATATTACATACCTGGTCATTAGCTAACACCAAACAATGCAGCCAGTAACTCTCTTAATCAGACATCAGGCAGATGAGCTGAATGTGGTTCATTGCTGTGGCACTGATAACTCACAAAGTGCCACCTCAGGGCAGGATTTGCTTGATGACAGCTCTCAGAGAAGCCATGGGGGCTGCAAAGTCTTGCTAAATATCCATGCGATGTGAGTTAGTGGCACAGATACTTGCAAAAAACTGTTTATCCAAGTTTTCTTTAGGCTATGTTATTTTCCAGTAGACCTTTTGGAGTCTAGCCTAGCCCTTCCAAAAGTACACAAGCCATCATTTTTTCCAGTCTGTAGTTGATACTCATTTTTGAATCGCGACGTCTGTGATCGTTTGGCTTAGAAGCTCAAACTGCTCTTCTCTTATATCCCATTCCTTTTTTTTCTCTCAAGATGAGGTTATGTTTCTATTCCATTATTTCAAACTTTTTTCTCCAGTCACTGACTTTTTTTTTTTTTTTTTTTTTTTTTTTACTTTCTATCTAAATGATACAGTTTTACTTTGCTACTTCATCTTTCCCAGCCAGCCTTGCAGCTGCAGACTGGAAAAAGAACTGACACAGTAGAAATTAAACTTCCCACCTTTCCTGCCACCCTGTGGCCCTACCCCCAAATCCTCTGAGGTTCACACACACAAAAAAAGGCATATAAATATCATTCATTGCTTCCTTAGAGCGCTTAAAAAAGGAGGAGAAGACTCGTCAAGAGTTAGAAAAAGCTAAAAGAAAACTTGATGGAGAAACAACAGACCTACAGGACCAAATAGCTGAGCTGCAAGCCCAGATTGAAGAGCTGAAGATCCAACTGGCCAAGAAAGAGGAAGAACTCCAGACTGCTCTTGCCAGGTCAGAGCGCGTTGAGGTGTAGACCACAGAAGGGTGGTAGAAACCTGCTTTCCCAGGTGGAATTTCACTTGGCTGCAAACATATCCCAACTGGGAATGTTGAAGCAGAAGCCAGTTCATGACTTCAGTTCATGGTTCTCATGCCCCAGAGCATCTCTAGATACCTGTGCTGTGCGTAGACATGGCAAAAAATGGAATTCAGTATTTTATCAGCATCCTTGCTCTACAAAGCCGTAAAAAGAAATTTCACTGGTGTACAATAGTGTTTGGGCTCCGGAAGATTTTTTTTTTTGTCTCACAGAGTTCAGCCTCAGGAGGGGAAAAAGCATGTAATTCTCAGTGAGAGCTCTTACTGGAGTACTCCCTGAGTGGGTAGGACAGGCATTACCAAATTTGTTTGGTGTCTCGCAGTTGCATACAAGCTAAACACACTTTTGTATTTTTTAAGTAATGATCTATAACTTTGCCAGAAGCAAAAATTCTAGAGATGGTGCATTTTCGGGACATCATTGAGATCTAAAAAATTGGAATATTTGAATGTAAATTTGAAAGCACGATCACTCTCATAGCGCATCTGTAGAACCTGGGGCTTGTCAAGGTCTTGAGAAGAACAGTGGTTTTCTGTCTGTGAAGCTGTGGAAGGTCTATTTTATTCTAGTGGAAAAGTTAAGATATCATTTATGTAAGTAATTTAAATAATGATAATTTGTTATGAGAATAGACATGAAGCTATGGAATATCACTAACTGTTGTGCCTGTGTTTAACAGGGGTGATGAAGAAGCAGTGCAGAAAAACAATGCACTGAAAGTGATAAGAGAGCTGCAGGCTCAGATTGCAGAGCTCCAGGAGGATCTTGAGTCTGAGAAGGCATCACGCAACAAGGCAGAAAAGCAGAAAAGAGATTTAAGTGAAGAGTTGGAGGCTTTAAAAACTGAACTTGAAGATACCTTGGATACCACTGCAGCGCAGCAGGAGCTGAGGTAGGATCATGTGTCAGTGTAAGAAGGCACCATTAAAATTAACCTTTAATTTACCAAAAAACTGATGATGTTGATAACCTGTGACGCTTCCTCCAGGACAAAGCGTGAACAGGAGGTGGCTGAACTGAAGAAAGCAATTGAAGAGGAAACCAAAAACCATGAGGCACAGATCCAGGAAATCAGGCAGAGACATGCTACGGCTCTGGAAGAGCTCTCTGAACAGCTTGAACAGGCCAAAAGGGTGAGAAGAAAATTAATTACAGAAATATACTTTTATGCTTTGGGACTTTTTATAAGTACCCTAAGTGTTGTGTGCCCTTCTGCTGGTATCTGCAGAGCTAAGTTGTCCTCTGTACATGCATGACATTTGCAATTGAATATATTCTGCTGGTTTGAATATATGGCAACTGTATAGTTGTAATATATATATTTTCAGTCTTGGCAGCTGTCTGAAAAGTCATTACACTTGGAAATGGCACACCTGGAGATAAATCACATAGTACTTCTGTAGGAATTCTCCATGTGCTAATCTGGTGAGAAGCAGCTCTGTGCACAAGTGGACTGTAGAACGCTTCCAAGTAACGTATTTATAATGTCAGCACTCAAAAATAACCAGCTGTGGGTGCAGGTAGTGTAGAAGTTCTTCCAGCCACTCTTAGCTTCCTGCTGGTGCTGTGACCCCCAGCGCCAGGTACCTGTGGAGTATCTCACCAATTTGCACAGCTCTATGGTGTTCTCTGGCACCCACCACCAGAGCAGGCAGGAGGAGACACACCTGGATGGTGCCAGTGTGCCTTGAGTCTTCAAAAGCAGAATTATTCCAACGCTGCCAGAAAACCCCCAGTATCTTTAGTTTGTGAAATTACAATCTTGGTCATTCATGAATGTGTGTGGATGGTTCATACACTGTAGTAATATTTTTATGTAGGGAATACATCACAAGCTTCCTTAATTTAAAATAC
Source organism: Gallinago undulata (assembly GCA_026546715.1). Classification (NCBI taxonomy): domain Eukaryota; kingdom Metazoa; phylum Chordata; class Aves; order Charadriiformes; family Scolopacidae; genus Gallinago; species Gallinago undulata. Next base: position 25,571,970 of record JAOTQQ010000003.1, on the reverse strand, counting down.
TAAATGAGAAACTAACTTGGTGAAAATTATAGTTTACACACCTGCAGATCTTACCGAAGTCTTCTGCTCCTTATTCATTAAATCTTCTCAGTAAGAGTATGAAAAGATGGAAAAATACCCTGCAATCCTAAACCAAGGTTCTGTGGTGAGATGATGTCAGTTCTGGTGATACAGTAAAAATGAGACGGAAACAGCCCTGATGCCAATTATAACTCTTTTAAAATGTTTTTGACAAGTGTCAGTGCAGTGGTAAGAGCTTTGTTAGGCACTTCCAGGCAGAGATTCCTTCTAAAATCGGGGCAGCTTTAGTTGGTATCTTTCCTTTTATTTCTGGGAGATGAGCTGTGCTGATCTGTTAATGGGCACATTCTTTCCCGCATGCACAGTCACCCTCCAGTGCTGACGTCCCAGCTCTGGCTGAATTCATAGACGTGTCTTCTGGTCCTCATGTTACCTGTGATACCAGAGAGTGGAATAACTTGAAAAATTCCATTTTTAGCGAACATAAACAGGATGTTTCATGGCAGCTTTCTAAACCCTCCCCGCTTACAGCTTACTGAGCAGTTGTTGTGTCTTTGAAGATGTAAATCTGATTTTCTGGGCTGAAAATTTTTAGCAGAAAGTCTTCAACGCTCTATAACAAAGTTTTGAATTCCTTTTCTTTTGTTTTTCCTAGTTCAAAGCAAATCTTGAAAAAAACAAGCAAGGCCTAGAGTCTGACAACAAGGAGTTAGCCTGCGAAGTGAAGGTCCTGCAGCAGGTCAAGGCCGAGTCTGAACACAAGAGGAAGAAGCTGGATGCTCAGGTGCAGGAGCTGACCGCAAAGGTCACCGAAGGAGAAAGACTGAGGGTGGAACTGGCAGAGAAAGCTAACAAGCTGCAGGTGAGGCTGCGTGGAAGTCCTAAAATGCTGATAAATATGCAAGAAAGTAAAAGCTTTAACCATAATCCTAACCATGAGCCGGCAATGTGCCCTTGCGGCCAAGAAGGCCAATGACATCCTGAGGTGCATCAAGAAGAGTGTGACCAGCAGGTTGAGGGAGATCATCCTCCCCCTCTGCTCTCCCCTGGGCCCCATCTGGAGTACTGTGTCCAGTTCTGGGCTCCCCAGTTCAGGAAGGACAGAGAACTGCTGGAGAGGGTACAGCAATGGGCCACAAAAATGATGAGGGGACTAGAACATCTTGCTTACAAGGACAGGCTGAGGGACTTGAGTTTTTTTAGTGTGGAGGAGAGAAGACTGAGGGGGGATCTGATCAACTCCTATAAATACTTAAAGGGTAGGTGTCAGGAGGATAGGGCCAGTCTTTCTTCAGTGGTGCCCAGGGACAGGACAAGTGGAAATGGTCACAAACTTGGACAGAGGAAGCTCCATCTAAACCTGAAGAGGAACTTCTTTCCTGTGAGGGTGGCAGAACCCTGGGAGAGGCTGCCCAGAGAGGTGGTGGAGTCTCCTTCTCTGGAGACATTCAGAACCTGCCTGGACATGTTCTTGTGGCACCTGCTCTGGGTGGCCCTGCTCTGGCAGGGGGTTGGACAAGATGATCTCCAGAGGTCCCTTCCAACCCCGTATCATTCTGTGATTATGTGTTATGCAGAAATGGCTAGGAGAAGTGACTTTAAGTGACGAAACTACAGGAACTGTAGGTCTACAGGAACTGGGTCTGTAGTTGATGTGGGAAGTGATCTCAGTCACACACTCATGTACTTGAGGAGCCTTAAGGTTGTGACATGCCTCAGGTGGAGATAGCTGGGCAGCTGTGACATTAATCTGGAACTTCTTGGGCTATGTGAGAATTATAGTGGCTTTTAAGTAGGTGGCTTTCCATCCTGGAGAGCAAATCCTGCAGGAGGATCTGCTGACGGCTGGTCTCCAAGCTTGGGTATGGAATTGAGTAGATTAGGCTGAGCTCATTTGTAGGTACGAGAGAAAACGTACTGGTTGGTGATGGCCACAAGCTTCCTTTTGTGCTTCAAAGTTGGGAGCTTGACAGATGGTGATTGGAAGTCAAGGCATGTTCTTTTGGAACATGGAGAAAATAGGAAAAATTCAGTCAGGGCTGACTTTTGAATGATTGTACCAAGTACTTTAGGTAAATCAATCTAAAGTGCTTCAGAAAGGGAATGGCCCAGTTCTTTTCCGGGGCAGCTTGCAGGCAGTCTTCAAGTATTCAAGTCTTCATATTCAAATAGCACAGCCAAAAATAGCAAGAGTTGGCACCTGGCAGTAACGTTTGTCACTTGCAGTAGTGCTTTAAACCCACCCTGATAATCCCTGAATTAACAATCCCGTAAAATATATGGGTTTGTGTTTAAAGACAGCATTTAATTATGAGTATAGGCATCAGAATGACGTGCTCTGCTAAATAGCATGTCTGACTCTTACGTTATGCCCTTAAGTTCAGGATGGACATCCAACCTCAGGTTTCTAACCACACTTCAGCATTTTTATTTTGTTGTGTCTCTGTCCTGGGATCTGTTGTTGTCTTGCTGTAGCTGGAATTTGTCGGGGTGTTGCGTTGTGCTGTTCCTGCTCCCGGTGGGCTGTCAGCTTTCCCTGTGCCCTGTTACCTTTCCGCCTCTTGCTTTACAGAACGAGCTGGATAACGTCTCGAGTCTCCTGGAGGAAGCTGAGAAGAAAGGCATTAAGTTTGCCAAGGATGCGGCTAGTTTGGAATCGCAGCTTCAGGATACACAGGTGTGTGTGCAGCAAAGCTGTGTTCCTCATTGGAATGCTACCTGCAGAACAGAAAATACATTTTCATTCCTGGTTTGGAAATTCCCGTGGGTAGAAACCATATTTCCTACTGCAGCCTGGTGAAACATGATGTACAATGGCTGCTTGGCTGCATGTGGAGCCAGTTTTTCATTATCTAAGATGCACTGCTCAGACTGTAGCCTCCCAGTTTATCTTTTATTTCGTAGACTCTGTAGCAGATAAGTATTAAGTCAAAAAAGCCTTTCCAAGTAGAATGTTAATGTAAGGAAGGTCCTTGGGGCATATGAAGGGCACAAGGGACAAGTTCTTAGAACTGCCAGTGTTTGGGTTTGAGTTCAATAATGCAGCTTTATGCATGTATTCATCACCTAAACTCTTTCCTCCCCCTCCCTGTATAACAATCATAATGGTGACTACTTGAGTAATGTTAATCACAACTGGGGAGGTCTGTGAGGAACAAGACGGGGGAGGGGGATGGTCTTTCCACCTTTCATTAGTTTCCATTGCAACAGAAGTTTCCACTGCCAAATTACAGCTATCTTTAAACTGACCTTTATATTAAGCAATGCAGCAAACTTTGGATGCCGGCCGCCATGGCAAGATTTGCTGCTATCTATTCTTTCCAGGTGGTTTAAGGAAGGACTCTATTTTCCTTCTTCGGACAGGCTTATTCATTTTGAAGGTGACTTCTGTGCTCATTCCTTTAAAGATGGAAAATTACCATCCATGAACCTCTAGAGCAGACAGTGGCATGGGATTCTCTGGTCAGAAATATGCAGCATAAAGGTTTAAATGTGCCCAAAATGAATGAGCAGAATTAGAGGTGGCTTCATAAGCATGTCAGTGTACAAGAATGCTGTGAGAAAAATAATCAAACCTGAAACTTGGTGTAGAGTAATGGAGGGTAGCTACCACACTGTGAGCCAAACTCAACTTTGAATATGCCTGTTTATCTTCCAGGAGCTGCTTCAGGAAGAGACCCGCCAGAAACTCAACCTCAGCAGCAGGATCAGGCAGCTGGAAGAGGAAAAGAACAACCTGCAAGAACAGCAGGAAGAGGAAGAGGAGGCCAGAAAGAACTTGGAGAAGCAGATGCTGGCCTTGCAGTCCCAGGTAGGCTTTTGGAAATAGCAGGGCTGGTGTAAGGGCTACACGTTCCAGGTAAGATGAATTGGTGTCCCACACCTCTTGAGAGGTTTGCAAATGTGTTGGAGCAGATTTGGGAATAAAATTTCCTGTGGTCTGGAGAAGACTATACTGAGGGGGGGATCTGATTAATGCTTATAAATACTTAAAGGTTGGGTGTCAGGACAATGGGGCCAGTCATTTTTTCAGTGGTACCCAGGGACAGGACAATAGGAAATGGGCACAAACTTGAACATAAGAAGTTCCATTTAAGTATGACAAGGAACTTCTTTCCTGTGAGGGTGGCAGAGCCCTGGAAGAGGTTGCCCAGAGAAGTGGTGGAGTCTCCTTCTCTGGAGACATTCAAAATCTGCTCTGGGTGACCCTGCTCTGGCAGGGGGTTGGACCGGATGGTCTCCAGAGGTCCCTTCCAACCCCTACAATTCCAGGATTCTGGGCCTAGGTACAGCTCACTGCCATGGACACCGCTTTCCCTGATTACTGTCCTGCTCACCCACAATCTTTGTGTTACTTCAGCTGCAGTAACATCTATTTCTGGTTTTGTATTTTGGACTTGATGCCATTATGTTATTAAATTTCAGTTGGCTGATGCTAAGAAAAAAGTAGATGATGACTTGGGAACCATTGAAGGCTTGGAGGAAAACAAGAAGAAATTATTGAAAGACATGGAGTCCTTAAGCCAACGCCTGGAGGAGAAGGCATTGGCTTATGACAAACTGGAAAAGACAAAGAATCGCCTGCAGCAGGAGCTGGATGACTTGATGGTAGATCTTGATCATCAACGCCAGATTGTTTCTAACTTGGAGAAAAAGCAGAAGAAGTTTGATCAGGTAACTCTAGTTTCCTGTCATCTTACCTCTTTCTATGATTTTTAAATGGCATTTTGTTTAACGTTACAGCATAAATGAGCCTTGTTTAAAGAAGGGTCTGACCAGAGAGAGTACTTTGATTTATTGATAAATGTTTTGGGACCAGCTTTGCTTTTTTTCAGAGTAGCTTGTCACAATTTCATTGAGCCAAATGGCAGGTTTGAGTCTTGTTAGACCAAGTAATGAGCTCTTTAGATACAGGAAGGAAATTATATTGGAACAAAAACTTGAGAGTATTATTGTAATACTTCAAGACAGACTAAGAAAGGATGTGAAGACTGAAAGGTAAAAATAATATAAAACTTATTTAATCTTGATTATCAGCTTGCTTTCCTCATCTCACCTCAGAGTAGCTGTAGCTGTTTCCTTACTAGCACTTGGATCAAGACAGAGAGGCAGCTTCTCAAGGCACTTGGAGCATTAACCCCTTCATTGACTAAACACCTGTAGCAGGAAAGACCTAATTATACAACTGATGAGATGAATTAATTATTTCTTATGTACAGATGCTGGCAGAGGAAAAGAACATTTCTGCCAGGTACGCTGAGGAAAGAGATCGCGCTGAAGCGGAAGCGAGGGAGAAGGAAACCAAAGCCCTGTCACTGGCTCGGGCTTTGGAAGAAGCCCTGGAAGCTAAGGAGGAGTTTGAAAGGCAGAACAAACAGTTGCGTGCAGATATGGAAGACTTAATGAGCTCTAAAGATGATGTGGGCAAAAATGTAAGTATGTTTCCACACATTGTTTTGTTATACACTGCACAGGGAGAAACACAGGAAAGCTCCCTGGGTGGAGAAGTATATTTGACACAAAAATAGAACTGTTTGAAGGTGATTTATAACACGTTAATTCTGGAGGAATAAATGCTCAGAGTAAGGGGGTAGTCTTTATTAATGTCTGGCCTCTTCATACGGTGCAAAGACAGGCAGAACAGCAGTTGCCAGCCAAATGACTAATGGCACCTGCGCTGGATTGAAGAGCTTGTCACACTTTTTCTCTGTGACGTTGCACAGCTCATCTCTCCAGTCACCTGCACAGATGGCGTTGGGTTCTCTAATACAGACCTAAAGGTGCTGCTCTGCCTGTTCTGTTTCAGTGTCAATGCAGAGCATCACAAAATGTGCTGTACTGAGTACATTAAATTCCTTATGTTGCTGTTAATAACTGCTGATGTTGAGATACCTGAAGGGGAGGGTCTGATTGATGTTTGTGGCTCAGGTCCATGAACTGGAGAAGTCAAAGAGAACTTTAGAGCAACAGGTTGAAGAGATGAGGACTCAGCTTGAGGAACTGGAGGATGAACTGCAGGCCACGGAAGATGCTAAGCTTCGTTTGGAGGTGAACATGCAAGCTATGAAAGCCCAGTTTGAGAGAGATCTGCAAGCCAGAGATGAACAGAATGAAGAGAAGAAGAGGATGCTGGTCAAACAGGTATGTCCATTTTGCTGTGCTTCATAGTGGGAAAGGTGTGATGAGTTTTACCAGGCACTGTGGCTTTGGTGGTAGGTTGCTACCAGAAAAATAAAACTCTCTGCTTAAACATCCCATCCTATAGAAATCCCAAGCCCTAGAGAGGGTCATCCTTCTCCTCTGCTCTGCCCTGGTGAGGCCACAGCTGGAGCACTGGGTCCAGTTCTGGATTCCCCAGTTCAAGAAGGACAGGGAACTGCTGGAGAGGGTACAGCAAAGGGATACAAAGATGATGAGGGGACTAGAACATCTCTCTGATGAGGAAAGGCTGAGGGACTTGGGTCTTTTTAGAGTGGAGAAGAGAAGACTGAGGGGGCCTCTGATCAATGCTTATGAATACTTACAGGTTGGGTGTCAGGAGGATGGGGCCAGTCGTTTTTTCAGTGGTCCCCAGTGACAGGGCAAGAGGTAATGGGCACAAACTTGAACATAAGAAGTTCCATTTCAACATGAGGAAGAACCTCTTTGCTGTGAGGGTGGCAGAGCCCTGGCAGAGGCTGCCCAGAGAGGTGGTGGAGTCTCCTTCTCTGGAGACATTCCAAACCCACCTGGACACATTCCTGTGGGACCTGCTCTGGGTGACCTTGCTCTGTCAGGGGGTTGGACAAGATGATCTCCAGAGGTCCCTTCCAACCCCATAGTATTCTGTGATTCTGTAATCTTTACAAACGATAGAAAAAGACTGTTGAGGACTGGCCACTGTAAAGTGTTAATGTTACTCTGCTACTGGTGGTCCTCCAGTTCCACTGTATCTTGCCTTAAAAGCACTCTACATGGCAGTAGATTTGGCTGTTGCTCGTGGGTGTATTTCAAGCCCATCCTGGTTGGGCTGTAGGGCTAAATCCATGGATGCTGACACAGACTGGAATTCAGTGAGCAGATTCCTAAATGAAAATGGTGGCAAAATATTCCAGATGTGCTTTGTGTTACTAGAATTCTCAAGAAATGCCTTTAAAATGTCATGCTTGTAAGAGAAAGATGGTTCTAAATTAATGTTTCTTTAGAAAGGAGAAAACACCTAGTATCTCAAGGTTGTATTGCATTGATTAACCTAATATTTCAAGAAAACAAAACCGTAAGATTACTGAGAATCACCAATATAGAGATATCTTAGAAATAGACAAAAACATTGGCCCAAAAGGCTTTAGAAGTTCACTGCAGTGCAAAATTGCTGTTACATTGCTCTGGGCAAGGGCTCTCGGCCACATGTGAGTGGTGAGGCTGGATTCAAAACTGAGCATATTCTGTCATGTTGGCATTTCTGGCTCAGTTTTATTTTCGTATGAGTTCGTGTTGGCTTACTCTGCTTTTCTGTCTTGGTGGATAAAAGCTGGTAGCACAGCTGTTTCAAAGACAACAATTTCATCTTTTTCTTGAGAAGATGAGGTGATTCTACGTCTTATTTTTCTCTCAGCCATTCAATCAGAATTAGTGGCAATTGAGGATTTGTTTTTCATAGAATCACAGAATGGTTTGGGTTGGAAGGGAACTTAAAGACCACTGGGTCCCACCCCCTGCCCTGGGCAGGGACACCTCCCACCAGAGCAGGTTGCTCCAAGCCCCCTCCAACCTGCCCTTGAACCC
>JAOTQQ010000003.1:25547406-25557938 GCA_026546715.1 Gallinago undulata | reverse complement strand
TGTGGCTGCCCCATCCCTGGAGGGGTTCAAGGCCAGGTTGGAGGGGGCTTGGAGCAACCTGGTCTGGTGGGAGGTGTGGGACCCAGTGGTCTTTAAGTTCCCTTCCAACCCAAACTATTCCATGATTCTACGATAGGGGAGGTCTTTCAGGTGTGGCCACCAGCATGGGGCCTCAGCCTGTGAGAAGGCGGTGGCCCGTCAGCAATGGGTGTTTGCTTGTCATTGGCAGGAGGGGGGGCCCCATCACCTTCTCCTCCAGCCGATCCGGGAGGCGCCAGCTGCACATCGAAGGGGCCTCTCTGGAGCTCTCAGACGACGACGCGGAGAGCAAAGGCAGCGACGTGAACGAAGCGCAGCCGGCGCCCACTGAGTAGAGCCCCATCCCAGCGAGTGCATGCAGAGACCTCTGACACCGTCGCCGGCAGGAGGAGGAGGACTTTCCTGACCACCAAACTGCCTTGTGGCCCTCAACCTGCCTTACCCGACACCGGCACGCTACAAGGTTACTTATCATAGGTCAACTATGTCTTAAGGCTCTCCAGCCTCACCATTCTGTACCCTGCTTCAGATATAGGTACAACTGCTTTTTTTTATATATAGTAAATGAAACGGGATCGTCTCTGTTCAGTGCATCTATTTTCCAGATACTCATTGTAAAGCCATTTTATAAACCATCATGTGAAGGATGAACCTTTTTTTTTTTTTTTTTCCTTTTATATCAGTACAAAAACTTCATTCCCAGAGGGCAGGTGGTTGGGACAGCCCCGGTGTCAGGACTGTGCATGCTTTGTTGTACCGCCAACACCCTCCCATTTCTCCTGGGGGTGACAGCCCTTGGCTGTTACTGAGTCTGTTGGATCATTGAAGACCAAACTGCGCCTCTCCTCCCTCTCTCTCTCATTCTCTCTCTTTTCTCCTAATTGTCGTGATCCGCACACAATCAGCAAGCCAACTGTGAAAAGGCCTCGGGAAGTGTTTGTTAGAGGGAAACGTTAGGGATGAATGAGTAGTGTCTGGTTTTTCCCCGCGGTATCATTTTGAAGTGTTCTCAGCACCTGCTTCCCCAGTTCAGTGTTCCCGCGGTGCAGGCGAACGGAACCGGCGTCACCGTTCCTCACCTGCACTGTCCTGCGGGACCTGCCGTGGCCCTGCCCAGCACAGCTCTGTATATAGTAAGGCTTAGAATAACGTCAACACCAGTGGAAAACAAACATACAACACAGGCAAAATTAATTTATTAATTTATGGCTGAGCGAGTTTAAGGCTCTTTAGGAGGTGGAGCCGAGTGGCCGCGCTGTGGGAGGAGGCTCCAAACTGGTGTTTCCTGAGGGAGCGGGGCCGTGGCGGAGCCTGCGGTGCCTGGGCTGAGCGCAGGGCTTGCCAGCCCAGGAGTTAACATGCCAGTGGATGTGAATCCTTTATTTTTTTTGTTGTTGTTGTTTTTTTTTTTTTTTATTTTGAACAGTATTACAGGGAGTAGTTAGCATCCTTTTTGTTGAAATAGCTGAAAAACTGACATTACAGAAAGTGCCTTAGACACTACAGTACTAAGACAATGTTACATATATAATTTGCCTCTATAACGATGATTTAATGTATTAATTTTGACTGTGCTTCATATCATGTACCTCTCTAGTCCAAGTGGTATTATTGATATTAGTGACAATGAAATCAGTGTTAATTAGGAAACTTCCTCTGCCACACACTCAGAAAAAACATGGATTTCCTTTTTTTTTTTTTTTGGTTAAAAGCTTTAACATCTGTCGCAAAGGTTTTGTTGTGTGTGTTTGGATATTTTTAATCAAACTGGCTGTTGACCACCAGGCATCTGACTGCAAAGATCTTGTTTTCTTGTATACCCATATTTCTAGACAATGATTTTTTGTAAGACAATAAATTTATTCATTATAGATGCAGCCGCCTGCTCTGTTTACTTACAGGAAGAGCTGTCTCCTGAGGCTGGCATAGACCTTAATAAACGAGAGTATGACTGGAAGCTGCCTTTTCCCTTTGTGCTGTTGTATTTTCTTGTATTTTGACCTAAATAGAACAGAAATGACCTGGTCCAGGGCTGAGCTTTTGAACTCTAGTGGTGATGTGGAGCTGCCTTCATGAGGGTTTGGTCTCTTCCAAGCAGTGAAATGTCCTGCCCCAGGGGTCCTGCTCCATCTCGGGAGTGGGCTCCGGCAGCAGGAGGCGAGTGTGGGCTGAGGCCGAGGGCAGGGGGCAGCTGCAGGCACCGATGGCTGGGGCTGATCCCCAAAGGGTGGGGGGTTGTGGCTGCAGCAGAAAGCAGGGACCCTAACTCCCCCCTGGGAGAGGAGGGAGGAAGATGAAGGGCAGCTCCTGTCCAAGCTCCACTGCGTGGGGAAAGGGTGAGGTGGGAGCTGCACTGGAGGCCTCCCAGGACTGAGGGGCTGCTGGGGACCCCCCGCGGTCCCAGCTCCTGGCGCCCTGGTGTGTCCCAGGCACCTTTCCCCCCCAGGTGCCTCCTTCGCGGCAGTGGCTGCTCCTCCTGGAGCTGAGAGAGGTGCAGGGGGTGAGGAGGGGCTTTTCCCAACCTCACAGGGTCTGCCCTGTCCCTGCAGAGGCCCAGGCTCTGGGCAAGAACAGCTTCTGCTGGCCTTAAAGGGGGTAAGGGCGGGGGGTGTGGGGTGTGGGTGTTGGCTGCAATGAGGGTGACCCTGCACCCCCAGGAGGGAGCTGGTGAGAGGGTGGGAGTGTGGCCTCCCCCTGCAGGGGCCAGGGACGCGGAAAGGAACTGGGAGTGGGTGAATTCCCAGAGGGACAGGGTGTGCTGTTGGGGCAGGGTCAGCAGCAGCACTTGGGGGGTGGCCATGGGGGGCAGTGGGTGCTGGCGCCCCAGAGTGGGCTCCAGTGTGGTGTCTGAGCAGTGTCTGGGCTGGAGCTGAGCCCAGTGGCTGGGGACAGGCTGCACCAACTTTTGGGTTGGGCAAAGTGGCACCATGGTGGCATGGCTGAGGGTGTTGCCACAGCCCCGTCAGCCCCGAGGAGGCAGCACCCTGGGGAATGGCCCATCCATGGGGCTGGCAGGACCCCCCTGGCTGAGCAGTAAGCGGTGTGTGCTCTCCATCCTTCAGTTTGTCCACAACCACCCCTTCCATCCGCCCTGGGAAAATCATGGAAACACGGAACTGTCAGAGTTGGACTCCACGGTTCTGCAGAGGAAACATGGAATCGTGTAACTGTCAGAGTTGGAAGGGACCTTCTAGAGATCATCCAGTCCAACCCCCTGGCCAAAGCAGGGCTGCTCAGAGCACATCACTCAGGACGGCATCCAGGTGGGGCTTGAAGATCTCCAGAGAAGGGGACTCCACACCCTCCCTGGGCAGCCTCTGCCAGGGCCTGGGCAGCCTCACCCCAAAGTGGTTCTTCCTCAGATTGGAGTGGAGCTTCCCATGTTCCAGCTTGTGCCTGTTACCCCTCGTCCTGTCACTGGGTTGGTGGCTCCATCCTCCTTCAACCCACCCTTTAGGAACTTGTAAACATAGATGAGGTCTCCCCTCAGCCTTCTCTTCGCCAGGCTAGAGAGCCCCAGCTCTCTCAGCCTTTCCTCTTCAGGGGGATGCTCCGATCAACCTTTCAGCGATTCCAAGGAGGCAAAATTCCCCAGTGGCTGGAGATGGAGCCACCAACCCTGCCCCAGGTGCTTCCCAAAACCAAACCTCAGCCAAGCAGCCAGGAGCAGAGGCTGCAGTGAGGAAAGCAGTTTTGTCAGCCCCAGTTCCTGCAGCAAATGTAATTGCAGAGCAGCACTCTGAGGGATCAGGAGCTGCAGAGCAGCGATGGCCCCCACCTCCCAGTGCTGGAGCTTGGCAGAAACCACCCCCCTCAATGAAATACAGCCCCTGCCCCCATTTCTGCAAAACCCACTGATTCCACATTAAAAGAACTTTTTATTTTTGGAAGATTACTCTCAGTTGGTTTTTTTCATTTATAACCCACATCATGATGTGTGTCACCGCAGGGGAGGGGATGGGTCACTGTCCTATTGAAACATGCCATAGAGAGGCTGAATAAATAAAGCTACAAAGCCCAAGTTATGTACAAATATCTTAGGCAAAGATATGTTTACAAACCTATGTACAATAAAACAAATGTAAACAGTCAAATGCAGCAGAGGATGCACAGGAAAGGAGGACCAGAGGAGCCCAAACAGCAAAGGAGGGGTGAGGGACACATGGGCCATCCCCCCCTGCTACTGGGGCCATGGTTTTTTTTTTTTCTCAGCGCTTGTAAATAAACCAACTGTGAGCTGCGGAGCCAAGTGAAGGTGATGGACCTGACCAGGAACAAAGGTTTCTAAACCCACAGATCAAACCCCAGCTGGTTTTGCTGGTTCATGTTTAAAAATCCACCGACTCTGAGGCACATAGAGAAATCACACAAATACGTTGCTTGAAAGACCCACAAGGTACACGGTCGCCCAAAACTGTCACAGAAGCCCATAGTGACACTGTAAAATCCAGTCCTACATTACACAGATGGGAACACGGGTGTGATGGTTACAGGGTCCTGGGAGCGGGGTTCCATGGGCAGCACGGGCGGTTGGATGAGTGGCTTCTTAATGCTTCCACCAGCTCCCTGGGGTGGAGGTGCAGGGGGGGCAGGTGGAGCTGGGCCAAAAAGCTGAGCTAGAGCCCCCCGGAAGCCCCTGAGCACACCCCAGCAGCTCCAGGCATCACTGCCCTGCAGCAGCAAGGGGGCAGGAGGGAGGACACGCCAGCCCTGCCGGCTCACGCTAAGGCATGTGATGATGTGACTGAGGCGTGAGGGTCACCACCAGCACGCTGGCACCAGCAGCACCAGCCCTCCCTGGCCCCCGAGGAGCCCAGCACCGATGTGCCACGGTCCCTTCCGCCCGCGGGAGCTGGGGCCACAGAGGCAGGGCTGGGGGGATGCACACCCTGCCCGCTCCAACGAGACACGCAGCAGCAGTGACAGCTGCCCCTCTTCTGAGGCTGCAGGAATGGAGTCACTCACCTGGACCCGATTCCAGGCACAAGTGTCCAACCAGCATCACGTAGCCTCACCCAGGACCCATTTCTGGAGGTCGGCATCTTCCTGGGAGAAGAGCAGCCGCACAGCCGAAGCAGCTGGAGGAGGCAGGGAGAAGAGGAGCAGCCAGTGTCTGTGTCGTGCCAAACCCAAGTGAGGGATAAAGGGGCCGGGGCCCACCCCTGGCCAAGGTTTGGCAGGGCTCCTGCAGCCCTGGCACAGAGCTGTGTCTCAGCCTGTGCCGCACGGGGCCGAGTCAGAGAAGGTCGACTACAGCAAGAGGAGAAAACAAGCTGTATTAACGGGGCATGAAGGGCCGTGAGCGCAGGGTCTCCTCGGGCAGCACAGTGAGGGTCGTGTTCCAGCGGGGTGGGAACAGGGGGGACTCGGGAGCAGTTCTTCTCTAGGTGGGCTGAGAAAAGCATCCTCAAGTCCGAACACAACCTCCCACGGGCTCATATGCTGAGGGGGAGCATGCCAGGCGCTGAGGACGGTCGAGAGGCTCCCAGTCCAGGGGGACCTTGATCAAAGCCATTTACTGCCCTGAGAAGAAACAAGAGACAGGCCACTAAGTGACAAGCATCCCCAGGAGATGGCACCCCTCACCTGTCCCCACCACCAGGAGCTGGAAGATAGACCAGACTCCTCTCTCTCCTTGCTGCATCCCTCACCCTGACTGGATGGTGGCCACCTATGACCTTGACAGAGCTCCCCCCTCCAGCTCAGGGACTCAGTGCTTGCCTCCAGCCAGGGCCAGGCACAGGTGGGCGATCATCTCATTGATCATGGCAGGCATGTGCTGGCCAAAACGATCAGCCCAGGAGGAAAAAGGGCTCCTGTGCAGACCCTGAGCCCAAGGGGGCTACACAATGGGGTCTGTGCAGCTGAAGGTGCCAGGTACAGCAGCGCTGCTGGCCTGGTCCCCATCGTCAGCTCCCTTCCTGCTAAACCACAGAATCAGAGAATGATTTGGGTCGGAAGGGACCTTAAAGATCATCCAGTGCCACCTCCTGCCCTGGGCAGAGACACCTCCCACCACACCAGGTTGCTCCAAGCCCCCTCCAACTTGGCCTTGAACCCCTCCAGGGATGGGGCAGCCACAGCTTCTCTGGGCAACCTGGGCCAGGCTCTCACCACCCTCACACCAAAGAACTTCTTCCCCAGAACTCATCATCTCAATCTCCCCTTTTTCAGTTTAAAACTGTTCCCCCTCGTCCTATGGCTCCCCTCCTTGATCAAGAGTCCCTCCCCAGCTTTCCTGGAGCTCCTGTAAGGACTGGAAGGCTGCTGTTAAGGTCTCCCCAGAGCCTTCTCTTCATATGCATCTCCAGGTCCATTACAGCTGTCTCTAACACCAGCTCTGCCCAGTAAGTGGGATGGACACACACAGAGCAATGGCACACAGGCTCTGTGACAGCAGAGGCACGGTAAAGCTCAGCAGAGCTGCTTGATGCTACTCTACCCCCGGCTGAGGTGCAGTGGGGGCTCCGGGTGTCTCCACACTCCCGGCATCCATGGGTTCCCTTCTTCCTAAGGCTGTTGGGAGATATGGAGGCATGGAGAACCTGGCTTCCCAGTGGGTTGGGAGAGGAGCATGTGTGTCTAACAGCTTTTCCATCTCTGCTGTGTTATGGCTTTGACAGCTATTCTGTAATTAGGCTCAACATAGAGCTTGTTCCCAGGCTCACCATCTGCTGGTCACCATCACCCTAGCCTTGACAACCAGAAGCAACAACCTCCGTGTATCAGCACAGCACGTCCACCCCACTGCTGTCCTCCCAGCCCCCTGCTCTATGGCTGGGTCTGTAATCCTGAAGGTGGGGGGAGACCAGCCCCCCAATCTCTGCAAGGCAGGGCAGGTCCCCATCTCCCATATCTGCCTGCTCCCAAGAAGTGCCACCAGCTCAGCCTGAACCACCAGCACCCTGGAACCCGCCGTTCACACGTCTCCTGGCAGAAGGGACATGCCAGGAGACAGCTGTTGCTGCTCAGAGCTGCACTCAGAGGTGCAAGGAGCAAAGGCAAGAAGGGTGAGGGGCTCTGCTGATGAGGAAAAAAGCCACCCCAGGAGCTGGTGGCTCTGGAGGAGAACGTCCCACTTGCTGCTGTCACCACCTGAGGGACCGCGGTGCCCGCAGATCAGGCAGGTGGCTGCTGGCAGCGTCCCCATGACACAGCAGTGCACATCCTTCCTGCCTACATTCACTGCAAGCTCCCACACCAGGGATGCAAACAGCCTTCCAGCAAACCCAGGTGGATGCTGCCGTTGCTCCAGGTGGTCACAAAATGCTCCAGAAGAGCTGATGAAGAGCTGAAATCTCAACACTTACTGGCAAGGACAGATTCCCATGGTAACACAGCTCAGTTCCGTAGGGAGCCGGCTGTTTCCCTCCCCTCTCTGGCTGTTGAACATCCCCACTAGCACAGCCCGGGGCAGAGCAGGGAGAAACCACCTTTCCCACCTCCTCCCATTAAGCTGGAAACTTAAAGTTCTATTTGAGCATGCCCCCCCAGCTGCACGCAATAAAAAGCTGGAAGAGGCTTAAGGGCAGGTGTATTTCTCTACTCGCGTTCGGAGGAAGGGGCATGAAGCCAACCTGATCCCGACATGACTCCGCACAAGAGTTACCAGCTACAAAGTACCTCTGCCAACTAGGACAGGGGGGGGAAAAAACACAACCGAACAAAAAGACCAAACAAGACTAAAACATGGTGGTTTGCTCCCTTTTGGAAAGGTCAGAGAAAAGCGACGGTCAGCACCAGCAGCCTGGTAGCGCTCGTGTTTGATGAGTCCTGTTAAAGCCAAGCTCTATGGACTCCTCACACTCCCTGCGCTACGCTCAGAGCTGCTCTTTGTGACAGACACCATGGGACGGCACCGGCCCCCGCGGGACATGGCCTGGCTAATGGCAGTGTCACAGGCCAGCTCTGTGGCTCGGCTGAATCAGCACTGGTCCTCACTGGGACCTCCCGGCAGTGAGTCCGTTAGCAAGCGCCGTCGCTCCGCACGCAGCCCATCCTCGCAACCCTGTGGCTCTAGATGCGGCTGGGCAGAAGCAGCCACCCTCAAACCTTGGCACATCATCCCCCTCCGAACCAAGCCACTGCTCCCCACCGCCACCAGGCGCCCCCGCGCCGCCCCCTCCCCATCCCCGACGTGAGGTATTTAAATCTAAACCCAACACGTGGCGTTCGCATATGGTGCTACACTAGGCACGGGCCAAATCGAGCAGTACAAAACTTCTCAAATATTGCTATTTCTGAGGCACCAACTGCTCCCGGAATGGGTTTCCAGCACCCAGTGAGGAGAACGCCCCCCCTGCAGCTGCCACCATCCGATAGACCCACCTCTGCAGGAGTTTCTTCTTTTAAATGAAGCACCACACGCTTAGCCCTCCTCGGCTCCTGCTCAGAGGTGCATTTAGCGCTTGGGTGCCCTTTTCCATCTCCCAGAGGTACAAGAAACATGTCAGGAAGCCACACAGCTCAGCACAGATGCCACAGGGACATGACAGGACTCTGCCTAAATCCTTGGTGTTGGAAATCATCCATCAAAGCCCAGGACAAGAAGGGAGACCGAGGAGACGAGCGCTCCAAGCGTGAAGGGTTACAAGTGTTAACCAGCCCCAGGCGGGGAGCACTCACAGCACTACACACAAGGGAGACACCAGCAGGCTTTCTGCTGAAGATGGAAAAGATAAAAATCCCATTTGGAAGGTTTTTGAGGTTTCCCCCCTCCTGCTTCTTTTTTTTTTTTCTTTAATTAGCAAACAGAGAGCAGGAAGGCAGAGTGGAGCAGCAACTCCCAGGATCAGCTCCTGGGGTCGGTTCCCTGCGCTGTTGATTCCATCCTGCCGGCCCAAACTGGGAAAGAAATCTGCCATTACTGCAGCTCAAAACAGACTTAAAGGAAAATAAAATACGTTAAGCCAAGCAACTGTAACAGACAACAAAGAAAATGTGCCAGGTGACTCCTGCCTAACCTCCCAGGAGCCAGCTGGGAAGAAAAGTCCTTGTGCCAGGTCCTTGAGGTCTCAGACCATGCTGGGAGGAGCAGACACATTGCTCCACCCTTGGGCTGCTCTGCCCAGGCACAGAGCTGGCACTGCCCAAGGGCCCGGAATCCTGCCCACAGGGATGAATCCAGGCCGGGTCACTTGCCTCCTGCTTCTGCCTCGTTTCCCCATCCTTCGGGCCTGACATGTTCCATGGGGTCTGCGCTGTGCCCTTGGCTCTAGGCTTCCTGAGAAACTGGGCTCCAAAGGGAGCCAAAAGCACCGGTCCCTGCTGGAAACGTCCCCTGCAGTGGTTTCTGATGTGTGTTTCTCCCTGCCTGTTCCTGCGGTGGCATGGACTTCACGTCAATCTCCAACTGCTCTCTCTGCCCTGTGATTGCTAAAGATAGGCTTTTTATTCTTTTTTTACTCATTAATCTTTATTTCAAGCTGTATTTTGCACTTAGCACCTTATTTCCAAGACTGTCTCAACTCTGTGTATCCAACAAAACCTCAGAAGATTATCCTGCGGCTGAACAGCCCAGCCTGAAGATGTGTTTAAAGCCCCGCAGGAAAACAGGAGGAAAAGTGAGTTTCCAGCCAGGTCAGTGCTTTAAAACACAGCACTTATTTCCCAAGCAGCAGTGACGGCACAAGGAGGCAGAGGAACACCCAGCATGGAGACGTAAAGAGGAGAATGGGGACATAGCTGCGGCAGATCCGGCTGGTAGGGACTTGCACTTTTCAACAGCGTGGGGAACCCTCCCCGCTCCTCGAGAGGCAGATCAGCAAGATGAGTCAAAGAATCATACAATTATCTGGGTTGGAAGGGACCTTTCAGATCATCTAGTCCAACCATCAACCTAACTGATAAAAAAAACCACCACTAACCCACATCTCTAAGCACTATGTCAACCAGCTTTTCAATCCCTCCAGGGATGGTGCCTCAACCACTTCTCTGGGCAGCCCGTTCCAAGGCTTAATAACCCTTTCTCTGTAAATATTTTTCCTAATATCCAATCTAAACCTCCCCCGGCACAACTTGAGGCCATTTCCTCTTGCCCCATCGCCTGTTCCTTGGGAGAAGAGACCAACCCCCCCTGGCTACACCCTCCTTTCAGGGAGTTAGAGAGACCCAGAAGGTCTCCCCTCAGCCTCCGTTTCTCCAGGCTGAACACCCCCAGCTCCCTCAGCCGCTCCTCACAAGACTTGTGCTCCAGACCCCTCACCAGTTCTGTTGCCCTTCTCTGGACCCACTCCAGCCCCTCAATGTCTTTCCTATAGTGAGGGGCCCAAAACTGGATCCATTCCTTGAGGTTGGGCCTCAGCACTGCCCAGTACAAGAGGACAGTCACTGCCCCAGTCCTGCTGGCCACACTATTGCTTCTACTGGCCAGGATGCTGTTGGCCTTCTCAGCCACCTGGGCACACTGCTGGCTCATGTTCAGCCAATAGTCAACCAACACCCCCATGTCCTTTTCTCCCACACAGCTCCAGCCACTCTGCCCCCAGCCTGGA
>JAOTQQ010000003.1:25530776-25547306 GCA_026546715.1 Gallinago undulata | reverse complement strand
TCCTCACCCAGATCATTGATAAAGATATTACAGAGGACTGACCCCAATACCCAGCCCTGGGGACACCACTCATGACCGGCCTCCAACTGGATTTATCTCCATTCACCACCACTCTCTGGGCCCAGCCTCCAGCCAGTTTTTTTACCCAGTGAAGAGACCTCCTGTCCACACCACGGGCAGCCAGTTTCTCCAGGAGAACACTATGAGTCTGACCCTTAGTGACCACGGGCTGTTGTCTACACAGAGTCCCAGTGCCACAGGATCCCCTCCCATAGAGCCCTTGGTCTCAGTGCCTGCGCAGCCTTGCTGGGACCACCATGCCACCACCAGGGACGGTGACACCAAGCAGGAGCACCACTGCCTCCAGCCATGTGTTTCTGACCACCTCCTGCTCTGTCACCCTGGCCTGCCCCCCAGCACATCTTTGCCTTTGGTTGCTCTCCCATTAGCCAGAACCACAGCAACCGAGAATCGGCAAGTGATAGCCGAAAAGCATTGAGGGAAAAATACCAAAGGGCAAATTAACTTTCAAAATTAACAGCAGCAATACTTCACCCTGTATCTCTGATGTGACAGATTCAATCAGAAACATGCATGTTTTTGGAGAACTATTAATTAGACCACGAAAGGAAGCAGCTTATGGTTACAACCAGTCACAGCACCAGAGAAGTTTATCTACAGTCAGGAGGTAAGAGAGAGATTACAGCTCAGGCTTTGAGCATGGACTATTAGTTTGTCAGGCTAAGAGAACTACCTCATGCAGTTAGCACAACCATCAGCTCTGCACCTCCAAGCACCACATTAAAACACATGCAGCTTATCATTGCAAATGAATTCATTTACCCATGACCAAGGTGGGGAATATGACCTTCTCACGCCTAGTGGAGAAAAATTGAAACAGGTTATGCACACAATACAGACATCCTTGGGCATAACCCTGGACGCAAGAAATGGGGCAAAGCAAAGGCGTTAAATTAAACCTCGCCAGACCTCCGCATAATGAGCCCTCTGCCTGGCAGAGCCAGGGGAGGACTCCTGTTTCAGTGACAACCAGTGCTCCCAGCACACTCCACTGCTGCAAGTGCACAACCCAGCGAGAAGCCCAAACCATCACAAAGCACGTTGCAGGCCATGGGATTACTCACCTGCATCTCAGTTACCCACAGTTCCCTCTTTTCCAGGGAAACTTTCTGATAAGGTGGATTAGGGAACAGAAAGCAGACCCTGATTTCCCAGCCTGATGGGTTCTGATCAGGGTTGTGGGTAACGATGTCCATGGTGTAAAATACACTATGAGCTTCACAGAACTGGTACAAGTGTGCAACCAGAGGCACTTCTCACATTTGAACTTTAACTTTTTTTATTAAAACAAAGCCCAGCAGATTCACAAAAAAACCCCAGAAGAATAAACATCAACTATAAGGACTTTGACATTGAAGGGTGAAGGAAGGAGAGCAGTGAAGGAGTTAATGCCCCAAGAAGCAGCCAGCCAGCATTGGATCGTGTGCTATCTCAGCTCTGCCACCCCAGTGCCAGGCCTCTGCAGAGCCCTGGTCATAGCAAGGTCAGAGCTATTTTGTTCCCCATCTGGATTGAAGTTAATAACCAATTAAGAACATTTACAACAGCAAGAGACAAGCGTCCATCTGAGAACATCCTCAGGTGCTGTCCTGTCATGCCCTGGCATCTGGACAGAAACAGCGTGTTCCTGAAGGAACAAGTCTGCAGAGAACTAATCTTACAGAGACTTTGTTGAGCTTTAAAAAGAAGTAGGTAAGTCCTGACTCTTCCAGTCCTCCAGCAAAGCTTTGGTGCAAGCCCAGCTTCCCCCCAGGCTGCCCCTAACGCGATGCTCCCCTGTGCCAGCTCCTGCCTGTCACTGCCTTCAGCTGCCTGATCAGTTCTGTGAGCAAGAAGCAGCTGTTTGAAGGGAGATGGAGGGTCATCAAACATTTTAACAAAATGGCAGAGGAAGGAAAGTAAATGGAACTGTAAGGATGTGGTTGAGTTACCTCTGTCCCCATCCCACCACCCAACAACCAGGCTGTTCTTTCAGCAGCAGCTATGGAGGGGATGGGATCTACAATCACATGAGGGTCTTGCAGTCTCCAGCAACAACTTAGGGCAGAGAGGAGAGTACAGGGGCTGGAGAGAGAGGAGGAGAGGGAACAATAAAGGGCAAGCCTCAGCTCAGCCTCTCGTGCCCATTCTCTGGATCCACTGCCTGCCAACATGTGCCAGCTCGGCTGGGAGCTCGGCTGCTCACAACGGGGCTGACCTCATTTTAGGTAACAGCGTTTTAGGTAAACGCTTCTCCGTGCGAACAAAATTATACAGGTTTTACACAGCAGCCATGGAGATGTGTACACAACAGAGACACTGCTGTCACACTCAGTGTGCACAGACCTCAATGGGGGCAGCAAAGCAGGGGGGGCAGTAAGGGGAGAGGTGAGAAGCATTGGGGGTGCAGAGGAGAGGGACAGGACAGCAGGGCCACGCAGGGATCTTTAACCACTTGCAGATAAGCACATCAGACATTCCCACCTCCTTTTCTAGCCCACTAACATCTTCCAAGTCTGCTGCAGAATTGTCTTTCAGGAGGCTGGGTTTCTGAGCCTTTTCCAGCTACAACCTGCTCCTAACTGCAGGCAGCCAGCCCAGATAACCAGTATGATGACTATCTGGATAATTAAAAGTGACCCCCACGTAGCAATCGGCTTACTCGTCACACCACAACTCAATACAGCCCTGCTGCCTCCTGAGATCAGCTCTAATCCCTCCCTAGCAACTGCCCTGACAGCTTGTACCTGAACCACGGCCTGCGCCCTGCGAGCATGACCACGCTGTGGTGCTACACAGACCCCAGCCAGCCCCGCAGTGCAGACACAACCCCACCTGCACATGGCACTGACTTCACTAAGCCTCCCAATTCTTCCTTTCCAAAAGCAGCAAACAGCAGCAGCCCTAAAAAAACCCAAATGCCCATTTCTAAGATGCAACTTGCCCAGCTACCCATGCAGCAACACAATTCAGCTCAAACAAGGATGACTGTAGGAAGCTCAGTTTGTATGGTGCTCTTTAAGTTGGTAACAGCTCATTTATTTCTCTAAAATAAATTCTGTAGAGGATGTGCTGAGTATTAGCATTAAATAGTACTGGCTTGAGGTTTAGCACAGAAGACTACTACCACCACCATGCAGAGAGCATGGAGGGTGTTTTGCCCAGTGACACGAAGCATAGCTCACAATACCAGTGCTGACACTGGAGGAGCGCTGTGCTCTACACCCTGCTCCTCAGGGCTTCTCGGACAACCACAGGGCCCTGCTCTTCTGGGGACGGTGGGGAAAATCCTCTTGCTGAACCACTTCCCAGTACCCAAGAGGAAGCTCTGACCACGGGCGAGTCACAGGAAACACATGGGACAGTTTTTCCTGTGAAAGCAGTTTCTGGGTTCAGGGCTGACGCACGGCATGGCCAGCACAGAGGCAGCTGCCCCCTCAATCAGCCAGAATTACACCATTAATGATGTTTTCTCTTCCCCTAATAGAGGGGGAAGTAGAACAAACAGGGCACCACCCTCCAAGTGAGCATTTGCTGCCTGCCTTCAGCTGTTCTCACCGAGGGAATCTCCAGATTTGCAGTTAATGCACTTCCCCATGCATGAGCACACCGGTAACCATGGCAACTCCATCACTACTCACTTGAGGTCCTTTCAAAAGGACACGTTCACTTCATTCCTGGGTTTGCTGCCTAGGGTTTGTGCATTCCCAAGCTGCAGCCACCAAGAGACCAGGCAGCAGAGACCCAGAAGAACAGGCACTGACACCCTACCAGCTAAGGGACAACACGCTCTCTTTTTTCTTTGCTTTACAGAAATCACTGTCACTTTTCCCCATCCCCTTGAGGCTTTGGCTCCACAAATTATTTGTCCTATCGTATGAAAGCTGGGGTGGGCTAAAGACAAGCCAAGGAAGACTTTTGCTCCAAGTAGCATCCTGAAATGCATTCCCCTTTAGGGCAAAAATATATCCTTACTTACCCTTTGTCAAAGAAAGAAGTATGGGCCGGATGAGGGTACTTTGTGCCATTGCTGTTCATTATCCCGCTGTTAACATTCCCTGAAATGTAGGATTTGCGTGATGCCTGGTCCTTTGCAAAATTTCTGCAAGCAGCTAATTTGGATTCTAAGGCCTGTGAAAGGGGGAATAAATAAAAAAAAAAAGTCAAAAGAGTAATATCATTAAGAGAAAGTATGCTCAAGATCAGGCTTTGTTATGACCACAAGGTTGTGATCATGACTCCAGTGTGATCACCTTTGGCAAAAACAGAACTAACTGGGAACAAAGCTGTCCATCTTCTCTGTCACCCAACCACACAAGAAAGCCACACAACAACATGCTGATGAAGACTGCCAGGCATGATTCGGTTCCACCAGTGCTCAAACTTTAGACCATACCAACTCTCAATTACCTAAAATAAGGAAGCCAACACCTAGTAGAAATTATCAAAATTTCTCGCTTCAGCAGCTGCAGTAAGAGCAATAAAATCCAATCAGATTAAGACAGAGCCTAAAGCAGAATCCTCAAGTTTAGGGAGGGGCTGTGTATTTGGAAAGTTGATTATTTTTTTTTCCCCCTGGACAATGCCTTCCAGCACTTCTTTCTTAATCTTGGCCTGCAGAACAAAGCCAGTTTCTTAAGCCTCACTGATATGCTTCAGAACAAGAGGTGCTACAGCCACGGCATCAGGAGGAGGAATCAAAAGGCAGCAGCAAAGCCCACCTCACCTTCACTACTGCCAAGCAAGCCTGGTGAGATCTTTTCCCCCTACACAAGGTGACAGGCTTTGGCTCATCCACTGACTGCTGGCAGGAGGGACACCAAAATCCCAATTCTCTCCTTCACTTCACATCACCCCTGCCCTTTCTGCCATTGGTCACAAACTGAGGCATAACTTGAATATCCATCTGGTCAAGCAGAAAGTCCCTGAAACCATTTGTTGGACCCAACCTGTGCATGGGGGCACTGGCCACTGTATGCACTGGGAGAGAAATTCAGCTCCCCAAACATGAGGTTTGGTGCCATTCCACTCAGAAAAATATTTCATTAATAAGGCACCGACAAGCTATCACAAGTAAGTCAACACTATACAGTTGTCTTCTAGAAATCCATGCAAGCTTACATACTGACTATACAGGCAGAAACAGATAATCACCTCCCTCTTGGGCTCAAGCACCTATCAGCTGGACACAGCCTGTGGGATCTGAGCCAAGTGACACCCTGTCTCACCACAAGCAAGAAAGCAGAGGGAAAACTTCTAGCAGAGAGGCTTGGGATAGAAGCATCCTATGAGTAGCCCAAGCCAAAGAAATCCTGAACATCCTATAATTGTTTCTAAACAAAACCGCGAGCTGGAATTTTGTAGCAGTAGCAGAGCAAGTGGCTAAGAGCAGGCTGGGAGGGAAGCACGCTTATTTGGCATTCCTGTCCTTGCAGAGTAATCACACAGCATTGGGATTAAGCTCCCTAAATCCCCTGCAGACTCCCAACGATCCCATTTCAAACATGTCACTCCATAACCCCAAGTCATCCCGCTGCCCTTTCAAACCAACTACGAGCTCACTGGCTCCAAATGTGACCAAGGAGGTAATTTTGATTTCAAACTTTGCTAAAACAACTGTCTCTGCTGCAGCTATTGCCAGTGTCACTGTTAGCCACCAGAGACTGAGGAAAGCCAGCACCAGAGGCAAGACACCAAGGTTATCCATGCGTCCACTCGGAACACTAACCACTGAGGCACGTCAACAAGCTTCTCAGAACTCAAAAGTCTTGTCTTCATTCAGCTGGAAAGCCCGGCATCCTAAACAACACTGTGACACATGCTTAAACCACTTCTTCCCTGCTTATGGTGGTAATCCCTTTAAAGACTCACGCATTTCACTTTCCCATTAACAACTACAGATGGGAACATTTGGCTTTCTCCTGATTTGTTTTCTCACTTTCTGATCAATGATTTTTAGATGCATTTCCTCCCCCCCATTTTCAGAACCTGTTGCAGATCTCCTCGGGTAACAAGAGGAGACCCTGGCAGCGTTCCCTCCCGTGACACACAGCAATGGTGCAGCACCCCGAGGCCCACTTCTGCGTCTCGGTCTCATTCGAGAGGAAGCCGCAGGACCCATCTGAAGTCAGAACACGTGGCCGATGGTGTCTAACCCCAAATACCAAAGTGCTTGAGAAAACTTTTTCCTACAAATATGAATTTCATCACCCAATGCTGGCATCAGAACCTTAGTGATATGCTTTAGAAATCAAGATAATTAAGCAAAAAAAAAAAACAAACCAAAACATCATGGCATACTGCGCTCAGCACGGGCTGAGGCCTCGCTGTCACTGCGTGCAGGGATGAGGGCTCAGTGAGAGCGGTACAGAGCGAGGAACACGACAGCTCAGAGCACTCACCCCCACTTTCCGTAAGAGATCTCCCACGATGTTGAGTGCAGATATTCGAGCTGAAGGAGTAAGGGGGCTGGTACCGAATCCATTTGGTATAGCTGCAGAAACAGACACTTGGTATTATATAGTCCACTCCTCCCCAGTCCAGTTCTTTTTTAATTTAAATATATCAGCTTCTATATAAAAAGGTAAATCTAAAATCCTGCTACAGATTGGTCGTACAATGACCCCACAATAACACACAGACTTAGGCAATCAGTAGCCACAGGAAAACAAAAAAGCTTAATTCCTGCCCACTGCCCTCTTTCCCACCAGACCCACATGCAGAGTTCACGCACCCTCCATCTGCAAGGCTACTGCCCACAATCCACCTAATCCAACCAGAGCCTCTGGAATCTACTCTTTCTAATTTGGAAAATAATGTATTAATCCTTGTGATTGTCCAGAGCCTTCCAGATGGGGAAAGGGACCTGATCCTGCTGCCTCGCAGAGAAAACAAAACCAATGGAAAGTACGTGTGGTAACAGAAATGGTCTAGATGGTTGGAATTACTGCCCACCCTTTACCCACCACTATTTTTCTCTATATTTAAGCAGAAATATCTGTCACTGCAATTCCAAATGTCTTCAGTGCAGGTATCTACCACAGAGTGCAAACATCCACCCCCCTAAAAGCAGTATCTAAGCTTCACTCTCCTCCTTTTCCACACCATTTACTCATTATACAACTTAAATGTACCCGATGCTTCCCCAGGATTTAGAGACACCTTATACAACGCATGTGGGATCCACATCTACCCACATTTACTTCAAATTCACTAACGAGCACCTGGTCTCAAATTGTTTGTGAAGAAGCTGAACACACTGCTGAAGAACCAGACACGGTTTCTCTGAATTGTACCTTTTGGGGAAGGAAAACTATTTTCTGATCCTTTTCCAACGGGCGTAGCTGGCAAGGAGAGTGATGCCTGGACAGCCGAATCCATCTTCTCACAGTCCAGAGTGGGAGAACTGGGGGCTGACTTTCGGGTCACTTCTTGTTGCCTCTCCCGTACCGCTAGCTCTTGCCGTAAGTCTGAGGGTTGAGAGAAGAAAAAACACACATGTTGGTGACCATTTTCTCAAACAAATACACTCTCTATTTACAGAATCACAGGATGATATGGGGTTGGAAGGGACTTCTGGAGATCATCCAGTCCAAGCCCCTGCCAGAGCAGGTCCACCCAGAGCAGGTTGCACAGGAACTTGTCCAGGCAGGGTTTGAATGTCTCCAGAGAAGGAGACTCCACCACCTCTCTGGGCAGCCTCTTCCTGGGCTCTGCCACCCTCAACGTAAACAAGTTCCTCCTCATGTTTAGTTGGAACTTCCTCTGTTCAAGTAGGTAACATATGTAGGTAATCATAACTTCCTCTCTTCCCTCTTGTTCTGCCCCTGGGCACCACTGAAAAAGAGACTCCTGACACCCACCCTTTAAGTATTTATAAGCATTGATCAGATCCCCCCCTTGGTCTTCTCTTCTCCAGACTAAAAAGACCCAAGTCCCTCAGCCTTTCCTCATCAGAGAGATGCTCCAAGCCCCTCATCATCTTTGTGGTCCCTCTGCTGTACCCAGCAGTTCCCATTGATTTGGAAGGGAACAGGAGGAGATGCTTTGGCACAACTCTATTAATTGCCCGCTGCTGGCTCTCTCCAGCAGTGAGGACCCCCACCTCAGAGCAGTCACAGCCCAACACCATCACCTCACGTTACAGTGGGGAACAGAGAGGCAGCAAACAGAGCCACCCCAGTCCAGAGCACTGCACGGCCCCAGCAAGAACAGTGACTTACACCACAGATGGGGAAAAAAAGGCTGAGCTGCACGGAAAGCATGTTAGAAAACCTGGTGCTGGACACAAGTGCCTGCTGAACCACCTTCAGGTCCTGCTCAAATAGAGGTTGGAAAAAGGGAGGAATAACCTATTCTCATGTTTCCAATTCCCCATATTATTCTTCCAGTTAATAATCCACAGGACTCCATGCCAGCCAAAGACAGGCACGGTTTCTTGATGCCTCGACAAGTGAAAGAGCAGAGTGAAGAGGCCAGGGAGTCCCAGCCTCAGGGATAGAGACTTGAGATTAGGAAACTCGTGTTTTATTCCCACCTCCTCTCCAGACTGCATTTACCCCTCCCATTTCCACACACACTTGCTAAAAAGGGCATCCAGCACAGCTCAGCAATAAAGCTACAAAATCCTTAGAAAGAACTAGATGCAAAGAAACAACACAAGCGGGTTGTTCTTTTTTGGGTAGAGCAACTTAATCTTTTAGAGACCTCTTATTCTTCATCTTAATCTGGTATAATGTGCAAGAAAAAATTAGTTGTACATTACAGGTTTTAAGTTGTTATAAATATTTAGAACTGATTTTAAGTGAAACAGCACAGCTGAAATGACAATCTATTTGGGCTCCTAGAAGAAGAACTGTGGCTGTTCAATCAGAAATGTTATAATTGAGTTTGACACCGCATCAGTCCTTTTAGGGGCGAGCGTTTGTGCTTGCTGTAAGAGGGAGTAATACTAGCTCTGCTACCTTAACAAATGCTAAAAATTTCCAAATGACTCATGCAAGAAACAAGATGTCTTTTTTACCAGTTATTCCAGTGTTTTAAAGAACAGTCCCTAGGTTTTGCTATTTTTTCCAGTATCATTGCCCTAACCCCAAATTACAACACACATTTCCTCAGAAAATACTTAATCCCCTTTTTACATTTATTATGAAAACTCTGTGCTTCCAATAGAGGCCTTCAGTTTGCAGGGCAAAAACTTGGTTCAAAGAGGTTCACAAAGGAGAAGAACAACAGAAAATCCCAGCCTGCTGTCAAGTGTGTTGTCTTGCACTCAGATTTAGGCTGTAACTGAGGAATTATTTTTGAAAGCTTCACTTGGGTGACAAAGTTGAAACCCACTAATCTGTAATGTAGTTTACTACATTAATGGCAGGCATGGGTTTAGGAGCAGATCATCCCCCCATCAGAGAAATCAGTTACCACCAACTATTAAAAAAATGCTTCCATGGCATCCTCAACGTAAAATACATTGGAAATTTCCCAACTTCTAATCATATCACAGAACGCTATGGGGTTGGAAGGGACCTCTGGAGATCATCCAGTCCAACCCCCTCTCAGAGCAGGGCCACCCAGAGCAGGTCCCACAGGAACGTGTCCAGGTGGGTTTTGAACATGTGCAGAGACAGAGACTCTACCCCTTCTCTGGGCAGCCTCTTCCAGGTCTCTGCCACCACCACAGAAAAGAAGTTCCTTCTCACACTTAGATGGAACTTCCTCTGTTCAAATTAGTACCTGTTCCCTCTTGTCCTGCCCCTGGGCACCACTGAAAAAAGACTGGCCCCATCCACCTGACACCACCCCTTAAGTATTTATAGAGGTTGATCAGACAGCTTCCCTCAACCTGCTGGCCATGCTCTTCTTGATGCATCCCAACAGATCTCAGAACGCCATCCCAAAACTCTGATCCCACAGGTCTAACCACGGACCTTACTGGAATATCTTTTAAGTAGTTTCCAAGAGCTGTGCAAGGAACACAGGAAACAGGATTTTTTGTTCTTTACCCATTTATTATCTAACCCCTTATCATTTCCTGTGCTTTCCCTCCCTATAAAAGGCACAAACCCACAGCAAGTGGGAACTTTTGAATTTTCCTTAACTTTATTGCACCTGCAGAAGACAGTATATTTTGCACTCACCTGGGTTAAAAATCCTGAATTAACCTGACATTACTTTTGCCCTCCATGAGGAAATTTTTCCTCTTAGCTACACTGGCCATACAAAGAATAGAGAACATTCTGTTAGTAATACCTAACACTCCCATTACACATCCCGTTCAAGTCTCATTATGTGAGGCTTTCTATAAACATGAGCTTTGGTTGCTACATGTCTCTTGTTAATAAGCCAACAACATACGCAGCCACAGAGCTAATCGAGCAAGCCTTACCTCTCGCTTCATCTTTTAATCTCTGTACAGAAACTAGCAACGACTCCTTGTCATCCAGTTCACTTTCTAAAAAGGCATTTCTCTCAATAGCCTGGTTCAGCCTTTGTTCAAAGTCTTCCAATGAAACTATTGTTGCCCTAGAAACAAAATCCAGAATATTAGGTTCTTCAGCTCAGCCAACATAAAAGCACATTCAAAAACATAAGAGGAAAAATGTTAGCAAGGTCTATAGTAATTTGAAAGCTATGGAAATGCTCCTTAGAAAGGACTAATAGACCCCAAATAAACAGGGGAATAAGATGAACATGATAGCATCTGGCTCTCGGAGATGTACCAAAGAGCTGGGAAAGAGCCAATCCAACGCACCTATCTCCTTTCTTCCCAAGCCATGCTCCAAAGCCACGTATTTAACCAGTGCGTTGGCTCAGGCGGTGCCATACCCTCCAGAGCAGCCCAGTGAGGCAGAAAGCAGGGCACTGGGATATTACCTAAGACCCAATTTGTTCCATGACTTCACTGGGATAATTCATGTGTGTCAAAAGTTAGTCATGGGGTTAAGAGCCTTGTGGAAACAGGGCCTCAGCTCTCAGATCTCCCCGCCAGATAGCCAGAGGCTCATTCCTGCTCCCGCTGAATCAACGGCAGGATTCCCATTCAGCAAAAAGGAAGCATGACCTACTCCTAAACTGGGCATTTCTAACAGCAGCCTGTTCATTTTATGTACTTATACAGGACACATTCATTCCCTACAGTCATTAAGCTGTTATGCAAGGGAAGAAGAGACTCCTTTGGCCTGTTCTATTTAAAAGGGACTGTGTAAAGCATTAGCTTCTTACTTCAAAGGGGCTTTGAGCCACGAGGATCCCAAATACAAGAGTCACGGAGCTGGGAGTATCAGAAGCAGTGCTCTGGCCTAGCTCACTCCGAGCCTGCCTGCATGGCTTGTTTCTCACAGGAACACGAAGCCCTTCATCCCCCTGCCTTTCTTGCTGTAACATGTCACTACCAGCTAACAGAGGTGAACTCCAAGGGTAAACCACAAAGTTTGAAGAATCAAGGGTCTTGGGTTTTGTTTGGTTTTCTTTCAGTGTGAATTATCTTCCCTTTTAAAGAACATTAAAATGATTGATCCGAGTAGGAAAGAAAAGATCTAGTGAAAACTTGAAGGAAAGAAGAGGTCTGCAGCCTTCACCTCTTTGCACGTTCCAAGTCATCGTTGGCCTGCTCCAGCTCCCTCACGTACTTATGCAGCTGATCTTTAACAGCCCGTGTCTGGCTCAGGTCATCCTCTAACAGCGACACTTGCTTGTAACTTTGCGCATACTGGTGCTCCAGTTTCTCCTGAAAGAAAGGATTAGCAAGATAAATATCAGTTGCATGCACTCTCCAAGTCATCAGTGGTAAAACAGGACAAAGAAAGTAGGAAGATACTGGCTGCAGTCTGCTGTGGGATTGCTGGTAATAAGGAGCCAAAACTGGAGAAGTAGAAGGAACAGGCGCTGGACACAGTATAAAATCACAAACGCTGCATTGTGCGCAGACGTCTCGCCATGGCACAGCTGGCTGCTCAGAAATGCATCCCTGCATCTGTTCCCGACAGCTGCTCTGAAGCCTCAAACACCGAGGAAGCCAGAGAGAAATCCTGCATAACCTCCCCATCAGTACCTCTCCCTCCACAATAGCCACGCTGTTCCCAGAACTTGTCCCACATCTCCATTAGCAAAAATGAGAGCCACCGAAGCCTGTTACAAAACCTCTGGGTTCACAAGCTCATCTTGGAAAGATTGGAAGAATTCAGTCCCAAACACAGCTCTGAGGGTACAGACGGGGCTATGGAAAAACTACTGACCTTATAAAACATATCCTGAACTTACAGATACAGCTGGCACTGGATATACGAACAAGTAATTCCATAAACTCTATTTCCACTTGAGTAAGTTTCCAACCCTTGCCTTCACTAAAATAACCCAAACCTACCAAAAAATTATGCTTTTCCAAGATTCCAGAAGAGGCAAGAACTTATTAACACAGACTCATCAATTAAAAGCCACCTTCTGCATCTCCTGTCTCCACAGATACAGCTGTTAAAAAAGAATCAAGAGATTCTCTCTGAAAGATGCGCACAAATCTTCAGCTTTCTTTAAGGTCTCATAACACCAAGGAGGCCTTCTAAGCAAAAAAAGCGGTATGCAAAGAAAGATGGTAACAAAGTGTTCTGGAAAAACATACTGATGTTGTCCACCCTGTTGCTATGTTGGTGTTGCCTGTGTAACTAATAAAGCTACTTCTTGGCAAAGTCCAGAGAATTCAAACAAACGGGCACAAACTCCATGACGAGAGTTTCATGATGTGAACAAGAAAAATTCTGCCAGCAATTTCCATGGGAGGTTGCTGGCCTTATTTGGAGCACATGCCATACGCAAGTCCGAATCTTAAACAGACAATTCCTTTACTTCATTTGGATATTCAGTAACCAAGAACAGAATCACAGAATCACCTTGGTTGGAAGGGACCTTTTAAGATTATCTAGTCCAACCAACAAAAAACAAACAAAACAAAAAAAAAAAACAACAACAAAAAAACCACAACACATATCACCCATTCCCAGCAGATTTCTCTCTAGTTCAAGAACATAGTAAGACCACAGTGGGGAAGACACCTACAAATACCCCACTTATGCCTTAAATTCAGAATCGCCTTCTGCCTACAGTCAACTATTGCAGCTCAGCTGTCAATGTCCAGGAGAGCTGCCACAGACCAGAACAACGTAAAATGAGATCCAAGACAAATCTGTAAGAAGAGATGATGCTATTCCAGAAAAGACCTACCTTTAACGTCTCCACTTCATACTTCAGTCTTTGGTTATCTGCCTGCAAATCTCTGTTCCTCTGCTCAGCTTGCACTAGCTGTGCCTCCAACTCAGCTTCTAATTCTCTGCTTCCCTCCTGAAATTCAGCCAGCTCTTCACGAGCTTCTTGGAAGCTGTAAGGAAAGGATTTAATCAGTTGAAAATTCAGCATCTCTCAAGTTAAAACAAAATCCACAGCTCCTTTAAAGTAATACGCTGGAAAAACAAGAGTTTTGGAGTGTTTCAATTTCATCCACAGACCTCTAAGGGAAAAAAGGAAAATGGGAAACTGTAGAAATTACATCATTAAGCTTAGCTATAAGAGGAAATTGATTCTCTTACATCAAACAGCTACAGTAAAGGCATGTGTGATACAAACTTGTATAAAGCTGTTTACAGGATTCATGGGAGTCTGACAACCACTTTGTACTCCATTCGATTTCACTGCTAGGAGCAGAGGGTCAATGAATTAAATAAACATTTAACCCGGTTTTGGTCAAAAACAGTAAAGGAGAACAACAGCGTCTGGATCTCTGCACTAGCTGGAAATTTAAGGTCCTCAAAAAGTATGAATGTCTGAATGTTCGGGTTATTGAGTACTGCGGCAGGAAGCCAGCACATACCCACCTTGTATTACTGCAAGTTATTAAATACCAGAAGCAGCCACTCCACATACTTTGCTTATTAAATTTGCATCTTTACCATACGTAATAGATCAGCTCTCAGCAAGCCACAAAGAAAACTAACAAGGTTTTAGGAAACAACATATCCACTGGTGTTCAAGAATCAGAATTTTCTGACACCCCAAACCATCTTAGTTTTCTCCATCTGAAGAGGCCCCTCCACAAGCCCAATCACCCCCAAGAAAAACACCAAACCCAATCGAACAAGCAACTTGCACCTTGGGCTCTTTTGCCTTGAGAGAGCTTTAAATTTCTTCATTTCAATTGCATGTGATTAATACTGAATGCAAGGAAAGCTTTCCCAGGAAAATAAACTGTGAGCATCCAATGCTCCCCACTCCAGAAAACCCCCAAACAAACCCCACCCCAAGAAGCACAGCATTACTCAAGAAAACAACCTCTCTTGTCGTTTTTGGTAACCAAAAGCCCTGTGCCCCATAAAAGATGCAAACCACTGGTACAGGCTGGACTATGAGATACAACAGACTTCAATAAATCACAGCAGACATCAAATCAGCCACTTTTCATACCAGTAATTCAACTACAAGGAGCTCAAGGGAAGAGTAACGATACCAGGCAAGCCCAAAGGCGCCTCCTTATGATAAAACGTCAAGATACTACTTAAGGCAGCACTTTAATTATACAAAGATGCACATGATCTCAAAAGGGCTCTGCTCTTGCTCAGACATGCTCAAAACATAGCCTGGAGTTTGTGGCATGGTAATGCTGTGCAAGAAACACCTTGCTCCCACAAGGCTGGAAGTTTTAAAGCTCAATTTAAAGCTGGAAATGCAAAGATTCTTTCTAAAATATCTAATATCCATCTTGGCATAGCCTTGCAGAGAAACAGATTAAACAACAATTATAGAACCATAGAATCATATGGGTTTGGAAGGGACCTCTGGAGATCATCTAGTCCAACCCTCCCGCCGGACAATTCTGATCATTAAGAACAAAACACAGCCTGCAATTTACACCGTACCTTTGTTTGTATTTCAAGGAAAGCTCTTTCCAATATGCAGTTTCCTCCTTTGGACTCGAAAAAGTTGGGATTTCTTCACTGTCCATGATCAATACGACCTGCAGGATACAAACACAAGAATACACTCAGGATAAACAGACAGGTAGATGCCCCCAGAACTGCTGCTGCGTACTGGGCTTCATGGGCACAGCCCTCCTGATAGCAGCCTCCAGACTTGGCACCCCACGCAGGACGTTAACGATCCCTCACAGGCATCATCGAGCACAGAGACCTGCCACAACAAGCAACGTAGTTTTACCCAGCTTCTGGAAAGGCTCGTGCAGCAGCCTGAAATGAGACAAGAAATGTTGCCTGTATTTTGTACCTGCCACTGAAACGTAGTTAATGCCACAAAGCCCCCTTAGGATTATCGTTAGTATAAGATATTAAAATCTACAGCTATCACAGTTTCCACTTTCCTTTGTAAAATATTCTTAAAGAGATTTTGCCTCCTGTTGCCAACACAGCAGGGTACACTACGACTCTTATTAGAGCTGCAAAGGCATGTAACAAACAAGGACAAACACTCCGAGGTCAACCACTAACACGCTGTGCTGCAGAGATTAAAATTCAATTTACTCTTCCCGTGTTGAATCCTAGCTAATTCCTGCATTTGTGTAAAACATGCAGGTACCAAAAGTTACCCATGCAGTTTTGCTCCCTCTGTCCTCTCAAACAGACACAAGATCAGCCTCTCTGATAAAATCACATGGTCACGTCATACAGCAGTGATCCCAGCCTGGTGGCACTTAGAAGACCACCTTCCTCCGCCAAGATGGACCATGCTCTCCGGATGAGGACCTCCCTTCCTCAGCCGCATGGACCACTAGATGCCACCAGCATCACTGCTTGGCTCGTAGGCAGTGTAAAGAACGCAACCCAAAATGCACTTTTTATACTGCTGCTCAGTAACAAAGGAATACACAGTCCAGGGGGACACAAGACATTTGAGGCCTCAACACACACCTGGTCTCTGAAGCTGATGAAGGGGTGGTTGTGGTCCTGCAGGACCAAGAGCAGTGTTCAGATGGCCACAGTTCCCAACCACCAGCAGGAGATGTACTGGTTATCCTTTCTGAGCTCTCTCCAAGCAATGCCCCAACTCTCTTACAAACAGACGTTATTTTTTTCCTTCTCAAAAGCCAAGAATCAAATTCTGTTATTAACATCCAGAAAAGAATAAGCTGAAACCACCCTCTTCTGTTTAAAGCAGAGGTTATAAACAATGCTTGAATCAAGCTCATCAATCAGTAATAGCCGACCTAG
The DNA here is from genome assembly GCA_026546715.1 of Gallinago undulata. Lineage (NCBI taxonomy): Eukaryota > Metazoa > Chordata > Aves > Charadriiformes > Scolopacidae > Gallinago > Gallinago undulata. Next base: position 25,531,044 of record JAOTQQ010000003.1, on the reverse strand, counting down.
AAGTCATGACTTTCACACTCTAACAGGCATCAACAGCCAACGCTGTCCCTTCAGGCCTAAAATTGTCAAGCTAATATGTCCTGCATCTCAGTGACCCACATTTTAGACACCTAAAAGTAGGACAAAACAATCCCATGTTTCATTGGAGGGCAGACAGATGCATTTCAGAGGCAGGCATTTAGTCTGCATTCCCCTGCAGACTGGAAGAAAGGAAACATCATACCCATTTTTAAAAAGGGTAGAAAGGAGGACCCTGGGAACTACCGAC
>JAOTQQ010000003.1:25516842-25529475 GCA_026546715.1 Gallinago undulata | reverse complement strand
GAGATTTTTTCTTCGCCCCCCCTCCCCCCCCCCCCCCCCCAAGTCCCTCGTCAAAAGACCCTTTCCTTCGAGGCACCAAACTGAGGAGATCAGCCCTGAGGTATTTCAGGCCCCTCAGCTGCAACATTTCCTTCCCAAAGCCACCCACGGTACCAAACTGACCCTTCCCAGTCTATCATCCCATCCCTCTCCTGCCTTGGTTAAGCAGATGCTAATTCACAGCCATCTATCATGCATATCAGCGTGGATTTTTGTGCTGCTAACTGCACTGCATGAACACAGCTATATCACTTGTCTTCCCTCACACGCATGGGGGACAAGAGAAAGAGACAATAGGACATTCACACACTCTGTAAACAAGGCGGTTCGGGGCCAAAATCCTGGTCTGAGAGCTGGGAGATGCAATCAGCTCCCAAACCTGCCACCAGCACACACATGGCCTCAAGTAAATCACTCGGCTTCTGCCAGCCTTTGCCCATTCCCTATATTTATGGCGTAGAAACAGAGACCTGTCTAAGCACATGTATACGCCTGGCAGAAACCAGCTCCTAGGCATTATCAGAACATAACTTGACAATTTCAAACATCTCACATGTGGGACAGCGAATGCCCACGGAATACTAAGAGTTTAACAAAAACTGCTTTGCTTCAGACTGTTGTCCCGGCTCCGGGCATTATGTGAGGAGCTGAGAACCAGCACAGCGAGCCCTTCCTATTCACCGGCTCCTTTGCATACGTGGCATTTGGAGAATCAAGCCTTTGAGAAACAACACTGGGGCTTTCAGAATACAGACACGACAATGCAGCAGCATCTTCCAGGGAAAATGAGAGCAGGCTTACGCTGCTGCCCACTCAGAATTCATTTACAACACAGCTTAGCATTCACACGGCGCCCTGGGAAAAACTCAGCTCCATGGGCATAACTCCAGGATCCGAAGCAGCTGTCAAACAAGAACGATGTTTAAAATGCGGTGGGCTCCTTTCAAGCCCTCTCTTACACAGTCAGCGGGACAGAGTAACCTTCCACTGTTAAAATGGAACAGCTTTTCCAAGCTTTGATCACTCTAAAAACCTGCAGCTTGTAAGTTAAGAACTTCTGCAAATCCAGGGGGGTTTGTACAGGACAAATCTGGTTTCCCACCTCCGAAAGGATCCTTACAAGTGAGATGCTCAGTATGCTCCTGTCATGACAAGAACCAAAGTCTGAATCCACCATGCAGCAGAACTAACTAAACTAACACGCAGACGGTATTTTTCAAGTACCTTAAAGACTCTTGCATTCAAGGCCAAACCAATATCTTTATGGAGCCTCCTTTCAGCTAAGTCATGAAAACACAAACACAGCTTGAAGCATAACATGGTACCTTAAAAAAAAAAGCTTCCTGGGCTTCCCATGTGACTGGAGGCTGCTGCAAGGGTTTAGATCAAATATCAGACTAGAACACTAAGCTTGAAATATAACACGGTGCTCCAGCTCCTTCCCACAGTCGGGAATCCGCTCCTCCCCACTCTCAAAGTCAACTCAATTCACTGACGCATCACGGGAAGGATGAGCTACAGACACAGGTCCAAAATGATTCCAAGTCCTGCTAGGAGGAAGCTGCAATTCACCCAGGACATACCTGCAGCATCTGAAGTGGCTGCATAAACCATCCTTCCTGATTTTAATCAACCTGCATTCTCCCCATTTAAAACTAGCTTATAAATATTTGCCCTATGAAGAGAATGAATACTGTTTTGTGTTCACGAAGCAGGTCATTTTTCTGCATGCAGGCCACTGGCTTTCTTCCTCACAGTACAGTTTGCCCAGTATTTTTAGGCAGCAAACACAAAGAATTTAAACACAGGCAAAGCAAGGCCACTGGAGTGTGACACGACACGGAGCTAAGACTCCCCCGTCCACACTTTGCTGCCCCCCCCCACCGAAGGCAATGCAAATGCCCACTGACCTTTGGAATTAAACAAGCAACCACCTAAAATAGGACTTGATCAAGAAATTCTGCCAAGCTGACATCTGGCCTGCAGTTCTCAAGATAACAAGCCACTCTGGCTATCAGAGACCCCTAAACTGCCAAGTGCCACGTAATTGCCGCAGTCACCCCCTTCACGCGAGGAATGACTCTGTCACCGAGTGCTGGCACCAGCCAGAGCTGCCACAAAGAGCAGGAAGGACCATCAGCAACCAGGTCTTCTTCCTCTTCCCATTTTATGCTGATTCACAGGCAGAAAAACAGAAGGAACCTTGTTTCCACCATTCTTCACCTTCTCAAACCCTGAGAACCAACAGGTAACCCCCCCAAACCCCTGCCGCTCTGGATTTTTTCCCAAAACCCAATCAAGATTCAATGCAAAGGAACCCGTGTGCTCCAATCAATAACCAAAGCAAATTTGCATTGTCTTTCACTTATTAGAATATGGAAAACAAACAGAAGTCATGGATTAGATTTCACCAATCAATTTGTGCTTGTTTTTCTCATCCTGAAATAGGAGCTGGAGGCATTTTCATATGCGTTTTGGAAGGCTGCCTGCGTCCGTCACTGCGTCGGAAAGCGAACCGCTGTCTTTTCCTGCAATACTATTTTTGAACTGAATGTTCTCTGGTGAATCACAACAAATGACTCCTTGCCTCTTGCAACAGCAGCACGTGAGCTTTCAGGAAAGAACAAAGTTACAGAGCACAGCATCAGCACAACACACCTTCCTCTGCTGTAATCATAAATCCTGCATTTCCAATTTGGAGAGCACAGGAGGTGGGAGATAACCAAAGCAGGTTCAGACTAAAAGCCTTTTTAAGATAACCAAACACCATACAGTAAAGCCTTGTTATCTCAACAGCCTCCTGTGCCTCGTGAGTCTTATTAATCAAATAAAACAGGGAGGCTTCACACCTCGTGGATACATGATATCCAGTGGGGCAAAAACCCCCTTGATGCCAGCACTGGGACGCAAGCCTTGAAACCAGAAGGAAGGTACCGATGGCAAAAAGCTTCTTTTCAGAAATCAAACTACAACTTCCAAAGGCATCAGAACTCAGTATTAAAAAACATTTATCCCTTTTACAAACACAGGAAGTTTAAGGTAACTGGCCTCTATATGTTCTTAAGTAACAGCACTGAAGCACCTTAAAAAAGGAAAATCAGAAGAGACTGGTGCTCCTGATGCAGGTTCAGTATCTGCCAAGATAAAGGAGAGGCCCCTGAAGATGTGCATGTCCCAGAACAACCTGGGCCTGACCATGAGAACAATTCGCTCCCAGCTCTGTACCCAAGATTCCCAGAGGGACAAATCCCTGCAGAGCACAAGGGTGTGGAGGAAACAGCAAACTAAAAAGGAAACTAAGGCTGTGATAAGGATACGCTTCTCCCTGTCTCAGTCTCCGCTCTCTGCAAAGCCACCTCTTCGGTAAGTCAGTGAGAAATGACGAGCACCAGGAGCACTGATCCTGACTCTAGTCCCTGAGGCTGACAGCAGGCAGCAGCCGCTGCCTGCCTGCAAACCACCACCCACCACTGGAAGTTTTCCACCCAACTTGCACCTTCTCCAACTCCCAGTTGCCCGGTGTCTCTTTAAACCTTGAAAAATTACAGAGCATCCTACCCAGAAGCAACCACTTTACTTGAGAGCTTATGACACACACAGCAAAAAGCTTGCAATAAATGACAGCACACAGGTCCCTTGGGCCTCCCTATAAGCTCAGCAATTAAAACCATCCTGATGACGACATTCCCTGGGAAGGCAGTGGCCAGAGGGCTAAGATGCTTCTGGACACTGCAGAATGACAAGCAACCAAGAAACTTAAAGGGAAAAGCACTTGGCACAGGTTTCTTCCAAGACGAGTGAATTCTGCTGCTTTTTGCGTCTCTAAAGTTCTACCAGTGCCAGGGAGGAGAAATGTAGTTCAAAAATACTACCCGAAAGCTAGTCACAGTCCAGCCACCGACAGAGAGGGCCCGAGGACTCTTCACTAAGCACTTAACAAGATGAGAGTTAAAAATAAATCCCCAAGCTCTACGTTGATCAGGAGAGTGAAGAAGCACAATCTGCTACTGAGCTGTATCGACAGAGGAGCCCTCCAGGGACACAAGAAAAAAAATCAAGAAAAATATGCTTTGATGGGTATGTCTCATTTTGCCCATGGAGGAGTGCAGGGCAGTAGTGAAAAGACAGTTAAGTTTCCTTGAACACATTTCACAGTTTATCTTGATTATGTTTGTGCTGTCACAGACATCAAGGCCTGTAAAAAGGCCATTTCCTTTCTGTAGTGTGACTTCCCCTGCTTCTCAAACATAACTGGAATAGACTGAGGGAATAAACAGTAGAAAGAGGAAAAAAAAAAAATTGAGGGCTTTACCCTGAAGAGAGGTGAAGGAAATTAAATCACTCTACCTTTTAACATATACCTTCACCTTTGCAGCTCCCCATGACACACATGATCAAGTCTTTGCAAGTGCAAATAGAAAGGAGAACATCTGAGCTCTGGCTCCACGTATACAAAATAAATACACAGCACAGCCAGGTCTAGGTCTGAAAGCAAGACAGAGAATCCCTGCCAGGGCAAACCTAACACTATTAATCCAAAAAATGCACGACTTACCCACACTTGCCATATCCTAAACAACCACGGTTAACTGGCACCATCTCCCAGCACGCTTGTACAGTCAAATTGCTGACACAACAAATTTAAATATAACTTTAAAAAAATCTAAAAGCCTCCTAGTCACTTTTCTGCCCCAGGACAGCTCCTTCCTCCTAATTGTTAATACCTCTAACAAAACACTGACCTTGACAAGGCCACCTACCCTCTGCGGGGTCCAGGAATTGTTTCTGAGGGAGAAAAAAAAACCCAAAAAACAAAACAAAAAAAAAACCCACACAATCAAAATTTGCTTAAATATCCAAAGAACTCTTTGTTTGTGATTTCATATATTTATGAAACACCTCTCAGGGTAATAAATGCCTGCAAAAGTGCCCTCTACCTCTTCTCCATACTCATGACCAAGTCAAGATCATTTCAGAGGGAACAGAGCAGCCCTGAGTCATCAAATACTCCCAGTGTAAACTGGTTGAGAGTGATGGAACTGTGCTGCAGCTGGGTGAGGACAGCTCTCCTCACTAGGAAGGAGGGAGATACGCGTTAATGGGAAGTCATTTAACTGGAAGTCTAACTCTAGTACTATATTTCCTGGTCTGTTGGATGTGTTCACCTTTTACAGCATGTCCACTGCAATTTGGGTCAAATTCATCAAACTGTGAGTATGAGGCAGGGACTGTTTGAGTTTGGTCATGTATATACGAAATACAACAGGATTTGCTAAGCTGAGAGGAAGGCAATAAAAAAATCAGAGAAAAATCCTCACAGAATTACTGAAAAATATTCAATAGAGATGTACACCAGGCATCTGATCTATCAAGTATTTTATGACAGTGAAGGCAAATCATATGTCCAGCTTCCTGTCACTGCCTGGGGATGGATGATGGAAAAAATAAACACCTTCTGGGACAAAGCCACCTACAAAGGAGGTGCGGAGACTGTAAAGGGAGCAGCCATGCTCCATGGTGACAGCCAGGCAAGTCACCGAACTTACTCTGCCGCATGTTTCTGCGCACGTACAGGGCCACATCTCTTCGTGTGCAGGAATCGCTCTGAGGAAGGAGTGAAGTTAAAAGCAATTTGCCATCATCACAGCCATCCCGGCTGCCATCCTCCCCGGGGAGGTGCAGGGACAGACAGGTAGCACATCCCACCGCATTTCAGGGGAGAGCGAGGAGAACCCCGCCAGGCATCCCGCGAGGGAGGGACTGCCACAGCCCGGGGAAGGCGAGACCTGGGGGCGAGTCACCTCGTGGGCCTGCAGACGGGAGAGCGAGCCAGGAACAGCCGAGGAGCTGGATGGGCTCCGCGGGCCGGGCAGTTTGGGCTTAACCCATCCAAATCCTGCTGCTTCCCTCTGACCTTTCCCCCAGAGGCGCACTGTTGGGTCCCCGGCCGCCTCCCCTCCCCGCCAGCCGCCCCGACCCGGGCTTCCCACAACCCGCCGCGGTCGCAGGCCGAGGTCAGTCTCCGCGACGAGGAAAAAGCAAGAGGCGATGCTGCCATAACAAAACACGTTGCCTTCCAATGGGCCCGACAATGGCGGGCACCCACAGCCCAGGCACCGCCAGCACCCGGGGAGGGGAGCGGGCAGCTCAGGGCACGCAGCCCGGGATGCGAAGGCCGGGCCCACCGGCGGGAGGGCGGCCCCAGGCCGGACAGGGCTCCTTCCCCTCACGGTCGACTGAAAATACCTTTGAAAACGGGGCTTTTCTCCCTCATGCCGGAGCTCCCGGGCAGACACGGCCGGCACCGGTGGGAAGGGCTGCCCGGACACCGCGGACCCTGGCCCGGGCTCCCGTCGGCCCCTCAGGAGGCGGCGGACGACTGGGGGGGGGAGGGGGGGGGGGGGCCGGCTCGCACAGGGCGGTGGCCGAGCGGGCAGGGCCGAGCCTGGCCGGCCAGTGACAGCCACTGACTTTGACCAATGGGAGACGGCGGCGCTGAGATGCCGACCAATGACAGGCGGGGAAGGGCGGGACCTGCCCCGTTGTCAGTTTGCAGCCAATCGTCGGAGGGGTGCGGGGCCCGCAGCCCCCGGCACGGCCAGGGGCGAACCCCCCCAGCCCCATTCCCCTCTCATCCTCCCCGACACCTCCTGCCGCCACCGGGGATCTCGGGCCGGCGCGGGAATCCCGGGCCGCCGCCACTCACCGGAGCGCATCCTCTGCCACAGCCGCAGCACCGCCCGCCGGCACCGGAGCTGCCTCATCCGGGTACGCCGGGAGGGGGGGAGGGGGCGGGGCCGCGCCGCTGATGCAACAACAGGGTGGGGGCGGGGCCATCGGGGGCGGGGAAGTGGGCGGGGAGATGGGCGGGGTGGGCGGGGTAATGGGCGGGGCCAGCGGGGGCGGGGCGGGCCGTGCCGGTGGTCCCGGTGCCGGAGCCGGAGCCCGGCCCGTTGTGGGGCAGCCCCAGCCTCTCGTCGCCATCCCCCCGCCTCCCCAGTTGGGAGCTGCCCCCTTCCCTCTTCCCCACAGCTCCGGTGCCCCCCGAGAGGGGCCGATCCAGACACCGGCACCGCGGAGCGTCCCCAGGGGCGAGCGGGGGAGCGGGGAGCGGGGGCGGCACCGCATCCGTTCTTTGCACCCGCTGCCCTTGTCCCCCCTGCACCGGTGTTTCTGTCTCAACAGAGCCCGTAGAGCGGAGACACTCGCTGTCAGCCGGGGCTTTTGGATCCCTCCCCCCCCCAGCACCCCTCCTGGCCCCGAGCCAAGCTTGGGGACAGCCGGTGGCCTCCAACACCGGCCCTCTCCATCCCGCTCTCTCCGTTCTCTGCTTCCCCGGCACAGCCTTTGCCCCCACTTGCTGCCCTCCACATATGGCCCCACAGCCCCTCTGGGGCCGTGGGACGGGCCCTGCCCCACAGCCAACCTCTCGACTGCTTAGCACCCACCTGATACTTCAGCTCTGTTTGCATGCTTAATTTCCTGCCCTCTGTAATTAGCTGGCTGGCCTGTCATTAGTGGCAGGTGGTGCTGCTGGAGTGCCCTCCTGCTTGGGCTGATGGTGCTGGCAGCATGGCGAGGCGGTGGCCGAAACCGTGCCCTCGCTAGAACAGTCCACAAGCTCCGTGGGCTTGTCACCAAGGCCACCTCCCATCCCTGCATCCAGCCCCATGGCCTCTTCTCTGCCCACCCACACGTGGGGTTATCCAAGGCTGGCACTCCGGGCCTGTGGCCAATACGGGTTAGGGGTGGACCTGCTGGAAAGCACTTCTGAGGAGAAGGATCTGGGGGTCCCGGTGGATAGTCAACTATCCATGAGCCAGCAATGTGCCCTTGTGGCCAAGAGGGCCAGTGGGATCCTGAGCTGCGTAGGGAAGAGTGTGGCCAGTGGGTGGAGGGAGGTCATTCTCCCCCTCTGCTCTGCACTGGGGAGGCCACAACTGAAATCCTGTGTCCAGTTCTGGGCTCCCCAGTTCAACAGAGACAGGGAACTGCTGAAGAGAGTCCAGTGTAGGGCAATAGAGATGATGGAGGGATTGGAGCATCCCCCTGAAGAGGAAAGGCTGAGAGAGCTGGGACTCTTTAGCCTGGAGAAGAGAATGCTGAGGGGAGACCTTATCTACGTTTACAAATATCTAAAGGGTGGGTTGAAGGAGGATGGAGCTGGACTTTTTCCAGTGGTTCCCAGTGACAGGACAAGGGGCAATGGGCTCAAGCTGGAACATGGGAAGCTCCACTCAAATCTGAGGAAGAACTTCTTTGGGGTGAGGATGCCGAAGCCCTGGCAGAGGCTGCCCAGGGAGGGTGTGGAGTCCCCTTCTCTGGAGATCTCCAAGCCCCACCTGGATGCTGTCCTGAGTGATGTGCTCTGGGCAGCCCTGCTTTGGCCGAGGGGTTGGACTGGATGATCTCTAGAAGGTCCCTTCCAACTCTGACAGTTACATGATTCCATGTTTCCTCTGCAGAACCGCGGAGTCCAACTCTGACAGTTCCGTGTTTCCATGATTTTCCCAGGGCGGATGGAAGGGGTGGTTGTGGACAAACTGAAGGATGGAGAGCACACACCGCTTACTGCTCAGCCAGGGGGGGTCCTGCCAGCCCCATGGATGGGCCACGCCAGCACAGGACTTCCCGAGTCGCCCTGCATGCCTTGGGTGTTGCACAAGGCCACAAATGCTGCTGGGCAGCATCAGTGCCGAGCCCAGGACGTGAGGCAGAGCACGGCTCCCAGCTGCAGGCTTCACCTGAATTAGAGGTTGTGAGAGGTGGGGAAGCCACAGCATCCTGTGAGAAGTCATCCTGGTGGCAGGCTGCCCTTGGAGCTGTCTCATCCCTCCTGGAAACGGAGCCTTTTCCCAGTGTGTATTTGTGCACCTTCCACTGTATTCCCTGTACTCGGCCACACCCGGCTGATGCAGGTGATGTTCACACCCCAGGTCCACCCCACCTATCTCCCACCTACTTGCTTCAACTCACCCTCTTCTTGGCCCTCTCTGGAGGGCAGAGCTGGAGATCGAGGCGGCTGGGAAGAGGCTGGAGGCCTGGCTGGGAGAACATCTCCTTTCCCAGCATCCATCCCCGTGCTGCTCCAAGCCAGCAGCAGCCAGAGCTGGTGGTGCAGCGTGGGTGCACAGCCCAGCTCTCATCAGGTGCCCACCATCATGCTCTGGAGCAGACTGCGTGCCCATCACACTCTGAAGTGGGCTGGGTGATCACTTTTGTGCCCTGGAGCAGGTAGGGTGCCCATTCTTGTGCTCTTGAGTAGGTTGGGTGCCCATCAGTAGGTTCTGGATCAGGCTGGGTGCCCATCCTTGTCCTCTAGAGCAGGCTGAGTGACCATCACACTCTGAAGCAGGTGAGATGATCATTCTTGTGTTCCAGAGCAGGGTGGATGTCCACCATCCTGCTCTGGAGCAGACTGGGTATCCATCACACTCTGAAGAAGGTCAGACGCCTTGTGCTCTGGCAAAGTCTGGGTGCCCACCATCATGCTCTGGAGCACATTGGGTGCCCACCGTTGCACGCTGGAGCAGGTTGGGTGCCTGGTTTCCTCACTGAACTTCAGAAGCCATGAGAAAGAGCCATGCAGTTCGCATCGTGCATCACACGTGGTCCGGGTGCATTTTCTCCCTCACCCTTCAACTATGCAGCAGACCCGCCAAGGGGATGAAGGTGCATTACCGTCATCTGTACTGCAGATGGAGCGGGTGGAGATGGTGGAGGCTCTCTGCCGAATCGGGCAGCTTGGCCACCTGAAGGAGCAGGTGGCCCAGCTGGAAGCCACCAAGTCAGACCACAGTGAGCTGGAGAAGCTGTGCCTGCTCTTGCTGGAGGGAGGTGGGAGCCCGGGGGTGGCTGGCAGGGGGATGTTTGGCATGGGGACACCCTGTGTCGGAGGCTTGTGTTCAGAGCTTGGCCCAGAGGGGGAGACCCCCTCAATGACAGCGTGTCCCCTTGGCCTGTGTCCCTCTAGATGAGGAGAGCATCAACCTCCAGGGTTTGGTGTCCTCCCTGTGGGGCCAGGCCAGGGACCTGCAGGCTGAGAAGGGGAAGGTGAGATGGCAGCAGTCTTTGAAGGGGCTGTGGGGATGCCAGGAGGCATCCCCACAGCGGGGGGGGGAATTACAAGAATGGCCCTGCTGGGATGACGTGGGGGGTTGTGCCCTGACTTTGCCACCACTGCTGCTCCCAGACCAGGCAGCTGGAGGATGCCCTTGGAAAGCCAGGGGTGAATGGAGGTGACCAGAAAGAGGATGGTATCACCCAGATCCCCCTGCAGCTGGGGGAAAGGATGGGAGAGGGTTTCCCACCCCGGAGGGGGCTGCAGGGGAGCCCGGGGGGCTGGGAGCATCCCAGTTTGGGGCGTGAAGGACACCCCCCAAGGGGCGCTATGGAGGCTAATCCTTCCTGTGCCCCAGGTCCGTGCTGCAGGAGATAAAGCAGGAGCTGAAGGAGCTGGGACTGCAGCCGGGGACTGAGGGGACATCGAAGCAGCTGGTGACACAACATCCCTATGGGGCAGCCAGGCATGGAGGGCTGGGACTAGAAAATAGCTTTAAAAAAAAATTAAATTCATACTACTAATTAATTACTTAAATTTATTATTCTTCTTTTAGTGATAAAAAACCCTTCAAATTCTTTTTTGCTGATTTTTTTTTCTTTCATTTTTTAAGCAAGACTGGTTTGAAAACAGACCACCACCACCCCCAGCTCCTGCTTTCCCAGGGAAGGGTGGTCACAGGGACTGGAGGGGCATCACAGCCCCTGGTTTCGCCTCCCCCGGCCCTGGGGAGGAGCAGGGGGAGGGAGGACGGGATGAGGGGGTGGGCAAGGGGTCTGTGCAAGAAGCTGGGATGAGTTTGGGAAACCAGAGGAGAGGGGCTCGTTGCTCTGGGCACCACAAGAAGCATGTGGGAAATGCAGAGGTGGGGGGATCCCAGTGGCTCTGTGCCACCGTGGCCACAATCTGGGGTGTCCACAGTCCCCTCCATCCATTTATTTGTCGTTATTCCTCCCCTTCCCTCTCCTGCCCTGCTGCGGGGATGCTGACATGTCCGGGGAGGGCACAGGGAAAGCCCAGACTCAGCAGCATCTCTGTGCTGCTGCTTCTTCCTAGACTTATAGACTAATATTAGATATATTTATAGATCTTTATATTTATACTGCAGTTCTATATTAAAAAAAAAATAATAGAGAGAGACCAGCGAGAGCTGCTCACAGACTGCTGACCTCCCTGGCAGCGTGTCCCCCCCCTCCTTAAATTAACAATAAAAATTTCAGTGGGTTTCTGGTTGAGCCCCTGCTCCCAGTGCCATGGCCTGTCCCCCCTCAATTCCACCACCCCCTGTTTCCTGCAGGATCTGGGTTTATTTGACGTCACTGTGATTTGTAGAATACGGAAAATCTCACTTTTCTTCTGTCAGGGCAGATGTTCAACTTCCCACCCCCAAGATCCCTAAGGCTTCCGCGCAGTTAAAACATAAATCTCAGGGCAGGGGGGGAACCATCTCCTGGGTTCATCCAATTCTGGGGGTTTCTTCTGCGAAGCCTCTTGACGTGCACAGAGAACATCATCCTTCTGCAGCGTTTCCAAGCAAACCATGAGCATTTTAAGAAGGCTGCCACAGGTTTGGTGAGATTTCCCTTTCTTCTCTTGCCACACTTCTCCAGTCTTTGCAGGTGCAAAGGTTTTTAACCAATCCCTAAGGGAATCATCTCAAAAAGCCCTGTGCCCCCAGACCTGGGTGACTGTCCCTGCTGGGGACACCTGGCACCTCCCTGAAGGGGTGTTTTTACAGTCTCTTGAGGGCTCTGTGTTTTCCAGGGCTCTGGGACAAGGCACCAACTCTGCCCCATCGGAGAGGGGGACGTGTCTCCTTTCGCAGGGCACACTTGGCAGGGCACAAACGGGCTTATTCCAGGTGGAGGAGATGTGGCTGGGAATAAGGAGTGAGTACCAAGGGGACAGTGTTGGCTTTGGGGACAGCGCTTGCCCCAGTCCCTCTGACTGTCCAAGCCGGTGCTCGCGTGGTGCCCTGGCATGGGACCCATTGACCAGCGGACTGTGGGGACGCTGATGAAGGAGCTGCTGACCCATGTCCATGGCCTGTCCTGCCACCATCCCCTCAACACGTGAGTAGCCAGAACCCCCCCCACCCCAAGAGCCAGAACCGGTGGTGATCAGCTTTGAGAGGAGGAGAGGAAACGCCAGCTCAAGTGAGAGACTCTTCTGGGGGTTTGTGTTTTCCCAACTCACACCCGGGGTCACAAGGAACCACGGCAAAGGAGGATGCACGGAGAGAACAGGAGCACAAGCCCCTGCACACTCGGCATGGCACCAACGGGTGAAGATTCCAGAATTCCATAACGGTGACCGGGAAGCGTTTTGCTGAGCCACGACACGCTTCCCGGACCGACAGCAGAAGATCCGCTCCAGCCCCGCGCGTTCTCCGGGGTCGTTCGCGGAGAGCGCAGGGCCGGGAGGAAGACTCCTCCCCGCGGGGGAAGCGGGGGGGGGCGAGGGCAGCGGCCGTGCCCCGTCCCGCGGCCGAGCGCCGAAGGGATGCCCGGCTCTGGCTCCTGCAGCTCCCGCCG
>JAOTQQ010000003.1:25495372-25516742 GCA_026546715.1 Gallinago undulata | reverse complement strand
GGGGGAGCGCTGAGGGGCCGGGGAAGGGGGCGCTGAGGGGCCGGGAGGGGGCGCTGAGGGGCGCCCTCGTCCTGTCACTGGGAACCACTGGAAAGAGTCCAGCTCCATCCTCCTTCAACCCACCCTTTAGACACTTGTAAACATAGATAAGGTCTCCCTCAGCCTTCTCTTCTCCAGGCTAAAGAGCCCCAGCTCTCTCAGCCGTTCCTCAGCAGGGAGATGCTCCGATCCCTCCATCACCTCTGGGTGCTGCGGCCTCGGGAGAAGCGGGGGGTCGGCGGGGCCCGGGCCGGGCCGGCGGGAGCTGCAGGAGCCAGAGCCGGGCATCCCTTCGGCGCTCGGCCGCGGGACGGGGCACGGCCGCTGCCCTCGGCCCCCTCGCTTCCCCCGCGGGGAGGAGTCTTCCTCCCGCTCCTTCCCGGAGGGGTTTGTTCCCGGCAGCAGGGAGGCCGGGGCGGGGGGGAGCTGTGGTGCCCGTGTCCCTTCGCAAAGCCCTCAGCGTCTGGTGGGAAAACAGATGTCGGAGAGGTGTTCGGGGGCGTCCCCGGTTGTTCCTCAGTGTTTGATAAGCATTTGTCACGTCAAACGACTGGACCTAAATTTCTGATTGTCGGGAGGACAGGCAGATCCCACCCATCCTGGTGGGGAAGAGGCAGCATCCCAGCTGGTGGGGACCACCATCTCCACACCTTGGCTCCCCTGGAGAGGGCAGGCTCAGGGATTTTTTTTTTTTCCCTGTGCACGCTGTTGTGTTTTTTGAGGGTGGCCAAAGCAGATCCGAGAGCACCACCTCCTGGGCACGGCAAAAAAGCACTGAGGAGGAAGCTGAGGGAAGAGCTCCTGCTAGGTGTTTTGGGGTGACTTGGCTAAATTGGCATCTTGATGGTGGGTTTCCATCCTGCCAGGTGCCTGCCAGGCTGCATGGAGGCATGCAGGAGGAAAAACCACTTATTTTCCCACTCCGAATTCAAACAAAGCAAGTATGGGAAAAGATGGATGAGCCCCTTCAGGACCTTGGGTCCAGTTTTCCATCCTTGTGAGTTTCTTTCTACAGCATGGGAATGGCTATAACTAAGAAAGGGGCCAGGACCCTTGGGTTTACCATTTCCTCCCTTCCCTTCAACGTGTTTGCACCAATGCCCACTATTCACCATGTTTGAGCTGAGAAGAGGTGGGAGGAGAACAGGCTGAGCAGAAACTTCTATAAAGCCCCAGGTTTGCAGGTTTAGCATTGCCAAGGGAAACTCTGGGGGAGTTTGGGAGGGCTGGTTGTGCCCTGGGAGGAATTGGGAGGGATGAGGCAGACATGCTGGCCCCAGGATAATGGAGAAAAGGTGCAAATGGTGTAATGAGGCCAGCAGGGAAAGCAGCTGGAGGAGAGGCAGAAGGCGCAGCCAGACCTGCCCTATGGCTTCACTGTCTCACATGACATCCCAGTCTCAAAATTGGAAAGTCATGGATTTGATGAATGGACCACTCAGTGGATAAGGAACTGGCTGGATGGTCACGCTCAAAGGGCTGCCATCCAGAGGGACCTGGACAGGCTTGAGAGGTTAGCCCATGAGAACCTCATGAAGTTCAACCAAGCCAAGTTCAAGATCCTGGATGTGAGTCAGGGCAATCCCAGGCACAAATCCAGGCGGGGCAGAGAATGGATTGAGAGCAGTTCTGAGGAAAAGGACTTGGGGGTGTTGATAAATGAGAAGCTTGACATGAGCCAGCAACATGTGCTGGCAGCCCAGAAACCACCTATATCCTGGGCTGCATCAAAAGCAGTGTGGCCAGCAGGGCAAAGGGAGGGATTCTACCCCTCTACTCTGCTCTGGGGAGATCCCACCTGGAGTGGGGTGGAGTCCTGTGTCCAGCTTTGCAATCCTCAATACAAGGACTGGAACAGGTCCCGTGGAGGTCACAAAAATGACCCGCGGGCTTGGACCCCCTCTGCATTGAGGACAGGCTGAGAGAGGTGTGTGTGTGGGGTTCATTCTGGAGAAGAGAAGGCTCTGGAGAGACCTTAGAGCCCCTTTCAGTCCCTAAAGGGACCTCCAGGAGAGATAGGAAGAGATTCTTGATCAGGGAGGGGAGCCATAGGGTGAGGGGGAACAGTTTTAAACTGAAAGAGAGGAGATTGAAATGAGATCTGGGGAAGAAATTCTTTGCTGTTGGAGTGGTGAGAGCCTGACCCAGGTTGTCCAGAGAAGCTGTGGCTGCCCCATCCCTGGAGGGGTTCAAGGCCAGGTTGGATGGGGCTTGGAGAAAGCAGGTCTGGTGGGAGGTGTCTCTGCCCAGGGCATGGGTTGGGACTGGATGGTCTTTGAAGTCCCTTCCAACGCTAACCAATCTATGATTCACCACGGATACTCCAAGGCCACTGGGCAGGGTCACCGTCCATCACATGGACCAGTCATGACACTGAGAGAGAAGAATATAGACATGGGCACAGTGACAACTCCTGCAGCTTTTGGCAATAGCTTATTACAGAATTCCCAAGCCAGAGATTTCACCCAGCCCCTCCTTCCCAGCAGCCACCAGTCACGTGGATGGGTTGTGGCTGCATGGCAAAGCTCCACATGTGCATCTTGCCATCAAGAATAATTCTGTGTTTTTTCTCACCAGGATCCTCTCCTCAGCTGAGCGAAGGAATGGAAACCATGTTTCTATTCACTGGGAATGTCCCTGCTTCATCTGCTATAATTTGGAGAAGTGCAGCATGGATTTGATATGGAAATATGGAGACCTATGGTATTTGCCTGGCACCACGCTCACGTATAGTTGTCTTATGGCTTTAAATGTGCTTTGAAAATAAGCACTTACACATAACAATATCTAATTTCCCACCTCCCTGCCTGGTCACTGACAGTGGAAAGTTTGGGTGAAAATGTGGAAGACAAGGGCTATCTCTGCAGCATCCTCTTGTCCTTAGGCTGCCCAGAAGCCATGGCAGTTGCAGGGAAAGGACCCCAGCCACCCCCACCATGCAGTGAGGGCTGTGTCCTCTTCTGGGTCAGAAATGTCCATTGTTCACTGGAAGCCGCCAGCACCAAAGCAGAGAAGGTCTCAGCTGTGGTCCCTGGAGACAAGCTGAGCCTGGTGCTCTTGTCTCGCTTGGAGAAAAGGACTCTGGAGCCTTTGGCCCAGCATTGGATTTGAGGGGGCTGAAAGCCTGGAGAAGAGAAAGCTCTGGGGAGATCTTAGAGACCCTTCCAGTCCCTAAAGGAGCTCCAGGAGAGATGGGGAGGAACTCTTGATGAGGGAGGGGAGCCATAGGATGAGGGGGAAGGGTTTTAAACTGAAAGAGGGAGACTTCAATGAGGTCTCAGGAAGAACTTCTTTGCTGTGAGGGTGGTGAGAGCCTGGCCGAGGTTGCTGAGAGAACAAGCAGCAGAACATGACAGAACAAGTGGGAATGTCTTCAAGCTTCAAGAGGGTAGCTTTGGACTGAACGTTAGGAAAGAATTTTTCACAGAAAGGGTGGTCAGAGACTGGAATAGGCTGTCCAGGGAGGTGCTTGAGTCACCATCCCTGGATGTGTTTAAGAGTCATTTAGATGTGGCGTTGGGGCATATGGTGAAGGGGAGAACTTTGTAGAATGGGGCTGATGGTTGGACTCGATGATCCCAAGGGTCTTTTCCAACCTAAATGATTCTATGATTCTATGAGAAGCTGCGGCTGCCCCATCCCTGGAGGGGTTCAAAGCCAGGTTGGACGGGGCTTGGAGTGCTTGCTGGTGGGAGGTGTCCCTGCCCAAGGCAAGGGGGTGGGATTGGATGGTCTTTAAGGTCCCTTCCAACCCAAACCATTCTATGATGAAACACTGCCCATGAACTGCACTGCATAAAGCCTGAGAACCAATACAGGTGGCATTTAGGGACTTGCTTTGCCACTGAACTGGCTGTCTTCTCCTTCAGGCACTCAGGAAAGATGCTGCTGCATGTGAAATTGGGGCAAAGGCATCGAGAAAAGCCATGCCCAGGAAAGAACGAAACTGCTCGCAGAGCCAGGGCTGTGATATGCCAAAATCCCTTTGATTTTGGCGTGGTCAGAGCAGTAAAGGGAGGCAGACTTGTTTTTCCAGTGTCTATGTATAGAGCCATGAGCTCATAGTTTCTGACTGCGGAGAGCATTCAAAGTATGGGAAACAGGAATTTCCACCCCACCTCAGCGCTGGCAGAGAGCAAACTGAAGCTGGGGAGATGCTCGGCTGCCCTGAATCTGCTCTCGCTGGCCCGGATGGCTTGTTCAGCAGCGGAGATCTTGGTGGGTGCAGGCAGCCCTGGTATCTCCAGCAGCTCCAGGGAGGGGCCAGGGGATGGAGATGCCTACCCCAAGGGTGACTGCGCAACCTCAGTCCTGGCCCAGTCTGTCTGGGGAGGTTTCAGCCTCTGTTTCTGGATCATCCCAAGAAAACTGGGATAACAAGTGGAGTGGCTTGGTCCCTGATCCGAAGCAGGGGTGTGGAAAGTGTTGACATGCTCTGGGTCTCCTTCCAGCAAGGGACGGGGCTTCATGGCTCAAGATGTCACCCCCATGGGTGCTCTCTAGGGGGGGCAGAGGCATTTTGGCAGCTGCCCCAGCACATGGGACAGCCTGCTGGGACTGCACCTCCCCTTCTCCTTCCAGAAACCAGCTGCGCCCACGAGAGACTGATACTGCTGCCCACGCCTGCAGCCCTGCCGCAACACCACCCCTTCTGCCCACAGAGGAACTCCAGGGCCCATCTCGCTGGAGTTTGGGTGCCAGGGGTGCATCTCCTTCTCCTGTCTGCCCCACAGATCCTGCAGAGCCCCAGGCATCTTCTTGAGGCTGGAGGAGCACAGGGCTGGAAATGCTTGTGGGAAGCATCTCTCTGCCCCAAGGCGAGGATCCCCACTATGTCCTCGTTTCTCCTGAAGATTTGCCATGATGGACACTCT
Organism: Gallinago undulata; assembly: GCA_026546715.1. NCBI lineage: Eukaryota > Metazoa > Chordata > Aves > Charadriiformes > Scolopacidae > Gallinago > Gallinago undulata. The sequence continues at coordinate 25,511,829 of JAOTQQ010000003.1, read as the reverse complement.
AAGCTCTCCAGGGCATTGGGGCCCCTTGACAGTGAAAATCCAGGTCCTGTGGATGCACTGCCACTGCCAGAGGCAGGGAAGGCCTTGGGGTGACCATGTCTGCTCTGGGAATCTCCTCAGAAAGCAGCCAGTGGCTCTCAGACCCCAATGGAGCCGCTCAGTGAGCCTGAGCCTGGGCTGGCAGCCCCGTGGCCACTGGCTGGGCTGAGGGGTGGCAGGAGTGGCTGGAAGGAGTTGAGGTTGTGGCAGGAGCCATCCACCCTGTGGCAGTTTTTTCAAGGCTTTTCAGGGGAGATGCCTCTCAGCTTCTTGCCTGGGGGTCAAGTGAGGGATGGGCAGCAGCCTGGGACACGTGTAAGGCCACAGGGAACCTTCTCTACGTGTGTTTCCAGCCTGCACGTGGCTAAACAGTGACTCACGAGCCACCTACAGCTGCGGAGATGGCCAAGGTTGGAGCTCCTGCCTGCCCTGAGCCCACAGGGCTCCCACCCCAGCCTGGACCACAGTTCCCAGAGGTGCCGGGAATGCCCTCCAGGGCTGGTGCAAGGCAACACCTTCTCGAGTGTGTTTGTCAGGCTGTACACTGCCACACCAGGGCAGGGTGAGCGTCTGACAGTGTAGGATGGGGAATGCAGGGCTGGAGCAATGGGTGTTTGGGGGACGAGGAGGGGAGGGGGCACAGGGAAGAAGACGTGGCCAGGGCAAGGGGTGGGGAGCTGTGGTGAATGGAGGCGAGAGGTGTTTGGCAGGAGCTCAGCCCCAATGCAAGGAGTTGTTTAGTGTAGTTACTTAGAATCACAGAATTGTGGAATCGTCCAGGTTGGAAAGGACATTGCATACCACCAAGTTCAACCCTCAACCCAATACTGTCAAAACCCCCCCACTAACCCATGTCCCTCAGCACCACATCTACCCATCTTTTAAACACTTCCAGGGATGGTGACTGCACCACTGCCCTGGGCAGCCCATTCCAAGGCTTGACAACCCTTTCAGTGTAAAAATTTTTCCTAATATCCATCCTAAACCTCCCCTGGCACAACTTGAGGCCATTTCCTTTTGTGCCATCACTTGTTCCTTGGGAGAAGAGACCAACCCCCATCTCGCTACAACCTGAAAAAAATCTGCACAAAAACCTGAAATCCTTTCCACAGCCCAAAGGGATGGGAAAAGCCCGAAGCAAAAAGAAGCAAAAAAAGAAAGATGTGCAGACTGAAGCTGGGGGGGAATACACAGGATTTTACGAAGCAGGTGAGTTAGTTTATGTGAGACAGAGCAGGCTCCACCAGCTCACACCTGTGCAGCTCCAGAGTCCCTGCACTAGGACCGCCATGAGAGGGGAGCGCATCACCCAGCTCTGCAGCAACAGAGGGGTTTGGGGTCCCGGCATCCCCTTTAGTGACTGTTTCACCACAGTGTGAGCCCAGCTGCAGGTTCCCTTTACACCAGGGAAAGCAGGCAGGACCGTGCTGCCTGTCCCTGCCCTCTGACGCCTGACGCCGGCTCCTCGCCCACTCCCTGGCCAACCAGGCAACTATCAGGCCTTTAAAACGGGGAACGAGTTCCTCTGCATTCACTCCCCGGGACCTGCCCCTCTCCCTGCTCCAGCTTCTCCGCCTGTGGCTGACACCTCTGTGTTACACAGGTGTCCCCGTCCTCTTCCCAGCCGGGGCTCGGTGCTGGGGCACAGCCAGCCCCGCTTCTGGGGACAGCAGGGGAGTGCATGGAGGGGCTCCTGCCTTGGTGCCCTGCAGCAGGTAAGGGGTCTTTGGGGCATGGGGGAAGCTGGTACACGGGGATGGGGTCTCCTTCTGCAGCACTTTGGGGAACTGAGTCCCTGATCCTTCCTGAACCAGAGCAGAAGCTCACATCTTTCTTCTTTTGCATGGGGAGGGGATGGTTTGTTGTGCTCTTGTGACTGTCCCGGGTGCAGGGGGTGGGTCGCATGGAAAAGGAGGGCAGCTTAGGAGGGGATGGCAAAACCTCCAGAAACAGCCTGAGGATGCCCATGGGCACAGTAATGTGTGAGAAAAGGGCTACAGATTGGGTCAGGTCTGAAAACGCTACAAGGTCTGAAAAAACCTGCATGTTTTACGAAGCTTCAGTTCCTGAACTTGTCTAAGAGAAAGGGGCTGAGCTGAGCATCCTCCTCCCCGCTCTTCTCTCCCCTTTCCCTTCTCCTCTCTTCCTTCTCCCTTCCCCCTTCTCTCCCTCCCTCAACCCCTCTTCCCTCTGCCTTCCCTGAAGCTGCCAGGTGAATTCTCCCTGCCCCGGGAGGCACACAGCAGAGCTTCAGACCCAGCCCCGATGCAGCTCTGGGGATCACAGCGGCCCTGCACTCCCCTCTTGCACCCTGGGCCAGGGCGAGGGCCAGGCAAGCCGGCTGGGCTCTGCCCTGCCCGCTCTGACTAACAGGAGACGCCGCTCTACGGGCCTTGCTGACTGCACTGTGTTCTGGCATGAGTGAGGAGCACAGCCTGGAGATGGCTGTGGCCTGGCCACCAGCCTGGGACATCCTCCAACAGCCTGGAAGGAGCTTGGCATGGGTGCTTGCTGCCTACCCTGGATGCAGCATGCTCTCTCTCCATCCCTGGGAGGTCCTATGCTCCCCCACCTGCCCCACTGACCTGTCCTCCCCCTGCTCCTGCTGGCCCCTCTGCGTCCCCTGGGATGGGAGCATCTCCCTTGCCTTGGCAGGTTTCTTTGTGGGATGGGAGTTCCCACCTCCTGTGCACCTGGGGTTGGCAGCAGAGCATGGAGGCACTTGTGATGCAAGCTGAACCTGCTTTATCTGTACCACGTGCTGGGCAGGTAGACGCAGCTCCATCCAGGAGCTCGTGCCTTTGTCTGTGTGGTTTTGCAGCCAGGGATTGTTTCCCCTGGTGGCTCTGGAGCTGAGGTCCTCCTGTCATCTCTCTCTTGCCCCAAAGGCCACACTGAGAGGCTTAATGCTCCTGAAAAAACCCTGCCTTGTTAAACCATGCCTAATAGCTGGCAGTTGCATCTGTTGGGGGCAAGAGGGTTAGGACAAGGGAGCAGGGAGGAGGAGAGATGGAGAGGTAGATCATGCTGATTGTTTCAACCGAGACCCTTATTAACCCACCATGCCTCTTCCTCACAGCTGGGGAGCGCCCGTGTCCGACAGAGCAGGGATGTCTGAGACCTCGTCCAGCAAGGAGGGTCCTCCGGCCGAGTGCCCCGTGTGCTACGAGAAGTTCCACCCGCTGGAGGCCATGCATCGCAAGCTCAGCTGCGGGCACACCTTCTGCCATGACTGCCTGGTGAAGTGCTTGCTCTCTGCCAAGCTTGACGGCCAGGTCCAGAGCAGCATCATCTGCCCCATCTGCCGCTATGTGACTTTCCTCAGCAAGAAGAAGGCTCTATGGCCGCCTAAGACCAATGCCCGGACACTGGAGATGCCTCTGTCACCTTCCTTCTTGTCCCATCTGACCAAACTGGAGGCCAGGAACACCTTGGTGGTGCCCAACCAATTTGTGATGCCGGTGCAGAGCTTTGACCGGTGCTGCAGCACGGGGAACTGCCCCATGCACTCACAGGGGGTCCCAGGAGAGCTGGCTCGGGAAGCCCACATCTTTGTCATCAGTGACCATGGGATGCCACTGGTGGACGTGGACTGTGACTCCCTGGGGAGGAGAAGCAGAGCAGAAACACGGAGCTCGGTGTCGTCCAGCTCGGCCCTGGGGGTGAAATGCTGCCAGTCACCCATCGCCCTCGCCGTCCTGCTGATCCTGACTGTGGCCATGCTGGCGGCTGTGCTCCCTTGGCTGCTGCTCGTGAAGAGAGAGTCATAGCAGGGATGGGATCAGCTCAGGTGCTGGAGGTGTCACTGATGCTGGGACAGAGCTGGGGCTGGGACGTCTCTCGAAAGATCTCATGAGAAAATCCAGAAGCAGCTCCAGGTGAAGCTCTGTCATCTGGCCAGTGACTGAATGGACTTTCAGACCTTTCTGCAGATCTTCAGGCACTCACAGTGTCATTGGTGGTGTTTTCTGCCTCTTTTGGTTAAAATGAAGATGGTCAAACTCTGCTAGTGGGTTCCTCTGTTGTCTTCACAGACGTGAAGTGTCTCCTCCCACATGCTGTGGCAGCCTGTGCCGGGGGTGAGGGCACCATGCTGGTCCCTCCCCTTCATCCCAGCTCCTGGGGGGTTGTGAGTGTGGCATCCAGGGACCCAAAGCCTGGGGACAGCCAAGGGGTCTGTGCACCGGCAGGTCCTGATGCCAGGCTGTGGGGCTTTTGGAGGACCCCAAGCTCCTGGTTGACCATCGGACTCATTGGGGTACATGGTGCAGCCACTCTGGAGCAGGAACTCATGACTTTCCATCCCAAAGGTGTGATCCTCAAGATACCAGGCTACAAGGGCTGTGGAACCAGAGGATGGCGAGTGTGATCCTGGCCTCCCTGAGCTCATGTTCCCCTCCGTCAGCCAGCACTACCCTTCCTCCAGAGCCATGGGGTGGGAAGAGACGCTAGCTCATCCCCCAGGCAGTCCCAGCCTTGCCCTCCTTCACCTCTCTCTCTGTACCCCAGGGTCATGGCCATCCTCTCCTGTCACAACCATCGCTCCTTCTCTGGGGACAAGGGACAGGGACTTAGCAGGGGAGCTAAACTGAAGGTTTGGAGAGTATAAGGAGACAGGTTTGGGATCCCATCCTGCTCCCCTTGCTAGAGGAGATGATAGAATAATGCTTCCTCCTTCCTGTATCCAGCTCCTGAGGATTAACACCCAGCAGCTATTTTTCACCCGTGTCAAAGAGGTCAGGCACCACTCAGCCCCACAAGCCTCCTGGCTCTGCCCTCTTTGGGTCCGGTTCCACCCAGGGGCCCTGGTTTGGGAGGGGAGTGGACATCTGAGAGACACAGCTGAGATTTGGCATGTCCCATGCCTGCTCTTGGGGTGAGGGGAGTGGGAGCTGCTGGTCACCCCCATTCCAGAGCTCCCTGCAGGTACTGAGGCCCCTCATGGTGTTTTTCCCCAGCTGTGCACCCCAAGGCAGCATCTGTACTCCTGCTGCCACCTTTGTCCTCCTGACCCAGTCCCTGGCCCCATGAGAGCTGCTCTTGGCCCAGTCACTCAGGAATGTGCCCCAAGGGCCGTGGTGCTTTCACGGGCACCCCAACCTGTCCAGAAGCAGGAGCAGGACGTGTCTGGGAGGGGACAGCAGGGTGGAGGGGCTGGTGGACCATTCCCATGCCCCCGAAGTGATGTTCCTGCTGCGTGGCTGGGCATCAGGTAGGACAGATGCAGCCAGTGGTGCCACCAAGACAGAACGGGGACCAGACAGAACATTTCTGGGGAGCAGATAAGAACTGCGTGGGGTTGGTGAGCAGTTTGGGGCAGAGGAGCTGCTGACTGCCTGGCTTCTCCTGGTGATGCTCTCCTGGTGATGCCTCAGTTTCCCCATCTACACCCAGGGTGCAATGACACTGACCCCTGTGTGAAGCACTAGGAGATCTCCCGGGGGAAAAGTGCTTGAGACACTGCACTGGAATGGAAATCCTATTTCATAAGAGATGATTGCCTGATAATGACTTGTCCATGCCTCGTTATTTAATAATAAGCCTTATTGTTAGTCTGGGAGTCTGGGGAATATTAATGTGGGGTGCCAGGGAACCAGCCCCTTGGCAGAGGGCTGCTGGGCAGTGGGAGTATCCCTCCACCACCTGTCTGCACCCTGAGGGTCTCCTTGGGGTTAGAGCTGGAGGAACCCACCTTCAGCTGCTGTTGCTGGAGCCCTCGAGATATTTGGCCAAGGCAACGGTTATAGGAAAGACCTTCCACGGCAGCGCGGGGATGAGAGGGGATGTCTCGTGCTGTGTGGGGGTCACAAGTGCCAGCAGGACCAGGGGAGAGGGGAGCACGTCTAGGGGGCAACCAGTGTCATGGACCTGGAGGTCGGGGGTCCAAGAGCATCACCCCCTCCGGAGGCGAGGAGGGTGTTTGCCACGGGGTGGCACTGCTTGGCCAGGGATGGCACAGTGGCAGGACAAGCCTTGGGGAGTGTCGTGCTGGGCACCCAGCCCCTGCCTTCGGTCGGTGAGGGTGAGGCAGCAAGAGGTCAGCGATTCTCTGGGAAATGTGCTGGGCATCCCCGAGTGCTGCTGGGGCTGGCACGCTCCTCGTGTGGGCACAAGCCAGGGCCCCTCTGCATTGGCACCTGCTGCACCAGCCTGCAGTCACAGCCCACCATCCCCACATCCTCACCAGAGCCACCTCATCTCCAGCTCAGTCTGGAGGAAGTCGGTTCTTTGGTTCATACTGGTGACCCAAGGGTAACTCATGGCTGCAGCTCTGGGATGTGTGTTCTGCACGCACATCTGCAAACGTCCCCACAGGGTCGGGGCACTCTCACAGTCCTGCTTTGGCAACCCAGTGTCCATCAGCAGAGGTGCCAGCATGGAGCTGTGGGCAGCTGGTTGCTCGCTCACAGCTAGATTTGCTGGTGATCAGCCCCGTGCAGCACCTTGCACACTCACCCTTAGCTGTGGACTCCTGGTACACGGCTGGGGTTTGTGATTTAAGCTGGGAGCTGCTGCCCATTGCTGGTCATCACCCTGAGTGCCCAGGCTCCATCATCACTGGCATTGGATCCCAAAAGTCCCTCCTGACACACACTATCCCCCTGGCCGCCCCATGGCTCACATCAGCATCCCCTCCATGCCACTGACCTGGCTCAGCCCTGTCCTGCTCTGCCCTTTCCATCATGGGAGAGGTCTGGAGTCTTCCACCCCCTGTCCCATAGGAGGTCCCGATGATGCTGGAGACACATTCCCCTGCTCACTGTTTCATGAGCTACCACAGGCCCCCCCAAGGCAGTAACTTGTGAGGTGCATGGGCCAGGTGGCCGGTGGAGCCTACTGGAGCAATTATTTCCTAATGTGAGTGTGGGGAGGAAGCTGATGGCTCTCTCCTGCAGATGAGGAAGACCAGTGTGCATGCATACAAAATTAAGGGTCAGCTAATGTCATTGGCACAGGTAAAGGGCCAGAGACACATCTGCCAGGCAGCTCTGGTGGAGAAGACATATCCCTGGTGGACATAGACTTTGTAGGACCCAGTGATGAGGACAATGGAGCAGCTCTCAGTAATGGAGCAAGATGTGAGGACCCCAGGCTTAAGGGTGTGAGAGGTGTTTTACCCTTTGCTGTGGTAGGAGAGGTCTCCAGGCCATTTTGCTTCCCAGGAGCCCTGCAGTTTGGCCACAGGCTAGATGAGCACAGAGACATGCCCCTAACTCGGCTGGCAGGATGGGTTAGGTCACCACTCTCGGGGTAGTTGTCAGTCTTCTCTGACACCCATTGTGCTGCTGATTCCAGCCCTCAACCCTCCTGGAGCAGGCACCATCTCCTGCTGTGGACATCTCTCCCTCCATTCTGGAGACATCGTGGTGTGTCCCTGAAAGTAGCCTTTTCCACTCACCCCCTGGTAGGTCCCAGCACTCCTGGGCAACTGGATCCACCACGATATGTCAGTGACCAGCCTCCCTGCTCTTGTCCTCACATGCTGCAGGCAGAGCACTCCATTGTGTGTTGGTGGGGATCACCACAGCTCAGCCAGGCAGACTGGCATGGAGACCTTCCCTGGGTGCCAGTTGGCTGGAAAAGGGGTTGGGACATCTCTGCCAGCTCTGGAGCAAGCTTCTATCACCTGCCACGGTTTTTGGGAGCCTGTTGAGGGATGGCATGGCAGCTGTCTGCCCATGCAGAGCCTTCTGAGGGTTATTATCCTCTCACAAGAAGGAAGTACAGATCCTTCCCATCAACATGTCCTCTGCCCTCCCGAAAGAGAGGTCTCCTGCACTCCCGTAGCCCCTCATCATCCACACCATGAACACAAGTGTTTAATACTTTTTAGGAGATGACAGCAGAACCACCCCAGGTTAGAACTTTTTCTCCCAAGTACTTAGGGATGAGTATTCACTAGGTGGAGCACTGCTCTGAGCTCCATAGTTGGGTGATGAGTGCGTGGGGATGAATAGATGGATGGAGAGATGGAGCGTCAGGTCAGTATGACAATGGATGTTAGATGGAGGTACGTCTGTGCAAGGATAAAAGGCTGTGGGGATGAAAGGACACAGGTGGGTGGGCTTCCAGACCTCTCCAGGTGGGATGGACAGTAGATAAAGTGGGCATAGTGATGATACACGTCTGTGCAAGGTGACCTGGCCCTTGCCATGGTACTGTGGCCCTCATGAACCCCCTCTTTGGTTATGTGGCACCTTGAGCTGTGCCTACACCAGGATCATGTTCCCAGCCCTGCACAGCTGGTGTGGGATAGAAACACAGACAGGAGTAGGTGAAAGTCCCAGGAAACCTTGGCCAACACTGCAAAGGGACAGCCAGAACATCTAGGAGCCTGGCAGTGTTCCTGATACAGCATTTAACATGTTCTCCTGCACAGTGTCCAAGCAGTAATATTGCCTTTCCTGAGTCATCTTCCACCACTGCCTCCACCCATCCTTTGTCATCGTTGGCCTCTGCAGGTGGAGATGCCCTGCAGGAGATCAGCACATTGTGCTGACTGGTCGACAGCACCTGAGGTGACAGCTGATGTGGCCCCAAGTGTCCCCTGTCATCTCCTTCCCTTCCTCTACCTTAAAGAACTGCGGTGGGATGGCTGCAGGCCATGCTGTGTTCTAGGTACACCTGTTGTCTTGCTGGTACCTCTTCTTCACCCTGTGCAAGCTGATTTCAGGTGGACTGTCCATCTCTCCACCAGCCTCCAGCATGGGCAGCACCCCTGGCAGATCCCAGCACGTCCACTGGCTGGGGGAGCACACGCTGCCCTTCCCTCCCTCACAGCTCAAGATCTTTGCATGATGGCAGCAGGGCTGTGAACCCTGGGTAATGGCTGCATAATGCGTCATTAGCAGGAAAAGGTGGCATTTTTACGGCATGGAGATGGGAGAAGTGGGAATTGCACAGGGCCCAGGAGTGCTTACTGGCCAGACAGTCAGCAGGCTCCATTAGGAACCAGCCTCTGAAAGCCCCAGCTCCATCAGCTGAGATCTCACCATGAATAATTGAGAAGAAGGCTCCTCTGAGCTCCATCCCCTCCCCTGCACCCAGCCAGAGCTCCTGGAGAGCTATGGTCAGTCAGAGATCGGAGTGGGGTTGGCCTGGTTTGTCTAATGTGGAGATGGGAGATGGACAGGAGGTGACACCAACCCAGCTGGCTCTCTGTGCCTGGGTCTCTCCAGCCAAGGCCCTTTTGGCTCCATCTCCAGCACATGGAAGGCACCTTTAATACATTGTCCACCTGCACCAGCACATGGGGCATGGCCCTTGGCTGAACTCCTCTGCTTGGGCTGTGCAGAAGAGTGGAGTTTTCTGAGCCTACAATGGGGCTGGAGGTTTGGTGGTACACGAGCCACGTAGTTATTGTCCTCACTGTGAGGGTCCCCAAGCCCTCAGCTGAAGGGTCATGGAGCTGGGCTGGAGCCAGTGCCTTGGTGAGGGTCTGATTCTTTCTCCTGTGATGGCTGTTTGCAGCAGAGGACAGCAGGGACGTGGAGCAGAGGAGTGTGGGGCTGTCCCTGCATTGCCTGGTGGTTGCACCCTGGGACACAGCCTGCTCAGCTGGCTGGGGGGTTACACTTCCCTGTGCCATCCTCACAGACCCTTTTTGTCAAACACTCAGCAACTTACCACGAAAAATACCACTTGGAATATCATCAAAGCTCTGCACTTTCTTTCCACCAACTGCTGGCAAAGACCTGCAAATGTATTTTCTAGGAAGACCTTCTTTTTGCAGGTTTTGCTTTAAATGATGTCCTGTTTTGCAACAGCAAACTGAGCTGGGAAAACCACTTTGCTTGTCTCAAGTGTGCCTTCTCTGTGGGTTGATGGTCCGTTCTGCCCACAGCCAGTGGTGGCAGACCTATGCCTGATGCTCCCAGTCCTGGGTGCAGGCGGGGATCAGTGATGCTGAACTGGGGAGTGCCAGGGGGGCTGCAGAGCCAGTGCCGGGCTCCCAGCTCACTGAGCATGTACAGAGCCTGGCACACGTGTACATGACCCCAAACACGTCCTCTCTGCAGCAGAGCTGAAGATGAGCAAGGTTTGTGATCCACCACAGAGTACCTGAATGCGGGAAAGTCAGGGGTTTAATGGGAAGTTGCATGCTGAGAGACATTTATGTGCGACAGGAAAGCCTAAGGTCACTTTATTTAACTTTATTTATTGTAAGGTGTGGATCCTCCTAGAAAACCCTTCCTGGCTGCTCAGATGCCTGAGGGGTTGGAGCTGCCAGACACGGATACACTCCAGGACTGCAGGTGGCTGCTGTGATACCAGGGATCTCCAGGGACATGTGTGGGAGCACATCCTTGGGGAGAGCTGATGGTTGTGTCTGCTGGAGCGAGATTTCATCCCTGGCTAGCCCTGGGGATGTCACGCTGCCCTGGTGGAAGGGTTTGTTCCCAAGGTGTTCATTCCCTGAGAACTGATTGAAGCAGAGTGGATGGAGAGGGGCCATGAAGCACTGCTGGGCATCAGTAATGGCAGTCACAATGGTGGCCACTTAAGGAAAGCACTAGCCATGAGGCACAGCTGGATGGCAGAGCCTCCCAGCTGTGGGTGGTTCTTCATCCTTTGGTTTGCTCCCAGACAGGCCCTGGAGCAGCAGCCAGTCCCGGGGATGCATAGGGACACTGCTGTGTCACCAGGAGCTGCTCTTCAGCTTCACATCCACCCAGCAGGAACAGCAGAGCCTCCAGGCAAGTGCCTTTGGCTGCTGGTGACACCAGTGCTTCCTCTCACCACTCTCGCTAATGACTTTAGGGCTCCCAGTTACCTTTCAAATGAGCATCAATTAGCTTCTGGCCAGCACTCCTGGGATGATCCATTTGGAGCCCAGCCAGGGCTAAGACAGGCATTAGCAGAGCCCAGTTCGTTAATGGAGATTGGGCAGAGCGGTGGGGCTGAGCTGTGGGGTGGAAGGGGTGGCAAGACCCTGGGGGACTGCCCACCCCTCCCCTTCCCCGGCGGCTCTGGAGGCTGTAGGGATGTGTCTCTGCTTCTGCTGGTGGGCTGGAGGCAGCTGCCTGTGCCCTTCCTCAAGAAAAACAACCAGCATCATGCTTTTCCTCTGCAAACAGCCCTGTGGTGTGAATGGCAGCTGCTGGGTGGGTTTTTGCAACTCAGGGATGCTCAGGCAGCTCAGGGATGAGGTTCTGTCTCTGCCCGAGAGGACAAGAGGTCTAGGCTCAGCTCTCTGGCTCCCAATGGGGGTGTGAAGGTAGCTGAAGATTAGGAGAAAAGCATATGCTTGTCTTCCCTTTTGCCCTGAATCTGAGAAAATGTCCATATGGCCTCAGCTGAATCCGTGGGTTGGATCTAGAAGCTCTTCAATAGGTCAGTCTTTGTCAGAGCTCTGCATGGGACGTGGTGGGCTCTCTCCCACCCCAACACTCCTTGAGGTCTATGGAGGTCCAGTCACTTCCAAGTGACTGGCTGTAAGAAGGACATGGATGAGGTCTCCATCCATGCTGTGGGGAGGGGGAACAACAGACAGCTGAGTCACTAGGAGTGAGGAGGAATGGGAGGTCCAACACCTCCTGGAACATCCTCCTGGTCTGATTGGTGCATACCAAAACCAGTCTATGATGCTCTGCACCATTCCCTGAGCCTCTTCCAAGCTGTTCTTTGTGCTGAGGATGTCTTGCACCAGCAGTACATTGCACTGGGGCTGCCACTCAGGACTCTGGAGGACTTGTGGAGCTGGGAGAGAGCTCTCTGGTGCATCCTCTCTGGTGTGCTGCAGAAATTTCTGCTTTTATGTGGCTTTCAAAAGTGTTAAGCTTAACTTATAGCCTAATGCAGGTCAGAAGGGATCTGTGAAATCTCTGCTGCGCTCTCTGCTAAAAACAGGATCAACCTCATAGTCAGATGAAATTTCTCAGGACCTTGTAGAGTCACGTTTGGAAATGCTCTTAGGACGGAGGTCCCCCTTCCCCTAGATCTTCACAATCCTTTCTTGGTGTGTGACCATTGTAATTTTTTTAACCTTACATCCCACTGGAATTTCCCTCTGTGTGTCTCACGCTCGTTGTGTCATCTTTTAGCCGCGCATCTCCAGAGTCTGCCTCAATCTTTTCTCTACCCCATCAGTGAGTCCTGTTGCCCCACTGAGATCAGGGTTGGACACACACACACACATGCTTCCCAGAGGACCGTGAGAGCGAGGAGATGCGCGGGTCTGAACTGCCCTTCGGGGCTGTTTCTCATGCCCAGGGGTCTGCACCCCGGATCGAGCAGTGGCTCTGTTTCAACCCTGTCAAAATACGGGGGCTCCCATGGCCAAGCTCCCCAGCAGAGCTGGACCTTGGTTTGTCTCCACAAAGGTAGGTGACACAGTGCGAGACCGGCCTGCAGCCTCTGGTGCCATGGCCTCTGTCTGCAGCAGGCGGGGGTGGTGTGTGAGCCCGTGCAGGCAGGAAGCAGGAACAACCACAGAACCACGGATTAAGGGCAAAGAACAGATTTAATCTCAATACCTCATGGATCGGGGAACCTCAGAAGCAGCACCCAGGCAGACCCAGGCAAGCAGGGGCTGCAGGCACCACGGAGCAAGAGTCCTTATTAGCATGAGAGTCCTTGTTAGGAAGGGAATGAGGAAGTGAGAGAGCTCCCACTTGCTGTTTGGGTCTGTAATTCAAGGGTTCTGGCAGGCAGAGTTTTCTGCTGTGCTTTGATCTCTCCAACAGCAGGGCAAGAATCTCAAGCGTGTTTGATAAGGTGCCCCTGAGTCCATCCCAGGACTATGTTATCTAAGTGCAGATGTTCTTGTTGAGCACACAAAACTAAGCAACAATTAGTGTGATAGATGTGTTTTCCAACACCCCACATGCGAGTCACTTGAGCGTATTTACAGTCCTCCTCATCAATCTTCCCTTACTTTCCCACAGGTGGACACTCCTGGGTGACACTGCAAGGCAGCGTGCCATGGTCCATCGCCATGGGGACAGAGGGGGAACAAGGGGAGCTCCTGCTGCAGTGGACCCTGGAGCTGGTCTCTCCAGAATTCCCCACATGAGATGGCATTTTCCTCCTGGTGAGGGACTGGTCATGCACTGTGTCCAGCTCTGGAGTCCTCAACATAGAAAGGACATGGACCTGTTGGAGTGGGTCCAGCAGAGGGCCACAATGATGATCAGAGGGATGGAGCACCTCTCCTATGAAGACAGGCTGAGAGAGGTGGGGTTGTTCAGCCTGGAGAAGAGAAGGCTCTGGGGAGACCTTAGAGCAGCCTCCCAATATCTGAAGGGGCTACAGGAGAGCTGGAGAGGGACTGTGTCAGGAAATGCAGTGACAGGACAAGGGGTAACAGTTTTAAATTGGAAGAGGGGAGATTGAGATTAGATATTAGGAAGAAATTCTTTACTGTGAGGGTGGTGAGACGCTGGAACACCCAGAGAAGCTGTGGCTGCCCCATCCCTGGAGGAGTTCAAGGCCAGGCTGGATGGGGCTTTGAGCAACCTGGTGTAGTGGGAGGTGTCCCTGCCCAGGGCAGGGGGTTGGAACCTGATGATCTTTAAGGTCCCTTCCAGCTCTAACCATTCTATGATTTTATGTCTAATGGGCTCTAACAAGCATGGCTCTGCTGGAAGAACAGGAGGATGGGGCAGGCAGCGGGATGCTCTGACTGCACTGTGTCTGCAGGCACTGCACGCCCTGAGCACAGCCAATACCAGCAGCTGAATGGCAGCAGCACCACATGGGATGGAAAAATGAGTCTGCAAGGAGCAAGGCAGCACCTGGAGGGTGTAAGGAAACTGTGTGAGGGTGATGTCAGTGCTCTCCAGGTGTTCAGATGGTGGAGGAACTGCTCAGCCTGCTGCATCTCACCCCATCCATCAGCCCCGGGCACCTCCATGGCTGTGAGGACTGGTGAGGGTTATATCCCAGTTCAGAGTCCACTCCCTCCAGCTCACCAGCTGTGCTGGGACTGGCTGGAAACCAGGTTGCCTGGGACCAGACATCCCGCTCCCTCTAGACCATGAGCTGCGGGAGGGTGGATGCAGCCACACAGGGAGAGGTCGGGATCGCTGCAGGAGGGTCTGTGCAGTCTGGGAGAAGCAGTTTCTCCAGGATGTTCAGACCCTTCTTGTTATTCCTTTCCCAGCACCTGGGTACAAGGTGCTGTGCAGGTCTAAATGTGCAGGAGGAGTTCATGGTCTCTGGCCCAGGTCCCCCATCAGGTCAACAAGTCCTGGTCCCTTTTCAAACCCTAACTCTTGCAAGACTGTCTCTGCCCCTGAATGAAGTGCGAAGGTGCCACCTGTAAGCAGTGGGGTCAGCTCAGAATTTCCCCAGACCCTTAGTTTGATAAAATTCCTGGCTGCAGGCTGGCTCCTTCTTTGGTCAGCCATGGATGTGTATCTGGCATCATGCTGGCAGGTGACTCTGGAGAAGGTTGGCTTCTGCTGGGGGAAGAGGGCAGTTGTTTGCAGAGACAGTGCCCTCGCTTACCTCGGGGTTACAGCCAGCAACCTCCTGATAATTGCTCCTTCCTGAAAGTCCCTGCTTCTAGAGACAGGGGAATTTGCAAAAATCTCAGTGATCCTCTTAACGTGATTTTATCTTTGAAGGAAAAAGAATGAATTAACGACCTCTGGAGAGCACACTGTCGCACTGTGTGCAAATGCAAAAGAGCAAACAGTGTCTGGTTTTTTAAGATATTTTTTAACAAAAGCTTCCTTGCACAGGGAGGGGTCTCTCCATGCTGTCAGAGAAGGGTTAATGATGGCATTTGCCAATGATGTTCTGACTCTGTGATTTATCCAACACATGCTGTCATGTTTTCCATCTCTCATTCTCCCTTGTGTAAGAGTTGCTCAACAGAGTTGCTGCAACCAGAGGTTCCCACTTTACCCCACCACCTGCCATCAGTGAAAAAACAGCTTTGAAAAGGAGGGTGGCAACTTTATTTAAAAAGTCACAGGAAGGTGACACCAAAACAGTTCCTCCAGAACAAAACTGAAAGCTGCAAAACACCCCGGCACAGGCTCTGCTCCGCTTCACCCCCCCAGAAGACAGCCTTGTATCCTGCTCAACGTGCCTGGCATCCCTTACTTGGTGATTCTCCGATTGATGTTCTGGGGAGCTGGGAGGTGGAACTGGGGAACTCTGTTGTACCTGGGACAGGATTTAGCCCCAGATAAGCTTCAAATATAAGTTATTTCAATGCTTTGAGACTGAGGAACCTCCACCATCCATGGGGTTGAGCAAGGACCCTTCCTTTCCAGGGTGGGAAGACAGGATGGTTAGATAGCTACAGGGGGCACCAGTTGGGAGGTGCCTGCTCATGGCAGAGACTGAGATGCGAGCTCTGCCACCATCTCATGCCCTGGGAACCAGAGACAGAGAAGAGCTGCCAGATTCTCCCCCAGTCAGTAGTTCCCACAATGAAAAACTTGCCCACAGACCACACTGCTATTGCTGTTGCCCAAAGTGCTAAAATTAAGTCCAGCAAGGCCAGCCAAGGCCTGATATCACGCAGAAGGTGTTACTTGATCTGTGCTGTTGTCTGGGCAGTGGTGAAGGTTGGCATCCCCAGCTCAGCCCTCCCTTTGGAGACCCAAGTGTTTTGTTCTCCGTGTGCTCTCCTGGGGACCTCTTGGACTCTGCTTGAAGCGGCTGATGGAGCTGGAGGGATTGCAAGCAGAATATGCACATCGGGCCCAAATCACATCTCCATCACCCCAGGAAATGCTATGGGGGTATTATTGAAACAGTGGGGGAGATCTCCCGTACATCAGGTCAATGTATCTCCTTGTTGAGCCACTTTAGCAGAGCGCATCTTGACTATTGAAGAAGTCCCCGAGTACTGGCACTGTCCTCTCAGCTGGTCTGCAGAGAGAGGGACCGAGGGAAGCACCAAACCCTCTCAGATGGGAAATCACAAAGAAATAAACTTTAAAATTTCAGTTTTAAACAACTGAAAAGAAGCATCTGTAATGGAAAGTGCTGAACAACTAATAGGTGTTATATGTGCTTCTGTCCTCCACAAGTGTCTTTATGGTCAGCTGAACACTGCATCAGGGACACAGGAGGATGGAGATGTGGGTCTCTTGGTCTTCTGTCACCTGGGATTTGCATTTTGAGTGAGCCAGGAAGTTTGTTTCCATGTAGAGCCTCCATCAGTTTGACAGCTGAAGCAGGAAATCTTTTCCTGGCCTTTGAAACTGTCCATGGCTCCAGCAGTTCTTTGAACCAAGATCATCTCAAAATTGGTCTGTCTGGTCTCAAACTGGTCTCAAAATTGGAAAGTCATGGATTTGATGGATGGACCACTCGGTGGATAAGGAACTGGCTGGATGGCTGCACCCAAAAGGTTGCAGTCAACGGATCAATGTCCAGTTGGCGGCCAGTAACGAGTGGTGTTCCTCAGGGGTCTGTACTGGGACCAGTACTATTTAACATCTTTGTCGGTGACA
>JAOTQQ010000003.1:25465021-25482800 GCA_026546715.1 Gallinago undulata | reverse complement strand
GGGCAACCTGGGCCAGGCTCTCACCACCCTCACAGTGAAAAATTTCTTCCTAATATCTCATCTCAATCTCCCCTCTTTCAGTTTAAAACCCTCCCTCCTTGTCCTATGGCTCCCTTCCCTGATCCAGAGTCCCTCCAGGATCCTCCTGGAGCCCCTTGAGGGCCTGGAAGGGGCTATAAGGTCTCCCTGGAGCCTTCTCTTCTCTCAGCCTGTCCTCACAGCAGAGGGGCTCCAGCCCTTGGAGCATCTTTGTGGCCTCCTCTGGCCCTGCTCCAACAGGTCCATGTCGTTCCTGTGCTGAGGGTTCCAGAGCTGGATGCTCTGAGAGGGCACCTCCAAGCAGTACCTCAGGTTTTCATCAGAAAATAGTTTAATGTTACCCTCCAGAAATTCCAGTCTTTCATCACACGTGCATGCATGGATGGTGACAGCTGAATCTGCTGGTTAGAGCAAGTCTTTCCAGGCCCTGAACCTGGGGAAGGAGAAATGCTGCAAATAGGACCCCATGAAGACTGGTCATGTGTAAAAAGTTATAAAATATATAACTATACATATATAACTCTCTCTCTATATATATATATAGCTATATAATATATAATAAATAAATATGTGTTATACATAGCTATCTATGAGAGCTGCCCAGGAGGTTCTGGTTGATGGTGCAGTATCATGGAGAGGTCCCTTCTGAGGCCACCATGGGAGGTACAGGGACTGGTGGCCCATGTTTGAGCTGCAGAGGAATGTCAGGTACCAAAGCTTGGCAGGGCAAAGTAGCAGAAGGCATCTTTCCCCACAGACCCTCTCCAGGGCTCTGCGCCTTCCCAACCACCACCAGGACAGATGCACCAGCACATCACCCCCTGGTCCTTCCATACAACACCCTGGCATTGACACGGATCACCCAGAGCGTGGTTGTCCCGGCTGCCCTTGCCAGGGCAGTTTCAGATGGTGGCCCACCCCGACCCACAGATGGGGACCTGAGCCCCCACTCCAGCCTTGGCCCCCCCTCTAGCCTCTCCTCCCTTCCCCCCAGGGTTCTCCAGCACAGAAAGGGATGGAAAGTTTCATAACCCCTTACACAGCCCTACCTAGTTTCAAACCCAAGACAACTGGGGCCAGGGGGACATATTTAGCAGCTTCTCGCTGGTGACCTGGGAGCCCCCTCCACCCCAGAAGTTCAGGGGTTTATAGCAGGGCTGGGGGTAGAAGTTCAGGTTTGAGGTTGGGTCAAAACCAGGCTGTACCAGCCAGCTTGGAAGCAGGCTAGATCTATATATTTTCCTTCCCAGGGATGCTGACAGGAGAGGCTGGGAAGGAGGTCGATGTCTCTGAAGCCCCTCAACCTTTGGTGTTTCTGGTAGGCTGGGTCCCGCAAAACCCATAACATGGGGAACAGGAGTTTTCCCATCCCCGACTCTGCTGCGTGCCGAGGAGCAGAGCTTTAAACACCCTGGGTCACTGGAAGTAAACAGTTTCCTTTTTGGTGCTGACTTTTATTGCAACTTGATATTCCGGTTGAGGGGGAAAAAAGAAAAAAAAAAAAGAAGAAAAACCACAAGTACTTTTGTTGGTGCTACACCCAGCTCCAGCGGGGAGCTCCCAGCCCCGGGGCTGCACACACGTGTCCAGGTACCTCAGAGCGATGGCTCGGCCGCGAGCATTTCCTCCCCCGGACTCACCCAGCTCACAGCAGCACCGAGTCTGAGTGAGAAATAACCAGATTTAGTGTCCCTGACGCTGTCGCTTGGGTGAAAGCCCCAGTTCAGGGTCCCCTCCCATCCCTTGGCAAGGGGCAGGGGCAAAGCTGGGGCATGTCTGCTTACACCGACCTCCCCAGCTTTCCCCTGCCCCTCGCAGTGGTGTCACGCTGCGAGTCCGAGATGGTTCCACAGCTTCCAAGTGCTTGACACAGCATGTGAAAATAGGAAGGATTGGGGTTTTTTGGTTCTCATTTTGGTTTTGTTTTTTTTTTTTTTTTTTTTGAGGTAGAGTTTCAAACTCACTGCTAGCACTGGGAGTGGTGTCCCTGCCCAGGGCAGGGGGCTTGGAATTACATGATATTTAAGGTCCCTTCAAACCCAAACCATTTTGTGATTCTATGAGAGTCCTCTGAAAATTATTAGTCTCATTACTGCTCATTAAGGACAGGGAAGGGCTGCTGCTGGCATTGAGGAAAGGACGAGCGATTGTGGTTCATCCCGGTGGGATGTCATCTGCTCCTTAGGGTGCAAAGAAGCACCAGGAGCATTTTGGAGTGCCTGGATAATATCCAGACACAGTCTGGAAGCTGACAGCCCAGTGGAGACTGAGGGTATCAGTCCCCACAGCCCCCCAAGCCCTCAGTGGTGTTTCCAGGAAGGGGTGGTGGGAGTGCTCAGGGGAACGTATAGAACCACAAAATGGTTTGGGTTGGAAGGGACCTTAAAGATCATCCAGTCCCACCCCCTGCCCTGGGCAGAGACACCTCCCACCACACCAGGTTGCTCCAAGCCCCCTCCAACCTGGCCTTGAACCCCTCCAGGGATGGGGCAGCCACAGCTTCTCTGGACAACCTGGGCCAGGCTCTCACCACCCTCACACCAAAGAAGTTCTTCCCCACATCTCATCTCAGTCTCCCCTCTTTCATGCCCTTGTCCCTCCCCATCTCTCCTGGAGCCCCTTCAGATACTGTAAGGCCACTATAAGGTCTCCCTGGAGCCTTCTCTTCTCCAGGCTGAACCCCCCCAACTCTCTCAGCCTGTCCTCACAGCAGAGGTTCTCCAGTCCTTGGAGCATCTCTGTGGCCTCCTCTGGCCCCAGTCCACAGGTCCATGTCCTTCTTGCGCTGAAGATTTCAAAGCTGGATACAGTACTCCAGGTGGGAGCCCCCTCTCCCAGGAGGGAATTCCCCCTCCTCGTCTTGGTGAGCTTTGCTGATCCCTGGGCTATTGCCTTTACCCTCACCCAGGCAGATTCCATCCTCCTGCTGGGCACTTTCTGGTGCTATCCATGTGCTCCCCACACCTCAACAGAGGTGTACACTGAGTGTATCATCAAACTTGAGACCCTTACCTAGGACACATGGCCAGCACCCAAAAGAGCCTACAGCTCTAGCCCCTCTCTGCTTCCTCCTGATGTCCTGAGTGAGTTCCCTGCGCAGTGGCCCCTGGATGCCACACCATCATCCAACCCAAAGACCTTCTCCTTTCTGCCAGCAGGCACAAAACTCTTATGAGACCAGAACAGCAAGATTAAAGTCCGTTGGGAAGTTTTTGCTTTAATAAAACTTGATACTGTTGTTATAAGTCACCGGTCTGGAATCCCAATAGATTCTTGGTCTCAGTAGCTTCTTATCATATTAACACTTCACTGACTGTCTCCTTTTTCTTGGAGACATGGAGAGCAAGACCCTGCTCCCTCTCTGTGAGCTGTTTTGTGCATTGAGTCCTCCTGTCATGTCCCTTTGGACAATGAGCCCACTCTTGCCACAGCAGAGCTGTTTCAAGCAGGGACTGTTGCCAGGTTTCTCCTCCAGGCTGTGACCAGACCTGCAGGCTGGAGTCAGCTGGGACGTTGTGATGTTCTTCACGTCACTCCATGATTTCCCCCTCATGAGTCTTGAGGTTTCATAGAATCATAGAATCGTTTGGGTTGGAAGGGACCTTAAAGATCATCGAGTTCCAACCCCCCTGCCTTGGGCAGAGACACCTCCCACTAGAGCAGGTTGCTCAAAGCCCCATCCAGCCTGGCCTTGAACCCCTCCAGGGATGGGGCAGCCACGACTTCCCTGGGCAACCTGTTCCAGTGCCTCACCACCCTCACTGTAAAGAATTTCTATCTCATGTCTAATCTAAATCTCCCCTCTTCCAATTTAAAACCATTTGTCTGCTTTTCTGACTGCAGCAGGAGTTGCAGGTGAGCATCCGCTGCCCATTGCCACTAAATCAATACAGACTGGTGCCTGGGGCCAAGCCAGGACTGCAAAAGCAAGCAAAGCCTTGCATGGCACGATGAATGGCTGAGGAACAAAGGGAGCTTTACTGGGTCTGGTGCCAGATCATACACCTTGTACACCCCATTCACAAGCCTGGCATAAGCTGGCCAGGGGCAAACATCTGTGCTGCCCAGGAAATAAAACTCAGGAAATAAATAAAACTCTGGGCCAGGCTGAGCCCAGGGAAAAGGGATGTGTGTGGCTCGTAGTCCAGCTGTGCCAGATGCCAGGCTGGGAGCCACCTCAAGCTCTCCCAGCACCGGTGGAGGGGTTCTCCAGATGCATGGGACTGGCCAGCACTGGTCACATACTGGTGGGAGCCTGGCAGCAGTGGCATGCTGAGCCCGAGCCCGCTGGTTAATCAAATTAACCAGTGTGGCAGCACAAATGCTTCCACTTGAAGGCTTTGGTCCATGAGCACATTGGACCATATTTGCAGGCAAAAATGCTGAAACCGACTTCAGATAAAAGGGAGTTAAGCCAGAGGTGACCCAGATGACCTTAAATATTTTCTTCCCACAGGGAGTCAGCTCTTGGCCCCGAGCACAGTTCCCATGGCTACAGCTTCGCCATCCTTGACTTTGAGGACCGCTCCCTTCCAGCTGACCTGCTGGGCACCTGTCAGCCTGGGGCAGCAGGATCTGCTCTTGCTGGGTCTGCTGATGCTCTGCAGAGCTTCCAGCATGTCTGGAAAATTAGAGGGCCTGAAGGGATTTTGTGGCTCCAGGATGTTACAGAGCCTGAAAGTGCAAACTGATTTGAAAAAGTGGATAAAACAGGAGGAGCTGGGCATGTCAGCTGCATCAGTGGCTGTTGAACAGTCATCTGGAGCAACATCTGGCTTGGCTCTGAGCTGCTGCGACTGGAAGGTGTGCGTAAACCAGGAGAACTATTGTCTTCATGCCCCATCCCTCATGCTTCTCTCCAGCTTTCCCTGGGAGCTGTTGTGAGATGTGGGATACTGGATTAGAGAAACCTGAGGGTTTATAAGAGCTTCCTCCCATCAACAGCTGATGGGAGTTATCACACCCTATCTGTTTGAAACCCAAGAGTGAACACTCTCAGTGCCCCCCTGCCAGCCTCTCTTTCTCCCACGGCATTTGGAAGAGCAATGGGGCTGCCTGGGCTTCCCCACAGAGGGGCAGGCTACAAAGAGGAGCTTGGTGGGGTCTCTTCTTCTGTGTTCCTCCTCCGCTTCTTGATCATCCTCACCCCACAGCAGGTGTCGGGGCCTCTGAGCCAGCACTTGCTCTGCTGGGGAGTCTCACCAGGCTGACGAAGGGCTGCAATGGGATCCAGTCTCGACCAGCACCATGGGAAAATCAGGCTCTCGTCTGTGTCTGAACCCAAAATTAGAAGCTCACCATTATGGGCATATTTATATCAACCTAAGTCTTGCTGTCCAGAATGAGACCAGTTCTTCA
The DNA here is from genome assembly GCA_026546715.1 of Gallinago undulata. NCBI lineage: Eukaryota > Metazoa > Chordata > Aves > Charadriiformes > Scolopacidae > Gallinago > Gallinago undulata. Next base: position 25,477,403 of record JAOTQQ010000003.1, on the reverse strand, counting down.
GACTCAGAATTTGTGTTTGAAATTTGTCTTTTAAGGTAAATCAGGCCTGCTGAAAATATAAAATTAAGGCAAAAACCATGCAGAAAGGTGCCGTTTCTTTCTTGGGGAATTGCCTCAGGGCACGCATTTATCAAGGGCAGAAGTATGGAGTGGTGGAGATATCAAACCTGTCTAGCTTGCCTGTGGTCCAGTTCTGGTCACATGAATAGTCTGATGGTTTGGCCTTAGGGAGGGTGTCTCTGGCAGACATCAGTGCAAATGCAGAGATGCTGAAAAACATCTTTGCCTCTGTGGGCCTGGAGGAACAGTCCTTCTTAAATACCCTCTGCCAGGGGGAGCAAAAAAAATGCTGCTTGTGATGCTGCTCTTTGCCTTGACCCTTTTGAGCAATAAATAAAGCTTGTGAATGCTCTACCAGGGCAAGGAACAAGCTTCAGTGCTTGCTGGCAAGTCTCAGCCAGCCGTCGTAATAGCCCAGTGACAGGAAAGTCCTGACCGTGGGCATCACATCTGGTCCTCCTGAGCTTTGGTGATGTGTGTTGCCTGTTCTGGTGTCTTCCTCTGATACAGAGCGGTCTGGAAGTACATTGCCTTGCTTTTCCTCTCCACTGACTCTGCTGAACCACCCCTGGCCTCCCAGTTTCTGCATCTAAGCTGCAGTTTTCAGTCAGCAATGTTTACACCTGGCTTTGCTCACACTTTGTAGTCAGTTAGTTCCTCTGCTGATGCATCTTGCAGAACCTACTGGGTGGAAGTCAGGCTACTTGGGATCTTTGCTTTTCCCAGTGCATGACGTTGGGTTGCTCATTGGACAGGAGGGTGATACAGAGAGCTTGGACCTGCCTCAGCTGCAAAATCCTGCTCTCTCTTTTTCTGGGATTACTTGGATGAAATAGAGAGTTCATTTTCATGTTGGAGACAGGTACAGCATGTTTCACCTGTAGGGAAGAGACTTACTGGGATGAAATCCTCTAGTAGAGTACAAGAACATGTGTGTTTTTATGGCTGATCAACACAGGCGGGCAGAGGGGAGGAGAGCCTCCCGGGAAGGTCCTGGGCTGCCCTCAGCGGTTAAAGAAAAAGGACCTGAGGGTCTGTAGAAACTGTGACTTCTGTCTCTGCTTCTGCTTCTTCCGGATGATGGGGATCCAGACAAGGCCACAAACAAGGAGCATCAGTCCCAAGGACAGGAAAGCCGGGCCACACATTTTGTAAACTTTTACGTTCTTGGATTCGATGCAAGACAGGCTGGTGATGACTATTCCGAAAAGGAAGACTGCTGCTCCGACAGACACAACAATGATGGGCTTGTGGTATATGTCCCACTTGCTTCTGGGTGCGCTGGTCCAGACAGACTCACTCCGGGAGCTGATGCAGAGGGTGCTGGCCGTGTTACTGGTCAGCAGCTCCTTGGATGGAGGAGACTTCTCACTGCCATCAGGGCTCTTGGGGGGAATTTCCATGGTGACGGGATCTGCGGAGGAGACCTGTGATGGACAAAAGAGAAAAAGCAGAGCAGGGCTAGTGATGGAGGATGGATTGGGTGCTTCCCATTTGGTCATTAATCAGTGACATGTCAAATGCAGATGGGTAACTGCAGGGAGAAGACCACCACAGCTATGAGAACAATGAAATGTAGGAAAAAGCAAGAGGCTCCTGCTGGTAGACTGGACTGAGGGCTCTTGTGGAGTCCCACTGCCCACCAACGGACACAGGACTCCCACAGTTCCTGTGCCTGTCCTGAGACCTTCCAGCTCACCAGCTTCCAGCTCCCACAGGGACTCAGGGGTCGGATGACTAGATGTCCATTGGTATTCAGTACCCTGAGCCTCCCAGGGTTCTTGGCTGCTTTCATGGGAATATCAGGGTCCTGCAAGCAGGGCAGGTGATGATGCCTGTGGGGAAGAACTCTGTATCCCCAGACCCACTTTCCCTCCCAGATCCCAAATTGCACCTCATCACTCTGTGGCATGATCACATCTCCTTCTTGCAGGTGGGGAAACTGAGACACAGCTCCAACATTGTAGGACCACTCACCGGGAGAGCAGAAAGCCCCCTCCAATGGGCTGAGTTCTTCCTTCAGCCCCCTGGGCTGCATGATCCTCACCACCACACTCAGCCTGGACATGTCAGCCTTATAGTAGCCACTGCACAGGAACTTCTCATTTCCTATTGAAATGCACAGGTGGGAGCTTGTCACACAGGAAACAGGCCTGAAGAGAGAAGGACCTGGGGAGACCTAAGAGCCCCTTCCAGTCCCTAAAGGGGCTACAGGAGAGATGGGGAAGGACACTTGATCAGGGAGGGGAGCCACAAGAGGAGGGGGAACAATTTTAAACTGAAAGAGGGGAGATTGGGATAAGATATTAAGAAGAAACTCTTTGCTGTGAGGGTGGAACAGGTTGCCCAGAGAAGCTGTGGCTGCCCCATCCCTGGAGGGGTTCAAGGCCAGGTTGGAGGGGGCTTGGAGCAACCTGGTGTGGTGGGAGGTGTCCCTGCCCATGGCAGGGGGGTTAGATGCAGATGATCTTTACTGTGATTCTATGATATTTCTCCAGCTGTCAGCAGGGGCAGGCTGCTGTGGGAGGGCTCTTGGTCTCGGAAGCAAGATCACATCTGAGGCAGAGATGCTCTGCCTTGTATGGCTGGGTCAGATGTGTGGCTTTTTGAGGCATTATTTTTTCACCAACCCAAGGAGGAAATACATTTTCCCAGAAACAAAGTGCCTTTAGCACAGAGAAACCATTATGGTAAATGGGAAGGCCCGAGCATTAAGTTAACCGCTATTTCCTCAGGGCTCCGCTGAGGAGACAAGGGCAGGAGGCTGGATCCAGGAGCGCTCCTGGTGTGTGCTCTGACCTGCTGCTGGGAAGCCCAGCAGAGATGAACCAATAGAGGTACCACAGCTGAGGGAGGCAAGGCTGGGGAGATGGATGCTTTGCAGCCAGGAATCAGATATTATTTTTTTGCAAAGCAAACTCCTGTCTGAGCTGCTAGGTTTTATCCAAGGTGTTCAGCGGTGTCAGGAGGGCTGGGACTGACTGCCCTCTCCCAGGCGTTGGAATGGGTCCAGAGGAGGTCCCGGAGATGCTGGGAGAGCTGGAGCTGTGAGGACAGGCTGAGAGAGTTGGGGGGGGGGGGGGTGTCAGCCTGGAGAAGAGAAGGCTCCGGGGAGAACTTAGAGACCCTTCTAGTCCCTAAATGGGCTCCAGGAGAGATGGGGAGGGACTCTTGATCAGGGAGGGGAGCCATAGGGTGAGGGAGAAGGGTTTGACACTGAAAGAGGGGAGATTGAGATGAGATCTCAGGAAGAAATCCTTTGCTGTGAGGGTGGTGAGAGCCTGGCCCAGGTTGCCCAGAGAAGCTGTGGCTGCCCCATCCCTGGAGGGGTTCAAGGCCAGGTTGGAGGAGGCTTGGAACAACCTGGTGTGGTGGGAGGTGTCTCTGCCCAGGGCAGGGGGGTTGGAACAAGATGATCTTTAAAGTCCCTTTCAACCCAAACCTTCTTATGATTCTATGCTAAGCCACAGCCATACTGGCCTGGGCACAAGCTCTCAGGTGGACGGGTGGTGCCACCAGGGCTCTGTGCCCACTCCACTTGAGCTTAAGTGGGCTTTGATCCAGAACAGCTCATTTAAAGCCCTGCTGTGGCCCCCATTTGGCACAAAAAGCCCTGTGTTTCCTCTGCTTGGCTCTGGCTGTGCCCAAACCCACTGCAGTCCCTGGGGTGGCTCACCAGGAGGTGCCCACCATGAGTGATACCAGGCTGGATTTGCACGCTGCTGCTGCTGCAGTGGGCAGCGACGAGGTGTGGATGAGATGCACACGAAGTTCAGTGGCCCCAGCTCGTTTCCTGTTGCTGCTAATCAATGTGAGAGCATGTACCACTTAAGTGGAGCCACACAGAGGCTGCAAAGCTGGCAGAGCTCCAGAGGAACCCTCCTAAGGAAACCTGCCTGTTTCTGGGCCCCACTGTCCACCTAGGGATGCTGATGGCTGCCTGCCAGTGAGCACCTCCCTTATTCTTTCACCTGTGTCCCCTGCCAAGGTTTGTGGTTTATTCTGAAGAGAGACAGATGTAATTTTTCAATTTAGTTCCCCCCAACACAGACGCCGTTGCAGAAATTCAGATCTGATGGTATCAACATGTTTTGTAATGTTTTGGGTTTGCCAAACTTGGACCAACAAGTAAAAAACAAAAGGCATGAGCAACGGGCATGATTTACATCTCTCCCATCTGCAGCTTTCACCCCACTCTGGACAGCTGGGGACATTTTTGGCATCCTGATATATCTTCTAAAGGACTTGATGGGGGATGATTAAGCACTCAACAAAGCAGATAAGCTTGGTCAGAACAGCTTGCTTTAGTTTTCTGCTTCTTCTCCTTTTGAGTTGCTGTGTCCCTGCAATCTGGTCTGACTGCAGCGGAACTTGCTGACCCCTTGGCTTTGCAGAAGCACCAGCTGCCGTGAGATGTCACAGCCACGTTAGACATGCTGGTTTTCGGGTCCAACCTCCCCTGCTGGCAGCTGCTGCCATGTATCTCACCTCCCTGCTCCTGTGCGTTGTGGCTCCAGGCAGCCACGAGCTGCTGACAGCAGCCTCCAGGGTTCTGGGGGGACAGTGAGACCAGCTCCATGTGGGCCAAACCCTTTGTTCTGCTTCTACCTGTAAAACCTGCCCAGGAGTCAGTCCAGTCCTCCAAAAAAACCCCACCAGTTCTGTGGAGATGTGCCCAGGCCCTAGATAACTTTTTGCTTGGCTGCTGTGGACAGCTTGTCCAGCTGCCTCACTTGTGGCGTTGCTGGGCTGTGATCCCCCTCTTCCAGCCCAAACCTTTTGCAAAGGCTCCTCCCGAGATCTCATCCCGGGTAGTCATGGCATTTTTGGCTTTCTCCTTGTAACATCCATCATGGAGAGGCTTTATGACCAAGCCACTGCATAATTTTAATTTGGCTTTTGTGGTTGGAAATTTGCCTTCTCCTCTGGAATAACGCCCAGATCTCATATCTGGGCAGCCTAATGCAGTCTGCCCTGCCCCATCTTCCAGGCACCCCGCTCCCTGCTTGCCCGTCTGCTGCCGCCCTGCCTCCGCTTCCAGGGGTGCTCTGCGCTCTGCAAAGCACCTTCCTCTTCATTGTGCAGACCATTAATGTCAGGCTCCTGCATCATCATCTTCCTGTCAGGTCCTATATACACTGGAGTGGATTTTTCCCCTCTCTTTTATTTTCTCGTGTAATCATCCCTCTCACCACAATTCTCAGACACTGATAATTCTTCTGGTGCTTCCTGGCAGAGCATGCTTTTTTTTTTGTCATGCTTGTCTCCACTTTTGGTCATCTTCCTCTAATTTGTATACTCTGCTTTGTATTTCTGTCTGTGCTTTCTCATGAGTCCCTGTGTGTTTTCCCCACTGTTGGCTAGTGACGGATCCTACTCCCTGCAAGCAGTCAGGCGCTTTTTGCAAGCACCACATATATCTGCAGCTCTTGGGAGAGCTAATGTGATTTCAGCTTCTGCTCTGCCCGTGCTCCAGCCCTAATTCATCACAGATGTGCTCGTATGTGAAGATGTGATGGTTGTACTGAGCAGCCTGGCAGGATGACGCTCTCAGATTTCTCCCTTTTTTTTTTTTTAATCATTATTGTTGTAAGAAGAGCATCAGCCGATGACCGTTTGCTGGCTTGAAAATGCCTCCAGAGCATGGCTTGGATTTCATGTCTGGTGGTGTGCTGCTGCTGCCTCTGAAATCTTGGGCAGTTCCTGTTGATGGAGCTGACACCAGGGTCTTTCTTTTCCCCTCCACGAGGAAGAGCCTCGTGTGATTTTATTTCTCCTCCCTTTGCTCTTCCAGTGCTTTGTGTGGTGATGTTTGGTTTCTGAGCCGGGAGATGCACTATTGGAGACCCCCGTGGCAAAGCAGCACAGCACACACTTGGGTACATCCTGGACCTTGGGGACTTTACATGGTGGTGCTGAGGAGAGGGCTTTGCAATGAGCACAGCACCTAAGGGCTCTGCCCTGAGTCCCTCAGCCCATCCCAGCTGTGGATGGGGTTCCTCACCCACCTGCTTCTCATGCCAGTCCCCGACCTGGCCATCTCAGATTTAGGTACTGCAGTGTACCACCAAAGCCCTGTGCTGTCCCACAGAGGGGAACCCCCAGAGCCTCCCCACTGGCCCATGGCTCTCTGGGGTTTCCAGTGGCCTCCAGATGACTTGGGACAATGCCCTGGCAAACGGCAGCATCAGGCGTTCTGCAAAGTCTTGGGGTAAGACGCAAAAGGTTCTTCAGCCAGAACATATGTCCTGCCTCCACCCTATTGGGTGGACAGCGAAGTTCTCGCTAGTGGATCCCAGTGAGTGAGAATGGAGGAAAACAAGAAGTGCTGTTTTGGGCATGGTTTTTCCTGCTGCTCTGGAGCATCCAACTGTTCAATCAGTTCAACTGACGTTTAACCTCAGTATAGGACCCCCCCTAGACTACAGGTCTGGGTCTATGTTTGCTGGTAGAAGGGGTTAGCTGCTCTAGAGTGTGTGACTGTGGGGTGGGTGGGAAAGGAGCTGCTGCACTCTTAGCATTGGCCCGTTTTAATGAAAAATGGCAATCACTCAAGTACAGAGCGAATAGCAGTGGGATGTACATCCAAGGAGCCACCCTGCCTGAGGTCCCCAGGAAAGCGAATAAGCTGGGGACAGGGGTGTGCTTCCCAGTGGAGGTGGGGACCTGCCCTGCCTGCAGCCATCCCATGAAGACCTCCAGCCCCGCGGCCACATGCCTGCCCTGGGGGACCTGCACCAAGGAGGTGATGACACCCCCTTCCTTGTGGGGTGTCAGGGCAGGGAATCCCCCGGGGAGGGACCGAGCGCCGAGAGCTCACTCACCATGCTGTGCCTCTGTTGTCCCTGCTGTCACTGGTGGGTGGTGGCTTGCTGTGGAAGGTGAGGTAGCCACTTGCACTAAACATCCCCTGAGCTCGCCGTGGAGGAACCTGGCCACCGGCTCCCACGGGCACAGGAGGAGCAGCTCCAAGTGTCCAGCTTTCTGTCAGCCCCAAGAGGGATGGATCCTGCTGGGCTGTGCGGGCTCTGCTCTGGGAGAAGACCGAGAGAGTGGTGTCGGTGCTAAAGCTCCATCCTTTCTGCTCCCACGCCCCAGCTCATCCCAGAGCGAGGAGGGGGATGGCAGTGGCTATGTGGGCAACCGTCTCTGCAGACTGGCTAGCTCTGCTTTGGGACCAGGGGTGGAGAAATAAGGCAGTGTGTCAGGGGATTTCTCATCGCCTACAAGCCCTGCCAGATCTTGGATGTAAATTGAGACAGAGGCAGTGTCCATTTCCTGGTGTAGTGGAGCTGGGCTGGGCCCAGCAGCCTGCATCCCTGGGGAGCAGCTTTCCAGCATCGCCCAGAGTTTAGACCATCCGGGCAGCACCCTCAGGGTCTTGCTGAGCAAAGAAAATCCACGAGCTCCTGTTTGGGGCTCAGCAATGGGATGACGCCCAGCCTGGCCGTGCTGTATCTCCCTCTCCCTCTCCACCACCCCCAGAGCCAAAGCCATGGAAATCCATCCTACTTACCCGGGGAGTGGTGAGGGATGGCTGCCCCCCGGCTGATGGTGGGACAGGCTGCAGCAGAAGGTCCTGCTCTCCTGAGCTGGACTCACCCTGAGCCCCACATCCCTCTGGATGTTGTCTACTGGGCTCTGCTAAGACTCTAATAAACAATGGAGCCTATGCCAGCCCTGATGAGCTCACCAGCCTATTGGTATATTGTTTAACTCTTTGTTTCCCTGCCTCGGGCCCCTGCAGGGCTGACTTCTGGGCAGCTTGCCTGGGAGGGTTTTATAATGAGCCATGGTTTGGGAGGCAGCACGACGATGTGGTGGGAGAGGCAGGGCGGATCGGTGCTTGGAGCAGGGATCCAAGACAGGGGGTTGTTGCTGATCCAGACTTGGATCATCAGCAAGCTCTTGAAATATCTCTGGGCTGCAATTTCTGCACTCTCAAAGCAGGGGATCATAGCCAGTGTTTGCAAAGCACTTTGAGGGTCCTTGTTGAGTCATTAGAGGGATGCAAGACATTAGCAATTAGCTATTAATTAATATCCTGGGTCCATTACAAGGAGGGTGATGGAAGAGGGAGGTGGCTCTGACATCCTGCCTCCTTTCACAAGCCCACAGCCAAACTTTAATAATCTCTTACATCAGCGTGACTCCACTTGCTGTAGGGAAGAGATCCAGCCTGATTACTGGTGGCCAGGGCCGGGTTCCAGCATTGGTGGGGCTGCTTCCGTCCCCAGGGGCTTTTTGTTGGTTTGGTGCAGTAAGTAACGGTACCTAAACTGCACCACAGACCTGGCCAGGAGGCGGATGGGCTAGGATGGGTAAGCAGTAGTGGAGCTCTCATAGGGATGGGCATGCCCCACAAGGGTGGTGGGCTGGGGGCAGAGCATCCCAGGACAGCACATGGAGCTGGAAGGGGAGGAGGAAGAGGGTCCAGAGTGGGAAGAAACCAGCTCATCCCTCTATGGAGAGCTCAGGCAGGAAGACCAAGGGCTGTTTGTCAAGATGAAGTCCTTCAACTCAGGTTGTGTAGATCTCTGGCCAGTGGTAGGTGGGCATGGGGCAGGTTATGGAGCTCTTCAGTAAGGGACAGCTGGGGCACTGGGATGTGCTTCGGCTGGGGCAGTAGCAGAAGTGGGATGAACTCATCATCCTAGTCTGGTCTGTCCTTACCTCCTGATGGGAGGTGGCTATGTTTGCTGAGCACAACAGCCAAGCCCTGGGATAACAGGGTGAACTCCATTGCCCATTCATTTAGGAACCATCAGCCAAAAGAGCCAGATGTTTTGGAGGTGTTCAGGAAGCATTTATTTGAACAGATTAAAAGATTCTCAGGAATTAGGAGAGTTCAGTGGATTTGGGTTCCCTAGTGCAGGTTCAAAGGCGTCAATTATTTGGCCTAAAGGAGCAGCTTGGTTAAAAAAAAAAAAAAAGAAAATAGATGTGAGAAGACTTGATTTCAGCACCTGCAGCTGGATGAATTTGACTTCTGCACCATCTCCAGGCTGAACTGAGTTTTGTGGAATCATGTAATCATAGAATTTCCCAGGTTGGAAGGGACCTTTCAGATCATCTAGTCCAACCGCCAACCTAACACTGATAAAAACCACCACTAAACCATATCTCTAAGCACTGTGTCTACCCGTCTTTTAAATACCTCCAGGGATGGTGACTCAACCATTTCCCCGGGCAGCCTGTTCTCTTCTACCCTGTTGGGGAGCATCCAGCCCCGTGCTTCAGTGAGCTAACCCTTCACATGGCCCTATTCATTTCAGCCCCCACTCCAACTTGCCCTGTGCTCCTTTCAGTGCCCGTGGCATCTCCTTCCTGCCCCAAGGCCCAAGCTGTGGTGGGAGAGGGCAGGCAGGGGCCAGGTCACAGACTCTGGGCATAGTCACAGGCAAGAGTGTCTTCTGAAGATGGAGCCCCTTTATGGCACAGTGACCTGAACAAGCCACTGGGGGTTGAACAAGTATGGGGAGCAGTTCCTGCCCCTCCAGGGTTGAGGTTCACCCCTCCATAGTTGAGGTTCACCTCTCCAGGGTTGAGGTCCACCCCTCCACAGTATGTCCTGTGTGCCGGAGTCTGCCCCATGAGCTCATCCATGGGCTGGATGTTCTGAGTCAATGGGAAGTCCCTTCTAGCCTGTCCCAGATGCTACGGGTGCATCTTCCCTCCCAGCCGGGTCTCCCCCTCTCCATAGCCCACTCCTCATGCCAGCCTGAGCTGCTGGCTCATCTTGCAGCCTCCCAGACTCTCCTCTTCCTCCATGGACATTTGCTGCCACCTCGTGGGGCCGTGGGATGGGGACTGCAACGCTGCCAGCAGCCCAGGGTTCTCCCTGGGGACACTGCACAGGTGGGGACAGACTGTCAGGCCATCCTTGAGCCCACCAGGGACAGGGCACCCACCACCAGAACTCCCCACGGGCAAACACCTGCACATGGTGCAGCCGCAGCATTGGTGATGGAAAACTCACAGTGACTTGGCCTGCAGAGATGTCTTTGCACAGTGGTGGGTGATGTGGCTGCCAGTAGATAACCCTGTGGGGCTGTGTCGGCTGGGGAACATCCCTCTCCAGGAAACTGTGTGCCCTGCATTGCTCATCATGGCCTGGTCTCCAGCTCCCTAGCAAGTTCAAAAGTTCAAAAGGATTTAATTTGACTGCCAAACCCTTTGGACAGTGAGATATGGTCATCACCCTACACAGGGACAGCAAACGGAAGCATGACTCTTCACTCAGTCCCCTTCCTTCTCACCCCTCCCTCCAAACTTGCTCCCTAGGGCAGGTCCACCTGTCAGGACTGACCAAGCCTACCACAGACCATTAAACTTTTCATAGGTGGGATGCAGATAATAAAACCATGATAACAGAACCATGAGCAGTTCAGACAATTTCAGAGCTATCTACGGTCATCTGCATTAGTCTTGGCTGGCTGGCTCAACTAGGATATAAGGTAGGACAGAGTAGGATAGGATAAGGTGTAAGGCAAGGTAGAGTAGCCAGGAGGTGGCCAAGAAAGGGAACCCAGCACTGGAGCAACTGAGGTGCCACAGAGCAGGGTTACAAGAGGATCACAGAGGCAGCAGAGCCTCCTAGGTCATGGAGGTGGCCATGACCATGATGGCATGAGGCTCCTGACATAACCTGACTGAGCAGCTCAGCTTTGCTGGATGGGCAGGCCCATCCAGCCCTTTCCAGCTTGTGGTTTGACTTCTATCTTCCAGCTGGTACATGTTGGTGCCTTGTTCATCATCCTTGTGCTGCTGCTAGTGCTGTTGTTCACCAGAGCTCCACATCCTGCCTGGGTTTGCTCCTCATGTCCTCACAGAGGCCGTGTCCACCACTGCAGCAGTGTCCCCTGGCAATAGAAGGTCTCCCTGCCCCAGCACCCACTGCTCTCCTCTGTCCCTTCCCACGTTGGCATGTTCCCATGTGGATGGTTGCTGGGCTCCTGTGGTCTCTGTGGCACTAATTGTTTAAAAAGTGGGACAGTTGTGTTTATTCACTTAGTGAACAAGATGGGTCCCGGGCTGCTCCTTGGGGTACTTCTCCCTCCAGGCAGGTCCCTCCTGGGTGGTCTGTGATTTTTCCATCTCTCCCCTCAAGTTGTTTCCATGCCGGTGTCACGACTGGGGAAACTCCGTGTTCTCCAGTTGAACTGGTGATTTCCCAGGTGGCCCAGATGGCTTGTGCAGGAGCAGGAGAACACCTCTACATCTGCTGTTGAAGGTGAGGGACTCATCCAGGGTCAGGCTGCATGGTCATGCTATATTCATCCTGTTCATTCCTCCATGCTAAGGGGAGCTCCTTTGTGCATCCTGCAATGTTCAGGCCCATGTTCATGCTTCTTCCTCACCCAGTGCCCATCCATGCCCAGAGCTCTTAGCTCTTAGGGAGGTGGTGTTGGAGGTAGGTGGTTAAACTGTTTTGCAAGTAACACCATTTCACTACAGCAAGAAGGGGAAAAAAAGCACATTACTTTTGGCTGTGGTAGTGTCACAGAGGTCCCAGTGACCTCAAGTTCCCATGGGGTCCTTGCTGAAATCTCAGGCCCTGGACAGACATCCCTGGGCATTCCCAAGGGACAAGGACAACAAGCTGCAGGCATTCAAAGGGGACAGTGAAAGAAAATTGCGAAGAAAACTGATCCCTTCGTCTTCTACAGAGCCAGAGGCGTGGGTGACAGGAGACCAAACCTTATTTTCAGGCTCAGGGATGTGTGTGTGTGGCGGGAGGGACATGAGGGGGCCTGTCGACAGAGAGCTCTGACTCAAAGCAGCTTTGAATGATGCTTGTGGGCTCCACGGGCCCCAACAAGGCCACCCTGGGCTTTGTAAAACTGGCAGAGACAGGCAGGAGGGACTTGGAGTAATTTTCCTGTTCAAGTCCTAGTTCTGCCCTAAATGACATGAGACAGTTCCTTAATCTGGGTTAAATAAATAAAACTGAGGGTTTTTCTTCCTGTTGCTCCATGGAGGAGAACAGGGACCTGCTTGGGAGGTGCCTGGGTGGGGAGAAAAGGGAAGCTGCTCGTTGCTCATGCTGTCTGGGGTGGGAGATGGGATACCTCCACCAATCTCCCCATAGCTCTGTCCTCAATGGGAGCACATTTATGCTGCTACAAGAGCATCTGCCCCACCACAGCCCTTTCTGGTGGGAGAGGAGACCACTTGAGGCTGGCAAGCTGCCAGGCAGAAAAAGATCTGGGGGTTCTAATTGACAAGGGGCTGAATATGAGCCGGCAGTGTGCCCAGGTGGCCAAGAAAGCCAATGGCATCTTGGCTTGTATTAGAAATAGTGTGACCAGCAGAAGTAGGG
>JAOTQQ010000003.1:25437579-25449576 GCA_026546715.1 Gallinago undulata | reverse complement strand
TGCCCTTGAACCCCTCCAGGGATGGGGCAGCCACAGCTTCTCTGGGCAACCTGGGCCAGGCTCTCACCACCCTCAAACCAAAGGAGTTCTTCCCAAGATCTCATCTAAATCTTTCATCTTAAAACCGTTCTCCCTCATCCTATGGCTTCCCTCCCCAATTAAGAGTCCCTCTCCATCTCTTCTGGAGCCCCTTGAGGGACCAGGAGGGGCTCTGAGGTCTCCCTGGAGCCTTCTCTTCTCCAGGCTGAACCCCCCCGAGCTCTCTCAGTCTGTCTTCACAGGACTTTTTTTGCTTCATGCTATTTTTTTTGGTGTGTGGGGACAGAGTTTGCTTCCCTATACACAAGAGAACTGACCAGGGTCTTTGGGCCACTGTCTTGACCCCCAGGGCAGGAGAGCTACTCTTCATGCACACATAGTTTGTGTTGATTTGGACATGTTTCAGGACAAGACTGTTCTGAGGGTCATGGGTTGCCATCGCTTGCCTCTTGCTTGAGACCTTCACGATTCAGACACAACTAACCGTGATGCTGGAGAACCTCTCACCCACCAAAGGACATGTGGAAATCATGTGCAAAAGTCCCTCCTGACCCACATCCTTTTTATCCTCCATCTTTCTCAGTTCATGGCATGTGATGAAGTCAGTGTTTAGTCAAAAGGATCTGCATAAGGAGATACCAACCTTCAAGCAGCGACAATTTATCTCTTAAATCAAAAGAAGCCACATCATAAATCAACTACAGGGGGTCCTTACTTCAAGGTTAGTTATGCAGACTGAAGTGCAGCTGGCCTTCACCAGGAATTCACCTGATTCACCTGAATCCAGGCAGAAAAGGAGTTGGCTTTCACGTGATTGGTTTTGTAGCTTTCCCAGTTAAGCTCCACAAATTTTGCTCAGCAGTAATGGGTCCCAGGCATCCCCTCACTAAGCTGCTGGATCATTAGGATGGTGCTTCACTACCCAGGTAAGTAGTCACCTCCTCCCTATGCACAGTTATTTTTTACTTCTTTAATGTATGGGGCAGCTCCAGCTCTCCTGTTCTTAGGCCATGACTGGGACTAGGTTTAGTCTTAACTCTGCAGCATTTCCAGAGGACCCATAAGAGCTTGTATTTAATCATGACTTGCATAAACCTGTAAAGTGAGGAGAAGCACATCTTGAAGCTTGAAGCACATCTCAGATTCCTTGCTCCTGATGTCCCAGCAATACCTCACAGCTTGCAAGTGAGGTTTGCATGGAAGTTGTCACTCCTGCAAAGGGACAGGTCACCTCTTCCGGGGAGGACCATAGCCCAGCCAGCCCAACTGTGACAGCCTAGCTCAGACCTCTCCTCTGGGTAGGGATCACCAAGCCAAAGGTCTGCCCATGGAACAGTGAGCTGCAAATGGGACAGTGGGGCCAAGTTAACACTCCTTTACCAAGGACCCCCAGCCTTGAAGAGAAACAAGGTCCAACATGCTCTTCCTAGCTTGGCTGGACAATTTAGCAAAGTAGAACTGTTTGCGCAAAGCTGCCATGTGACACTTCAAGGTGGAGGAGCCGTGAGGGGTGAGCTCTGTACCAAAGCCTGATGTTTCCACAGGGGTTTTGAGGCACATGGAGCTGCACTTGCCTTCCCAACTGTGCATGCAGAGAGAGAGCTTTTTCAGTTAAACAAAACCAAAATAATTTGTGCCCAACTGCCATTTGGGGGGTAGTAAATGAATCATACTTCAGCCCAAATGAATTTTATGTTCCCACATGGTAAACAGGAGCACACATTATCCTTGTAGTGATATCCTTGCAGTCCTAGGCAGACCACAACAAAATTGATTTTTCTTGAACTGAGCTTTGCTTGCAGTAAGGAAAGTTACAGTACATAGATCTTGCTATTGGCAAAGCGGGAGCCAACGTTCAGCTCTTCTATTTGCGATACCTCACTGGCATCAAAAAGCAAAGTCTGAAGCAGGTCAGAGGACTCTGGCAGAGTTACTGACAGGACAGATAGACTGCTGGGAGATCACAGCAGGGTGATTGGATAAGGACCCATTTTATGGCTTTTATGGATGTTGACGGCTCTCTATGAAAACAATTTTCCCCCTTCTTCCCTGATTTGAGTATTCACAAGTCTGGTCACATTCTTACCCCAGCCTCCTCAATTTTTGTCTCAATCCGGTTGTCCATCCCTGTGTGATAAGTGCTAAGAAGGTATTGTCAAAATATGGGCAGTGACTTCAGAACCAGCCCCATTAGCAGCTTCACAACTATTTCTCTACATCAGTGTTCATCACAGCAAAGGTAAAATGTGCACGAAGCAAGGCGCTGACCCAGCTTTGGAAATGTGCACTCTGAAAACATGATCGATGAGATCTCTCTGCCTTCCTGATAGTCTGGGCCACTGAAAGGGAATCAGGATCTATTTTATTGTGTAATGAAATTTAACAGCCAAAGTTCAGAGCTGATAGTGGAGCAGAGCATTTTTAGCTGAAGTCCTGCAAAAATGTGGATGTGGCAGTAAAAGTATAATTAATATTTTAATAATTAATATTTTTTTTTTATAAAATGAAAGAAAAGTGTTTTCTGAAATTTAAAATAAGAAAAGGTGCACTGTCATCTTGGAAGAAATAACAGGTTTAATGCGTTTTAGTTGTGGTCAATTCCATTTAACTGATTGGCCAAGCTATTACATTTTGGAAAAAACTTTTACCTAGGTTTCAGACATATTTCTGAGAAGCTGCGTATCTCCCAAGAAAATTGTTCAAGTTTTCCATATCCTTTCCTTCATGTTCAGGAAAACCATAGAGTGCAGTTGTCTCTAATGTATCTAGTGGTAATGGTCACTGTAAGGACATGGAGGCCTGGGCTGAGGTATGTTCTAGGTGCCCAGCTGCGTGTCTTGTATTCTGGACTGATGTGAAAAGGATGAAATGCAGATATTACCCACTGTCAACCTTGTTGTTCCTCATACCTCCTGGATTGCTGCTTAGTCTGTGCGGAGGTTTCATGCCTCCTGATTGCAGGGTGGATGTAGTCCTAATGCCTGTAGCTCAATTATTTCTAAGATGGAGATCTGCTACCCTAAATTGGTCCATGCTGCCTGCACTGTGAGGCATCACTATTTGAACACAGTGGGATGGAAACAGCAGACAAACTGCTGGTTTATTAGTACGTTTATCTCTTAAAGAGAAGGAGGAAGCAAAAGGGTCAGCTTGTTTTAAAGAGAAGGCAAATCACTTGTTCTGGGGTTACATCTGAGGAGGGAAAACAAAATGTCAGTTCTCTTGGGCAAAGAAAAAGCTTCAGGCCTCAAGGGAGCCTGCAAAGAAGGGCTATCAGCAATGTCATCTTTTAGACAAGACAAAGCTTTGATAGAATGAGACACCTCAGCCTGGCCCAGACTGGGAAGTGCCTGACTGGACCTATATCAGCCCAAGTCTAAACATGAGGATGTGTTAGTAGCACTGGAGGTACGTAAAACTGCAGATACCTCTCTGGAGCTGCATGGCCTCCAGCTTTGAAATGTCCCCCTGGTCTGGCCATTTCTTCAGAACAGCTTCTTGGTTTTCAGCTACCCTCCACATAGTTACCACAATGTGATCACCTGTAAAGCCAGCTCCTTCACCAAGAAGGCTTTCTTTGTTTTTTTTTTTTTTTTCTCTTTATTTTTTTTTCTTCTTTTTTTTCCCCTCTTTTTGTTTTTTTCTTTGTGTACGTTGCTTGTGTCTGAGTGTAGAGAGGCAGAGGGAAGAGCTGGGGAGTCTGCTCACACACTCCTGCGAGCTCAGCAGGACGTATTCAGAAATAACGCTGAGCTTCACAGTGGTTGTGGGGAAGATGTGATGTTTCTAATAAGGTGCACATCACCTGTTTCAGATGAAACAGAAAGGCCCCCTAGGGATTTAATTGTATGCAAACCCCAAAAGAATGGCCATTAATTTTCTCCCACTTACTAACATACAATTTTCCACTAATATGAAAGCTTTAATAAGTCTACCCATAATCTTTATGTATTTGGTAGCAGTCCAGGAAATTACAATTACCTTGTGCTTGCAACAGAATGGGTAATCCCATCAACAGGAAAAATGTCATCTCGTTAAAAGGTTCCCAGCCAAAGCCATCATTACTGTTGTGTAATTTCTCCCGTTGTAGTTAATACAGAGCCATGATCACCTTGGGTAAGGGTCAGGACTTTGGAAGGGGAGTTTTAATGTTTTCCTAAGGGAGCTTTGCCACACAGAGGTTGATAAAGCCCTATGTGTTATTCCTCTTTGTAGAGGTCATGTCTCTTGCCATCACAGTGGCCAAGGCTCCCTGTGGGTCCCTGGATCAGGGATGCTGTTGGGCTGAACATCCCGTGCTCCCCCTGCAAGCTGCAGAGGGGCTGCTGCTCATGGCACCCATAGGATGCTGAGATTGTTGCAAGAACAGGTATTTGGACAGCACTGACTTAAACTTGATATTTAATTGACGAACATTTTCCTCACCTTCTGCCTGGCTTTCCCAGGAAGGCTGCAGAGCAACAAGCTGTCCTGTCACTCCGTTTCGCTAGGTGGAGATCTTTAGTTGTCCACTAGCACTGTGCCCTTGTTTTTCAGCCTGTGCAATGGAGATCTGCTGAGAAATTCGGCTGACGGATTTTCAGATGCTCTTCCAGATCTTTAATTTTCCTCTGGGACATACAGCTCTGTGTGCCAAGAACATATGGGCTGACAGGAAATAGGTCTTTTTGTGGTTCCACTTTTAGAACTTTCCATGTCTGATTTTAATCATTTATTGACGGATGAGAATGAAAACACTTGAAAGAAGATTTGCCTAACAAACTAATGAAAAGTAAATGAGAGCATAAACAATGAGTGTGAACAGCTCTCTACTACCAACTTCACGCAGCAGAGACATCCTAATCTCAGCTGCCCTCCCAGAGAGGTGGGGGCACACCCCAACCTAAGTAGGACTAAACCTCAACCTGGGCCCTCTTAAACTGAGCTCTGGCAGAGTTTTACCATGTCATCTTGAGCAGCACTGTATTAAAGATACAGTGCTCCGAGAGCCCTCAGCAAGAGAGGAAGTGCAGGCGCTCATGTTTCTTCAGCAGGAAATGTGTAGCTAAGATTGGCAGGGCCAGCAGGATTAAGCACCACTGTTCCAAATTTCTAGCTAGCGATAGCAAAGAAAAATGAGCTCTCATGGGTAGAAGGTCAGCGTTTCCCCGCAATAATTCTCTCCACTGCAGCCAGTAACTAATTAGGCGGGTAGCTGAACCCTGAGTGTTGTCAGAAGATGAATATTAAATTGGCAAAACTTGGATGCACACAACTGGGTGCCTTAAATTTGACAATGTCTATGATGAAACAAAATAGTAAGTGATAAAAAGGTCAAAAGTCTGAGGCAGACACACAGGGCAGGTTTCTGGACTTCTATTTAGGGATTCCCATGGAAATTTGGATGAAAAATGAAGATTCATTGAAAAAGAATGTTTTAATTTTTGCCACAAGGAGGCATTGAAAAGTTCCTAGATCTTCACTTGAAAACAGAGATGTTCAGCTGGAAATTGATATTTTTGTAAAAAATATTTTAGGGATATTTGAGTTCAGGGACAAATCTGTTCAACTGATTGCTGAAAGCACTTCAATCCATTCTTTCAAAGACAGACTGAAAAATGTCTTGCAGAGGGATATTTATCAGATAAGTGTCACCAAAATGCTCTTGAGTGGGTCGTTAAACCTGCTTTCACTTAGCAACTTGCATTGTGAGTTTTTGTTTCATCTCTTCATCCCTACCTGAAGACTCTACTCAATAGCTGGCTGCTTTTTTTACTTGGCAAAGCTAAAATATCAGTAGCTAAGAAAGAAAAACACCAGCAGAGCTATGAGCTGGGGTGCACAAGGGAGTGTGGCAGGTTCATCCTAGGGTTGTGGTGGGAGGAGACAGTAGGTCTTCAACTGGCCTGGCAGCTGGAGGAGAGGGACTTGGATGCAGGAATGCTGAAAGGCAGGAATGCAGAGAAAAGGAGGTCAAGGGAAGAAAGGGGGCAGAACCGAGCAGAAAATGAGAGGAAGTGAAAGTGAGAGAAAATGAGAAGACAGTGGCAGGCAGCAGGGTCTCGGCACAGCTCTGATCTGTGATGGGGTTGCCTGTTGGATCTCAGGATGGCAAACCTTACTTTGAATATTTCTCTGCATGAGTGAGAGTGTATACTCTTCAAAGAAAGCAATATCTGCTTGGGAAGATTTTCTTCTTCACAGGGAATCACTACAAGCTACAAAGACTTATTTCTTTTTCCTTTTTTTTTAGTTTGCCTTTGCAATTGCGTTTTTGTCTTTGTCTTCTTTTACTTTCTTTCTTTTGTCCTTTTCCTTCCGTACTTGCTTCCTTCCTTTGTTGCACACTGTCTCCTGGAGTCAGCTGTGACGGTTGCATTGAAATACTCAGATAAGGCAAATGCATCGATACTCTTTGCAGTCGTTACTGTCAGAAAGACTGATGGACATTTGCAAATGAGGAAAGATTGAGAAATTACTTTGACTCTGTGCCACAGATTTCCTAAGGAACTGAGCTGCAAAGATTCTGGCCTCTGGAAATAAAGGGTGGACTATGGATGGGAGGGTGATGTACTTAGGTATGTGATTCAAAGCAATTAAAATAAGATAGGGAGATGTAATACTTTATTATGGGGACAAAACTAATCAGAGTTCTCCATTTCCTTGTGATGAGTTTGATTCATACAGCAAAACATGGGGAAGAGATTAGACTCCCCAGAAATCACACTTCCATCTACACTTATGTAGACAGACATATGGCCTCTGGGGAGAGAGTCAGCTCCTTCTGAAGGGTCATTCCTTCATATATCTTCAGCAAAGAAAGCCTTTGTACAGTCAAATTTGCTCCCTGGAGGTCCCCATCTTTCTCCAGTGACTACAGGGGGAGCCTTGACACCAAGATTAGGCTGGACAACTAACTTTCAGACTGGGTAAAAGAAATATGCCTGTTCTGTAAGAAATATATGATTCAAACCCCAAATGGGGGACTTGTAAATCCAAGAGTAGTCATTAGCCAAATGGCTGGTACTTGGCTACTCATAGAGGAGTATGTCTACCAAGACAAAGCAAGTCAAGTCTTTTAGCTTGCTCTGAAAACAAACTAATAGCTGTCTCAGAGCACCTTCAATTAAGCTCAGCATAAATTGCCAAGCCTTAGGGGGGAAAAAAAAAGAACAACAGGCCACCTGGTATGGCAGACCCCATAGCCAGAGACCTGGTGTAAGAGGGACATCTGATGGGACACACAGAGATGAGGAGGAACCCACTTCCATGTTTACTGATTCCTAAGCAGTATCCATCACCTCAGTATCAGTTTCTTGAGCTACTCTGTGAAGATGATATTTCTTTGTTACTCTAGTCTGGCTTCCTGCTGCTAGTAGGACCTACAGAGACGTATCCTAATAGATGAGACTCTGGAGCTCCAAGGAACAAACCCAGCTTGTGTTTAAGATCCCAGCTGGTTTCCACCAACAGAGAGTAGTTCATTCATTGTGAGCTGAAGGATACAGAAAAAGAAAGCAAAGCTCAGAATGACTCTTGGTCAGTTTGGTTTCAGAATAGAGCTGTACTTTAATGAAGAAACAAATGAAATGCTGGAAAATGCAAAGCGAGGAAAGTTTCTTTTAAAAGCCTTCATGTGGAGAATCTTCTGTGCTCTTCAGAAAACTTATTTCTTGTAGACAAAGAAAAAGAAGAGACAATTAGAAATAAGGGATCAGCTTTAGTATGCTTTTAAGTGCTGGATCTGCCATCCAATGGAAGTGGTGCAGTCCTCACCTTCTGCTTCCTTGAACCTTTACTGTGTACTTCTTCAGTAATGCCAATTTAATCAAGATAAATTTGGTGATCTGAGTCCTGAATAAGCGTGAGAAATTCAGCTGCCTAGTTCATGGAGGAGGCCAGAGAATAGGTTTCTTGCTGATCTTTGAATACCTGCTTGGCTACTGCAGCAATAAGGATAGAATCACTTTACTGGAGAAATGCATCTCACATGATCCTGTGGCTCAAACCAGCTTTAGAGCCAAGAAACAGTTAAGAAGAGAGCTCACTGTACAGAGTTCCAGATTCTTCCTAGATCAAGTCATCAGTGGAAAAACATTAGCATTTGAAAGTGGGAGCCTGAGACCTTCGTTTTTTCTCTGGTGCAAAGTAGGAGCAGAGAATCACAGAATCACATGGGGTTGGAAGGGACCTCTGGAGATCATCTAGTCCAACCCATTGCCAGAGCAGGTCTACCTAGAGCAGGTTGCACAGGAACTTTTCCAGGCTGGTTTTGAATGTCTCCAGAGAAGGAGACCACCACCTCTCTGGGCAGCCTATTCCAGTGCTCTGCCACCCTCAAAGTAAAGAAGTTCCTCCTCATGTTTAGGTGGAACTTCTTATGTTCAAGTTTGTGCCCATTTCCTCTTGTCCTATCCCTGGCCACTGAAAAAAGACCAGCCCCATCCTCTTGACACCCTTCCTTTAAGTATTTATAAGCATTGATCTAATCTCCCCTCAGCCTTCTCTTCTCCAGACTAAAAAGACCCAAGTCCCTCAGCCTGTTGTCATAAGAGAGATGCTTCAGGCCCCTAATCATCTTCGTAGCCCTCTACTGTACCCTCTCCAGCAGTTCCCTGTCCTTCTTGAACTGGGGAGCCCAAACCTGGACACAGTGTTCCAGATGGGGCCTCACCAGGGCAGATTAGAGGGCAGGTTAACCTCTCTTGACCTGTTGATCACACTCTTCTTGATGGACCCCAGGATGCCATTGGCCTTCTTAGCCACAATCTCGAAGAGTCCCTTAATTTTCTTAGAGCCAAGCTTGTGAGATACAAACTGCATTAAAATGATAATATGGGTGGGAAATTGGCTGGAGCACTAGGCTCAAGGGACTGTAATTCATCTTACAAAGTACAAGTGGTGACTGGTTACTTGCAGCATCCCTTGGGCTGGTACTGAGGGCAGTACTGTTCAATGTCTTCATTACTGTCGCTGTTGAGACAGACACGACACACACAGAATTTCATGAGCAAAAGCCCAAAAGACTCAACTTTATTGTTTTAACATGCTCTTTTTATATATTTCTTAAGAACACGTGTTCATATATAATTTGTTCTCTCAAAGACCAGCAGTTCATGATTAGATGACTTTTTCTCTCTTTGTTCTCTGCTGTAACTTCGATAAACTTCCTCTGCTGGCAGTCTGACAGCTCCTTAATATTGTTGACTCCCTTCTTCTCAGGACTCTCCAGCCTCTTCAAGGATACACTGGTATCTGCTCAAGGTCAATGTTAAGCTCTTATTCTGATCCCTCAGACCAGCCGATGTTTCCCACAATTACAGCCTGGATGATGGG
Source organism: Gallinago undulata (assembly GCA_026546715.1). NCBI lineage: Eukaryota > Metazoa > Chordata > Aves > Charadriiformes > Scolopacidae > Gallinago > Gallinago undulata. The sequence goes on along the minus strand of JAOTQQ010000003.1, from coordinate 25,440,222 downwards.
ATGAAGAGCACTCTGAGCAAGTGTGTGAATGAAAGTACCCTAGGAAGGGCAAGGCTGCTCTTCAGATGGACCTCATTAACTTCAACAAAGGGAAATGATGAGTTCAGTGCCTGGGATGCAATAACTCCGTGTAGCAGGACTGGCAGGTGACCAGTTGTCTAGAAAGGAGTTAAGCAGAAAAGGACTTGGAGATCCTGGTGGGCCACACATTGAGCACAAATCAGAAGCATGCTGTAGTAGAGTTGATCAGCAAAATCATCCTGGGTTGTTGCAGCAAGATCGTAGCAAGCAGGGCAATGGAAGTGATGATTCCTCTCTATTGCTGATGTGGGAGATCACGTCTGGAAGCTGCATCCAGCTTTGGGCTCCCCGAGGAAAGACACTGACACACTGCTGCAAGTCCAGTGGAGGCATCAAAGATGATTAGAGGACTGGAGCCTATGATGTATGAAGACAGACTGCAAGGATGGTGCTTGTTTAATCTTGGCAAGAGAAGGCTAATGGGGGAGAGAGATGTTATTGCTCCAGTGGGACGATGTAGGGAAGACAGCCCCCAACTTTTCCTGGGGATGCATGGAATTTGTCTAAAAGGTAACAGGAAATACCTGCAAAGCAGGAAATACTGACTAAATATTAGGGAAAAATATTTAAAGTTTGAGGGTGCTCAGACACTGAAACACGAGCCCAGTATGGCTGTGGAATTTTCATTTCTAAAGATATTCAAAGCTCAACTGCACAAGACCATGAGAAATCTGCTCTAATTGGGAAATCTGCTCAAACTACATAATCTTATATTTTGATGATTCTCATCTTTCAAGCACCTAGCAGAAAGCAAACATGAGAAGGAATAAGAGAAGGGGTTTAAGTTTGGATGCAAGAACAGGCTGTTTGTCAGTCAGGCTGGGGTATCCTGTCCTTCAGAAGCTCCACAAATATGCCATTCAAAGTAGATATGTTTAGTAAAATTTGCAGGGAAGAAGATGGACCTGACACACCAAGGTGAGTCTTTGAATGACTTATCATCATGGATTGGCAGATGCAAAACAGGGTGAGCAGCACCTCTTCAAGGCAATATATTTTAATTGAAAATGGTTTTGGATGAAAAACAGCTGTTAATCATATGGAAGACAGGTTCAGTAAAAAAATTTTACTTTTCTGGAAAGAAAACACCCTCCAAAATCCTTGGAGAAAACACTCGCTGATCTCTAAGCTCCTGGAGATGCACCAAATCACCGTGTCCAACAAATGGCATATTTTTCTTGTTCTCACCTGGCCTAAACATGGGCTGCAGGGAAGTGGGAGACATTTTTGTTCCACTCCCCACAGAAGGACAGGACGTCTGCTGGAAGGATGTAAAGTCCACCATGTCCTGCTGCTCGGTATCCCATGGGGATATCCCTTAAGGATCTGAACTAAATGCTAATCTGTCTCTTACCGAGGTTATGCCTTTCGTTTATCCTCAAACTGAGCAGGCTGCATTCATGTAGTGGTCCAAGTCGTGAAGTCATACTTCAGTGGCTCTTGAAAAGGTCCGCAGGAACTCCTGGTGCTCTGTCCTTCACCCTTAAATCCTCATTCTACTCTTGTGTTCCCAGTCTGTTGGGGACTTGGACTCAGTCTGGGAACTTGGACTGAGATTTCTCCATTGGACTGTACTCATGCAGCTCTGAGAGCACCATCTGTCCTCATATAGGATGGTGCTGTCTTAAAAAAGGTCATTTTCATTATGTGCTGGGCTGGGAGTCATCTGTAGCCTTGCAGCAGGACACGCAGTGGTGACCTTTAGCAGGATAGATGTTCAGACCCAGAAGGAGTACCCTTTTTGTGAGGAGGTGTGCAGCGGGCAGGCAACTCCTCTGCCTGTGAGGGGACACTGTAGACCCCTTGGGATTTGTGTCCTTCACTTTGCTCAGTAAAGCAATGATACTGTGATTCATGTGCAGCAACAAGATGTCCCACGCAATTAATCCACTGTCATTCTTTTACCATGTCTGACAACAGAATATGGAAGTCGTGGAGTTGGTCCATTTTCCCAGGAGACTTCTCCAGTTAGCTTCCACAGCTCTCCCAAGGTGTATTTCTCTGAGGCTGAACTAGAAAATTCCTCTCCAGCGTGCTTTACATGAACACAGCCTCCCAGAGTTGCAGCAGAGCAGACCTGGTGCCTGCCAGCAACGGGGATGGTTTGCCCAGCCCAGAAACAGCCCACGTGACAGAACAGGAGAAAAGATCTGAGGTCCCAGGAGCCAGAACTCCACAGAGCTAGAGGTGTGACCCTTCCAGGGCCAGAGTTCACCCTTCTGAGTTGAGGTCTCAGCCTGCTTTCTGCCTGTGAGGTGGCTGCTTTAACAATTATTCTGCCACAAATTCCCAGTGCCACCATGGTTGTGCTGCTTAGCTGTCTCCAGCTGTGCTCAGCTGATGTTGGAGCTGAGAGCATGCAGAGAACGGGATGTTCCCACCTCTAGGACATATGTGAACATCTCTGCACAGTGCAGGGATGTCAGGCAGACGGTTCCTTCAGAGTTAGCACAGGGACCTTCGCATGGAACTGCACTGTACAGTGAAGAAATCACAGAATCACAGAATCACAGAATCACGGTGGTTGGAAGGGACCTCAGAGATCATCAAGTCCAACCACAA
>JAOTQQ010000003.1:25407177-25437479 GCA_026546715.1 Gallinago undulata | reverse complement strand
TAGTTTGGAGAAGAGGAGGCTGAGGGGAGACCTCATTGCCCTCTACAACTACCTGAAAGGAGGGTGGAGAGAGGTGGAGGTTGGCCTCTTCTCCCAGGGAAATAATGACAGGAGCAGAGGAAATGGTCTGAAGTTAGGGCAGGGGAGGTTTAGATTAGTTTTAGGAAGAATTACTTTCCTGAGAGGGTGGTCAGGAATTGGAACAGCCTGCCCAGGGAGGTGGTGAAGTCACCATCCCTGGAGGTATTTAAGAAATGTGGAGACATGGAGATTATTGGTTTGTGGGTGTGATGTGGTGGGGTGTTGTGTTTTTTGTTGGTTTGTTTTTTTTTTGTGTGGTTGGACTTGATGATCTCAAAGGTCCCCTCCAACCATGGTGATTCTGTGATTCTGTGAAATGTACTTTCCTTCCCTTTTATGTCCTAATGAGGAGATGCAGCTTGTCTCTGCTCCTTTTTTTATCTCGGAAAGATCCTGTCTGAATGGCAGTGTCGGCTTACCCCAGGGACAAAGAGTGTGGGGCAATGTGATCTCATTCAGAAGGTGGAAATTCAGCCCTGGTGTGGGCCACCAGTTTTCCAAATGCACCAGCACCAGCATCTGTATTGGCTGGGACCTGCTGCTACAAGGTTCAGAGACCGACAAAGCCCAGTGACCTTCCACAACCCTGTAGAGACCATGAAAACATCAGGAGAAGAGGTGCCTAATGGAACTGGGTCCACTTCTCTAAACTGGCTACCTCTGCCAAAAATCCCTGTCATTGAAGAATGGCCTGATGTTTTCAGATGCTGAGATTCCTGCCAAGATTATTTTTATAGTTGGCAGAGAAGGCCAATGACAAAAGCTTTTACCAGGAACAGTGGAGAGGAATTTCTCAGGTGGTCGTTCCACTAATTAAAGTCAGGACCATTGTCACAGATGGTGGAGAAAGCATTTATACTGCAAACACAACAAGATAGACTAGAGACTGAGATCTAGCAACCAGACCAGGAAGGGACAGAGCTGGCTTGCATGGCCAGGATGACTACATCTTGCTTCTTCACTCTGCAGCACAACAAAACAGCCCAAGTTGGTGCAGGTTCCCATGTGCACCAGGACTTCAGCAGCTCCCATGGCCTGCAGGAGTTTGCAGTTACACACAGGACTGGGTCTAGAAGGACTTGTTTTTTTCCATGCACAATCCTTCTGTTTCCTAGTGCTGTGTAAAGAAACTACTGCTCCTGTCAAAGGTCGCCCAGTGTAGGTGGAGGTCTCTGCATGCAGGTGGCTCCACTGAGGTTCTTCCAACTGCAGGCGAGGGCTGGATATTGTGTAGGAGCAGAGACATCAGACTTCAGTCTGCAGTACTGGGATGCAATCTGCATGCAGGGGTCTTGAACAAAAGCCCCATGTCCATATACCCAAGTACATTCTTGGGATAGGTGTCAGAGTATCCTGCAGAGGGTGACAACTTTGCTTCCAACAGGGAGCCCTGACTAGCTGAACAGATAAAGGTAGAATTTCCTTCTTAATGGATGAAAGACCAAGCAAGGACCTCATTTGAGTTCATCCTTGCTGGGAGCCAAATATTTTCTGGGCATGACATGCAACTAGGTAACCATTAGCAGAAGCCCTCCTGCTCTGAGTCCCACCTTCAAAGCTTGCTATAAATCTGAATCCAGGACTCAGTGAAGCCTGTGATCTGTCTGAAGCATGGGGGGATATGCCCTCTTTCAATCCAATATTTGACCTTGCTCCTTCATCTTCTCCATCCCTTGTCCCTGCCACTCAGTAGCCTGCTCGGGCTCCCTGTGTTCTTGTGACACAAATGCTGAGGGTTCCTTTTTCCTTTCTTCCTGTGATCCAGTTAGATATTAGCTCTTGGCCAAGGACAAAACAAGGCAGCTTCCTTGGCTAACCTTGGAGACTAAGGCACGTCTACAGAATAATTTCTCTGGGACACCCAAAACCTCCAAGGAACAGCATTTAACCTGATCTCCTCTCTGCTTTCTTGGTATCGGCCATCAGGGCATTTCTGTCCATTGCTCCTTCATGAGCAGACCAGGGTCTTAAATAATTCCATATTAGGGACAGCATGACTAATGTTAGCTCCTGGTGGACAAGACGAGCACGAGTTGTCAGCATGTCTGGCATCTATGAAGGCCAACTGCCTACTGGGCTATGTTAGCAAGAGTGTAGTGAGCAGGTTGAGGCTGGTGGTTATTCCCTTTTGTTTAGCACTTGTGAGATGCATTTGCAGTGCTGGATCCAGTTTAGGGGCTGGAGGACATGATGGCTGTGTTGAAATGCAGGGAAAGGCTGAGAGAGCTGAAACTGTTTGGTGTTGAGGAGGCTGAGAGAGATGTTAGTGCTGTTGCTAGCTGCCTAAGGGAGGTTATAGAAAAGCTGGAGTCTGCTTTGTGGGGAAGATGCATTGCAAAAAGACAATAAGTAACAGACACAATAATGAGGACTCTCACTACATGTAACAAAAATTTCAAAAGGAGGGACACCCAACACTGGATCATAGAGAAATGTGTTATCTCCGTTCTTCAAAGCTCGACTGCGTGAGGCTCTGAGCAACCTTCTCTGACTTTGGTGCTATCCCTCCTCTGAGAAGAGGTTGGACTGAAGACCTCTGACAGTCCATTCTGACATGAATTATTCTATGAATCTGTGATTTTTCAGATTGTATGGGGGAAAGAATGATGCTGGAGACCCGATCCCATCAGGGGTGAGTTCACTCAGGTGTTAACCAGAGAGAAATTGCTTTCTCTGTGTACTATCCCAGCATCTTTGCTGCAGGAGATGGAAAAACAACCAATTCATTCATAGAGGAAATTCAATTAGGCAGCAGCCTTGTGAATATTTAAAGGGCAGGAGATGTGTTGTGAAGGGCATCGATTGGCCGGCTCTGTCTTTCTTACAACTTTCTGAGGCAAGGAGCAACACCACACTGAAGTGTTGGACCTGTTTTTCTCCAGAAAAGGGACCAGAGCCTGTGGCCTACTCTGGGGCTGGCATGGGGAGAACATAGGGTCCCAGCCTGGGCACTAGTGGGGCTGGACCATGCGCTTAACGTGACCATGGGTGCTAGAGCAGGACTTCCAGCAGGGAACTTCACCTTCACCACTGCATTGTAGTTCTTGCCTGTTGAGAGCAGAGCTCACACAGTTCCCGGCTGCTGCTCCCCGGTCAGCCCTGGGTTTTACAAATTTTCATGCTGTAATTGGTGTAACACCCTGTGATATGTAGGAGGGAGTCAAGAGTTGAGGATGGTAGTATTTGAGCTCCTCAGCAGGTCCACATCAGCAGAGCCATACAAAACACCTGACCCAGCTGCAACCTGACAAATGGATTTTAGCCCCCACCTCTACTCAACAGGGCTGCACATGGATGAACCGTGCTTGGCACAGCTTGTCTCCTTGTAAGAGAAGCAGGGTGAGATGCCAGCACAAGGGTTCATCTGCCTCTGCAGAGCTTCTGGTCCCACTGGAGCAAAGTGCCTGATGCAAACTGGAAAGCAACCCCCCCTCCCCAGGCAGGGCAGAGCCTCATGGTAGATCTCTCTCACCTCTCCTTCACCTGTTTCTTGGAAAATGCAATTTAAGGTTTTTCCTGAGCTGCTTCTATCTGTCTTGCAGGCTCAGGAGGGCAGAAACTCCCCAGCAAAGGGGAAAATGGCAGCTCTCCAGGACAATGCAGCAGGATCCCCACCACAGCTGCTCCTGCCGGCTCCAGCTCCTCTGTCCTACCCCTGCCACAAGCACAGTGACCTGGCAAAGAACTGTTCCTGCCAAGGCTTGGACATGTCCAGAGCTTGGTGATCTGTCCTGCCAGACCCAATGTGAGGCTTCTTGTTCAGACAGGAGAGATTTGAGAATAGAAAAAACCCTGCTTTAATAGTTGCTATCAGTGACACATCCAGAAGCATCATCATCATCATCACATATTTGTGATCAGCCTAGGATCATGGCTCCCACAAGTGACAATCACCATGGTGGCACTGGTGGCACCACCATGGGCAGTAGTGGTTGCTTGGTTCCTGTGTGGACACAAAACACTTAGTATTAATCAGCCATAATTTAAATGTTATTCAGTAGCTCTTAGAAAACATATTTCAAGCTGCTGAGGTGACTTTAGTCATGGACAAGTATGATTTAAAGGCCAAAATGTTCTGCTGCAGGTAGGAAGCAGCTGGCAAAGTATTCCCTTGGGGTTCTCTTTAGGCATCTGGGGTGCAGGTACCTAAATTATTTTTCCAAAGTCTCCATCGTCTGTTGACAGCAGCTGTCAACCCTGCTGCACTTCTGATTTCAGAGCAGGCCTGTGCACCAGTCCTGTGACTAATGCACGTGATTTTTGTTGTTGTTGTTCGTGATTCTCCAAAGGGAACTCTCTGCAAAGCGGTGTTTGTGCTCATAGCTGTGTCCACACTGATCCATATCTGTATAAGATGGTTATGCAGGCAGGTGTCAGTTTTGGGTGAGACCAGTGACCCAGCCAGCATAGCATGCTGTCCCTGAGAGTCCTCTGCAGGGAGCATCCGGGATATAAGGCTCCCCAGTTCCAGAAGGACAGGCAACTGCTGGAGATGGTACAGCAGCAGGCTACAAAGATGTTGAAGGGCCTGGAGCATCTCTCTATGAGGAAAGGCTGAGGGACTTGAGTGTTTTTAGTCTGGAGAAGAGAAGGCTGAGGGAGGATCTGATCAACACCTATAAATACTTAAAGGGGGTGTGTCAGGAGGATGGGGCCAGTCTTTTTTCAGTGCCCAGGGACAGGACAAGAGGGAATGGGCACAAACTTGAACATGAGAAGATCCATCTAAACAAGAGGAGGAACTTCTTTCCTGTGAGGGTGGCAGAGCCCTGGAACAGAGAGGTGTGCAGGGAGGTGGTGGGGTCTCTGTCCCTGGAGACATTCAAACCCCATCTGGACACGTGCCTCTGGGACCTGCTCTGGGTGGACCTGCTCTGGCAGGGGGTTGGACAGGATGATCTCCAGAAGCCCCTTTCAACCCCACAGCATTCTGTGATTCTGTGATAAGGACAGGGCCAGTATGTGGTCATACTTTTCCACAGCACTTTCCCAGCCTCCTAAGCTTGGGTTCATTCCAGTCTGGACTTCTAGGACAGCCGCATTTCTTGCACAAATGAGATTTGCTGTCAGTGAACAAGATTCCATCATGCTAAAAGAGCAGAGCTGTCTGCTTGAATCCTCATCCCAGCAGTCTGTGTGAGATTTAGTTTTAGATATGACAAAGTTCAAATTAGCTGTCATGTTCCTTCCTAGAAATGCCACAGTGCATGAAGCCCTGCCTATGTTGCTCATCCAGATCCACCTGTAGAACTTTCTGTCAAAGCCTATCTTTTGAGAAGAATCCATTGGGATGGAAGGTGCTGAATAATATCATTATTATGTATCTGCTTCTGAAATTAAAATCAGGTGCTGCAGTGCTTTGGAGAATTTTGCTGTATTGGTCTTTGAAGAATAGTCTCCCGGGTAAATCCTTCTCCAATTGAATTCTGGGATGAACACACAAATTCTGCCCTTAGCTAGAGAAGTGCATGTCTAGGAAAAAGACATTGAAGGAATGAAATAAGTAAATACAGCAGTTTTTCCTGGTGTGCAGCTGCTGAAGCAGTGAAAGACAGAGAAATATGAAGGACAGGCTACTGTAACATATGAGCTCTGTCAACAAAAGAAATGTCATGTCAGCCTTGGATGAACACATTCAAATCAACAATGGACATTGGATTGACTCAGCTGGTGTCAGGATGTCCTATTAAGAGATGGATGACTTAAGAGGAAGAATTTCTCAATCCATTTATATGAAGGATTCACTTCTAAATTCAAAAGGAGGGTCACATCAGAATTGCTTTAAAATTTATAACCCAGCATTTGTATCTGTTTTATTTCCCCAGCGTAGCAAGAGGCAGTAAGGTGAAATATTCCCAAAATGTATCTGGACCTCACACCATTGCTCAAACCCTCCACTCTCAGCAGCCCTCCTACCTCTGGGACCCGTAATTCTTCTCTCTTCCTGTCCCTGGCACTTGCTCCAGTTGAGCCAATATAATCCAGGGCTAGATCATGATTTCTGTTATGGGCTTAGACTCCAGACAACTATGCCAGGATCATAGGCTTTGAGAGCTGCAGATATCTTTTGTCTAGGATGGCTTTCCTGTCCTGGAAGCAAAAATCAGGAGAAAAACATTTGCATTGGCAGGATGGGGAAGGAGGATGGGGAACTGCCACCTCTATCTGATTCATTGGGTCTTCTCATGTGCTCTTTCTTTTCCAAAATCCCAGGTCACCAAACTCACTTTTCCACTCTTCCATTGGTGTAAATCAACACTGATATGCTAAAGACAACTGGCTGAGTTCACATGACATTTAGACAACTAAACTTAGACAACAGTGGCATTCCTCTTTATACCCCTTAAAAGTTGGGCTTGGAGTAATCCCAGAGACGCTCAAGTCTGTGCTACAATATGTCTCACCAGAAAAAAGACATTGGGGGGCAGGAGCGGGTCCAGAGAAGGGCAACGGAGCTGGTGAGGGGTCTGGAGCACAAGTCTTGTGAGGAGAGGCTGAGGGAGCTGGGGGTGTTCAGTCTGGAGAAAAGGAGGCTGAGGGGAGACCTTCTGGCTCTCCAACTCCCTGAAAGGAGGGTGTAGCCAGGGAGGGTTGGTCTCTTCTCCCAGGGAACAGGCGATGGGACAAGAGGAAATGGCCTCACCAGGGGAGCTTTAGATTGGATAGTAGGAGAAATGTTTACACTGAAGGGGTTATCAAACCTTGGAATGGGCTGCCCAGGGCAGTGGTGGAGCCACCATCCCTGGAGGGATTTAAAAGTGCTTAGAGACATGGTTTAGTGATGGCTTTTGTCAGTGTTAGGTTTATGGTTGGACTAGATGATCTGAAAGGTCCCTTCCAACCTGGACAATTCTATGATTTTATGATTCAATGTGTGCATGGTGAGAAAAGCCCTGGTGACATGCAGAGCTGCTTGAAGCCTCATTCCTGTCTTGCCCCACTGGTACTTACACCTTTCACCTAAACAGGATAGCCACCAAATGGGTCCACAGGAGTGGTGGCAGTCACTAAGGTTTTAATGCGAAGTGAGCAAGACCTAGGTTCCTAACAAGTGTGACCTCCTTGTTAGGGTCTAACCCTGAGATGGCCTGGGGTAGTAACATCCTCATGCCATCAATTTCCATGGGATAATTAGTGATTACTGGGCCAGAGGAAAGGTCCTCCATGTGCTATCAGAATGTGGTCTGAGAGTGGTGGAGAGGCGAGGCACACCTGGGCTTTTGACCTTGCCCAGTGAATTTACTGAGTGGAACTGCTCCAAAAGGCCAACCCACCCTCTTGTTTGACAAAGCTCTTTTTCTATCAGGAGATCCTAGACCATTCATTTCCACCCCTTTATTTACCAGCTGCAATCTCAGCACAAACTCATGTGATATCAGCAGGCCCTTGTCTTCTGGCCACATCCAGTTTTCCTGACTTCTCTTGTTTTGTGAGGGATCACACGGCATGTGCCAAGCCACGGGGATCATACAGTGTGGGTATTTTTGCAGTCAATGATGGCCACTGCCCCCTGCTATTTCTACTGGTTTTGTTTTATGTGTTAGCCTGACCTGGTGTCTCTGACCCCAGTGGGAGAGGGTCTGGTGTCTCCACCAGGATAAGCTTTTCCTCCAAGGACGGCTTAAAATAGGGATGGTCAAAATCACTCTCAGAATCAGTAATGGTTTGTGAATCAATCAGATTCACAGGTTCTTAAAATCTTCTTAGGGTTTCATTTAAACCAGTCTTAAGTCAGATTCAAAAGAGGTGAACATAGCTCACTCATCTGCATAATCTCTGTTTTTCTCTTGTTAAAAGCTGAAAACATCCTCTCTGTTGTCAGTTGTCATAGCTGTTATTTTTCCTCTGAGTGAAGGCTGTTGCAAAGAAGATACGGACCACTGCAGTTATTATCAATTATTACCCTATTAAAAATAGAAGGAAATGCTAAATGGACATCTTGATGGTCAGATTTAGGTTTAGATGTGGCTTATGGAACAGAAAGGACAATTGTACATCTGCAGGTTAATCAGGTAGGAAGGGCTGCAGGATGTTGGAACGTGGGATCAGGATTTGACAGGTTCACAACATGGAAAGACTGACAAAGAATGGGCTGGTTTTCTGTACAAAATGAGCTAACTGTACAATTTAGAGCTAACAGGAATATCACACTCTTGAGGAAGAAGCACAGACAGGCTCCATCTTGTCCCTCAACCTGCACTTAGACAATGCAGTCCATTGCTGTGGGTGAAAGATGTACCCAGAACCCTCGAGTTGTGTCTGGCCTCCAGCCATGAACAATGCTCTGACTGTCACTTGGCTGTTGGACAGACATGTTAACTTCAGGTGACTGCTGATCTGTGGTGACCTTGAAGCTACACAGCCACTTCTCCCTGGTTAGTGGTGAGACCTCCATCACGAAGAGTGACAGTTGGCCACAGGCAGAGATGATCACCTGTGGGACCTGGGTGTCTGCAGGAGAGCAGCTTCCTCAGTGGTGAGTCTCCAGAAATTCATGACCGTGGCAGAAACAAGAAGCCACACAGATCTCTGGAGGTACCTCTTATAAGCTCCTTCCTGTCTGTGGTGTTTACAGCTGGCTGCAAACGTGGAGCTTTATGTTTTGTTTCCAGGAAAAAAAAAAATAAATCATCCTCTTGCTTGTATAGAAAACACTCATTCCTCTTACCCCCTGCTCCTTGGGCTCCCTTTGATCTCTCACCAGTATCTCATGTCAAGATCATAGGAAAAAGGAACCTGTTCTTTCTGAAACCCCATAAGCCAAGCAGCACCCTCAGCTAAGACTAGGCAGTTGTGTGACTTGATGTGCCCCAGAAACAACTTGTGTCCTCAGTCAGATTTTCTTCACAGTGTGGTATTTTTTAGTCTTGTTTTGATGCTCAGAATGAAGGCAGCCACTCCCAGGAGCTTCCAGATCTGAAAAAGGTCATGACCATGTTTTTCATCCCACTTGTGTCTCACTGTTCAGTTGGACCCTTTACGGGCAGTCTGAGGGGGAACGACAACATACAGCACAGCGATTGGTGCCACTTCTTAGGAAGGCATCTGGAGACACAGCTGGCAGTCACATCTGTAGCTTCCTTCCACGGCCAAGGAGGCTGGCTCTGTTGTCCCTTCATCTCATCTGCAAAACAACAAGATGTTAATAACGGCTGGGTTCTTTCCATAGCTCATGGCCTGTTGCTGCTGTTGGTTGACATCTGCACAGGTCATACACAGGTGTTCCCTCTTGACCTGTGCTCACTGGTGGGAGATACTGTGAAGGTCTCAGCTTCAATGCTCTCACTCAAAGGCTGGGCATAGGGCTTTGGCTTGCCCAGGTCAGGGGATGGTCCTGGGGATGGGGAGAGCATTAGCCACCCTCAAAAAGCTCACCTGTTGCCTTGAAGGCTGTTTTGGGGATGTAAGTCCTGCGGAGAAGCAGAGGGAGTTGTGGTGGCCATGCTAACCCTTTCGTGCACGGGGTTGGAGTCCCTGGGTGTATGTTGTCCCCGTGTGTCTACTGCTTTGTTTGGGGATTTCCTGCACCCAGGAAAGGATGTGCTCTTGGGGTCTGTTCCCACATGACAGTAAGAAACTAGAGCTGAGCTAGGATGGGGGTTTATTACTGTGCAGTTGCTACTTATATTGGTGGATAAACATCCAGAGAGTGCCAGGAGATCCCTGTGCAGAAGATACGGAGTGGAGGCTGGGCCACTCTGTCTGGCCTCTCTCGTTTTCACCCTTCTTCCCCAAGTGGCTGACTATGTAGCGCAGAAAGTATGTGCAGACAGCAGCTACACAGGAAAAAAAAAATAATAATAAAGCCATAGAAATGCTGATGGCAATTAGCGTATGTTAGAAGTTATGAACTGAAGATAACTGTCAAGCTGAAGCACCTGGGAAAATCTGTGGCTGGCACAACAAAGGGATAATAAAGCATAAATTTTGAAGTATATAAAGAAATAAATCTGTTTTGAATTTGGGAAGAAGAGGGGTGAATAGTACATGAGGATGATGAACTATTCTTGACAGCTGAGGGTGATGTTAAGCAGTATTTGTCATCAGTGAAAATACTTTTATGAACAAGCTTACAAAAGGTGGGCTGAAGAGTCCTGAAAGAGGTGGTTCTCTTGGCCAAGACTCTGAACTGCCAGTAGGCCTGGAAATTCTGGGGGGGTTGCTGAAGGTCAGAAGAGGGCTAATGGTCTGCCAAACTGCAACTGGGCGAGTGCCTATAGGCTTGAGAGACTGACCCCGATCTTATAAACACTGCAAAAGCTGAGGTGTAAATATATCTAACAGCAGTCAACATCCTTAGAGAAAGTAGGTCTCGTCTGCCTAACCTGATATCATTTTTTAAATGATACACAAGTTTGATTGCTAATGAATCTACAGAGGTGTGGTAAATATGTTTCATAACACTGAGATGGAAAAACAGCTCCACCAGAATGAATAAATCCCAGGCCAAGGGGATGAGGGATCCAGCACCTACTGGAGAAGGATGTTGATGAAAGTGTCTCACCACAAGGAGATATTTCTCATGGGATTCCAAAGGAGACTCGATTTACCTGGTATTCCAAAGACTTTATTTCAAGTTGTATGGTAAGGGACATAGCTTTAAGATGTAAAAGACTGGGCAAGGAAATAAGTCTCCAGTTCCCTTCCCAGCTTGGCCACATGATTTTTTGAAACACTGGGCAAGTAATATCCATTTGCTGTTCTTTAGTTTTGCCACCTGTATGGCAGAAATATGGCTGAATAGGAAAGGGGAAGGTTAACATTCATGTATCCCTGGCCTGGAGCAGAATACAGCCCATAGCCTGGAAAATGAAAGTAGGGTCATCCATGTCCATTCCTGATGGATGAAAGTGCACCCCAGTCCAACCTGAGAGCAGCAATGATCTTGAGTCCCACTTTTTCATGAACTAGAGCGCTGGGGATTAGAGGCACACATGGTAGCTCCACCAGGAATTGTTTGATTCTCCTTGAAATCAGGACCCTGACCTTGTCTTGACTCAGCAAAGAGCAGTGGTAACCCAAGGCTGTTTCAACAGGGCTCAACCATCTGTGGTCAACCTCCTTAACTGTTGGTCTGCAGACAGGACCCTCGATCTGTGCAAGGGCTTGAATTTATGTATCGTGTATCCCATGCAGCACTTTTTTCCCTGTTCCTTCTACTGAAGACACTGAAGATGGCACTTGTAGGTGTGCCCTGCTTTAGGACTGGCCTCTTTTGGGTAGGAGTATGCAGAAACTTTGAGCAAGTGCCTTTTCTGCTTCTACTTTGGCACTTTGTCACCATCTCAGGTTTGCAAAAGTTTCAGCTCAAGTGACCTTTTAACATAGAATATTTTCTTCTCTACTTTTCCATAGCACTCCCAAGAGCACACCACACCTCTGTAGCTGCCATCAGTGTTTGTGCAACCTGGTAGGCTCCTTGTACATGTGTACACCAAATGATGTATTTAGCAACCACATTCCCTAAGAGTTCCAACTCCCACTATTTGGAACAGCAACATGCCTTTGATTTTTCTTCACATAACCAAGCAACTGGACTAACCACAAATCTGATTCTTTCAGAGCTGATTTACCTGCCTAGTATCACAGTTTGGAGTTAGTTCTACCTTTTCTTTTTACCTGGTTTGTAGCAGCATCAAAAAAATGTTTTGCATTTCCTTTGTAGCATTTGTCTCATTCCCAGGAATTCAACTTCTCCTTTATCATGATAATATTATCATCAGTTCTGCTTTTCCTTTATCTCCCTGTTTTCTTTCTTGCTTTGTGAATTTATGTCCTTAACAGTATAAATACTATCTGAGAGACCCAGGGCAGGATTCATCCAACAGATTTAGATGTTTCAATGCAAATATTTACTTCTGAGCTAGTCCAGATTCTCTTTATAGTTGACAGAAGCTCTAGGTATTTTAATGTACATTCATTTCATCCTTAGGTAGGAGTCTATGTTGTGGCAGATGAATCATGCTCCAGAAGTGTCTGTTTTCTCCCCAGTTGTCAAGGGAGTTGAAGGTGACTAGCTCAGATGTTGTTTTGTACAATGAGGTGACACGAATCCCACTCCGTGTAAAGGAAACATTCTCAGCCCTGAAATGACTGTTCTGCTTCCCAAAACAATTGCCAAGTTATCCTCATGAATTTTGGTTTTACGTTCTCAGACAGATCATAGACTCCAACTGTAGGAATGATCTTTCCCTTGTCTGATCTGAATTTTAGGTCTCTTCAGTCTGACTAGGCTGACTAGGCAAAATGGTTTTTGCATTTTCAGTTGCAGTGGGAAGCAGTAAAACACTGGCCAGTACTGAAATAAAAAATAAAGTTTTAACGCCTGTTCACCAAGATGGCCTGACCACTGTATCCAGTGTTAGCTTGAAAGGCTTCTGCATATAAGTTTGTTCCTTCCTTCATCCTTTGTGCTTTCTTTCTGCTTTGGTGTTGTCTTCAGTTGTAAAACAACTGTGGTTTTGGGAGGTATTATGTCTTTGTCCAAAAGCTGGCACTGTCCATCTTGTTGGTTTTATTCTTTAAAAAGTAAGTACAATCCTTTCTTCAGCTTCTCACAGACTTCTTTAATTGTTTGTTTGTGTCCTGTCCTTGAAATGCACTCATTTGATTTTCCTCTGCACACTCCTTGCTTGTTGATAACTCAGTCACCTGCAGCTTCATCATCTTTCCCTCCCAAAGTCCTTAAGATCATCTGAGAAACAAAAATATGTTCTAGTTTTGCTCAAGTTAAACAAGGATTTGTTTTTCTAGGGTTGTATCCCCACTGCAATAGTCTCAAATTCAGAACTCCACAAAACTAGGACTCACTCTAGAGTCTGCTCTATGCAATCTTTCCAATTGCTCGCATGACACTTATCTTTTGTACTGCTCTTTTTGAACTAACATAATTGTGTTTTGTTCATTTTCCAAGTATCTCCATTGATCTTCACGAAAAGACAAACTCTTACTTGAACTTCTTCCAATTATCTGACACATTACTAGAGAGAATTAGCTGCACTTGTACCCTTCACTTCTGCACTGTGCTTCTCTCACTCTGTTGTGTGTGCTTTTCTACTTTGAGTTCTTTGCCGTGCCACGCTGGGGTCTGAGGTGAAGGTTTAGAAGATGAGGCCAACAGGAGGAGGAGGAATGTGTGAAGGAAGGAGAAATTTCTCATGAATTGAAGATGCACAGATGAAATGGTTCATCTCAGCATTCTAGTAAGCCAGCTGCCTCTATGCGGCAGAGATGAAGAAAATCACTTCCAGGGAGAAGGGTTTGAGGTCATTGCCTCCAAGAATAATAATTATTATTTTCCCCCCTCAAAGTCAAGAACTTCTAGGGTACTTTAATAAATACCATTGTGCAGTCTTGCACTTCATACTACTACCAAGATTCTTCTTTATGTGTATTTATTTAAGCAGTTATATAGCTTAACATACATTTACTAGGGTTTTTACTTTGTAAATTTTGTTAACATTAAGTCATACATCTTTAATTGATGGTCTGTTTCATGCTCTCTTGAATACAAATTAAAATTCAATCAAAATACACTAAACTAGTATAGTTAATTGGACTTTAACTGGATACAGGGAAAAATCTATCTAAACTTGGTCTCTACCTGGGAGATTCTCCTTCCTCCACCTGTACTAGGATAGCTCTCACTGACTCCTCGGGCTGCAAAGATTTATTGTGGATTTTATAAATATTTTTAATTTACTAAATTATAATATAATTAAACCTTAGGGATATGTGTCATATTTTGTTTTTATTTTAACAGCTTAAAAAAGTTTGTTTTAAAAAATGTTTCATACATGCAACATAGAGAGAGTGAGGTCTACTTGCCAAATTTTAGCACTTGAAAAGACAGGGATCAAAGTCTAAGTCTACTGCTCAGGAGTCCACTGTGGCCACCGGGAGAAGACAGATTCCTCTTGGGATGATGTGTCCCATCCTAGCTATGGCAGATGATGGAGGTAGATGAAATGGGTCACCCCAACTCGCTGTTAAGACAGCTTAGCCCTGGGTGGACCGCCTGGGGTTTTGTTGGGTCCAGCATGGGCCAGGGAGACAAGTGGTGAGGCAGAGGTAGGAGTGGGGTCCTGAGGGGACAGGACTCCCTCACTGGGTGGACACTGGGTGGCTTTGGGATGCCACAGCAGGTGGGAGCTTGGGGGCTGGACCTTGCCTGCCGCCTCAGCTGGTCTCGGAGCTTGCTCTGCAGGTTTCAGGAGACACTTTGGCATTGGCACCAAAGAGCTGTTAATGCAACTGTTATGATGCTCTGTCCTAGGGCTGGGCCATGATATTGCGACCTGTTCACCTCTGCTGACTCTGTCCCCATGGGCCCGAGTCCCTGTCAGCCCGATGAGTTCAGCTGGTTTTTTGAATAAGCAAAAAGTTCATGCCATTAAAAATTACTTCAGGAGGTTTCTTTTTTGCTTCTTTTTTTTTTTTGATGCCAGGTTGCCTTCCCCCTACTGCTGCTGGTTGTCCAGGAACCGGGCTGAAGGCTCTGCACGCCTCAGAGATGTTCTTGTAAAAGAGTCCTTTCATGACAGTGACTGAAGCATGTTAGGGCAGGCGTTGGCATTGGGCTGCCTATGGAACTGTGGGTTGAGCTTTTTTAATTGCATGTTATAAACTGACAAGAACTGTTAGCTTGCAGATCTGAGGATAATTGGTCAAATATAAAAATCTGTCCAGCATCATTTTTCCTATAAACCAGCCACAGCAATCCTTTAAAGCCCCTGCTGAAGTGGAAAAGGCTCTTTTGCACATGACAGACCCTACAAGAGTTATGTTTTAGAAAGTATCCCCGCTTGCGAGAGGTGGGAGGAAATGAAGTACTTGGTTCAGAATTACTGAGCTCTCGGAGCAGAATTTCCTTTGCACAAATATCCCAACGCTTTCATCCAAGCCTCTTGTGAAGGACTGTAGAATTTGTCTTAAGAGGATTTATTTCTTGGTAACACCTTGCACTCTCCATTTTTCACATTCTTTGGGAATTAAAAGGAAGAAAATATTTTGAAGGAAATACCAAGTAATTCTATTGGATACTTTTGGTGCTTAATTAGATGATAATGTCTCCTCCTCAGTGTGGCAACCTATGTTCTTTAGCAAATGAGATGCCTCTTAAAGAGGTTAATTTGGGAATATTTTGTAATAAAGATGAATATTTGTATAAAAAATCAGTATATCTGTGTCCTGTGAGAGAGATACTTAATATATGAATTTTGCAAGGTCAGTTAATGTTGCAACTGCTTACTAAAATAAGGAGCCACCTATGTGTAAACATTAGTTATATTAATTGGGGAATTACTTTGTTATCTGACAGGGCTTAAGCAATTTTCTTACCAAACTCAGAAAGACCAGAGAAACCTCTGCAAAGATAATTAAGATGAGACAATGTCTCCTTTAATGATCACTCACAACTTAGATTTTCTTTAATAATTAATTATGCTTGGGAAGATTATCACAAAAAGATGAAGTGATTCCAAAAAGTGATTAAGCCAGGGATCGAAACTAGGTGTCCTGCCTTCTTTGGGAGACAAGCCTCTGCTGGCAAAAGAAACAGGATCCAGATGTCTGTTTTTTGAAGGATGCACAATAATCTGCATTTTCGATAGTAAATTTCACATCACAAGCAATTTAATTCTAATTAATTTAGTCCAGCAACTTTACATCAATTACTTAATTAAATCACTAACAATACAACCTGGGCCAAACCTTTGCTTGAAGGCCACAGTGACTGTGCACAGTGGCTTTGCACCTTCCTTCGTTATCCTGCAGAGCTCCTGGATGTTGGAAAGGCTGTGAACAGCCTGTCTTCCAAGGTGATGTCTCAAAGTGATGAGGAAGAAAAGGTCCCTCAAGGAGGAGCAGCCTTGGCTGGACCTGGGGGAACCATCAGGGTTGCAGTTCTCATCTTCCATCCAGCGATGGATGCTGTAGATCCCACTGTGGGGAGGCAGGCAGGCAGGAGGCAGAGCACCCCTTTGCAGAGACCAAGCAGAGCAGAATGGTACAGGCATGTTCTCTAATAAGGAGGCAGTTTGTGGTGTCTGATAAGAACTACTTTACAACAGAACATAATCTACTGTAACACTTTATTATGCCTAATGCAATGGGAGAGTAAACAGGGCTGACAAGAATTAAAATCAATTGCATTCTCTTCTCAATAGCGATATCAGTTTGTCGGTAATTACTTGTTTGTTGTCTTCATTGTGAATCTGAACAATTCCAAGGTTGTTAATGCTCCGAGAGAGAAAATGAAATTACATATTCAATTTATTCTGCGCAGAAACAAATTACCAAGAAGAAAAGAAGGGATTTATTTGCATTCCTGCGGTGGAGTTGCTGACATTCTCTCTGAAGGAGCTGCTTTCCTGCTGGGTCCCCGGGGACCTGACAGTCCCCTGCCAACCGTGGTGGGCTCCTGCTTGGGAATGAGCATTGGTTGGGATCTTCCCTGGTCACCTGCCTGGCAGAGCCATCTGGGGCTGGGATCCACACCCATCACCCCGTCTCTGCAGGGTGGGGAGGCTGTTTGGGGAGTGAGGGGTCCCTGCAATCTCAGTGCTCCTCTCTGACACAGTGTGGTGAAACTGGGCGATGCTGAAGTCATGGGGTGTCATCCAAAGAGACCAGATGTGAACCAGATGTGGTTTGTGATGTCCAGCGCAGTCCAAACCCATTCTCCATCACACTGGTGTTGTGACTTCAGAAGTGCTACCTATTTTCCTATGGGACTAAATATGTGGGGGTACAGGGATAAAGGGTAGTGTTTCTGCAATAGAGTATTTGAATTAGTTTAAGCTCTTTACTGCAGGAAATAGTTATCTTTATCCAGTTAATTTCTACAATGCTTAAATTTATCTTTCTGCAAATCTGACTTAAATATTAATGATGCTTTGCATTTCTAGTGCCTTTCATCTGATGATCTTAAATGTACCTCTGGAAGAAAAAGTGGTTGGGGGGTGAAATTTCTTTCAACATCTTACAGTTGATAAAATGCAACTCATCATTAGCCTGCTTCCACTCAAAACCACAGAAGCTGTGTTTCACCCTCTTGGTGCCAAGGTCCAGCCTGTCTAATAGTCTGATGAGCAATGCAGAACAGGACATCTCCACTGAGGAGGGCACAGAGCTTTAATAGCACCTGTTATAATTAAATATGGATGTTACTTGAGCTGAGATGTAACTGAGTGAGACACCCAGTGAAAACGTGTCCGTTCCAGGCAGAAGGTTATTTGTTTGGTGGCCAGCAACAGAAAGTTGGTCTGTAATGAGACACAGGACAACTTGGGACCTATTTGGCAGGAAAAGTCAGTGTACGGAGCAGGAAGAAGGGAGAGTGGCATGTATTCCTTAGGGAGGGAGAAAAAGTGTTAATGTGTCAGACATCTGGGGGAAGAAGCTGGACACCAGCATGGATGAGGCAGAGGGATAGGGAGTACATTCATTAGAGGCAGTGATGAGGAATGAACTCATATCACTTACCATCTAGGATGGGATGGGATGGGAGGAAGGTGACATGGTGCAT
The DNA here is from genome assembly GCA_026546715.1 of Gallinago undulata. Lineage (NCBI taxonomy): Eukaryota > Metazoa > Chordata > Aves > Charadriiformes > Scolopacidae > Gallinago > Gallinago undulata. The sequence goes on along the minus strand of JAOTQQ010000003.1, from coordinate 25,419,871 downwards.
TATTAAGAAAGGAGACATCATTTCCATGCTGGCAGAAAGACCATTTCTCCGGCCAAGGCTATCAGAGCTGGAGGGATGTGTCTATATGCAGGGGTGATGCTGGGCAGGACATAGGACTTGGGGATTTTCATCTCCCCAGATGCTGCAGCTGAGGCTGGACTGGGACTTGGCTACAGTGAGGTGGTGCCAAGTTGTAGCTGTGCTAGCCAAGCTACTCCCAGCAGAGAGAAAAGCTGAGTCTTGTCCCCACATGGGTGGCAGATGTGTGCCCAATGAATGCTAAATTGCACTAAATCACAGCCCCAGCCCAGTTGCAGTGGTCTGGCTCCTGGACCAGTAATGCCTGTGCTCTTGGGATCTCCAGGCAGGTGTGGTTGCTCTTTGTACCCTCTCAGGATGCGATGCCTAGTGGTGGCTGATGATCCGTGGACTAACGGGGAGCCACTGATGGCCTGAGCCTTGTTAGGGGCTAGCATTGATTCAGGAACAACGAGCAGCCCAACCCCGAGGTTCAAGTGGCTGTAAAAGCAAAGCAGCTGCAAAACATTGAGTCCAGGCCCAGGGAAAATGACAAAAAGGGAACGTTTACCAGAAAAGAATGCAGAGCTAAGTGGGGAAAATACATTTTAATGAAATGCAAATATGTTGCCCAGCATCTAGGAGAGAATTAAAAGCATAAATAAATGAAAATTGGCACCAGAATTGAAACTCTGCTTAAAGGGGCAGCTCCAGCCCACGCTGCCCAGGCAGTCCCCTGCCTGTCCTTCTGCCTCTGCCCCTCACAGGGCACGGGAGAAAAAGAGCAATCATGATTACTGACTTCCGAGCTCCTTAGATCTGCTGGCAGCACCACCTTTCTGAGGACTCTTTTTATCCCAATTCAGCTTAGACAACTCAAGTAAATCTTGCAGACCCCAGCTGGCAGAGGAAAAGGTGATGCACGTTCTCCCTCCTCGAGTTCACACAGACAGAGATGCTTCCAACGCTGTTTGCTGCAGGTGTGTCACGAGCCCTGCTCTGCACTGTCGTGGTATGTCATTTGCAGGGATCCCCACCTACCTACTGTCCCCTTTGCCTTTTTATGTGTGTTTAACCTCTTCCTCTCCCTGCACAGAAGGCCATGTCTCCAGACTAACCTGTAACTCATCCCACGCAGGGAGGGATGAAGGATGCTCCTCTCCCCACTCGTGTCTCCCTGCCCTGCCTGGCCAGCAGCCTGGCTGCCATGGGGGCGAAGCAAGGCAGGGGCTGGTGGGGGTAGAAGTCCTCTCCTGCAGCCTGGCAAGCGCTGCAAGCCAGAAGTGCTTCTTTCTCTGTGTAGCTCCTGTGCGAATATTTTGCCTCTTCTGCCCTGATTCAGCACTTCAGCAAACCCCATGAGGTGCCTCGCTAGAACTTTAGGCTCAAATAACTTTGCAAGTATTATTTTCCTGAGCAACATTATTCTCATTTAAGACTACCCTGCAAGCATAAAAATCTCTCATAATGATTCCCTGTCAGCTGTTTCTTTTCAAGACCTTTTTCTCCTTCCTAGAAATGCATGACACACTACGGAAATTATGTAAAGCTCCTGCTCTCTGTGCCTATGAATAGTGGTTTCTATTCTGTGTTGGTTTATATTTGGGTTTTATAATCATACTCATATTTTAAGTTTAACTAAAGCACAATTTCTCTAACAAGGGCAACAAACAAAGGGAAGGAGTTTAAGCTGAGCAAACGAGTGCAGTAGTGTGTCCTTTACTTTCTTAATGCTTCCCTCCTTCAAATTATTCCCTGCGCGTTCCATTTAGGCAACATATACAAATGATTTGTAGGAGTTATTCACCCTCAAAACGTAAGAGCGCAGCACGGCAGTGCTGCTTGCAGCTCTGTTCCTGCTCGTTCCAGAGCAGCTCTGCGCTTTTGTGTGGAACTCTTCCCCATTTGCTCTTTATTAAAAAGAAAATTAGCATGAAGCGCAGCTCTCCGCTTAATAATCTCCAAAGCTGCCTGGCAAATACTTTTGTTAAACCAATACAAGTCTCTGCTGTAAGTCTGCTTTCCCAAATGGAAGAGGTGCATGGCGCAAATTTAAATCTTGACCATGACCAGGGGGAAAACAAGGTGCCTGTGCTCGGTGTTGGTGCATTGTTAGTGCAAAGCGGGACACGGCTCCGAGCCAACAGGAGGAGGAGGGAAGCGAGGACTGGGGCTAGAAAATAGCATCTTCGAGAGCCTGCCCTTTCTAGTGAGGTTGCTGGGATTTTATGTGTGGGCAGAGAGTGTTTTGTGGCACTGCAGGAGGGTTTTTTGCCAGGTCTGCCTCAAAAATGACCACCATTCTCCAGCAAATCAGCCTGCGTACTGGTTAAGTCCATCCCTAGATATCAATGAGTCTCAACTAAAGGTTCATTGCACCGTGTGTCACCAGAAAAGGAAAACTTCAGTCTTTCTGCAAAAGCAAAGACTGGCCAGGGAGAACAGTGCATCAGTTCTTGAGTAAAAACTACTCAGCTGCACCAAGGACACCAGATCTCCTGTTTGTTTCTTTTTTTATATAAATGAAAAATGGCTTGTGATGCTCCTGAAAGGCAGTGGGCTGCATGGCCTTGCACGCCCATAGGATCTGCAAGGCTCAGGTTGGTCCTAACCATTGAGGGAATAGAAATGCTCTTTATTTTTTGAATCCCAAATAAAAGTCTTCTACACAAAGCTTGCAGGACAGAGAACAATTGTCCACTTCAAAGAATTTGAACATTTTTGCTGGGAATTTTGGTTCCATAAGGAACTGGTTTGTGAAAGAAAAATAATTTAATTTAAAACTATTTTCATCAAGTTTGTTTTTTTTTCCCTATGTTTTCCTTAAGGGAATTCAAATCTGAAAAAGAACTTAGTGTCTTTTTTTTTTTTTTTTTCTAATGGCTTTGGACAGAAAGTGACAAGCTACTTGTTTCATTAAAAGTGAAATTTTTGGGAAGACTCACTCATTTTAATGATACTTTTAAAAGGATGCATCTCTCAGAACCTCATTCTGCATATTAATGCTGACAGAAGACAAAGCACTTTGGAGCCTTTAAGCTGCCTCTCCTGCTTTATGCTTGGATTTTCTGCTTTGGCATGTTCAGATAAATCCCTTTGTAAGTCAGTGCCCAGACATGTTGTCTGTCTTCATCTTGTCTTGACACGAAGTTGACAGAGGATCTTTGAAAACCCGTTTTGGAAAGTCTGATGAACCTGTTCCTCATTTCTCTTCCCTTGCGTAAGGGCAACCCTCACCCTGAGATGAGATCTTGGATGTCAAATGTTGTCCTGACCTCAACTGCCTCTGCCATCTCCTGGCCTCAGGATGTTGACCTTGCCTCTGCCAAATGCTAAAATCTGAAATTGTCACTCAATGTAGAGACTGCACTGGCTGGATTCGGTGCAGGGAAGTGGGAGCTGATGGAGGGAGGGCAAGGGCCAAGGTGATTAGCTAAGGAGGATTAGGAGCTACTCCTCATTCATGGCTCACACTCAGCTCAGCTTCTGCTTCTTCTCTGGAGACTTGTCCTAGTGGCAGGTTTGACATACAGAAATGATGAGATGACCTGTGAGGATGCAGTGGTGAGAATGAGAGCTGTTTAGACAGGGACATGTCACCTTCTCTCTCTGTTGTCACTATGCATGGGGCTGATGTTCCCTGCCTGTTGCTGGTCCTGCAGTTGTCCCTGGGCCCCAAATCCACCCGTGTGTGGGTCTTGTAGGTGAATGGGGCAGAGGGTGTCTGTCCCTCGAGAGCCATAGAGCACATTTTGTCAGGAGGTATGTCGTAACTCAGCAGAGAAAAAGAACCAGTAGTCGCCTTAACGGTTGTGTTAATTACATGAATGTCACCATTCCCTATCAAAGGCACCTAATCAGGGGAGAATGCTGACTACACGTTTTTAAGTGTCTCATTATTGCAGAGAGCCGGGAGCACTTTAATGAACAGGTTTATGAGATGGGGAGAGCCAGGACATCCTGCAGGTCCCAGGTGTGCCCAGGGCAGTCAGATAGTGATGTGGGCAGCTTCAAGATGTATCAGGGCAACTTCTCTGTTTCAGACCCTCCTCTGTGGAGCAGTTCAGCTACTGCAGATGGGACAGGAGCATGGAGAGCGACAGATGGACAATATAATGCCAGGTGGCTGGGTCTTTCATTTCCGTTTTGTGCCGAACTCTTCTAGTTGGTTCTTTCTGTCTGAATACACATGATACATTAGAGGCAAAATCCCCACAGCAGCTCCAGCCCAGGTATTGCCTCTGATAGGTCAGGCAAAAAGGACCCATTTGGGGCCATGGAAATCTTCAGCCTTGAGGATCCAGCAGGTAAATCAAGTGGTGTTGTGTGCAGGAAGGCACTGTCCTAGGAAATACAGGGACACGAACATTTATTGCTATCTTTACTCTGCTGGCTCTGAGCACTGCAGCCTGGGCTGAGATTTCCTGAGATCAGGAAAAGACCTCTGCTTGAGCTTCAGCCACTTCCCACTTTCCCAGCATGTCCCATGAAGCCTCTGAGGGCAGCCCATCCAATGTTGGAGAGATGCAGGCCTTTCCAACTCACATGAAGATCCCACCTTCAGGTATGTGCTTCTCTGGTATGTGCTTCAGGTCTCAGGGGTACCCCACCTGCACACATGCAACCTGTGGCTTTGCTTCAGCCCTGTCTTTTACCAGAGGCTCAAGCTGGGCAAACTTTCAGTAACCTGACTATTTCTCAGTATTTACTGACTCCAAGCCACAGGGGCAGAAAAAGTTCCCTATATTCCTTCACAACAGGCAGGGGGGCTCCCAGTGATGGCTGCAATCAAGGGAGTGAAGAATGTAATCACTGAACACATTTCCGCTCATTATTTCTGTGCTTTTTGTACTGTGGCAGATGGATCTTCACTACCGTGAATGCAAGGTTTAGACTGAAGCTGCTTTTATTGTTAAAACAGCTCTTCCAGTAACTCTGGCTTTTTTATTGAGTTTTACAGGAAAATGACTGAGAAATAAAATGGCAAAACAAGGATGCTTTTAACCAGACAATAGGAATGGACTTCCTGCCCTTGAAGGGCCATACACAGCAAGTGGGAAGCGGATTCCAAGTGGGTCTGGGTTAGGTTTATGAACTGGATGGGGAGGGTAAATCACAGTTGGACAGGTATCTCTAGGATAAGCCCCAAATCCTCCCTAGAAAATTGCATTTACTGGGCTTTGTCTCAGGGTAGAAACTGCCAGAATGCCAGGCTGAGGTGGGCAGTGGCTGGTGGGTGCATGGCTGGTGGCCAGGAGGGGCAGGCAGTTTGTAGAAAACTTCTTGGGGATTCAGATATGAGCTGGAGAATGTCCATGGAAAGTTGCATGTAAGAGTGGCTGGGCAGAGGGTGGAAGTGCTGTTCCCCACCATGCACAGCGTTCCCTGGGTCACCTGGACACAACTTTGAAGAGACTTGATGTCTCCTGAGTGAAGATGGGTGGGCTAGGAGCAGCCTGAGACATATGTGATGAAAGATGCCTGAAGGTTAGGGGTTCAAGAACAGCCCAGGCTTGGGACTCCTGAGGACAGCCTTCTTTGGAGCCTCAAGCCTCAGTCTGGATGGCCCTTCTGGTCCATGCCAACTGGTTTGAAAACAACCCTTCATTGGAACTTGAGAAGGAAGACAGTGATGCCAGGGATTCCCTTGCCCACATGAGGGCAGAGAGGAGGTGAACAGCAAGGTGACGCAGAGTGACAGCCACAGCTCTCCTTGTCCCAGTACTGTCACTTTCTCCTGGAAGTTTTACCATTTGCAGGAGGACAGGCTGAGCTGATGCACTGCCCCTTGCAGCCTGGCCACAGCAGAGGACCCAAATGCTGATTCTCTGTTGATGCAAGGGAAGCCAGTAGGACCAGACATAATTTTTCCAGGGATGGGGCATCTCCCACCTCTCTGGACAACTTGGGCCAGGGTCTCACCACCCTCAGGCTAAAAAATGTCTTCTTTATAACTAGTCTAGACATGAACTATTCTCCTTGCTTTCTCCAGGAGGACTGACTAGTAAAGACACTGAACAGTCCCTTGCTCAGGACAATTATGTTTTTAAAAGCCACCAAGTTGCACTCCCGGGGTGGCAGAGCAGAGACAGTCACTCCTTCAGCAAGTGGTGGGGATGGGAAGACCCTTCCATGGAGGAAGATGTCTTTGCAGCCTCCAGCACCCTAATTGCCAGGCAGCCCAGCCGTGTGGCCTCCTGGTGTGTTTTCAATCCACTCACTGAGCTGCCATGGATTTTGTTTCTGTTCAGGATCAGGCAGCCCTGTTATTTTATGCTCTGCATGTGTCACTTTTTATAAGCTGGAAGTGCTCGGTGTTGAGATAGAGGCTGGTAAATACTGTTATCACATGTGAATGATGGAGGAAAGAGATTTGGAACCACTTTCCCCCTTCTTTCTTTCTTTAAGTGTCACATCTTGTACTGTTTTAGCTCTCTCTTCCGCAGCCTTGTTTCCCCTCTGGAAACACCTGCTGTGGTGAAAAGGAAGGGGAATGAGAATGATTTGCAAGTCACATACAGCTCTGAGGACAGAACATGACAGAGTAGGTGCCTCTCTACAATAAACTGTCCTCTGGTTAGGGCCAGGACTCACTGGCACTGGTTACCAGCAGCTATTTCCCAGCAGCTGTGTTAGCAGTGAGGAACATGCTGTTGTGCTCTGGACACTTCTACAAGGGTGGCTTGTCAATTGCTCTGCTCTTGGGCATGTTGTTCTCAGGTCCAGCTGCAGCCAAGGATTCACTCCACGCAGAGCCCAGTTGTGACACAAACACTTTCAAACTCATCCCTACCTCATTGAGAGACGAAGACAGAAACGTCAGTGCCCAGTCTCCTACAGTGTCAGCAGATTTGCTTCTGCTCATCTGTGCAGTGAACTTCCCCATTGGAACCACCACCCAGAACAGCGATGCAGCCTGGCACGTGGAGTGGGAAACAACGGAGAGGAAAACATGGCAGAGGGCTCTTATCTTGCCCTTTCTCATGCCTTTTCATCTCTACTCCCTGCATGGGACCTGAAGAGACCAGGACATATCCTCTATCCATTCCATCTACTTTCTCTTATGTGGTATTATTTGTGACCTGCTTCATTTGTATCTCTCCTTGCCTGTCATGTTTCTCTCAAGACACAGTGGTAAAACCTTACAGAGCATAAAAAATAATTGTTTGAAATCATGTTATTAGACACGTAAAGTTCATTCTGATCTGAAATACACCTGCAACCCAAGCATGGTGTACCCCAGTGGTGTATTGGGAATTGGGAATAATTGCTTGGTGGCGGAGCACTTTGTGGTCAAAAAGCTTGGTCTAAAGAGAATCCTTCTGAAGATCTTCTCATAGGTATAACAGATCTTTTTTAAGTTACCTGTTATTTTTTACACCTTTCCGTAATCTCCACTACTGCTACTTATCAAGCTCAGCATCTGCCCCAGCAGCAAGCTCTGACTCTGCTCACCCTTCCTTGCGGCACCCTGAGAGGAAGGAGCCAGACCTTCGGCACTGCAGACTCATCCTGAGGCAGACCACTTTTTTTTTTTTTTTTTTTTTTTTTGTTAAAAGGGAACAACTCTCATCTTCATTGAGCAGGATTCAGCTCTGTGTGCCTCCAGGTGAGACAACTGTGAGCTCATTAGCAAAGCCCTGAAGTTTAGCTAATAAGTGCTGCTTGCCATTCCAGCATGGGAAATCAGGCTGCCTTTCTAGGCAGATACCTTTATTAAATCAAGCTGTGACCTTCGGGACACTTAGACAGACACAGGCTTCCCCTCCCTGTGCACAGCAGAAGTGGGTGTCTGCTAATTGCTTCCCCTGCCGATCCACACATCAAGGGTTATCATTTTTCCCTCCACTTAACAGTAGTTAGAGAGGAGCCAAGCTGCGAACTCCTGGGCTGCTGCTTCACAGCCCGGAGCGCCAAACAGGAAAATGTCCTTGCTCTCCCTTTTGGATATTTCTGACAAAGCTAACAGCTCTGCGATGCCTGCAATAGTGCTGGTGATTGGAGCGATGCTCAGCCAGGTCAGGGCTTGTTCCATCTCACATGAGTCCTCATCCTGGAACAAACCCTCTCTGGCATCCAGGGCATGGTTTGGTTGTTTTTTTTGGAATGTGGCCTCAGTGGCTGAAGAGCTGGAGTGTTGCATATGGGTAGATCAAGGGCAGGTGGGTTTTTAAGGGCTGGCACGTAGGGAACAGGGAAGAGTAGTTGGATACTCCTGGAGTAGCTGCTCCTGTGAGTGGGTGAGGATGTGGGAGGGTTTCTGCAAGGGTGACCCTGCAGGGCAGCCCCAAGGAGCTGAACATCAAGGCAGGAAACACTGACATGGCTTGTGACAGCTGCAAAAAATCCCAGTGTTACCAAACATCCGTGATTAACAGAAATATTTCACCCCCTCTGTATCTAGCCGTCTGTTTTAATCCTTTGGCTGGTTTGATTGAAGATGGTAACTCTTGAAGTGGTGGCTCTCCGCCAGCTCTGTCTTTCAGAGAGTCGCTCCTGATGTATGGTGGCTGCGGGGTGAGAGATGGTGTCACTTCCCATTACTTCAGCCATTCACCAGCAAATGATATTAGGCATGTCCCGCATGGCTGCCTCTCTCTAGTCATCCTCCCATTTAGCAATAAAAGCCCGCCTTTGACTGCAGAGGACCTGGATTTATTCCTCACCTTATTGCTGGCTTGAACATATGACAGCTCAAGTGACCCAGTTTCCCCATTGTAGATTAAACTCACTTCCTTTGCTAGAAAAAATGTATGTCTACCACTGAAAAGTGCTACATATGGGCCATGGGTTGTCATTCTGCCACAGAGATTAAGAGAAGTGGTCAAAAATTAGTAATTGATAGGGAAAACCTGGAATCTTGGAAACATTCATCCCTGGAGGTGTGCAAGGCCAGGTTGGACGGGGCTTTGAGCAATCTGGTCTGGTGGGAGGTGTCCCTGCCCAGGGCAAGGGGTGGCACTGAGTGGTCTTTAAGGTCCTTTCCAACCCAAACCATTCTATGATTCTATGAAAAGCAAGCCAGTGTGTTTCTCTTTCACAAAGTTCAGATTCTTTGAATTTCCCATGGGAGGATATTTTTTGGGGGAAGCTTTTTTTGCATTTTTAAAGTACCAATAAATGCTTGGTTTTTTCCCTTTTTTTCATTTTTTTTTTTTTCCAGTGTTCTATTTTTCTGCAAAACTTTGCCAGCACTGGAAGACTGGCAGGTTCATGCAGTTTCAAAGCTCTCTTGTCACTCTGGCACTGCACAAGTGACAATTCGGAAAAGGAAAAAAGGGGGAAAAGTAGGGAATCACTTTCCACTAACGGAGTAAATGGGTGAAGAAAAGATATTAAAAATGTAGCTTCAAAGAGGTGTAGAATTAAAAATAAGTATAACAACCATGCTAATTTTTCAGAAGTTTTCCATTGAAAACTATGGATAACCAGTCTCAAGAACAAGATTCTCCAGCAGACCATAGCCCCCCACAGCTCAGAAAAGGTCCTTTGCAGCTGGGTTCATTTGTGTTCTTGAAAGAATAAAAAAATATTTACTTGAGAAAGCTTCTTGTCTTGATGTCTTGGTGTGCAAATCGTGTCTGCAATGTGACTGTCTGCAGCTGGAAAAAGGGGAACATAACTCCAATATTCAAAAAAGGAAACAAAGAAGACCCGGGGAACTACAGGCCAGTCAGTCTCACCTCTGTGCCTGGCAAGATCATGGAGCAGACCCTCCTGGAATCTCTGCTAAGGCATGCGGAAAATAAGGAGGTGATTGGAGACAGCCAGCATGACCTTAGAGCAGCCTTCCAATATCTGAAGGGAGCCTATAGGAGAGCGAGAGAGGGACTCTTTCTCAGGAAGTGTAGTGACAGGACAAGGGGCAACAGTTTTAAATTGGAAGAGGGGAGATTTAGATTAGACACGAGAAAGAAATTCTTTACAGTGAGGGTGGTGAGACACTGGAACAGGTTGCCCAGGGAAGTCGTGGCTGCCCTATCCCTGGAAGTGTTCAAGGCCAGGCTGGATGGGGCTTTGAGCAACCTGCTCTGGTGGGAGGTGTCCCTGCCCATGTCAGGGGCGTTGGAATTCAATGATCTTTAAGGTCCTTTCCGACCCAAATGATTCTATGATTCTATGATTCTATCTAGACAGCAAGCTACCCAGAGCCAGCCAGCCAGCCCCATGCCTTAGGACTTCCACAATAAAAAATACAGGAAGGTAATTGTGGTGGGTGACTCTTTTTTGCGGGGAACAGAAGGCCCCATTTGCAGACCAGATTCATCCCACAGAGAAGTCAGCTGCCTCCCTGGGGCCAGGATTGAGGATATACAGAAAAATCTCCCTACCCTACTCTGGCCCTCAGATTGCTATCCGCTACTGGTATTTCAAGTAGGCAGGGTTGAGGTAGCTACCAGTAGTCCAAGAGAGACTTCAGGGCCGTTGGACGGCTAGTTAAGGGATCAGGAGCACAAATTGTGCTCTCCTCCATCCCATGACTTGCAGGAAATTGATGAGGGGATAAACAGGAAGAGCCAGCAGATTAACTCCTGGCTCCAAGGCTGGTGTAACCGGCAGAACTTTGGTTTCCTTCATCATGGGATCATCTATGGGACATCAGGCCTGGTGGCAACTGGCAGGGCAAGCCTTACCGAAATGGAAAGAAGAATACTGGGGCAAGAATTAGCAGGGCTCATTGAAAGGGCTTTAAATTAGGTTTGAAAGGGGATGGGAATGAAACCAGGATTAGTAAAGAGGAGCCTGGGAGCAGATTACCAGTGCTGGTGGGTAAAAGTGCTAGCAAGGTCTTGTGGCCTGTTGTCTCAGTAGAGGTGGAGGATGGTAACCCATGTGGTGATGACGTGAGGGACAGTGATAGGCTGGCAACCACAGAAGGGTCTGAGCATGGTCAGGGAGGTGTTTGGCCTCAGCCCCCCAAAAAGTGGCAGGAAAACTAGCCCAACTAAAGTGCATCTACACAAATGCACATAGTATGGGCAACAAACAGGAGGAGCTGGAAGTCATTGTGAGGCATGAAAGCTAGGATGTAGTTGCCATCACGGAAACATGGTGGGATGAATCGAATGACTGGAGTGCTGCAATGGATGGCTACAAGCTCTTCAGAAGGGACAGACAAGGAAGCAGAGGAGGAGGGGTGGCCCTGTATGTTAGGAAGGAATATGAATGTGTGGAGATCAATGAGGGTAATAGTAGAGTTGAGTGCCTGTGGGTACGAATCAAGGGGAGGGCCAGCATGGCTGATATCGTGGTGGGAGTCTATTACAGGCCACCCAACCCGGATGTAGAGGTAGATGAAATGTTCTATAAGCAGCCAGCAGGGGTCTCAAGATCACTTGCCCTTGTCCTGGTGGGAGACATCAACTTACCAGATATCAGCTGGGCACACCATACAGCTGAGAGGGAACAGTCTAGAAGGTTTCTGGGGTGTGTCGGGGATAACTTCCTGACACAGCTGGTGAGGGAGCCAACTAGGGAAGGAGCACTGCTGGATCTGCTGTTTGTAAATAGAGAAGGACTTGTGGAGGATGTGACGGGTGGAGGCCACCTTGGGTAGAGCGATCATGAAATGATAGAGTTTTTGATTCTCAGGGAAGTGAGAAGGGGAGCCAGCAGGACTGTCATCATGGACGCCCGGAGGGCAGACTTTGGTATTTTCAAGAGTCTGCTTGACGGAGTCCCTTGGGAGGCAGCCCTGAAGGGCAAAGGAGTCCAGGAAGGCTGGACATTTTTCAAGGAGGAAGTCTTAAAAGCCCAGGCACAGGCTGTCCCTGTGCGCAGTAAAGTGAGCTGTCGGGGGAAGAGACTGGCCTGGATGAACAAAGAGATAGGGTCACAGCTCGGGGAAAAAAAGGAGAGTTTATGGCCTTTGGAAAAAGGGGCAGGCCACTCAGGAAGATTATAAAGGTGTAGTAAAGTTATACAGGGAAAAGATTAGAAAGGCCAAAGCTCAGCTAGAACTTAACCTGACCCTGGATGTTAAAAACAATAAAAGGATTTTCTATAAATATATTAATAGCAAGAGGAGGACTCGGGAGAGCCTCTACTCTCTACTGGATGTGGGAGATAATGTAGTGACAAAGGATGAGGAGAAGGCTGAGGTGTTGAATGCCTTCTCTGCCTCAGTCTTTAGCAGTGGAGTAGGGTGTCCCCCGAGTACCCAGACCCCAGAGCCAGCAGTTAGGGGCTGGGGTCAGAATGAAGCCCTCATAATTCTAAGGGAGATGGTGAGGGACTTGCTCCAAAACCTTGACACAAACAAGTCTATGGGCCCAGATGGGATTCACCCGAGGGTTCTGAGGGAGCTGGCAGAAGTGCTTGCGAAGCCACTTTCCACCATCTACTGACAGTCCTGGCAAACTGGGGACCAAATGTGATGCCCATCCTCAAGAAGGGTCAGAAGGATCCTGGGAACTCCAGGCCTGTCAGTCAGATCTTGGTGCCTGGGAAGGTGATGGAACAGATCATCCTGACTGCCATTATGCAGCACATGAAGGATGACCAGGTGATGAGACCCAGCCAGCACGGGTTCATGAGGGGCAGGTCCTGCTTGACAAACCTGATCTCCTTCTATGACAAAATGACTCGATTGGTGGTTAAAGGAAAGCCTGTGGATGTTGTTTACCTAGACTTTAGTAAGGCCTTTGATACAGTCTCCCACAGTATCCTCCTGGAG